>CM031236.1:391989108-392651727 GCA_018340775.1 Taxus wallichiana var. yunnanensis
GGGTATATCTTTTTCAATAACCGGGAAGAAAGGGTGATCATCCCTTTAACAAATGGGAAGTCGGCGTACTATCCGAGCCCTTAGGAGAGGAAGTCCTCGACAGAATATGTGTGCTCCATCATAGATCCTAAGATAATCCATCCTACAAAAGGATTTATCCAATTTGAAGATACCCAGTCGATGAGTGATATAACTATCATAGCATGTGACAATTGGGCACACAGGACTTATGAGTTAATTGGGTGACAATTGAGAGGATCTGTAACAAGGGTGATGAAGGCATGCTCATTCAAGCACCTAGGAAGGAAGAAGCTACCAAGTTACTCTGGAGGAGTAATCCCTGATGATTTCTTACAAGAAATGGAGGCTCAAAGGAAAAATAAGGATGAAAGAAGAAGTATGCTCAGTTATAACTTACTTGAGACTACAGCGCATTGGTGGGAAACACATCACGAGAGTCTCTTGGAATGGCACAAGGTAAGAGTTGCATTTTCTATAAGGTTCTGAAGCAACGCACCCACTGTTATCCAAGACTACCATGGAAAATAACCCATCTCTTCCCATATCCAAGCGTGTGAGAAGTCTTGGATGGAAGGCCTGAAGCTTTACCACCTTCATTATGGGTGCATAAGTTATATTCCACCTTACAGGGTTGTGCACGTGTATGGTATATTCACTCTAAGACATGCCGTTAGAAAGGGAATTGGTAGGAATTAACGGCTAATATCATTCAAGTGTTTGAGTATTGAAGTACCAAGCCATCAGTGGATAAGGCGTTACAAGTTGTCAAGTGCCTTACAATGGGAGATAGTGTTATGGCTAGAAGATAGGTTACTAGAGTTTTTGGGTGAACCTAGTTTGGAGATGTGTTTCAATGAAGAATAATTAGAAGAGATACAACTTGAGCGCATGTGCATTGAAAAGGAAAAAGGAAAGATGGTCTATGTAGTAGATGGTGAAGAAATGGAAAGTCTAGATGTTAACCATTCTGAAGGTACGTGCAAAGTAATAGATAGCACTGATGAGTGAGCACGCACCTACCATGAGCCTTTGAAAATAAAGAAGGTTAACATTGGGACAAAGACAAAACCTAAGGAAGCTATCATTGGGGATTATTGGTTGGAGGAAGAGGTTTCAAAAATCATTGATCTAATTTGCGAGTTTTAGGATCTATTCCCACGTGGGTACCATGAGCTCAAAGGCATTCACCATTCCTTGGGGGAGATGAGGATCAAGTTGAAGGAAGGTATGCACCCAATTCGGAAGAGACCCTATCGGATGAATCTGAACTTGCGCGTAAGATTCAAGGAGGAGATAGACAAGATGATAGCATCTAGTATCATTGAGGTTGTGGAAGAATCAGAATGGGTAAGCCCAATGGTTATAAGCATTAAGAAGGATGGAAGGATAAGGATCTGTGTTGACTATAGGGACTTGAACGCAGTGTGTGTCATTGATCCTTTTCCAACCCCCTTTACGGAAGAAATTCTGGAAGGAGTGGCCGGGCGCGAGGTCTATTCCTTCACGGATGGGTTCTCAGGGTATCACCAAGTCAGGATAGCAAAGGAAGACCAAAAAAGACAACTTTTTCCACTGAGTGGGGAATATTTTCCTACATGGTCATTCCTTTTGGATTGAAGAATGTTCCTATTGTGTTCTCGCGCATCGTGGTATAAGAATTTTAGGACTTCATCCATAAATTTCTTCAATTCTACCTGGATGACTAGATTGTGTATGGGTTGGTAAAAGATCATTGTGACAATTTGAGGCTGATGTTTGAGAGATGTTGGCAGTTGAGGATATCCCTCAACATTAAGAAATGTGTCTTTGCTACTCCATTTGGAACCCTGTTGGGACATATTATATGTAAGGAGGGCTTATTAGTGGATCCCACAAAATTAGTTGTTATTGTGGGATTGGGAGAGCCTACTAGTCAGAGTGCAGTGCATGGATTTCTTGGGAATACAGGTACTACAGGAAGTTTATCAAAGGATATGCCAAGATCATTACGCCCTTGGAAGAATTTCTAAAGCACAAGAGTGCCTTTCATTGGGGAGAGGTGCAATAGAAGGCATTTGACACTTTAAAGGATAGACTTGTCACTGCACCCATACTACGCTTTCCTTCTTGGGATAAGCCTTTCCATGTGCATGTTGATGCCTCAAGAACAACCATTAGAGCATTACTAGCACAACTGGTGAGGGGATTGTTGATCACCCCTTGTGTTTTGCAAGTAGGAAGTTGACACCAATAGAATAGAATTACACCACTACTGAGTGTGAGGCACTATCAATGATCTACATGTTGCATAAGTTTAGGAAGTATCTGCTAGCAACACCATTTATATTCTACACATATCACATGGCACTAAAGTACTTGGTAAACAAGTTAGTTTTGCAAGGGCGCATATCGTTGTTGGGTCCTATTATTTCAAGATTTTGAGTTCACGGTGGTTGTAAAACCAAGAAAAATTAATTCAGGACCTGACCACTTATCAAGGATTGACTCAGGAGAGGATGCACAGAGTATTGAGGATACCATGCTAGATGTACAATTGTTTAGGTTGTAACGTGTGCCCTCAAACTTTGAAGATATTATGGTATTCCTTAAAACAGGTGTGGCACCGGATGGGATGAAGGATTTGGAGAGAAAATAGTGAACAATACACATCACACCATACATTTTGATTAGTGGATACATGTACAAGTTATGTCGTAATGAGGTTCTACGCGATGATGCATATTAGAACATGAGCACATAGCAATTATGGAGGAAGTGCATGGTGGGATTACAGGAGGGAACTATGTAGGAAATGCAACCGTGTGAAATATTCTACTCGCAGGGCTCTGGTGGGAAACCATCTACCAGGATTGTATTGAATTTTGCAAGGTTTGCGACCATTATCAGTGCTTGGGAAAACTTGGAAAGAGGGATGAGATTCCATTAAGGTCGATAGCTAGTGCAGAGCCATTTGAAAAGTGGGTAATCGAATTTGTAGGACCAATTTTACTAGCTACGTGAAGGACTAGTTTGTGGTATATCATTACTTGCATTAATTACTTGACAAGATGGGCAGATTCGAGTGCCTACAAAGTATTGATCTTGCAGCGACAATGCTATATTTTTATGGGAAAACATAATCAATAGGTATGGATGTCCTTTGATCTTGACAAGTGATAGGGGTACACATTTCTGAATGAAATGGTCAGGATTTTGTTAGTAGAATTTATGGTGGCCCATCACAAGACTACCCCTTATCACCCTCAAGTGAATGGAACTATGAAGTGTTTAACAAGATATTGAGTCACATGTTGACTAAGATTTATGATGTTGGAAGAAAATACTGGGATGACAAAGTATCATCTGTTCTATGGGCATACAGGACAACCTACAAGAGGTTGAATAAGTTCACGCCATTTCAATTGGTATTTGGCATGGAGGTTGTTTTCCCAGTTGAATTCATGCTACCATCACTATGTATATAGCGCGTAGGAGGATTGGCTGATGAAAAATACTCAAGGAAAGGATAGATAAGTTTGTGTGCAGTTAGATGAGAGATGATGACTTGCTAGATGGATTCGAGAGAAGACCGAAAAGGCCGAGACAAAGGCATGGCTTAATTGTCATATCAAAAACAAGTAGTTTGAGGTTGGTCGAGATGGTTTTGTTGTATGATTCCAAGTTTTTGTGCCATCTGGGAAGTTGAAAGTCCATTGGTTGGGCCCTTACATCATATTTTACATCCTTGATTACAGCGCATGTCAGTTATAAGCACTTTGGATGGGATGAAGTTACCTGGCCATTTCAATGGGAGTAGGCTAAAGCCCTACTATAAATAAGTCTTCCTTATGTTTGTAAATAAGGTAGTATTGCTAGTTAGATTAGGATTTCCCTTTATGCATTTTCTTTTCTTGTGTTTCCCTTTCTCATTGTTTGTTCCTTTATTTTTGTTTTATTTTGTGCCTTGTGTGCTAGTAACCACTTATTACTTCCAAAATATTATGTATGCACAGAGGACCATGCATCTGATTTAGTGTGGGGTGGAGTAATGCGGAGTAGTGTGAAGTGCGATACAAGTTGGTAGTGAAAGTTGTAAGGCCGAATGAATGGATTAAAGGTGCAAAAAATAGAATAACGCACGTGGAAACAGTGGATAAGAATTTTAGTTTTAGGATAAGGCTTTACAAAAATCATGTACAGAGAAGGAAAAGTGCAAGAACAACATGAGGTAGGCAAGGGAAAAAATTAGGTCAAGGACAGAAGAAGTTCCTTCGGAATCGGCAGAACCCATGTAAGAGTATTCAGTCAGTTAGGATCTTTTTTACACACTAGAAGGTTGTAAAATATTTTCACACAGGTCTGGGCATGTGGGTAAGGGCACTTAAGGTCAGCTTTAATGGAAAAAGTCACATTTAATGCTAAGTACGTTGGTAGGTGGTGTAGCATTTATTGATGGAAAGGAGGAAAAAACTATAAGTATGAAGTCGAGAACATTATTATTTACCTTGCGATTATGAAATTGAAGAGCTCTTGCGAACTAAGGCATCCGCAAAGAGAGATTTTTGTGAAGAAGAAATCATAGAGATCTGAGTGCATGACTATGGATGATCTACAAACCAGAGTGGAAGGAGTACACGGGTGTAGGGAGGAAGTTTTAGTGGAATACACTATCTTGTGGAAGAGTTTTTCCAAGTTAGGGTTCTATAGCTAGGGCACGAAGATAAAAGTATTCTTTCATGGATTTAAGCCACAAGATTGGGTAAAGTTAGGAAGCGAGCAAGGAAGATGATTTTAGGGTTTGGCCAACAAGTAAAAATGGCACCAAAGAAGGTGACCATTTCACCAAAGAAGAAGGGCAAGGGAAAGAAAACTACCACAACAAGTTTTAATGAGGAGTGGTATGTAGAGATGTAGTACCAGATGGAGTATTATTGGGAAAGAATGGGTATCACACATTAGGAAGATGGCCGTGAGTGACTACAACCATCACACGAGTACCACAGAGAAGGAAATGGCATTGGAACTAGTTCATCCAACTGATACGAGGACACCAGAAGGTATGTCGATCTACAACAATGAGGTGAAGGTAAAGTTGGGTAAGGTCGGGTTGCTGCAACTATATGAGTTTCCCTATTTTGGAAATCCCAAGCGGTTATACCAGTGGTTGATGTCGCACATACACGAAGACCACTTCTATTTTGCAGGCCACAAAATGTGCATAACTCCTCAACTCATATCAAATTTCACTAGCTTGATTTATGAAGGAGACTCCATAGATGATGACTTGGAGGATAAGGAGGCCATAAAGGAGACATTAGAGGCCTATGACTACAAGAATGGTTCACACTACTTCGATATCACAAATATCCTTGGCCCTATAATGAGGATGGCCGCACACTTGGGTATAAAGCTAAATGGTCAAGAAAGATGGACCCAAGTGAACAAGGCATGGTTGAACGTATGCCAGAAGATCTCAGCAGGAACCATCTACAACTTTTCTAGCCTTCATTGCAGATGAAATCATTAGTAGTGTGCAGGAGGTATAAAAGATAATGTTCAAAAAAATTCTCCTCACCATAATCCTCTTGGAGATTAGAGTTCCCGATGGGCCAGAGAATTTTGTATGGGAATTCCCAGAAGATGATCCCTCACCCATGAAGAGATTTGAGAAATATACATGTGCTACTATGACAGCCACACACAAGGTGCACCTAAAAAAATGGTAAAAGAGAATGTGTAACACTTTCAAGGAAGAGTGGAGGATACCTGAGCAATTGCCCCTGCTTGTAGGTGAAGAGGTTGAATTTTTGTATATCAACACTTTTGCATCAGAAGATTCACTTTGATGGATGGGACTAAGAGTCCATGGTGTAAGTTTCCATTTTCCTTCACCATGCAATACTTCCAAGTGGGGGTCAACCATTTTAAGGAGGCCAAAAGACTAAGGTTCAACCTTAGTGAGGTATACCAAGACCACCTGCAAGCTGTGTCAAAACTCATATATCCTAATAAGCATGCATATGTGGAGATGTATGTCTCCCATGAAGTGTAGATGATGAAGCCTTTGACACTGTCAATCACCTGGGAGGACTGTAGTAAGGGTATACTTGTGCATCAGTCAAAGTTTGAAAAGGGAACCTATCTTGAAAATGATGTCTCCATTCCGTAGGACCCCATAGAAAGGAAGAAGATTAAGTCGAAGAAAAGGGAGAGAGAAGTGCAGGAGAAGAAAACACATAGTATGCAAATAACACAATCTTTGGGTGCACTCTAGGAAGAAAGTGCTAAGCCAAGCACTTACGTGCATAGGAAGAAGTCCCTATTTAATGAGAATACCCTGGAAGAACAGCTCCAGAGAAAGAGGAGCCCCCACATAAGAAGAGTCACCAAGGAAGGATTCTCCTGCTAGAGAGAGAGAGAGAGGGAAGAGTCTCCTATACTGGAATCACCAGTTAGGAAGAAACAAAAGGTGGTGGAGAGGGTAGAATCAAAGGAAACAGAGGGCTTGGAGGCCTACAGGGGTGAGAAGGATGACGATGAGGATGAAGAATTTTAGAATCATCTCATGTATGATATACATGATTCAGAAGAAGAAGGAAGCAAGAAGAAGAATGACGAGGAAGAAGCATATGCTTAAGACAAAGGGGTGAGCGAAGAAGTGAACACAAGAGATCAGAGGACCCTAAGCCTCACCAAGGAACAAATAGAAGAAAGGCTGAGAGAGAGAAGTGGCAGGAATTATCAAATATTTATTAGAGCATGAGGTAGAGTGCAACATGATGAAATCCTCAAGGAGATAGAAGAGGAGAGCATTGGAAAAGAGTATGGCAGCATGGGCGGAGACCCCAGCCTAGTAGTAAGCTTTCCAAAGGTTGCATGAACTGGTGGGAAGAGTGTAGTGGAAACACAAGGGAAATGAATGGGTTACATCAATGATCCAAGCAAGGTGCTACGCATGTGCTTCCAAAGCATTGTGTCAATAGAACAACTCCTGTCCATGCCCTTATTTGATGTAGAAGGCGCATACCCATGAACTAGGAAAATGCTATCTTGACCATTTGAATCCCATGTTGATGAACCTAAGTTCGAGGTAAGCTAAGGGGCACTAATGAAGATGCCGAAGACAAAAGTATTAAACCCCTTGGTTAATGCCCAACAGTTGTCAGAAGAGTAAGTTTGTAATGCACTCAATAAGGTTTCAGTTGAGGTTGAGGCCAGACTTTTTGGAAGGAATGATAGGGTGAGATTCCTAGATGCGGAATTGGAGAAGAAGGAGGAGTATATTCTTGAGAAAAGTAAGGATCATAAATAAGAAGAACTAATCAGCACACAGCTAAGGCGAACTGAAAAAGAATAAGACAAGGATGCGTGAAGTGTATAAGAAAATTGAGATGATTACGGATGATATTGTCTTAAAGTATCCCGACCTAGCACCTCCCGAGAAAAATATGAATCAACCTTATAGTTCCTAGAGGATTTGACTCACATCCTCACAATGGAGAGGTGGCCACTCACCTTAGAATCTGCAGAAGAGGCACTAGCATGCCAAGAAAGGGAGGAGAAGCTGAAGGTGGTAGATATCGTTGCTCGGTATACAAAACTCCTCGCTGATGTAAAGGTCATCGCATAAGTTTCGAGGCTGCTTATGATAATTGCTGATAGGGATAGGGTAGCAAGCATTTTAGTTGCTACACATGAAGCAGAGCTCAAGGAATTTCAAGAGAAGAATAAGGGAAATAGAGAAGAGAGGGATAAGATCTTGGTGAAGTGGAAAATAAATCAAAAGCTTTCGATACCTTGTGTGGCTCGATCAAAAACTAGCTGAAGGATTTATATCCCTAGATCACCGAGAATATACTCACTCGATAAGCTTGGAAAAAACTAGAAGTTATTGTCGATACGATGAGTGCCAAGGGAGAGGAGCTAATTTTTGAGGAGGTGAATGCCCTAGTAGGTGACCTCTATCAGCAAGTGTAAAGTGAGGTATATGCCTAAGATAAGCTTGAGGTAGATATTGGAAAGGATTTCCCACTCCTCCTTCAAAGCAATAAAAAAATCTTCTGCATTACCCCCATTATTTATTTCATTATTTCCTCATTCTTCATTCCTTCATTCTTTATTCCAAATATTAAGAGTTTGTCATTATTTATTCATTGAAGGAAGGTGTTCCCACAAGTGGAGAACAGGCTTAGTGTGGGGTGATGTTGGGCCTCAAAATATTGGCTAAGTACAAGAAGGCACATGGGAACATGGAACCTATATGAAGAAGGGTGTGTGGGGTGAAGGCATGTAGGACAAGGGTTTTAGAAGGGTTTAGTAAAACCCACGGTGCACACTAGGTAAAGCAAAGGGTTTTGGGACTTAGCCATATTCAGCATTCCTAGTAGCACACGAGAAAAGTGTGACCCAACTGAGCATGTAGAGTGGATAAGGTGCCACTGGCAACTCGGTGGTCAAGGAAGGAATATTCCATGCGATGGAAGGATCTAGAAAGACATCATTGCAGAAAGTGGAGATATTGGATGGGAAGAATCATGCTCCATTGAAGGACCACATGGACACTTGGCAATTAATCTATTACTTTAAGAAGGCATGGTGGTGGATGCTAAAGCTATATATAGAGATGATCGGGTAGAAGGAAGGGATGGATTTTTGAGAAAAGTGTGTGGTCACTGGCATCACATAGTGATTGAAGAGGTGAAGCTCTGCAGAAATAGTAATGGGTTATATGGACTCTCATTAGGAGGATGATAGGAGAGATGGTATATCTAGAGGGATGGGTCTGTGACCATTTTTGTAATATGGGAAGCATAGTTACGATTTATGATGCATGAGTCTTATCTGCATTGATACATTGGTTTGTTATGGCCTTAAGGAATGTAATGTGGTTACTGAACTAAGATCAATAAGGAATATATAGTTTTGTTGAATATACATTGTTCATGGGTGTAAACCCTAGTGCATATTCTTTTTATTATGAATCGAGTTGTTATTTTTTTATGTTTCTCTGGTTATCTTAATGGTTATCTTAATATAATGCCTCATCTTGAGCTCTCAAAATTAATTCATGGATCTTTACCTTTTTGCATCTAATTTTATGTCATTAATCAATGTATTCTCACAAGACTCACATAAAGGAGGGCTTGGCACCCGCACGTGCCTCGGGTGATTTCCCAATGCCTCGCTTCATGATAGGCTAGTGTGCATGGGATTAGACTTGTTCTAAGGGTATAAAAATGACTACATAAGATATAGGATTAATGGCATAGCTTGCCCCTCCCTTTGAAGAAACATTTTCCCAAATGTTGAGAAGCTTTGGATGATACCGCAGAAAGTTGTGTCTTGATTATCTAGATTCTTCCACTTGATAAAATACTTAGTGATGATCCTTGTCCTTAATCATTTAGTACTTTTATAAAGGATGTATTCTAGTTCTAATATGAGTCTTCCCTCCTCTTCAAACTCTAGTAACACTGTTTAGATTGATACCTTTTTGTCGAATTACCTTCTTCAAGAAAGATACATGGAATAATGGATGTATTCGAGTGGCTGGAGGAAGTTCCAGTTTGTATGCTACATTACCAATCTTCTATAACACTTGATAAAGGCCATAATACTTAGGTTAAATATTTGTATCTTTCTTCTCGTTGTTTTAACAATATTTTCTTATACATCTATAAATGCACAAAAACTAATCACCGACTTCAAAATGTCTTTAACTACGATGTTGGTATGTTTGTTTCTTTCTACGGATTTTGTATCATGGCCAAGTTCTCCTTGAGACTAGAAAGTACCTCTTGTTAGTGTTGAATATGTTATTCAACTACTCAAACCCTTGGTTGGACTCTCAAAGATGAGGTGATGGATGGTGGATGGTACCCATATAATTCCAAGTGTAGATAATAAATCACGCACTTTAGGTATATTTTTCGTCTTGATCACATGCCACTATTCATATGATTCCTAAGCGAGAAAAGTATTAATTGACAATTGTGTTTGGCCTCTTTTCTTGCTTTATGTTTTCCTTCTTGGTCTTACACTCCTTTCCCAATCTGTATTTTGATACTTTGGTATTTCGACTCTTGTAACTAGCAACCAGCCAGATCTAACGCCAAGGCACCCTCTTCCTCTTTGGGCGCCCCCGACCTCTTTGTATCTTTCTCATATATTTTAAGTCTTTTCTATCCATTTGGGCATCTTATTTTCTTACTATTTATCCTTTTAGTGGTTAATTACAAAATTCAACCAAGGGAATCATATAATTACAAATCTATGTGATTATAATAAATTACCAAGCACTAAGCATCTACTATCATCACCTAATATTGGATCCAAAGGCCATTACAAGAGCATCAAGGCATCCATATAACATCTATTCAAGGGATAAGGGACTAAATTCTTCTGCATACACTTCATAGGAGGGGAATTTAATTTTTCCATGCATACATCTATATATATTTTCTACATCTAGCTATTGCTTTCTATCAAGTGCAACTTGAAAAGAGCCACCTAGGGAACGATTATACACACACATGCAAAACTACATGCAGTATGAAATATAGTGCAATGCCGGATTGTAAGTTCACTTAGTTAGGTGACCACCGAGGTCAGTCTAAATCCCCATTTTCATCTTTCTCTTATTAGGATTTGATATCTTTTGGTTTTTTCCAAGTGCTTTTTCTCTTTCCATGTTTCATATGAATTACAAAGTGAAGTACATAGACATACAGTGACTAAAGCGACATCTCGTGAATATCTTGTAACCCTAAAAATTTAAGTTTTTGAGGTTGTGAGCAGTCACAGTGCCTAGAGGAGGTCCCCGGTGCCCCAGAACCCCTAGACATGTCCAGAACCCTAGTCTGGCATTCCCGATATCTATCCATTTTTGGGCTAGGTTGTGACACTCTACTTCTCTGTTTCATCAATTTTCCATCTTAGCATAGATTTGGTATTATTGTGAATCAACTAAGTATCTTACCCTCTCCTCTCTCACATAGGGTTTCAAATTTATTATCTTACTTTGGATTCTCACAAATTTTTACTTTATTGTTTATATCTACGTTGTGACTCTAAAATTAGGATTTAGAAAAAAATTTATCAATATTTTCTTAATCATTTGGTCAACCCATCCTTCGAACACTCTTGGATCCTAATTTTTTCTTCTCTCATGGTTCATAAGGATTTTCAAGTCTCCTTACTTCAATTTATTCAAATGCACCCATCTTGTAAATATGCTTTCCACAAAACCCTAACAATTATGTATCTCCTTATCAACATGTTGCCTACAAAATTCAGTGTCATCTTTCATAGAATATCTAATGACTCTATTAGTTATAATTCCAATCAATCAATTTGTAAGTCCATTCAAGATTTAAATTCTTTATTTCAAGATAAATTTTAGGCTATGGAATCCATGATTACATCTCTCAAATCTAAAATTCAACATCTCAAGGATGTTTCTCAAGCTCATACTAGTTCTTCTTCCCATCCTCATTCTATGTCTTCTACATGTGCTCATATCAATGAACCCCAAGTCTTACCACTCCCCACACCTCTAAAGTTTGATTTAAATGTTAAGCAACAAGATATTCTACCACAACTCATAACTCATCAATTAATCAACTTGCCATCTACTCATGCCTATCCTCCTTATCGGCTTGCTAGATATCATGGTCATCCATATTGTAATTATCATCGCATCAATGGACATAATGACAATGATTGTTATGATTTACAATGAAAAATGTTCTACCTTAAGCAATATGGTCTCATTTTATTTGCTATACAAAATTCTCCTATATTTTCATCTCCAAATGATGCGTCTAAATGGGTTCCTAAACTGGATTCATCTATGTCTAATGAGCATCATGTTATCACTTCTAATGTCCCTTCATTGGTAACTTAAGTGGAACCTATGCAATCCAATCAAACTAAGAAACCTCCTATCAAAATTAGTCTCACTCGCCTCCTCTCAAGTTATCTACGACATTACCAAAGTCAAACTAGATAACCTCCTCTACAAATAAGTTACACACCTCTTCTTACTACGTCTTCCATAGTGTTACAAAATAATCCACCACTTTAGTATCCAATCATTTTTGTCGAGAAATTATTCATTATTTTTATCCTCAAAACCCATTTCAAACTCCGCCACCATGTAATGGTCCCCTCATTTCTTATGCCTACCATTATTGGCCCTCTCTCTTATCATGATGCAGATGGTGCTCTCCCATAATGTCATGGTACCATTTCCCCACATAGATCTCCATTATGAACACACTTAGGGGGCATCACGCTTATTCTCCTCCCTCCTAACATTATCAGGTATCTCTCATTGCCACTATTAAGCTATGTGCTTCATATGTCATATTATTTAGCATCAGTATACAACTTGATACACTTGTATCATCACTACCCAATAACGCACTATTTTTCTATGGTTCACACTTGACTATTGAGGGCTCACTAAATTCATGAAGCTCACATCATCACATTACACACAAAACACTCGGTGCTTTCACAACACATATCTCTCACGCACATTAAAAATAACACACTACCCTATGGTGCACTCTAGTTCCATGGTTCATACTTGACTACTGAGGGTCTAAATCTGAAATTAACCCCACCAAACTCGCTCACTCACTCACTATGCTCTACACTTTGTTGATCATATCTTTCTAGCACACATTCAAACCATTTCTCAATGATGCATTCTTGTTCTATAGTTCATTCTAAACTATTGAGAGGGCATTTATAGATGAACATCATCTCATGGATACTCATTCACATTTCCTCGGGGGGAAAACAGATCCTATAACACTCACATTGCATTCCATTCATTCTCACTCTTCCACAACATACTACATATCTTGGTTGTACATTGTTCTTGCTTACTTATACTCGCATGATACACTTTACTTACTATGTTAGCTAGATACATTGTATTTCATTATATTTTTCATATACACATGCGCGTTCACTTTCCTTCTAGTTGTGATCATAGACTTTACATAGATTGTTACATGCAACATGGATTCTTGGCATTGTACCTCTTACCAGTCCTACAGTAGGCTCATGGGGGCATCCACTTTTGTACACATCACAAGTGTTATTATTTCGTGTTATACTATTTCCTATTCATAATAGCATGATACTATTGTGTTATACATGTTTTGACATACTTTTAATCTTTCTAGCATGTTAATGGGTGCTTCATGTTCAACATTTTTCTTTCAGAACTCTTTGCTACCATGGTTTGTCACATTACTATTTGTCATTATATGCCATGTTTACGGGATTTTCCCTATGTATTGCTTGTTCTCGATTGCTTGTATGTTTTTGTCCTCTTTAACCTTGATTGTCTTGTGACATCATGAGTGATGTACCAAGTTTGTAACCCACTTTTTGCTGTTTACATTGTCATCTTGCTTGATAGCTTGCATCTTGTCTTCTCTATGCATTTTTATTTTGTATTGCACTAACACTTATTTTCAGCCACTTTGTTTACGTGTGCCTTGGTTTCTACCAAGCACACTCCCTTCCCCTATAGGACATCAATTTCATCACAACATTTAGTGCTCCTTTGGGCCACATACTCCTTTCAACTTCAAATTCAACCCAAATGAGGGGGGGCATCCATTGGCTGAATCAGTCACCCATACAATAGTTTACAATCACAGGACAACACAGTAGTCGACAAAAGTATTTAGTCACAAAGAACGGTACATGACCTAAATTGGGTCCTCAACAAAATATAGACATTAACACCCAGACATGGAAAGTAGCACTGGGTGCCCCTAACCCTACCTTATGCCTATGACCAAGGGAAATTACATAGTTTTTCTTAGATTTACGAGTTCACATGAGTTTACATAGTTGCTTTTAAAAGATAGGCATAGTCCTTTAGTAATCAACATGCATATTTTTATTCTATTTTCACGTTGGATCAAATTGGATCGAAATGGATAGGATTTGAACACACCACCTACAATTGTGTTTACACTTCAGGAAGTAGTCAAAGGTTAGAGAATAACACTAGACCTTTCTCCCTACACTTCTTCCACACTTGGCATGAGATACCTCGAAAAACTTGCACTTAGCGCAACTAGCCTAAGATCACCCAAAAACTCATTCCTCTACAACATCTTTAGGGTCTTTTCTATCTCTCTCACTCATCATGAATCAAGTGCATTTGTTCCTTTTCAGATTTTTCATACTTTTTACACACTTTTTACATGTTTTGATAAAAACATTCATATACACAACTTTGAATACTAGTTTTCTCTTCTCTTTTACAGGTTCATCCTTATGGGAATCAACAATTCACATAATTTAACATCAAGTGACATAGACTGAAGGTACAACGTGACATCTACACATACACTCTCACCCCTAGGGTCATTTTTCACTTCTTCTTCTCTAGCTTTCATGCTTCACTTTTTATCACTTCATGTTCTTTCTTGTCTCCTATGCTTTTCTCCATCAATCTACATGGTCATCAAGTACACCTCTCTTATCTACTTTATGTTATCAATCATTCACTCAACAACATAAAGTGGGGAAAAATGTAGACACTAAATCAGCACTTTGGGTATATTTTTAGTCTTGATCACATACCACTATTTATATGATTCATGAGTGACAAAAGTATTAATTGACCATTGTCTTTGGCCTCTTTGCTTTCTTTCTATTTTTATTCTTGTTCTTACACTCCTTCTTACCCAGTATTTCTTTTGATACTTCAGAATTTCGACTCGGACACTAGCACCTACCTAGGATGTCGGCACCCAAGTGCCCCCGACCTCTTTGTATCTTGCTCGCATCTTTTGGGTATTTTCTAGCCATTTGGGCATATTATTTTCTTGGTATTCAGCCTTTTATTGGTTAATTAAGTAATTCAACCTAGGGAATCATATAAATACAAAGTTATGTGAACATAATAAAGGACTGAGCACTAAGTATATACTATCATCACCTAAGGTTGCATCCAAAGTCCATTACAAGAGCATCAAGGAATCCATCTAGCATCCATTTAAGGGATAAGGGACTCCATTCTTCTACATACACTTGATAGAAGGGGAAGTTAATTTTTCCATGCACACATTTATCTACATTATCTACATATAGCTATTGCTCGCTATTAGTAAAAATTACACAAGAGCCACCTAGGGTGCAATTATACACACACATAGAACTACATGGAGTATTAAATGTAGTGAAGTGGCTGGATCATAAGTTCACTCAGTCAAGTGACCAATGGTGTCATTCTAACTCCCCATTTACATTTTTTCTTTTTGATATTTGATGTGTTTTTGGGTTTTGTAGGTTTTTTTTCTCTTTACGGGTTTCGGGTGATTGACAACAAAGTACAACGACATATAAGAGACTATAGGTGATATTCAATGAATATCTCGCTACCCTAAAAATTTGATTTTCTAAGGTTTTGAGAAGTCACAAGAACCTAGAGGAGGACCCTGACACCCCTAACCCTGTCCAGGTGCCTTAGTGCCGAAATTCTCGATATCTCTACATTTTTTGGGCTCGCTTGTGACACTATGCTTCTCTACTTCATCATTTTTCTATCTCGTCATATCTTAGACATTATTATGAATCAACTAAGTATCCTATCCTCTCCTCTTGTACCTATGGTTTCAAATTTATTAGCTTACTCACTTGTGTCAAATTTGTACCTTCTTGCTTTTATCTACGTTGTGACTTTGAAATTAGGATTTAGCATTTATTTTTTCAATATTTTCTTAATCACCAAGAATGAAGACATTTTAGATGAAGTGTGAAGCGATGTGTTATACCACCATTCTATTAGTGGTAACCATTGGACCCATCTCTCTTGCTTATCTAAGGTAAAACAATAAAGATATCCCTTCAAGAACTTGTTTACTACCTCTATTTACCCATCATATTAGGGATGATAAGATACACTATGAGCTAGCTACGTTCCCAAACATAAGAACAAGTCAGTCCAAAAATTACAAGTAAAGATAGGGTCTCGATCACTTACTATAATCTTTTGTGTCTCGTGTAGCTTTTGAATTGTATCCATGAAGGTTGTTGTTACTATAATTGCAACAAATGGGCGTGATAAAGCACAAAATGGGAATATTTCGTGACTATATCCACCACCACCATGATTAAATATTTCCCTTTTGATTTATGTAATCCTAAGATGAAGTCCATGGAAACCTCTTCCCACCTCGGCTAGGAATAGATAGAGGTTGCGGAAAAACCAGGGGGCTTAATTGTTTCTCCCTTATTTGCTGAAAAACCATGCTTTCGCCACAAATTTTGGACGTCACCTTTTATCCCTTCCTTAGGAAGAAATCATGCTTGATTCAATGATAAGTCTTCAAGAATCCAAAATTCCCCCTCTTTGGAGAAGCATGGAGCTAAAATAAAACCCTATTTTTAATGATAGAGTTCTTATATAGGTATAATCTATATTTGTACCATAAAGTATATACTTTCCATAGAATTTTTTACGACATGGTTGGATCATGTTGGATATTATAAATGAGATTTTGTGTACTTGGGTCATTTTTCCCTTCGGAACTTGCATCCTCTATCCAATCCTCATGTAATATATATTTATGGCACACAATAACACCTTGGTTGATTCATCCTTCTAAGATAGAGCATCACCGACTACATTCTCCTTCCCTTTCTTGTATATTATCTCTAAATCATACCCCCAACATTTATTAGACCCATTTTTGTTGTTGTTCGGATGATAAACCTTGTTATAAGAAGTATTTAAAACTATCATTATATTTCATTACTTTGAAATGTCTACCCATTAGCTATGGTCTCCATTGCTTCATTGCATGAAGTATGACTAATGTTTCCTTCTCATAAACTGGTTTTTGATATATTCTTACCTTTGAATTTATCACTCTCAACAATGGGTCAACCTTCTTGCATGAGTAATTCCCCCATACCATATCCTAAAGCATCACATTCAACAATGAATGTTTTAAAAAAATTTGGGGTGGCTAGAACCGGAGTGGTACACATGGCCTCCTTAAACTTCTCAAATTCCATAGTATTTTCCCCATTCCAATGGAAATAGTCCTTCAATAAATTTGTGAGTGGTCTTGTTATGTTGTCATAATTCCTTACAAATCTGTGATAATAACTTGTAAGCCCCAAAATCCTTAGAGATTATTTAGGGTTTTAGGAACCTTCCATTCAAGCATGGATCTTATCTTGTTAGAGTCCACTTTAACACCTTTATAAGAGACGACGTGACATAAATATTCAAGCTCCTTGACTCCAAAAAGAACACTTAGAGGGCTTTACATAAATTTGATTTTGTTCAAGATTTTCTAACACCTTATTTACATAATGCGGTGTTCCTCCCATGTTTTATTATAGATTAATATATCATTAAAGAAAACTAAAAAAACTTCTGCAAAAATGGATTAAAGATAGAATTCATCAAAATTTGAAATGTAGAGGGTGTAATTATTAGTCCAAAAGGCATTACCAAGAACTCATAATGGCCTTCATGTTTCTTGAAGGTTGTTTTATGAAAATCTTCATCCATGATTCTAATATGATGATATCCGGAATGAAGATCAAGTTTTGTAAAGTAAACAGTACCATACAACTCATCTAGCAAAACATCAATTATAGGAATAGGAAATTTATCTTTGATTGTGTACTTATTAAATTCCCTATAATTTGGACACATGCATCAAGTGTCATATTTTTTTCATACCATCACTATAGGAGAAGAGTAAGCACTCTGACTATGATGAATAATTCTTTCTTCTAACATCTCTTGTACTATCTTCTCAATCTCACTCTTTTGCATATAGGGGTACCTATAAGGTATGATGTTGGGTGGTTGACTCCCTAGTACTAGTTGGATGACATGGTCATGGTATATTTTGGAGCTAAACCTTTTGGAATATCTCCAAACACAACTGAGTTCTCATCTATAATTGCTTGCATATCTAATGGTATAAATATATTTGACTGATGTGCTTCTAATGAAAATAGTTGTGCCACAAACCCCTCTACACCTTTTATAAGAAATTTTTACATTTGGTGAGAGCTCACCAACTGTGGGGACTTTTCTCTTAATCCTTTTAGTTTAAAATTCCTCCCTTTTGATTGAAATCACATGAACAACTCTTGGAAGTTCATTTCAATGGTTCACAAGGTGTTAAGCTACTAAACTCATAACACAATGCATGCTCCTCCCATGGAAATGGCATGCATATGGCTAGTTATCAATTAATCTCCCGTAGTGAGATTAATGTTAGGGAATTTTCCTGGACAACTAACAGTTCCCCCATTAGCGATCATTACTTGACATTCTGGAGTTGGATAAACAAAAGCAGTTCAAGCACACCACCAACTTATGATTGATGAAGTTGTGAGTACTTCCCAAGTCAATAAAAATTGTTACCCTTTTATTTTTTAAGAAACCAACCACTTTGAGGGTTTGGGGAGTGCTAATAACTAAAATTACATGACATGATATCATTGGCTAGGGATCTCCTAAATCCTCCTCTGGTTCAACCATGACCTCTACTGTTCATCTTCTTCATTAGGCCCTCAATGTAGAACAAATTATTTTCAACACATTAAATCCTAGTCCATATTTGTTGTCACGGTTAAAACAGAACCCTTTCACTCTATTTTCTTCAATTCGTTGAGGTTTCAATATAATTGGCCAAAGTAATGATGGTGTCAAGGTGCTACAATATCTTATATTAGTTATAGTTTGTCTCCTTCGGAAATAAATTTTTCCTCCGCCCCTATGTGCCGTGATAATAGAGTCAAAAACCTTATGAGGATTAAACATATGCACCTCATTCTTAATGTGTTCCTTAAGACCCCAAATAAATAGGTCATTTGGATTCTCTACAATATTTTCCCTTTGGTAAGGAAAGGTTTTGGAACCGATTAATGTAATCCTTGGTGATCTTATCTATATTAACTTTTCCAATTGGTCAAGTAATTATCGACACACTAGAACTATACCGCAATTACAACTCTTGAAAATACTTTGTCCATGTAACATTGATATCAATATTTTTCCTTTGAGCACATAACCATCGATACGGATGAATTGGTCGATTTGAGATACAAGGATGTCATGGTCACCTTTTGTCCTGATGGAATCTAATGTAGATCAAAGAAGCTATCCATTTGGTTAATCCAATTGAGTGGATCCTTTCTATAAAACTTATGCATTTCCAATTTTGGAATCATGTCATGGGCCTATAGAGTGTTTGTATTTAGTTATAGCATGCTCGAAGATCCACCCTAGATAGTTTGTCTATTACTTTGACCTGAAGATTTACCTTGGTTGATATAAGTGTGATTGAGTTTTGGTTGAATTGGAAGAAGATGATGACCCATTAGATTTGTACTAAATTGATGCATGAAATCCTCCAATTGTTGTCCACTATTTTCTACATCCTTCTTTGTTGGAAATCCTAGACTCAAGGTTTCATAGATCAAACTCAAGTTGGCTTACCTTATGGTCTGTCAAAGTAAACCCTAGTCATGTGGAATCTGTAGTTACCCCTTCTGACTCAAACTCCTCAACTATTATCTCATCCTTGTCGTATTTTTACCGGAGTTATGGGATTCTTTTTTCCTCTTGTGGAAGGCCCCGCCATGATGCCTAAAAATAGTAGGATTTAGGGATCGTGGTCAAAATTTAGGGTTTGGTATTTTAATAGGAATTTAGAAAATATAAAAAACTTAAAGAAAGATCTCAAACTAATTTTTATCTTCTTTTTTGGAAATGTAAATAACTTAGAAAAATTCCACAATTTACAATCAATAGAGAAAATTTATGAAAAACTCTAAAATTGATGTAACTTTTGAAAAAATAGTCAAAATATCTTGAAATTTGGAGAGGATACTACTTGATTTATTTTGCAACACCCTAAAAATTACAAAAAAATTGCTACCAAATTTGAGATATATCCCTAAAAGTATTCAAAATTAGGGTTTTAACACGCTTGTCTAAGAGATAGCTATGATACCACTTGTAAGAAAATTACTTGGATAGATCTGAAAATCGGGAGTAATAAAACACCAAAATATAGATAAATTATCACAATATGCAAGTCAAATAGCTTAGCCGCTTCGAGGGGACAACCTCCAAACCATGAAATAAGAATCAAGTATTCAATTTGATCATGAACTACTACCACTTCTATATATATTATTCCTATGTTATGTCCATCACCAAGGCTGACCCACTAATGATAATATAACACATATGAAAGAGATACATCATAATAAGAAGTTATGATAACCACAAGTCAGCCATACACAACCAATATAAGATATAAGATATAAGATTAAGGGCGTAGCAAATACTTTGAAAATGTTTTTGAATGTGAATCTTATGAATAAAATTTGAATTTCATTTCTTACCCTTGCCAATCATGGAAATATATTGGTTTACTTTTATAAAAAGGAAATGAGTGGTTTTATCTCCTAATCTCTTTCTAAAACTTGAAAAAATATCTTGAATTGAAAAGTATGGAAAGTAAATATTTGTTATCTCTTTTTAACTCTGAATTGATGTTGTGATTTTTGATAACGTGTTATATAGGAGGGATGGTTCCATGTCATCATTCTTGTTGACCATGATTACATGAATTCGTAGGTTGTAGGTAGCACGATGGTAATAAGATTGATAAGATTGAGTGTTAAAGATGTATATGCTTTCTAACATGGATGTTCTACTAAATTGGGAAAGTATATTCTTTTTTATTTAGTTGTCCTTTTGTATGATTGGTTAAGTAAAAGAAGTTGACTGTATTATGTTGCAATGGAATCGGTGTAAGAGAATTCTATAGATAGTATTTGAATCATTATAGGAGGATGAATTTGAAATCTTGTTATCAAAAATATTTGTACCATCATAATTTGGATGGTGATTGTATCAGTTAGAATTGAAAGTAAAAATTTGAAATGGTGTATTTTACCTATTTGGTGGTGATTTCTTGACTTAGAAATTCACTTAGTCATCGAGAAGAAAAACAACAACTAGTATATGTGTGTTTCTATTTTGGGTGGAAAACGACAATCAAATTTATAGTATGAAATAATAACTCTTGTTGTAAGGAATGGTCCCCTTGAACTTACACTCGTGCCCTTATTTCCATAGCGATCTTGACCTCCTTAGTCCAATTTAACTATGTTACCACCCATCGCTATATTGTGATATAGCTTTTGTGTATACCAAGAAAATGGGTCTTACTTACATCTCCATGACCATATCATGGCGGGTAAACATTATATACCTTTTGCATTCTTTACACATGACCCATGTGAATGTCCCTTCATTTCCCTCATGGGCCAATTTGTATTCTTCACAAGTAAGAAACTAAAAGACTTGTTAATAGTGCCAAGCTCACATTGTGAAAGAACCCCATTGTGACATTACTAAGCCTTGCAGATAGAAGTGTTATCTTGGCAAGTAACAAAGGAATACCTTCATATTTAATGAATATTTTTTTGAGATAAGGATGTTTGAATACTCTAGTATTGACTTGTAGTAGGGTATAGATCCCTAGAGTGCAAATGGAAACTCAACTATATCTCAAGACCTCTTAAGAGGTTGATTGTGAATACCTTATAATTAATCTAACTATTGATTTGTGTGTAGTAAGATGTTTTGGAAGGTGTTAATAGGAAACTCAAAGTTATACTTTTAACTTGACATTTAAACCCGTTATTACCAATAAAATTATACTAAATGTTTTATGTGGAAACACATCTCTAGTAACATAAACCCAGTTCATAATTGCATCATGGAAGTTAATTCATGGGGGGTTCATTAGCTAGGCAATATCCTAGCACGTGGGTTCATATTGAGGTAATTAAAATTAATTAAATTAAAGTCAATATACTAATAGACATGAGGGTGAAAGGTTTTAATTTATTAATATTTTGAGTCGGTTATTGGGGGTAGGTTAGAGAGGTGCGCAAAGGAAAGGGAGGTTTAATTTTAATATAAAACTAAAAAATTTGAACCTTAGTTTTTAAAAGTAAATACCTTAAAATTGCAAAAGAAGCGTGGTCATAAATTAAATTATAATTTTTTTTTAATAAATAAATATCAATTGTGATATTCTTAACCAAGAAATAATAAGATGGTAGAAAACTATGATTGAGTATGCTTTTCAACACAAGTGACATTATTTCACCATTTTAATTATTTGAAGAACTATTGATAAATGAGTAAAACTTAACATTTATAAGGTGATTGGTAATAGGTCTTCAATGGCTTCCAACTATCTTTCAAGAGGAAATGCATATTAAAAAATTGAGTGAGAAATATGATATATTTTATGTTTAATATATTATGGTAGAAATAAAAAGAGGTAAATAAAATTTTAATTAAAAAATGGGTTAGTAAGGTACATAGAATAAATAGGGGGTGTTTTCATTCTAATAATATAACGGAGAGGGGTATTATTAATTGAATAATTAGAGGTAAAAACTAGAATTAAGGGAATTCTTTAATACCCTTTGAAAGCATGTGTTATACTATACTTTTACTAAGTGAACCCCCTGTGAGTTAATTATGGTGAGGAATCAAGAATGATCATATATGTTAATTATGAGTGAATCTTTTAATGAAACGTGAAATATGAAATTTTGAAATGATAACATAGGTGTTCGTGTAAATCAAGGTGGTACAATCAATGATGTAAAATATGAAATATTTCCCCACCATCAAATGGCACCTAATAAGATGGATTCACAATATAAAGTGAATTTTCCATATCTCTTATAAAAAAGGTGGCCAACCTTACATTGTTTATAACAGTTAAATGGACTCATTCCCATGTTGGGACATGTTTTCTTGGGAACATGGATTCCCTATTTGGATACAATTGTTATATAAATTGTATGCACTTTAAATGATATCGAAATGATTAAAATGACATAACTTGTTGTATAAATGAAAGTAAATGGTTTGTTTTCTCGGTGACTAAGTGTTCTTAATGAAATGGGAAACTTACAATTTTGAGATAAAAACATACATTTTGTACACTTGAACATGGTTTAATCAATAGTGCTAAATGATGAAATTTAACAAAAAGGGAAATGTGAACTAATTTACCTATGTACATTGTGGGTAAAGCCCTTTTCTTCTTACGTCCCTCTTAAGGTCATTTTATTAAATGGTATTGTGCTAGTTTGAGAGAATTTTGTTTTGTGATTGTTGTCTCATTCATGAGAATAAACGTGCTTATGTATATTATTATTTTTCATTCTAACCAATGCTTAATTCAAAAGTAGTAAATTTGTAATAAGATGTAAATTGAAAATAATCGTATGTGGTGGATAGAGTCCTTATTCTATCTCTCTCTTATGTTTTATGGTTATTGTTTTCATTTTGCTCTTTTGGAGCCAATGTGAATTTGTTTTCTTGTCATCTTGCTTGTGTGGATGCGTGGATATATTGGAGGGTGGGGTACATCATTGTTTATGGATGGATAAGTGTGATGTCAGTGAAGGGAGGAATAAGGAGTTGTTTGTTCATATGGACGAACCAACAAAATTTGTGGCTAGCCTTAGTGGAGAGATACGTGTTGTCTCAAGTGAAGGGATAAGCGTATATTTTCTACTTTATATTCCATGTTTATTTGGATGAACCAAAGGCTAGTTAGGATTTTCTAGTGGAGTGATACGTGGTAGTTTGCAATGATGATCCCTCCCCTTTGCAAGTCTCATAAGAAGGCTTGATAATGTACTTCATATTTATTGATGAAATGTTGTTTTTCACACTCTCATTATTCTAAATACTTTGTTGCTTATTAGTTTCTCATTGTGTTAGGAAAATTATGTGTTAGTGTTTGATATGTGTGTGTGTAAATAAAAATTACATTGGTAATTAATATTATGAAGTTACTATATTCAAACAAATATAACAAATATGTGGTTGTGTGAGATTAATGGCTCACGCTAATAGTTTTTGTGAGAGATATTTGTGGGAGGTGTAGTTATACCTACATCCTAAAATATAGGAAATATATTCCTATATATGTAAGGTTTTGTATTGTGAAGATTAATAGAAATGAATTATTATTGTTTGTAATTCTGAGTTTGATCTCTTGAAACTCTGATCCATCCTCCGCTCCTCCACATCTGGTATCAGAGCAAGCCGGCCAGTTATTTAATGGATCTATGAGATGTTGTATGGAGTAGAGCCACTATAGTTATTAGCTAACCCGGCTAATGAAGAATAACTTTGTTTTCGTGTGTTAGCACTCCTGATCAACGTAGATCTTTGTGACTGTTTCAATCTATTATTCTAGGCATATGCATTCTTCTTGTAAGTCATGAATCGTTTTGAATAGTTTTTGTTCTATTTCGAGACGTTACAAATGATAGTGGAGCAGCAGAGTGGGAAAGATGTTCTTAATTCATTAGTTCACTACTCTTTCACATGTGAAAATTCATTAGCCGATCTGCTTATCCTCCTGCCATGGCCGTATAATTTATAACTTGTAGTGTCTATCCCAAAAAATTACGGATTGGATCACTGCGGAAACATTGCAACATCATATCAAGTGTTCGAATAAAAATGTGTAGATCACATCTGCAAAGCACGTGGACAACATGTGTTCAACAACGAATTGTAATTAATTGTAATTGTGTGTAAAGTTTAATGCACAGCTCGTGGCAGATTTTGTTCCCTTCACATTGACTCCAGGTATGTGTTGAGTTTTTTTCCTACGCTTTCCATTACTAAATGTTAGTCATTCACTCAAGATTCATATGTGCCCCTTGGTCAAACACACATGCATAGTGTCTACATTGTTAGTTTGGTTTGTTCTAAATATTTTTATTATAGGCTTTTAAGTATAATTGTCACAGTTTGGTTTAGTATTGTTCCAAATAACAGTCTAGGTAAAATGTACGAGTCATTTAAAATTTGATTCGGAGCTTTTAGCTATATTCAAATGTAAATATGTAAATGGTGAAAGCATGAACGGTTAATTGTGAATTCATGGTCATTAGTCCACAAAACATGTTAATATAGTGTTATTGTCTCTTTAAATAAAATCATTGAGAGTCATGTTGTAATAGTCAATTTGGGTATCAATTATAGGATGTCAAAATTGTCAAGGCTGATATTGTAATTTGTTTTGAGTCAATTAGATTGTTGAGCGTTGTGCCTATAGTCTAAACTTTTTTTTCATCAAACATCATTTGTCTTTAAGATTCAAAAAATTGAGTCATTGTAAAAGGATGTAAAATAAATTAAAAAATTACCTTACGGACGCATTTTCGTGGTAATCAACATATGAACTATAATTGAACTTCATGATAACATTCCACGAGCTAGCGATGCAATATCGAAAGACGGAGGCACGGTAGAGGTGGAGGTCGATTAACACTTCCCGTCCATCACCAACAAGTGGGCCACACAAAAGGTTTGGTGACATGTGTATTTGTAGTTTGCTTTAAGTTTTTGCAAAGTGTGCCTTCCACTAGGTTTTCAGAGTTCCACTTTCGGTGTGCTTTAGGTTTCAGTGTTCATGTTGTTTTGTTTGGTTTCTTTGAATAAAATGAAATTTTCACATTGAGGGGGAGACAAAATAGAAGTTTTCAATTTCCATTGTGACATCTTTTCCTGTGTGTGTATGAGTAGCAAAATTTTCTACATAATTCCCTGCAGTGAGATGTTGATTAGAGCGATAATAGTACTTGGCACATCGTGATGTGGTTGTTGGTAAACCACTTGTAAAACCATCATTTTTGGTTTGTGGTAAACCACTTGTAAAACCACCACTCTTGGTTGTTGGTAAACCATTTGCAAAACCATCATTTTTGGTTTGTGGTACTCCACTTGTAAAACCACCATTTTTGGTTTTGGTCAACCATTTGTAAAACCATCAGTAGGGTTTGTGATTATCCTATGAAAATCACCAAATCATGAGCAGGTGCAAGTACAAGGTAGGTTTTCCCCATGTTCACACTAAGGGGGATGTTAGGAACTATGTGTTAGTGCTCCACATGTGTGTGTGTAAATAATAATTACATTGGTAATTATTATTATGGTAAGTTAATAATTTATTATATGTTATTATATTAAAAAAACTATAACAAATATGTGGTTGTGTGACTTTAACCACTCGTGTTAATAGCTTTTGGAAGAGATATTTGTGGGAGGTGTAGTTATACCTACATCCTAAAATATAGGATTCTTATATATGTAAGGTATTATATTATGAGGATCAATATAAATGAATTATATTGTTTGTAATTTTGAGTTTGATCTTTTTGCAACTCGATCCGTTCTCTTCTCCTCCACACATTTGAGCATGAGTTCGTTTATTTGATTATGGTGTATCTTACATGCATGGGTATGTTATGTATGTGTGTATGTTGGGGACTTGTATTGCCATGGTTGAGGGATAATTGTTATTATGGTGTATGGATTTACTTATTTTTAGAGGAAACAAAGGTTGCGAGAGACTAGCCTCGGTGAAGGGATAAGTGCGAGAGGGTTTTGTGTGTTTTCATGCACAGTTGCATGACGGCTCTAGAGTAACCAAAGTATAGTCTTCCTTCCTTAGTGGAGGGATAAGTGGAAGTAATGGAGCCATTACCCCTTGATAAGATATGAATGGATCGGCTATATTATATATTTTCATTTGTGTTGATTTGTTGGCATCACCTTCTCCTTGTCTTGGAGATGTATGTAAATTGATGCATGTCATGTTATGGTTTAGGAATTATGTTCTTTGTTATATGGGCCCAAGTGATATTGTAAGTATTGTTGATAAAAAAATCCATGTTTTGGTCATGTTACTAGTGCGGGAACTACACGGTTTGATCTCACAATATGGCTTGGGGATAGCTATGTTTGTTGTCTTTTAATGGAAGTAAGTTCATTGGACATAGTTTCGCATAATAGTTTTAGCTCATCTAGATCATTTGTAAATTTACTTGGGATAGGAGCAATTGTTTGAGATGCTTCCTAGGGATGGCTTTAGTAGTAGGGGTTATTTTAGGGAATAGGGGCATAAGGGCCCTTGGGTTAGCTTTCCTACTTATATAATATTATTTTAAGCTACTGATGGAGATGGCATAAACATCTAGTAAAAATGTTTCTCCCATAGATTGTATCATATAACAATGTCAAATGTTTAGGCTTTAAGATAATAAAGGCAATATCGGGAGATGACCTCGATAGGAGTGGAATTTTGTCTTAGGTATTTTGAAATATAGTATTAAAATTTATCACTTCCTTTTTGGGTGCTCTTTTATTTATAGTAAGTTACTCCATTAATGACAAATTATCAACTCTTCCTTAGAAGTGGTTTCACAAGAATTATCCCACTTCATCACGGTTGTGTATAGAGTTAGGAGACAAACCTCTTTACCAATATAAAGATTTCCCTTTAAAGAGGAGACCAAAATCCTAACAAAAACATCATCTTGGGTTATGTGGCGTAATAGTAGATATTGGTAATGTCCTCGGTGTGTTGAATAAGGGTGAGGGAAATCTCACCAATCAACTTTAGAATACCTTAAAGAGATGAGATATAGATATAAATCCAAGTATTTATGCATAGGGGGTTACCTTTGTTAAATTTGATAAAAGGATGGTTTCGTGATGGGAAATGGGGCAGATGGATGCAATATTTTCATAAAGGTGTGAGGATATCTATTTAGTGGAGGATTTGATTGAGTTATGAGAGGAGTGGACATAAGCCTTTGAATAGGTCTGCTTCCTTTTCTTAGTGAAAGTTGTAAGAGCTAAAATTTCCCATTTTCTTAAGTGTTTATCCTTATCTAAAAACTTTTCAAATATTGTGATAAAAGTTTGGTCCTATAAAATAAAGCATGTTGGAGTCACCAGGTGCTTAAATGGATCAATAAATAGATAAATAAGAACACACAACAACTTAGTAGAATATCAATCATTCTTACTCTTAAAATTATTTTCAATTCTTCTTCAACCAAGATCTGGTTCCACTCGGCATGCCAAAAATTGTTTGTTGTTTAAAAATGTGTGCCTCAAAACACCAAAATGAAGGTTTAATTCTTAAACAACAATAAACGGAAATCCCTCTTAATGTGTGGAACCTTGGATCATTTGAGGCATACCTCAAGAGAAATTTGTATCTTGCCCTAACTATTATAAGTCTAACCACTAAAACAATCTTAATCTAACACTCATAAGGGAAAAGAAATAAGGAAAGCTAAAAATATCCATGGTTATGCGCTAGATAAATTTGGGATAAATATCCCTCGATACTATAACACACACAGCACACACACACACACACACACACACACACACACACACACACACACACACACACACACACACACACACACACACACACACACACATTATAGTCACTAATAAACACAAGGAAAAATAATAATAATGCAATTTGAAAGGAACAATATGAGCCATAACCAACTTTCTATTATGTTTGGAGTTTACACAATCTATTCAATCATAAGAGAGGCACTAGGAGCACTGTGGAAATTTAGAAACATAGGTTAAGAAACTTAAGAATATTTGGCATTAAAAATAATAGATTAACCATACATTTAAGGGAAGAGGAACCATTTACATTTTATATAGAAAAGAAGAAAAGAAGAAAAAAAGGAAAAAATTGGATCTTGGAAGCCAAAATCCAGCCTAGAATATAGTTGTAAGAATTGAATTTTGTAGATCCAACATCTAACTATAAAATACATATAAAATAAATTTCATCCTCTAACCTCATGCAAATGAGAAATGCCTTGGTGAATGGTATTCTCAATCAATAGATTATTGAGGCCAAGAGATCAATTTTCCTCATTCAAGCTCTAAAACCACATCTAACTTTGCATTAAAAGAGAAATATGGTAATACAAGGTTTAACTACATATTGCTTAAAAAACATATCACATCAAGGCTCGAGATATATTTGAATATAAATTTATCCTTGTAGTATTTCAAATGGACTTATTTTTCTCAATTTGGTAGCCCCACTCAAAAGATATGGCCAAAAACGCAAAGCTCGCAATTTAGCCCACACCATTAAAACTTGGGGAATTTTTTTTTTTAACCTATAGTCCTACCCCATTTTCCTCTTTGGGCCACCTAGTAATCTCTTATTGGTCCCCTCTTTGGATCTTTTTGTCATGAAAAATGTATATCATGAAAAATTCAAAAATGTTGTCATGACAACCAAATCCTCAATTGAAAATCCCTCTCTGGTCAATGTAAACTTGTCCTCTAGCCAACTTAGTTATTGTGTTACCCTCATAATGGCTAGGAGGAATGTGTTAATGTGATTTTCAAGTGTGTTTCATGTGCAGAGGGGATCTTATTAAATATAATTCATAAAGATATCTAAACCCTGGAGAAGATAAGTTCTTCTGGAGGCTCCAAAAGGGATATTTTTGGCCTTTTTACACATGGTAAACACCATTTAGGAACGTACAAGGAAAAGTTAAAGCACCCAAGCAAAGTGTGTGGTAGAGCTATGCAATCATCTAAGGTAGTTTAGGAAGAAAAATAAGGTTTAGAAACAAGTTATGTAATATCGAGGCTATTCTTAGTATGGTGTAGACACAAAATCACGCACTTGGGTACATTTCTAGGTCCTAAAATCATGCTATCACTTACATGATTCCTAAGCAAGAAAACTAGTTGTTGAAAACTATCTTTTGCCTCTTTCCTTTGTTTCTAGTTTTCTATTTGGTCTTCTACATGCCATAGCTTGATCATAATTTTCTTGGTTTATCTTTTCTCGGCTTCAAACACCAAAGACCCAACCATGATAGAAGCACCCTAAGCGCCGTTGTCCCCTTTGGGCACCCTTGACCCTTTCTCAACTTAAACACTTCTTTTGGGTCTTGTTTATCCTTTGTGAATATTTTCACTTATGGATCGGCCTTCTAGTTGTTAATTACAAAATTCAAACAATGAAATCATATAAATACATAGTAATGTGTTCAAAATCAAGGAATAAGCGGTAAGCATTACTATCATAATCTAATATTGCACTCAAAAGGAACCTAAAACACTCTAAAGCATCCATCTAGCATCCATTTAAGGGTTAAGGGACTTCATATTCTACATACACAACATAGGAAGGGGAAGTTCATTCTATTCCATTCACACATGCAATACATTTCTACATTCTAGCTATAACCCACTATCAAGTGAAACTTGCACAAGGGCATTTTAGGGCACAATTTATACACACACTCACAAGAACTACATGTATTCGATATGTAATGCAATGCTCAAAAGCAAGGTAAGTTCACTCTCGGGGTGAGTGTCAGGGTTAGTCTAACTCCCCATTCTGCATCTTTTCTTTTAGGTTTGATATGGTTTATGGGCTTGTGTAGGTGGCTATATATTTTGCAGAGTTACATGTACCTTCAGCAATCATAGTGTGACTATCAGGTGATCAAAATGAAATAACGGTGAAGACCTGCGACACATCAAAAAGTAGATCTTGAGCTCTGTGTAGTCACCAACACCTAGACGTAATCTCCATCGCCCTTGACCTATCCTGCACTCATTTTTGGCTCTATTATTGAGTTAAAGAATTTATACTGACCATTTACAACACTTTTCCCATCCGCGTTCAACACTTTTTCTAGTCCATATCAGTTCCAGATCAATTATAAATTAGCTAAGTTTCTCCATCTATCTTTTGTGCTTAGGGTTCCATATTTACATCTTAGTTTTCTTTTGTCATTTATGTATTTTATCATTTATTTTAATAAGTGACTCTGCAATATTATATTTCATTAATACAAATTAAATTAAATCATTTTGTGAACCCATCTCTCAAACCCAACCTTGCTTCTAGGAATTTTATCATCTTTTTAACATAATTGAAACTTATCCACATTTTACTGATGAAGGCCTTCGTGATCTCCAATCTCGTCTTCTTAAACATCCATAAGACGTAAATCTTATCTTATTCATTTCTTGTGAGGAGGCCATCAATTTAGGTAAGATTAACCCTCCCACCTCTAATATAACTTCTGAAATAGTGCGTGAAAATGTGAAGCATGAGGATCACGAGGGATAATGTGAACATTGATGGAAGTGCAAATGACAACTTGAAGAGATCTCGAGAAGAGAGAGTATCAACCGAAATTGCATGCAAGATTTGAAAAACGGTAAAAACCTCGTTAAGGCCAAAAACTCCACACTAATCTTATAGATTTGAAGGGGTGCACATATAGAGGGTGTTGAGTAATCCCCAGTGATGTAATCATGACCTTTAAAGTGGAGAGGGGGAGTTACATTCATGGAATAGAAAGTAACTCCCAATGAAGCAATTCGACGACCGATGTGTAAGGGAATATCATAATGACCCCAAAATGACATGCAGACCTATAATCTCACCTAAGTGAGATGACTCACTTGATGATGTGGAAAATGAATCACACTCGACACCCCCACCCTTCATCGTAACTTAGGATGAGGTGGAAAGTCAAAAAGAGAAATGGGTCCCGACACAAAATCCTGATGAGGTACCCATGCATAACAAAGGATCCCAAGTAGTGAAGGAAAACCTAGTGGGAAAAACATCCACCACAAGAGAAAAACATGCTCTCTAATCTAAGAAAGATGCCAATGATGGGTCATAGCCACCGAGGAGCCTAAGGTGCCCATATACAAAGATGTAATATCTCATAAAGAATAAGAAGAGATAAGAAAAGGGAGACGAGAGGAACACAAAAGATGTCATGGACAGATCTGAACTCTACAACTCTAAGAAGTTTCCTAGAAGAGTGTTGATGATGATATCCTCTACCTCGGGACTAAAGAAGAGACACCCACACTGAATTTTTTGCCTAACCTTAGGAAAGACACAAATAGAGTGTTGGAAGTCATCCCACTCCATGAAGGAAACAAAAGGCAACAATATAAATAAATCTGAGTTTGGTCCACGTAAGTGTGACATAGGTCTAGCAAGAAGGTTCCAATGAATTAAAGGTAATGTCACAAGTGCAAAACTAACAGAGTATGAAGAGGTAACACCCATAGAAAGGATGTCCAAGTTATGTGAAGGCAATGCAACAACCCTCACAACAAAAAAAGGATCCACAAGCAAGGGTGGATCAATGAGGATCTCCTGAAAAGTGGAAGTGATGAGAGTCCTAGAAGGGGCATTCCCAAAAATGAGGTGAAGAACTCCTTTAAAACACTTGTAGAAGGACGGGGAACATGTTTTGTGTCACAAGTGGACTCTACGAAAAGATGACCGAGGTCGGCATATACTCATCCCAATGAGGGACGCGAAAAATAGAAGAGTGGTGTTAGACAAGTATAATTCATCCATGCATGAAGGAAGAGGAGTGAAAATGCCTCACACACTAGAAGTGGAAACGAGGCTGGTGCAATGACAATATTAGGATGAGAATGGGATGGCTCGATGTTTGATGAGATGTGGGATGTGCCAACACTCTCTGGAATAGAGAGAGGAGGAGAGGATTCCTTTGTAGTACTCTCAACATCATAAGCGGGAGAAAACTCCTCGTCATCGAAGTAGAGTCAAGTAAGTCCGAATCGGTGGAACTACCATCACATAAAGAAGAAGGGGAGACAACTGGAGAAGACTACGTGGAGAGCTCCTAGAACGCCAAGGTGAAGCAAGGTGGAACTCAATGGAAGCAAAAAGTATAGGGAGAGTGTCGTCAATTGAGAAATCAAGATGCAAGGAGCACAAGGGGAAATGGTCACATATGTCTCAGAGAAAGGATCTCTAATGAAACATGAGTGTGAAGAGTGAATAGAAGCATGAACATGATTGAAAGTGAGCTGTGAGTGGCAACAATAGGTAAAGGGTCTCCAAATAGAGAATGAAAGATGCTCCAAATGTGGTGGGGAGGATGCGAGTCCGCCACATGAATTTGGAGAGAGGTATGGTGACAGAAAATATTAGGTGACAAACAACATTGTCACAAGTGTTGATAAATTCCTCAAGATGATTGGAATCAGTGGGTGTAGGAACTGGCCCAAGAAAGAAGTGTGTAAGACCTAATATGCAAAGTAGTGTTCCATGGAAGCACGCCATGATGTGTAGTTCTCTCTCCCAAGAAGCGTCGGAGGTCAGAAGTGATCCTGTAATGCTCAAGTCTGGAAAGAGCATCCTCCATGATGTGGAAGTGGAAGTGTAAGGTGCACAAGAAGAAGGGTGTAAGAATGCAAGACGTCAGACTCAACCGAGAATGTGTCTACAAGCAATGTGACACCCGAGAAGAACAGTAATAATCCCTATCTATGGCACTCTAAGATAGTTCGTGGCTATAATAGGGTTTGTACATGTGATGTCGGATAGTTGATCACTCACATCACAGTAGGTGAAAATTCATGCAAGAGTGGAGGCCACAATAAAGTCCTAAGTTGGAAGCAGAGGAAAACATGCAATCAAGCACAAAAGGTGAAAGAAATACAAGGGAACAATTCTCAACATGAGAGAAAAGGTGTCTCACGGTGAAAAAAATGAATTCTCTCTTGCCATAAGGTTGTGGGCACATGTCCACTAGCCATAGGTGAAGAAGAGCAATACAATGCATGAGAAAGAAAAATGGCTCGAAAGCCCAATAACCCTATATGCGGAGCCCAAAATGACACTCCCTCATGAATTTATGAATTTTTATTTGTTTTCCCATTTACAAGGCCATGCAATGGTAAAAATGGTGGGAAAATAAAAATATATCTAAAAAAGGGGAAAGAGGGCGGTCGGTGTAAAATGGATGAAGGAGGTGGCCACTCGGAGGTAGATCGGAAAGTTGGGTGAGTGGGAGGTGGGAAGAGAAGAAAAAGGGCTTAGTTAGTGGTGGAAATCTTTGCAGGTGAGCTATATATCTAGAGTGGCAAGTCGGGTCGCGAGGCATCTCAAGGTTAAAGTGTGGGTCATCGATGTGAACTTGATGAGATAAAGTGGATTCACAGTTGTTAGAGTGGAAGTGATGCCGTAACATGACGCATGGATGAAAGGTGATTTGTCACTCTAAGTTTTTGGGGTAGGGCAGAGTGACTTTTGGAACATGTGTCATTAAATCCGAGGAGGTGTAATGACCGAGTTGGAATGAAACAGAATTGACATAGAGTGCGATTAGATGACATGTAAAGGGAGGAAGGTGAGATCTGCCCCGATTTTATTTGATTGATTGTGGTGTGGTAGAGGCGATTTATACACAACATGAGTTAATTTTACTAGTTCCACCAATGATATTCCTAGGGATAAAATGAAGTGGCGACGAGAAAACTAGGCACAATAAACACAGTTTGAGGTAGACATCTCACATAGCTAAACAGAGGTCGAACGGAGCTCAAGGTGAGAAAATTGAACCGTAATGCGAGAGAAGACAGGGAGTAAGTCCAATAGGTCACGGAGGATTCAATGCAAGGTTGACATCGAACAAGCATTCACGGGTAGGGTCAGCCAACGAATGGAGCTCGGAAGGAGGAGACGCAGGCCAGAGACCAAATTAAAACCTGTGCAAAAATAATACAAGGCCGAGTCATGTTGATGTAGAGTGAGTTGTGGGAATATGATAAACTAGGGGTGCTAGCTCGTTTCCTAGCTCTCGGTCGATGGGGTTGAGTTAGGCCAAAAGCCATTTTTTTGCACCTTAAGACCTCAAAACAAGAACTCAAGAAACTTTAAAAATAACAACTTGCAACCTGTGAAGCACTTAAAAACACGCATGTGAATCCTAGAAGACCCAACGGACACAAACACTTAAAACATGACTAAAAACCATGAACACGAACAAGAACCCATGAACAAACACGAACAGGATTTAAAACCCTGAATCAATATAACAAACACACATCTGGAATAACCATTATAACAAACACTTTGTGAGAAGCTTGTTTATCATGAAACTTAAAGCGGAGAAACATGAAAACCAAAGAGTTTCACATATCCACAAAATGAGTGCTTTGATACCATGAAAGAGTGCATGAAAATGTGAAGCACAAGGGTCATAAGGGATAGCATGAACATCGACGAAAGTGTAAATGGTAGTGTGACAAGATCTCAAGAAGATTGAGCATACACCAAAAGTGCATGCAAGATTAAAAAAATGTGCACAACTTCATTAAGCTAAAAACTCCACACTAATCTCATAGATCTGAAGGGGTGTACATATAGAGGGTGTTGAGTAACCCTTAGTATTGTAATGATGACCTCTCAAGTGGAGAGGGGGAGTTACATTCCTAGAATAGGAAGTAACTCCCAATGACACAACCGACAAATAAGGGAATATCATAATGACCCAAAAATGACATGCAGACCTACAATCTCACCCAAGTGAGATGACTCACTGATGATGTGGAAAATGACTCACACCAATAGCTTCCATTCCCGATGCAACACCACCTCCCTCTTCTACTCATCTACCTACTTCTATTGTTCCCATGTCTGTTCCTACTCCTACTAACCATTTCACTCCACCTCTTATTTCTCACACTCGGAAAATCTCTTCTTTTGGCACTCAAGACCTCGCTTGCTTATATCGCACCTAAAAGTTTAAATTTGTCGGTTACATCATGCCACTTCATGATCCTCTCCATCTCTTAATTCCTCCTTACTTCTTCACACTCCTTTTGTACCTGTTATTTCTACTTACCAACTTCCTTCTAATTTTGTAAGCCCTAAGCTACCCACTTTTAATGGCCATGGTGACCCTTAAGATCATCTTTGATATTTTCATGTGGCATGTCTTGATTATTCAAATGATTTTACATTACTAGCTAATATATTTCCTAGAGTCTTCAATATTACACCATATGTTGGTTTTATGATCTACCTATTCATTTGGTAACTTATTTAATGCATCTAACTAAAGCTTTTCTTTCTTACTTTTCAATCAATATCGACAAGAAGATCTCTTAAACACAACTCACTCAAATCAAATAAAGATAAAACGATAATTTAGATGAGTGTGTATTGCAATACAAGAACAGTCTATCTAATATGACCGATTTACTTACTAATTCTGAATTGCAAGATCTTTTTTTTCAAAGCCTCTTACCACCACTTCAGGAGAGTGTCATATTTGAGACCTCTCCTTCATTTGATCAATTATGCCATACACTCAAAATACATGAAGTCAAACTTCTATCTATGGTAAAAAAATGAACTATCATGATACTCCATCATCTTCTAATAGGTTTCAAGCTAAATCAACATTCAAGCCATCTCCTAAGCCCACTGAAGCAAAGGCAACTATTAATGTCATCTCTCCTCCTAAAAATATTCAATGGAAACCTCCAAAGTATACTTTCACCAAGTTACCCTATGCACCTTGGTTTCTATTTCCTCAACTTTTGAAAGCAATCTAATCACCCTTCCACCACCACTCAATCTTGATCCATCTCACCCCCGTGGCCACAATTATGATGAAACACTAAATGTGACTATCAACATGCATCGGTCATTCTAATGATCTTTGCTTCAAACTCAAGCATCTAATTCAATATCTTATTAACATTAATTCACTTGAGCTCTATGAGGCATCTACTTCTAAGCCGGTCATTGATAATAAAATGATCAAAATATTCAATGACCCTTTTCCTAAGCATGACACACAAGCTTCTGATTCTCCTACTAATCATACATATCAATTTGTGCCCCCTCCTTAATCGAGGACCCTTGAATTTATTGTAATGCCCGCTTCAAACTACCACTTGAGACCAAGAAACAAACTAGGATTAGCTAAGAAAAATTATGGAATAATTTTTTTAATTAAGTGTTTGCAAAGGGGGTTATAAGATCACAGTTAGTACAAACCAGATAAGGATTAACAAGCAATACTGTCTTGCAACAATTACTTCAAGCAACTAATAACAACAATGCACAAGGTCAAAACAAGAGGTTAAATTCATCACTTAGGTTAGTAGAGTGAAATCTCACTCATCTCTGCCCTAATAGGCTTACAAGATTCAACCTGATTTTTCACATACTTAGATTCATCAAAACTTTCCTAAATCATGCCCATTGGATAGGAAATTCTCTCACCTTTCCAACCATATAAAGAAGTCCTCCTAACTCCTTATAAAACGCAAGTTATGGCCTAGCAGAGTTTAGGGGAGAAATTTTCCCTTGAGCGGGTCGGCAGAGGGGAGGAAAATTGAGAAATTTTCCTCTTTGAGCACAAAGGCAGAAAATGCCTCTGCATGCCCACGGGTCAAACAGGGGAGACACATTGCTCTTCCCGATTGGCACAGGGAAAAGTAGAGAGGTGGGGCACTTTAGGTTTTGGAGATTTTAGACCAAAAGCCCAAAGGTGGAAATGGACGCTCACCTCCGCCAAAGAGAAACCCATGACATGTGTCAACACGTGATTGGACGGGAAATTTTGGCGGGTCACGGGAAAAATTGGAAATTTTTTTCCAAGGTCAAAAAAACCAAATTTCATGAAGGAAAATTTGCCTCCATACATCCAACCTCGCTCAAAAGGCCACATGGCGTCCTGGGATTGGACGCGGATCAGTGAAGAGACGAAGCAATTTAAATTTTTTGCCCCAAAAGTTTTAAAGTCAAAAAAGGCTTGCACGGGCCCACGTGTCTACTAGGACACGTGTCAAAGCACCTCATTGGCTGCGGGGTGTGGGGCCATGGAGGAAAAAGTGAACTTTTTCCAAAAGAGTCAAATGGTTAAGTTTTCAAATTTAATCTATGTGCCCTCCATGCCACGTGTTAGCACGTGATTGGTTGTGGGGACACGGGAAAAATGGGAAAATTTTCCCAAGGTCAAATTTTCAAAAAGTTAAGTTTCAAAAAGATCCACCCCTCCAAAGTGCCACGTGGAAACATATGATTGGTTAAGAATGTTGTGTGGACTTTTTGGGAAAATTTTTCCAAAGTTCAAATTTTGATTTTTATATAGTTAGATTAATTTTTGGATGGCCATTTTGAAGTAAAACTTCAAATGGCCATAACTTTTGACAGAAAAGTTAGTTTTGGGAAAAACAAGGACTTTCCGGAAAGCTCTCGAGTCCTCTTTGCATAGAAATCATCAATTTTAGATTTTGATGAAGTTTCAAAGGTCAATTTTAAGAAATCGATCTGCAAGGTTTAAAATTAAAAACTGGCAATTTTCCAACTTATAAAATTTTGTTCAATTTTTGGTTTTCTTCTTCTCAACATGTCAATTGAACATGGAGACTTGTTTTTGGTTAAATTTCTAGAGAGGTCTCGAGGTCCAATTTAGTTGATAGAATTGCAAATTATATATTTTCCATCCATTCGAGGAAAAAGGTTATGCAAGTTTGAAATTGGATTTTGATGAAGTTCTAAAAAATTTTCCTAAATGTTGAGGTCGAATTGAGTTCATTAGGGCTTATTACATCTAAATTGTATTATTTCATTTCTTAATTTAAGTTTCACATCCGAACTATACATTTGTTAGCTAATTTTAAAATGATTTGGGATGAAACAAAGATCATTTACTAATCAATTTATTAATCAATTTGCAACTCCCAATTGTGGGAAAACATTCTCAAATCTGTTCTAAGACATTCCATTCTTTTCTAAAACAATTAATTGATTTATCTGATCATTCAAGAGCACAAACAACATTTGATATTTCAAATTTTAAATAAATGCAAAGAACAAAATGTTGTCTTTTCCTCTCATACGCATTTTCTTTTCACACAGAGATGTCATTTCAAAAAAAATACTCCAATTCAATACAACAATACAATTTTGAGAAAGGAATGTATTCCTTTTATTGATTTCAAACAACAACATTACAACTTCCTTCTTTCTTTGAGCTTCAACTTACAAAACATAATACATGTTTCATTCTTTCACGTTATTTTCAAAACAGAGTATGAAATAATAACTCGTTGCATTTCACAAATGAATCTCTATCTTTTCCTTTACATTACAAGTAACTTCACATTTTTAAATAATGATACAATTCATCCACTCCAAGTGGGAAGATAACAATGAAATTTTCTCTAAGGAAGAGATTGGCAAACTGCATTTTCTCCAAGCTCGAAAACAGCAACATGCTGATTTCTTCATCTTTTCATTTGATCACAACAAGGAAGGGGGAAAGGAAATACTCTCCACCCAACCAAGACATCCAATGGGAAAGGAGAAGCCATCTTTCCCCATTGGCCCCCGAGCCCTAACCATATTGAAATAAAATATGAACATCAACACATGGCAAAAAGGATTCTATCACAACAAACAACATTTTTTTCACATGTATAACACAACAAGATATAAAGTCCAAAAAAAGACAGTAGTTCACAACTGTAATTAAAATCATTCACACAAAACATAGGCTTGATCAAGCAAACCATCAAGAGAAAGAACTATGGGGAACTCCTTATGCCTCCCAAATTGGAATTGGGCATCCACCAAATGCATACCACCAATAAACATATCAAAGCCATAAACCTTATATCTCCCAACCCCTCCTTATGCCCCCCAAGTTTATCCCTTATGCCCCCAAGAGTAAGAAATGCAAGCAGTTTCTTTTCCTAGGTGGATCCCAATCCAAAACTCCCTCCACAATAGAATAAGTGCCATTGGCAATCCCTTATGCCCCCCATATAAGACCCCATAGTCTTCTCCTACACCTTGCCCTAAGAAATCTACCCAACCAGCCATGAATACACAACACATTCACCATTTCATTCATGCAAGAAAAGGGAAAAACAACATATAATAAGGACAAGATCCTACCTCTCCATAGTGGAGATTGTTTCCAAAACAACAGTTCCTTCAATGCTCAAAAATGCAGTCCAAAATAGCAACACCAAGCATGCAAATCAATTTCCAAACTCTCTCCACAAGCAAGACTCCAACAGCAAATAAAATTTGACCCAAGAGGAAAGAGAAAAGTTTCAACAACCTTCAACAAGAGAAGAATTCAAATTTTCAAAGGAGAGGGAGAGGAGAGGATGATGTGGATTCCAAGTGGGATGCCACATCATTCTTACTCAACCCCAAAAGAGAAAGTCAACTTCACAACTAATCACAATAAATGGAGATGACAATCAACTTACACACTCAAAATTAACCCATACTTTAATAAGGACTGAATTAAAAACTTGTAAGAAAAGTGCAATAAAAACTTACACATAGTCATTTAAAAATACAATTAAAAATATTAATTTTGACTCCAAAACCATAGGTATGGTTGGTGGATGATTTTAAGAGGTGTGGGACAAGTTTAACTTGTCCCAAAGCCTCCGAATTTGGCCTCCAAGGTCAAATTCAAGGAGGCCAAATTCAAATTTTATAAAAGATGGAGTGTTTGACCTTCCAAAATCAGCCTTACATACTCTTACATATTTCTTACACATCCTTACAAATTAACTTACACACTCTTCCAACATTATTAATTAAACTCAACAATTTTATTAATTACATTCCATGTCCTAATTAAATTTAAATAAATTTTCACTATGTGACTCTCACATTCATACAACATAATGATTTATTTATTTAAAAATGGTTAAAATACATAAACCCAAATTAATTAACAACTAATGAAAGGGGTAACACATTAAAATTAAGATACAGACAACAATAATTAAAAAGAGCATATAAATAACACACATATCCCATGGTCACAAATAATGGAAATCCCCCATGGGAAATCCTAACATAACACAACACACAAACAATTATAGTTGCCATGGTGACCTTGTTGAATTCACCTGAAATTTCAATATGGTTAGTCTCCATCCCCGACATTGTTGTGATATTTTAACTTGCAAAATAAAAATACCTCCTTCGGCCTCATGGCCATATCGAACATCCAAAAGCGTATAAACAACATATAAATATCAAATCCAAGTCACACCAACATCAAGAATTCTACATCATCATATAAATTCAATTTGCAACTATATCATCATTCAATGAATCTCTATACTAGAGCTACTCATAATATCAAATGTCACATGTCTAAAATCAACATCAATAATATGTCCATGTCAACAATATATCATCATCCATATATGATAATGTCCCTACTAATCATCATGCATGCTAACTGAATCAAGGTCCATAATCATCCATGATCTAACATATACACATCATAGTAAATCAAAACATAGTAATTCCAAAATGAGATCAACAATAGTCGATCAAGTATCTAAACAATGTCAAAGGGAAGTGGGCACTACATTTATTTTCACTTCTTCCGATGCATCCCTACCATCGATTTCAATTTCAAATCATGCTACATTCACTTATAATTCATTACACATTAACGCTTCTATCAGTTTGTACATTGTCAATAACACCATGATCTATCTAGTGGCTCCTATTAGTGTGTGCTCGATTGCACTTATTATGGCTATCAAATGTCCAATCTCTAATATCACATATTCAATTCCTAATTATTTTGGCTACATCAAGCTTCCCATTACAGTTGGGCCTCTTATCATGTTTGTGTCATTCGTTGTGGCATATTCAATCAAATGTTGTGACATGCTCTTAGGTCTTCCTTGGCTCTGTGTCGCTCAAGTCATTCCCTCTATGAATCATTTGTGTCTCAAGTTCATTCAAAATAAACAATTTATCACTATTAAAGGCATTTCACCATGCACACCATTTCCTAAACCTCATCTTGATGATATCCTTCCACCAGCTACAACATATTGTCCTTTAGGTCTTCTCAAATCTAAGGCACACTCTATATCTAATTCTCCTATTCACACATGACCCACTTCATGACCTTTTCATCCTCATCGGTCCACCATTCCACATCGTTGTCCTAAGTCCCCTACTCAAGAAACCCCTTCACATAGGTTTTCACCACCACCTTCACCACATAGGTCTCCTTCACATGTAACTTATTACTTTCATACTCCACCAATCTTAGAGAATTTTCACATGCCTTTATCTCCTCGGATATTAGGTGGAGGGAAATCTCCTTCACTATCATTGGATAGCCTTCTATCCTTCATACACTTTGGGGGCATCACATTTTCTTCACTCTCCCATAACATCATCGGTTGTTTATACTATCTAATATCACGCTCCATGCTTCACACTAAATATTTTTTCAGCACACGTACACATCTTGATACACACCTTATATCAGCATTACCCTATGAAACACTCTAGTTGCACGATTCATACTCAATAATTGAGGGTCTAAATCTAAAATGAACCTCACCGCATTCACTTTTCATGCTCTATGCTTCATGATTTATCTTTCTAGCACACATTTTCAAACCATTTCCCGATGACGCACTCTTGTTTTATGGTTTATTATTGACTGCTGAGGGGGAATCTATAAATGAACCTCATCTCATACACATATGCTAGAGGGCACATTGCTCTTATCAAATTCACACATTGCATATCATTCCATCACACTCATTCACTACATTTGCATATCTTGGTTGCACTTACTCTTACTTTCGTATACTACTTACATGATGCACTTTTCTTACTATGTTAGTCAGATACTCAGTATGTCATTATCTTTATCATATACACATGCGTGTTCACTTGGTCTCTAGTTGTGAATGCAGATCTCTTACAGGTTCTTACATGCTGCAATGATTCTTGGCATTGTACCTTTTACCGGACTCCACCGAGGATCATGGGGGCATATACCTTTTCCTAATCTTACACATTACATCTAATATTATTTCATTATTTACTACTTCTACTTTCTAACACATTAATTTTCACTGATACATGCATGCCTTGACATACTATTTATATTTCTAACATGCTAATTGGTGCTTCATGCGAAAAATTTTCCTTGAAGGACTATATGCCACCATGGTTATCTACCACACTTTTTTGACATTATTTTCCATTCTATGTTATTGTTTGTGGGTTATGCCTTATGTCTAGTATGCTTCTTGTATGATTTTGGCCACATCGACCCCCGATTATCATGTGACATTATGAGTGATGTCCCGTATTCAAAACCACTTTTCACGATCTATATTGTTTTTACACTTGTTTGATTACATTATCTTCTATTGCATGCTTGTTACTTTTTCTACTAACACATGTTACTAGACACTTTGTTTGCATGTGCCTTGGTTTCTACCATGCACATCCCCTACCCCTATAAGTATTAGCTTCATATCAACATTAGGGCCTCTCCTTTGGGCTGCATTCTTCTAGTGACATCGCATGCACCCCAAACAAGGGGGCATACATTGGGTGAACAAATCACCCCTACAGAAGCTCATGGCTATAGTTCAAAATTTGCACAGTATAGGAATAAAACATGAACACAGTCCACGAGAATGTCCCAAAATCTGAATTAGGTCCTCAATACAACACAAGCTCCAAAGACCTAGATTCGAGAAAGTAGTGTCGGGGTGACTATGTCCTCCCTTAGGTGCTAATGTCCTAGGGCACATATATCATCTTATCGATCAACGTAGTTCACGAAGCCTTGAGAGCAGCTTCTACAATTATTTTGACATTCCTTGACTTACATCATACATGTAATATCCTATAATCCATTTCAATCGAATAATCAAGTACATTAGAACAATCGGGATAGTAGGAACAAATCAGGGATGTACCATCTACAGTGTTTCTCATCAAGAAGAGTCATGGAATGAGAGTAACACTATGCCTCTCTCCCCATCACTTACTCTTTTTCATGAGATCACCCAAAAAACTCGCTCTTGGTGTGAGATAACCCAAAAAACTTTCTCTTGGGGTGATATCTCCCAAAAAATTCACTTTTGGTGTGAGATCGCTAAAAAGCTCACTCTTCACAGCATTTCAGGACACATTTCTATCCTTTTATAGTCTTCTACATTAGGTGCACACTTGCCTTCATTTTTACTTTTACACACTTGCATACTTTTCATATACAAGACTTGAATACTCTTTCACTCTTCTTTTACAGATCCTTCCTTAATACGCGCATCAAGAATCAACCTACAATAGTAAGTACAATCACAAAACATGTACACCACAATGCATACACTTCATCCCTAAGGTTACTTTCATTTCCTAGTCTTCATGCTTCATTTTGCATCATTCCATGTTTCACTTATCCACTCATCACGGTATTCACCACACACTCTACAGGATCATAAGGTATGCAACTCTTATCTACTTTATGTTATCGAGTATTCACTCAACAACATAAAGTGGGGGAAAATGTAAACACAAAATCATGCACTTGGTTACACTTCTAGGTCCTAAAACATGCTAGCTTTTACATGGTTCCTAAGCAAGAAAACTAGTGGTTGACATCTATCATTGGCCTCTTTCCTTGGTTTCTTGTTTACAATTTGGTCTTCCACACCCCACAATCTAGTGAAAAAATTTACTAGTTTATCTTTTATGGCTTTGCACACAAAGTGCCCATCTAGGACATAAGTGCTCGGATGCCCATGTCCCCCCTCCGGGTGCCCCCCGACCCTTTTCTCACCTTAATCACTTATTTTGGGTCTATTTTATCCTTTGGGAATATTTTTCACTTATGGGTCATCCTTCTAGTTTTCAATTACAAAATTAAAATAAGGGAATCATATAAATACATAGTTATGTGTTTAAAATCAAGGAAAAAGCACGAGAATTACTATAATCACCTAAGCTTGTACTCAAAAGTCACCTAAAGCACTCTAAAGCATCCATCTAGCATCCATTCAAGGGACACAAGACTGCATATTCTAGATACATGTCATAGGAAGGGGAAGTTAATTCTATTTCATTCACACATGTTATACATTTCTACATTCTAGCTACAACTCGTTATCAAGTGCAACTTGCACAAGGGAATCCTGGGGCACAATTTCTACACACACTCAAAATAATTACATGGAGTCTGAGATTTAGTGTAACACTCAGTCATAAGTTCACTCTCGTGGTGACAATGTGGTCGGCTTTAACTCCCCATTCCACATATTTATTTTCGGGTTTAACGTGGCTTGTGGGCTTGTGTAGGTGAATATCTATTTTCTGACTTGATGGGTTTCAGATTTGCACTTGGAATGAAACCACAGTCAGGGGATAAGCATGTCCCTCCTCTTTAATGGGAGAGGTTCCCTTATTAAAAGTAGGGGAAAAACCTATGTACAAATACACAATCTTTCATTCAATGGTGGTTTCTGATATCTTGAAATGTGTTTTATGCCTGGAAAGTTATCAATACATGAGGATAGAAGACTTGAAGAGAGGAGGGAGGCAGAAGAAGACAATACTTTCAAGGAAAAAAGATGGCAGATAAAACCCTTATATGTATTGAGCAAATGAGATATAGAGTAGAACCATTCACATTTATAACGGGCACAATCCACAAACTCAAAGTTATTGAGAGTGTATAAACTAGAACACAAAGTTTCTAAGTATGTAAGGATTAAATGATTCATAGATCAGAGCAAGAAGGAAAGAGAAAATAGAGGAAAGGGGGAAAACCCTTTGTATTGATTTCTTCCGATTCGAAATTACAGTTCTAGAATATCAAAATTCCAAACTATATAATGGCTTTGAAAGACCATGATATAGCTCACAAGAGACGGTTACAACTTCCTCGAGAAATCAAGAAACAGTTACAACTTCCTCGAGAAAGAAAGAAATGGTTACAAATCATTCCAACCATTCGTGCCCTTTCGAATTCTTGATTCACAAAGAAACGTTAATGGCGGAAAAACCAGGTTTTCAAATATACGGCTGTTACATTATTTCACCAGTTAAAATATGGGCCATTTGATTTTCTTTTACAACTTTAAATTTGGGCCACCCACGTGGAAGGAATTGATTGGAGTGGGCCTACAGACACCTTTTGCATTTTTACCTTTGAAGATACACCAGGCTAACACATGGAGAGCTCTGTTGTTCCTTTATACTTAGCCGATTTGGGCCAATTTCCTGCTTGACTTATGTTGACCCCTAGACATGTGGAGAGTTGGCACTCATTTGAGTTTCTACTTTGGAAACACCTCCTGAAATTGTGTCGAGCTAACACGTGGCTCCTTCCATTTGGTTTTGGAATTTTCAACGACCAACTCTATCTCTCCATTGACTTTAACCGTGTGGCAAGATGGCACTCATTTAGAGACTCCGACCCTTTGATTTCACTTCAAAATTACATCGTTCGGGCATGTGGATACTTCCGCCCGCCCATACTTAGTCAAGTTAAATAACTGGCTCTGTCCCTTTTTGGACCTTAGACACGTGGAGGATCGGCACAAGTTTGAGAACTGCCCCCAACTTTGACTCTTGAAGCCACGTCGATGAGGCATGTGGCGTCATCCACTGAACCTTCCATACTTAGCCGATTTGAGCTTGTTTTACCTTCATTTTGAACCTGGGACATGCGAAAAGCCTACGCTTATTTGAGGACTGTCCCTTGGACCCTGCCCCTGGAGTTGTACCATTTGGACACATGGAGGCCTCCACTATCGCTTGAAACATGACCAAACCGCATCCAATCAGAGATGCCCACGTACTACCTATGGATGCTGGGGAAAATTTTAATGGGGAAGATACGCTGTCATTCCCGACTGCGGGAAGAAAATAAAAAGAAGAAGGAAAAACTTCACCATTACACCGAATTTCAAATTGTTCTCCATGAAATGGGAAAACTAAAAATAATTGCGAGGCTCGACGCGATCCAATACTCCAAGGTACAGACTCAAAAATTTTAAAACTTGACTTCAAAAGAATGGAGTTTTGGGGCCGACAAATTTGGCTCGGGTTTTTCTGGGGATGACTTGGCTTGGAACAAAGACACAAGGCAAGATCAAGAACTCGTAGATAACTCTTGGAAAGAGGACCAGTGCCTTATCCATTGGGCAAAGGAGTCAAAATAAAAACCAATACAAGGCAACACACACAAGATGGGAAAAGAAACAAAACAAACCAAAAGGGAAGACCCAAAAAAAAACACACCACGCAAAAAAAAAGAACAAGAAGGAGGCACAAGCCAAAAACTAAAAATGAAACGCAATGTACAAAAGCACTTCCTAGCCACCTAGGACTTGAAAAACTTTAGGTACTACCCACTATAATAAAGTGGGAGAGGAGATCCATCCATGTAATCCAGATAAAAATATTTCTCTCCAAAAAAATGTCGATTATAAAAGGACCAAGCCAAAGAGAATCAAACTTACCATGGCTTCCTCGTGGCTCATGTCTTTTGTCCCAAAGCAAAGACAATGTCTCCCACTTGGAAAACTTGGGTTTGGCTTTCTGTCAAACAAATCCTTCACTTTCAACCGATGAGCCACTAACCTATCAACCACTTGTAATTTGTCCTCATCAAGTTGTTATCCAAAATTCACCCCTGTGGTTAATTTGATAACATGCATCGAAATTCTCAAGTCCCAGTGCAGATAATTGATTGAGCAAACATCATTTTCAGGATTCCCTCGATTTTTCTAACTCCCCGACTAAAGAAGGAAAGAGCAAGCTCGAGAAAATGCGAAAAAGTTCTGAGAGAAGACAGCTCGGGCGAGAAAAATCACGAAAAATGGCTAAGTCCTTGTCTAGGACAATGTGGGACATTTGGGACGTCAAGGCGCGGATCGGCCGAAAAGCCTACAGGCGGCCCAAACAGCAAAGGGACAAGTGGGACAAGAGTGCGCGAAGGACGCGAACCGGCCGGTTCGGCCGAAACAAGAAACTTCAGCACAAGGAAAACTGGGACAAGTGGGACAAATGGACGCGGCGGACGCGGAAAGCCCGGATCGGCCGAAAAGGAGAACTTTCGCACTAACTACTTTGGGACATCTGGGACAAAGATACGCAAACTGGCCGGTTCGGCCGAAATGAGAACAAACAGTCCGGAGGCAAATGGGACATCTGGGCCGTGAGGACGCGAATCGGCGAATCGGGCGGAACGAAGAATATGTCCCGCGAAGCACAGGGACAAGTGGGACAAATGGATGCGAACCGGCCGAATCGGGCGAACCGGAGGATTTTGTCCCAAGCAGACTGGGACATCCGGGACAAAAAGACGCGAAAGGCGCGAAAGAGCCGGCAGGCCCGCAGACCAATCAAATCATGACACGTGTCACAAGGGAAAAGGTCAAAAAGTCAAAGGGCGAGTTTTGAAGGGTCAGCCCGAACCAATGGGATAGTGCCACGTGTCCCGGCTAGGGCCCACAAGGAAATTTCAAAGGAAAGCCCACGCGGAAAGGTGGAGGAGAGAGAATTATTCAGCGAATCAGAGCCTGCCACGTGTCGTCCAGGTGGCGAAGCGCGGGAAAATATTTCAAAACACGTTTTGGCCTGTTTTTTCCCTAAATCTTCAGATCGCCATAACTTTCGATCCAGAGCTCGGATTTGCACGTTCTTTATATCAACGGAAAGCTGATAAAATTCTCTACACGATTCCGGGTCAATCTTGCATTTTGGTTCAGTTTGGAGAGAGAAAATCAAGAAACACCTCTGGCACGAAATAACAAGTAGAAGTGATGCTTCAACAACCAGCTTTAATGCAGCAGACAGCCCGCCGTTTTGCCAGGATCCGCCGCTTCTACCATAATGAGATGATTTAAAATGTGACCTAGAAGTGGTTGTGGTAGTTTCGAATTTCCTCTCTTCCCTCTCTCTTTCTTCCTATATATTGTACAGAGGGGCTTCTTTCAAAGAGGGGACATTACAAGTTGTTCATCTGTTCGGCTCGCCTCCCTTCTTTTCTTCTCTAGGGTTGAAAATGGAGCTCGAACCTCCTCCCTGCTCTGTAATGGCATTTTTTCCTTTTACTAATGAAATGATGTTCTGTGCAAACTTCTGGAGCAACAAAAACGTGTTTTGTGATGCATCTGTCCATCCTTGCTCGTTCTTCGCTTGTTTTCCTCTTGCCTCTCTTCATTACAGGTATTTGTGCATGTTTGAATGTTCATTACAGGTCTGGAGCTGTGTTCATGGAGTTTTGGGACATTTTCTGTGTGAAATCTATCCTTGGGCCTGTGATGCATCTATCCATCCTTCCCATTGCTCACCTCTCTTTGTCCCATGGCAGTTTTGATAGAGGTTCAACATTCTCCTTCTCTGGTGTATCACCATTTTAGTGTAGGCTTTTGTTGTTTTTCCCTTCTCTCTCTCTCTCTGTCTCCTTGGCATGGTTAGATTAGGATTAGATTAGCTTGCCTGCACTGGAATAGCTTGTGGCAGGTAGTTTAGGAGCAGGAACCAGCCTTCTCTGGAGATTCCTTTCTCATTTTACAGGTCCCACACCTGGAGAAAGGATTCAATGTTGTGCAATCACACTGGATGCCTGAGTGATCAACCTAGAAGCCTGATCTGCATCCAGGGGTGCTGTGATTTTGCACTAACAATTTTGGCACGCCCGGTGGGACATAGAGGTCTTCCACTTCATATTTTGCAGGTTGGTGTGTCTCGTGAAGTTTTCAGCCTTTGGAGGCACTTGCAAAACACATCTAGCGACTCCATCCGGTAAATAACTCATTCTCTCGAGTTGCAGACCCATTTTCCATCCATTCCCGTTCATCCTTCTTTCCATCTCTTTCATTCTTTCCCATTCCATGAGGTTGTGCAATCATGACTTCATTTCCATCATGGAATTCACATCAACAACAGCAGTATATCACACCTCCAACATGTTTTACAAATCCTCCAAATCAGCATTTTGAGCAGATTCAAGATCAGTATGCATACACATATGAGCAGCAGTGCCAAAGTCAGTTTGGCTATGAAGCTTTCCAAGAGCAAGGGTGTGCATATAATGAAGACCATCAGATCCAAGATGCTGGTCTGTTGGAGAAGATCCAAAAGATGGAGGAAAAGATGGTGCAGTCGAGAGCAACAACACTCAAATGAGAGCTTTCGGGATCGATTCACAGGACTCCTTGTCCATGGGGAGGCCCTTTTCCAAGACACTTCAGCCCTCAGGAGAAGCTGGACTTCATGATAAAGATGCTGCCCCAACTTGCACAATGGACAAGCAGAAATAGAGGCCTATACATTTAGTGTTGAACAACCTTGTCAATGGGTAAGTTCTACACCATCATCCGGTTTTTCTCTTCCCATTACTCAAGCAGCATCATCTCATTTGGACTTGCAAATTTTAAACTCTCCATCTGCTGTCCCAAATGTTGATCCCATGTCTCCACCTCTCAGTCTTCCACCACACCTCAATTCTTCTTTCCTTTTTCCTTCTAAACAGTCATCCCCTCCACAAGAGCTAAATGAAATACCTCCCACTCCAAAGAAACAAGAGGTTTCACCTCCTCCACCACCACAAAAAAATGTCAAATCAGTTGAGTTACAACCCATCCCTCCTCTTGCATTCCCAAATCCATGTTGGGAGGATGACAATCAAAATGCCAGTCAAGGAAAACAACAGAAAAAGAGAAGCCAAACAAAGATGAAGAAATTCAAAGTCTGAAGAGTTGGGCTCTTAGATTTGGGATGACAAAGATCCCCTTGATGGCTAAACCTACAGAAGAGGCTAGGGTTGGAGAACAGGTGGTGGTTAGGACTGATTTTGTTGCAGCAGAAGAAGAAGATCGTCCAGTCACAACTTGTCCTCTAGAGCAAAGCATATTGAAGAGTTTGACTTGACAAACTTCATCTTTGGAGGAAGAGTTCAATCAAGAGCAAGATTGTCTTCAAACATTGGAGGAAGGAGAAGCTGCTCCAAATCCAAAAGAAGAGGAGCACATTCCAGCTGTGGGGGAGAAAAGTGCAGACCCAAGAGCTCTGAGCACAAAGCAGGCTACAAGAGAACCTTCAGTTCTTCTTTCTACTTCACCTCTCTCAAGTTCCAGTGCTGAAGAGGAGTTTGACCTCTCAAACTCAATGTTGAAGGGAGAAAGAAACCATGGTGGTCAAGTTACAGATCAAGAAGACACCATGGAGGAAGTTGAATATTTGCAGCAGGACAGCAATAAGGCAGTTTATCTGTCAGATTTGGAGGACTGTTTTGATGGAGAAGAGCCGGTTGAGTTTCCACCTTTCTCTCTTTCATCATCCACACTCCAAACACTTGAGTCTGCTGTCATGAAGGAGGGCATTCATTTACAACAGCCAGCATCTTATAATAGCTCTTCGGAATCAAGATTGGAAGATTTTAATCTTTCACGTTCTTCATTGGAGGAAGAGAAAGGACAGAGGAATTTCACCATTTCTTCCACACCATCCATTCAAGAAGGTCCACAAGAAGACTCCATTCTTGGAGTTGAAAATCAGGGAAATGGGCATACTCAAAGGATCAGACCTTGCCCAATCAGGTATTTGGCTTCATTGGAGCCAAAGGAGAAGTCACAACCAGTCATGCTTGCTTCTGAGCATGAGGGTGAGCTACAAAGTACCAAGGATCAGCTGTCATACCTCTTCAATCCAAATGCAGAGCAACTAAAAGAGGTATTGAATTTGCCTTCAGCTGATACCTTGATGATTTGGGTGGAATACCAGCTTCTTGTTGATTTTCCACTCATCCTAACAGCCATGATCAGCTCCAAATCAATTGCATGGCTGCCACTTTTGAGAAAGGGAAGCTATTTCTCACAACCAATTGCAGGGTTTGTTTAGCTTGCTTTTGCTTCCAGTTAGAGTAGAGTGGGTAGGTTTGCTTTCAGTAGAAGAAGTGCTTGTGCACACTCTACATGTTCCATTTGGGACATGTATGATTTTCATTTTTGTACATAGTTTTGGTGTTGTTGGTTCTACTCTTGCACAGTTCGTTTCAGTGGCATCTTGGTGAGAACACTCCAGGTTCAATGGGTTTCAAGTGGCTCAGAGGGAAGTTTTCAAAGTTCAGATCAGTTGCAGGTTACAACTCAGGACTCCATGCCCAATGGATGCTTCAGGCAACTGGTAACTTCATCTAGCAAGCAGATGACCCCGCTGAGTCGCCAAATTGTTATCCAAAATTCACCCCCAGGGTTAATTTGATAACATGCATCAAAATTCTCAAGTCCCAGGCAGATAATTGATTCAGAGAAAACATCATGTTTTTGGGATTCCCTCAGATTTTTTCTAACTCCCCTGACTAAAGAAGGAAAGAGCAAGCTCTAAGAAAATGCGAAAAAAGTTGCAGAAGATAGGCTCAGGCCAGAAAAAATCACGAAAAATGGCTAAGTCCTTGTCCTAGGACAATGTGGGACATTTGGGACGCCAAGGCGCGGATCGGCCGAAAAGCCTGCAGGCGGCCCAAGCAAGCAAAGGGACAAGTGGGACAAGAGTGCGCGAAGGACCTGAACCAGGCGGTTTGGCGAAACAAGAAACTTTAGCACAAGGAAAAGCGGGACAAGTGGGACAAATGGACACGGCGGGACGCGAAAGCCTGGATCGGCCTAAAAGGAGAAATTTCGTACTAACTACTTTGGGACATCGGGGACAAAGATATAAAGATCGCCGGCGATTCGGCCGAAATGAGAACAAACGATCTGGAGGCAAATGGGACATCTGGGCGTGAGGACGCGAATCGGCGGATCGAGTGACCGGAAGAATTTGTCCCGCCAGCAGCACGGGGACAAGTGGGACAAATGGACACGAAGCCGGCCGAATCGGGTGAAGCAGGAGGATTTTGTCCCAAGCAAAGACCTTTGGGACATCCGGGACAAAAAGACGCGAAAGGCATGAAAGAGCGGCAGAGCCGCGGACCAATCAAATCATGACACGTGTCACAAGGGAAAAGGTCAAAAAGTCAAAGGGCGAGTTTTGAAGGGTCAGCCCGAACCAATGGGATAGTGCCACGTGTCCCGGCTAGGGCCCACAAGGAAATTTCAAAGGAAAGCCCGTGGAAAGGTGGAGGAGAGAGAATTATTCAGTGAATCAGAGCCTGCCACGTGTCGTCCAGGTGGCGAAGCGTGGGAAAATATTTCAAAACACGTTTTGGCCTGTTTTTACCCTAAATCTTCAGATCGCCATAATTTTCGATCCAGAGCTCGGATTTGCACGTTCTTTATATCAAAGGAAAGCTGATAAAATTCTCTACACGATTCCGGGGTCAATCTTGCATTTTGGTTCAGTTTGGAGAGAGAAAATCAAGAAACGCCTCTGGCATGAAATAACAAGCAGAAGTGATGCTTCAACAACCATCTTTAATGCAGCAATGACCCGCCGTTTTGCCAGGATCCGCCACTTCTACCATAATGAGATGATTTAAAATGCGACCTAGAAGTGGTTGTGGTAGTTTCGAATTTCCTCTCTTCCCTCTCTCTTTCTTCCTATATATTGTACAGAGGGGCTTCTTTCAAAAGGGGGACATAACAAGTTGTTCATCTTTTCTGCTCTGCCCTCCCTTCTTTTCTTCTCTAGGGTTGAAAATGGAGCTCGAACCTCCTCCCTGCTCTGTAATGGCATTTTTTCCTTTTACTAATGAAATGATGTTCTGTGCAAACTTCTGGAGCAACAAAAAACGTGTTTTGTGATGCATCTGTCCATCCTTGCTCGTTCTTCGCTTGTTTTCCTCTTGCCTCTCTTCATTGCAGGTATTTGTGCATGTTTGAATGTTCATTGTAGGTCTGGAGCTGTGTTCATGGAGTTTTGGGACATTTTCTGTGTGAAATCTATCCTTGGGCCTGTGATGCATCTGTCCATCCTTCCCATTGCTCACCTCTCTTTGTCCCATGGCAGTTTTGATAGAGGTTCAACATTCTCCTTCTCTGGTGTATCACCATTTTAGTGTAGGCTTTTGTTGTTTTTCCCTTCTCTCTCTCTCTGTCTCCTTGGCATGGTTAGATTAGGATTAGATTAGCTTTCTGCACTTTGGAATAGCTTGTGGGAGTAGTTTAGGAGCGGGAACCAGCCTTCTCTGGAGATTCCTTTCTCATTTACTGAGTCCCACACGGAGAAAGGATTCAATGTTGTGCAATCACTGCTGGATGCCGAGTGATCAACCTAGAAGCCCGATCGCATCCCGGGGTGTTGTGATTTTGCACTAACACAAGCTTACGAAGGTACAAAATTCTCTTGTCAAAGAGATACTAAAATTTGAATCTTCAATGGTTTTCATTAGATGCAAGTCTAGCAATTCCACCGTGATTTGGTAGTTGAGATTCCACACATACACCACTTAGAAAGGATACATTCCAATTTCTCTCTTTGGTGTAATTTTATCAGCCCAAAGTGCATTATATAGTTTCTTATGTCAATTCCTCGAGAATCATTTACAAGCTTTCTAACTATGTTCACCAAGTTCTTGTTTGTTGATTTTGTTTGTCCATTCCCTTAGGGGTAGTAATCGAAGAATGAGCAAGGAGATGCCATACCAATAGCATAATTCCATTATCTCAAGTAGAAGCAAAGTTGGAAGCATTTTCAGTCACAATCTTGTTTGGGGTCCCAAACCGATCAATATGTTCTCCTTAATGAAGTTGTAAATTACTTAGGAAGTAGTGCTCTTAAGCGTGATGGCTTCCACCCACTTGGTGAAGTAATCTATGGAAGTCAACACATGGGTATGCCCAGCACTAGAAGATGGATTGAGTGCTCCAATGAAGTCTAAACCTCATTGTTGAAACGACTCTTCAATTACTACAGGCTTGAGAGGCAAAGCAGCAAACTTAGGTCTTCCAACAAACGTTTGGCATGCTTCACATTTACCAACCCATTTTGATGCATCTCTCGAACCGAGTGGGCCAATAATAAACAAAATGAATTATTTTTGAGTAGTTACAGTAGAGGAGAAATGACCTCCACAATCCTGCTCATGAAAAGTAGAGAACAATTTCTTTTGTTGCTCCTTTTCTACACACTTCAAAAACCTTCCATCTATGCCTCGTTTGAACAAAGCATTCTCCCATAGCACATATTGTGTAGACCTCATTTTGATGGCTCTCTTCTCTTTAGCACTCAAGTGAGATGGAAACTCTCTATAGGTCAAAAAGTGAGCAATGTCAGCATACCATACATCTATCGAGCTGAGGAACAGAACAATAGGGACATCAACTCCATCTTTGGACAACTCCTTGGCAAATCCCTCAACAATGAGTTCACACATGCCCTTACCCCAAACCAACTTTGTTGGCCTGATGTCAAGATCATACTCTTACACCTTTGCTACCCAATTACCTCTCTTGGTTCCAAATTCTTGTTGAGTAAGAATGGATTTGATTGTTGTATCAGGCACCAGCACCATAGAATGAGAATTAAGGATGTAAAACCTAAACTTCTTGACAACTTTGACAACTACAAAAGCATGTTTCTCCATCATGGTGTACTTCATCTCATGATTTTTCAAGACATAACTCATGAATGCAATTGGGAGCTCATGATCTTCAAAGCATTCTTCTATGGGCTAACACAACAACTAGGGTATTTTTAGTGGCATAACAATAGATAATGAAATATTTGCTAAAGTCAAGGCACGCCAAGATTGGAGTCTTTACAATAGCTTGTTTAATGTCCTCAAATGATTTCTTCCAATCATAGGACCAACCAAAATTTTCTTCCCTTGCATCATGTGATTAATGCGCATAGTAAGTCTACGTAAAATCGGGGATAAATATTCTTAGGAAATTAATCTTACCAAAGAAAGAATGGACACCTTTCTTACTTGATGGAAGAGAAATTTTTTGGATGGCCTGAGATCTCTCCAGATCAATCTTGATCCCTTCTTTTTAAATAACGTGTCCCAACAGCTTTCCTTCTATGACACAAAAAAAAATTCTTAGGGTTTAAATAAATCCCATGCTCTCTACACTTCTGTAATATTGTTTCAAGGTGTTGGAAGTGATCTGTTCTTTCTTTAGAAAACATTGTCAAGTCATCCAAATACACAACAATGCATTTTCCTTTCAAACTACCAAAATCCAAGTCCATGGCCCTCTAGAAAGTAGCACCAGAGTATTGATGAGACAAAATGGCATCCTCTTGTATGCAAAGGTTCCCCAAGGAGTTGTAAAGGAAGTGTTATGTTAATCTGCAATATTCACCTCTACTTGATTATACCCTAAGAATCCATCTAACATAGATAGCATCTCCGAGCCTGTGACTTGCAATACTTGGTCCATCATGGGGTGAGGGTAGTTGTCCTTCAAAGAACCCTGATTTAGATTTCTGAAGTCCACACAAATCCGGATCTCACCATTCTTCTTTCTGATAGGCACTATATTAGCAATCCACATTAAATGGTGGATGGGGAAGATGATCCTAGCCTTAAGAATATTTTATATTTCTTGGAAAATTATATCAGCTATCTTTGGATTATATTGCCTTTTCTTCTGTTTAAAGGGTTTGATCCCAAGATTAAGAGGAATGAAATGTTGCATTTATTTAGGCTAAAAATCCTTAAGATCATCATAAGAGTAAGCCAGAACATCAACATACCTCTTCAACAGATTCACCACCTTCTTTTTCTCTTCCTGAGTGCAACATTTTCCAATGTTGACCATTTTGGGATCATCAAGACTCCCAATATTCACTTTCTCAGTCTCAACAAATTTTTGGGCTCCTTGGGAAACTTTAGACTTCATATATCTATCATGTTTATCAAAAAGATCCTCCAAACTCACCATCCCTTTAGGAATTTTGTTTCCTTTCAGTTTGATGCATCCATCTTGATCCATATCTTCTTTGACACCCTCTTCATTTGATGATACACACTCTCTAGGCAGATTGTCACTTCCTTAAAAGTACATCTGATCAAAGTTATCTATGAGCTCCAAGAAAGAGATCAAATGTTGTTCATCATTGAAAACTTGCCAATTATTTGCATTGTTAGGCATATTGGGTCTATTGATGAGCTCAATGGTGAATTTCTCCGAGGGAAATCGGGATTAGGAATCAACAAGGACCCCAAAAAGCTAGAGAGTAATCCCTAGTGTTCCTTTCCTTAGCACAACTTCAATGGAAAAAACATCAAGGAATTCAATGGAATCCTGGACTGATTCCTATAGTGCTTCAACCTTATGTTCTTTACCGATAAAGGTCTCTAACTTGTTTTACAATTATCTATACATCTCCACGAGCAAGAAGGTTCTTCACTCCCTTATCCTTCGCCATGCTCAACCTAAGAATGAGGGCCTCATGCTCAACATTATTTTTGGTATTTTCAAACTGAAATTTGAAGGAGAAAGGATGAACCTTACCCTCGGGATAAATGAGCACTACACTAGTTGAAGAGAAGCTTCTATCAAACTCCAAATTCCACACACCATTAGGGTCAAGCAACACTCCCTTTAGCAGAATTTTCTCCTCTTGTGACATGATCATGTAGTTCCCATGCCCAATGTCTACATACAAAGTATTTGTGCTTTAGGATCATTTGTCTTTTGCACAATATACTCTATTTGTTTCTCAGGAAGCAACTTCTTCATCTTTCCACCGACTAAGATCAGAGCATACTGACCATTCCATTTGAATTTCCCCTCCTACCTCCTTACAAAAAAATTTTACTCAAAGAACATCCCATATGAAGGAGGAATATCAGCTACCAAAATGGTCGCTAAGACCCTCTTTTCTCGGTAAAGTAGCAAAATCTACTTGTGCATCTTTAATTCTGCCCACCAAAGGTACTTTCTTACTCTCCATGGAATAACAGGAACTAAAGGTATGTGTTACGGTCAAACCTAAAGCATGGGCTACCTTTGCAGGCATTACGTTATTTGATGCTCCTAAATCTATGACACAATTACTAATTTTATGGCCAGCTATGAGAAGGGTCACATAGAATGATTCAATTTTCTCATTAGGGGAAGTAACTACGGCGACAAGGCTTGATTGAGGTGAGGAAGAGAGAGGGAAAAAGGCCTTTAGAAGAATGGGCTAGGGTTTTAGATTTAGAATTTATAAAGTTAACCATTTTGGCAAAGGCTTTAGGATGTGTTTGATAGAACTCTGCTTCAGAAATCTGAATCTTGGTCTTTTTAAGATGGTCTATAATGTCAAAAGATCCAAATGTGGATGGGGAATCACTTCTAGGAGCAGGAGGAGATTTTGATCTATCAACTTTATTATTTGTTGGACAAGAATTCTCAGAAGTAGAAGAAGAGGAAGAAGGAATAACATATCTTACCTTTTGGGTGGAAGTAGTAGGAATAGGAGCTCCTCTTCTTGCAATCATTAGGATGGTGATGGGGTACTCCTTGGATCTTTTTGTAGGTTGCACCACTTTTTCCTTTTTATTGGTCTACTCCCAAGTCATAACAACATATGACTCATTGTTCATCTCAGCCACTACATCATCATAATCATCTTCATCATCCACACCTTCAATGGTGAGGAAATGAACTCGAGAACCACCAGGCTCCTCTAGTTCTTCATCAGCTTCCTCTTCTTGTTCATCATAGATCCCATTTTCTTCCTCATCATCAGGCTCAAGAACCTCACAAGTAGCATTGATGACACCTTGAGGGGTGGACCTTCAATGGCCAACCTAGTTTGAGAAGAGGGCAAGCGGTTCCTAGGCTGAAAGTTATTCCTTGGAACATCTTGATATGGAGCATGTTGAGCCAATTATTTCTTGATGGCAATGAGGTCATTAGCCAGCTTTTGCACCAACTAATCTGCATTACCTCCAAGAGGAGAGGAAGAAGAAGATGCTTTGGATTTGAAAAACTCCCTTTTCAGTTTTCCAGACATGATCAAGTCATCTTCCACACTAATATCCAATCTCTGATCAGCATCCAAAGTTGCAAGATTTTCTCTCCTCAGGGCATAGCTTACTGGAAATTGAGCATTCAAGAAGAAACACTTCTAAATCTGATCAACATGCCTAGTATTTAGTGGAATCTTGTTAACCAAATTGTTGAACTTGGCCAAAAATTCTCTCATAGGATCATGTGGCTCCTTCTTGATTTGAGAAATCTGAGCTAGAAAATCATGTACATCTTCAACAGGTTTGAAATGTTGCTCAAATTCATTCCTCATAGTAGTCCAATCGATGATGGTCCTAGTAGGAAGATGGTAAAACCAATCTGTAGCATTGTCTTGCAAGGTCTCCACAAACATCCTAACAAAGACATCCTCATGTTCAAATCCAAGGAACCCACATGCAACAATGAAGGCTGCAATGTGTTCATCAGGGTGCACTTTTCCATCACCTCTAAACTTGGGAAAATTCTTCATGTTACCCCTAGGTAACTCATGTAATGGTTGAGGAAGAGCCAGAGGCCCAACTCTTTGTCCCCAAGGCCGAGGTGTTTTCATCCTTTGAAATATTACTTGAAGTGGAACCGAGACACCAGTAAGAATGAGGGCACGAGAGATTAGGGCTTAGTTGTGCTTAAGTAATGCTACTACCAAAAGTTGTCTTAAAAAGACATGTGCTCGTGGAGCGAGCTCTTCTATTTATTGTTTTTGGAGGAAGTTGAAAACCTTGTTGATCTAGGAGTTGAAATTAGGGATCTTCAATTCCAAGATCCCTTCTACCACGAGTGTATTTTAGAGTCGTCATATCAAAGAAATGATCAAATTAGTTGTTCTTTTTAGAAAGGAAATTTATTGAAAAAATCCCTAAGCGGAGTCACCAAAAATTGTTGGGTTTCAGATTTGCACTTGGAATGAAACCATAGTCAGGGGACAAGCAAGTCCCTCCTCTTTAATGGGAGAGGTTCCCTTATTGAAAGCAAGGGGAAAAACCTATGTACAAATACACAATCTTTCATTCAATGGTGGTTTCTGATATCTTGAAATGTGTTTTATGCCTAGAAATTTATCAATACATGAGGATAGAAGACTTGAAGAGAGGAGGGAGGCATAAGAAGACAATACTTTCAGGGAAAAGAGATGGCAGAGAAAACCCTTATATGTATTGAGCAAATGAGATATAGAGTAGAACCATTCACGTTTATAACGGGCACAATCCGTAGACTCAAAGTTCTTGAGATTGTATAAACTAGAACAAAAAGTTTCTAAGCATGCAAGGATTAAATGATTCACAGATCAGAGCAAGAAGGAAATAGAAAATAGAGGAAAAGGGAAAAACCTTTGTATTGATTTCTTCTAATTCAAAATTACAGTTCTAGAATATCAAAATTCTAACCCGTATAATGGATTTGAAATCCCATGATATAGCTCATAAGAGACGGTTACAAATTCCTCGAGCAAGCAAGAAACAATTATAACTTCCTTGAGCAAGCAAGAAATGGTTACAAATCATTCCAACCATTTGCACCCTTTCAAATTCTTGATTCACAAAGAAATGTTAATGGCGAAAAACTAAGTTTTCAAATATACGGTTGTTACATTATTTCACCAGTTAAAATATGGGCCATTCGATTTGCTTTTACAACTTTAAATTTGGACCGCCCACAAGGAAGGAATTAATTGGAGTGGACCTGTGGATGCCTCTTGCATTTTTTTCCTTTGAAGTTGTGCCAGGCTAACATGTGGAGAGATCCACCGGTTCCTTTATACTTAGCCAATTTGGGCCAATTTCTGCTTGACTTATGTTGACCCCTAGACACATGGAGAGTTGGCGCTCATTTGAGTTTATGCTTTGGAAATGCCTACTAAAATTACACCTGAGTGACGCATGGCTCATTACGCGGTTTTGGAATTTTCAACAACTAACACTATCTCTCCATTGACTTTAACAACGTGGCGAGCTGGAACTCATTTGGAGATTGACCCTTTGGTTTCTCTTTGAAATTGTGTCGTTCAGGCACGTGGAGACTTCCGCCAACCCGCCCATACTTAGTCAATTTAAATAACTAGCTCTGTCCCTTTTGGACCTGAGACACATGGAGGACTGGCACAAGTTTGAGAACTGCCTCGGCTTTGACTCTTGAAGTTGCACCGATGAGGCACATGGCATCGTCTATTGAACCTTTCATACTTAGCTGATTTGAGCTTGTTTTACCTTCATTTTGAACCTGGGACACATGAAAAGCTTGTGCTTATTTGAGGACTGTCCCTTGGACCCTGCCCCTAGAGTTGCATTGTTTAGACACATAGAGGCCTCTGCTGTCACTTGAAACATGGCCAAACCGCATCTAATCAGAGATGCCCACATACTACCCATGGATGCTAGGGAAAAATTTAAGGGGAAGATACGCTGTCATTCCCGACTACGAGAAGAAAATAAAAAGAAGAAAGTAAAAACTTCACCATTACACCCGACTTTCAAATTGTTCTCCATGAAACAGAAAATGGCGCAAAGCAGTGTTAGGCTCGACGTGATCCAATACTCCAAGGTACATACACAAAAATTTTGAAACTTGACTTCAAAATATTGGAGTTTGAGGGCAGACAACAAAAGTTACAAGTACCTTCAAAGATCATAGCATGACCATTAGATGATTAAAAGGAAATAACAACAAAGACCCTACAAAACATCGAAAGCATATCACGAGTTCTGTGCGATCACCAACACCCGTAAGTGGTCTCAACACTAGGCACCCTTAACCTATCCTAAGCGCCCATGTCCGGATATGTTCGTGAGTTACATAATTTATACTGAGCATTTACGACACTCTTTTAGCCGTAATTGCGTATTTTTAAATTCAACATAGGTTTTTAATCAACCAATATAGTTATAATTTGATTTAGCTTATTAAATTAAATAGACTATTACATGTAAAAACGTATATATCTTCTTTAATTCGACATTATTTCTCAGCTAGCAGTATGAGAATGATAGAAAAAGGTATCATACTTCCATAATTTGATATTTTGTCAATAATTGTTAGAATTTTATCGAGGGAAAAAATTGCATTACATCGATTCTCCACTTGCAACTAGATAATTCTTCAAGCGAAAAAAATACATGTTGTTTTCCTTTACATCCATGCTAACATCCTAAAGGTTTTTGGCATAGTGTACATGAGCTTCCTTTCACTAGGTCACACACATGAGGATATAGATGGGACATTTGGGCGATTATCAACATCATTGTGTAAATTGGAAACATTCTCTTTGCCACAAATAATGGACACTTATAGAACATGCTAAGAGGGGTCTAACACATTCACTCCATACCTTATTTAGGAATTCTATGACTTTAAGGCCTTTGTGGAACCACACCTACTAGATGGAAACCACAAGATTGTGGGTATCAGCAAACCAAAGATGTTTAAGTTCCATGTCATCAACAACATTCTCATCATGGAGTATAAAGCATCAATCATGGATGCCTTATGGTCTCAACCAATTGAAATCTAGAAAATAATGGGTGGGAAACCTTACTTTCTTGAAGGGAATCCTCCATTGGCACCCTTCAAAGAACTAAAAGATATGGCGGACCTGTAAAGAGGCATTAAAACATACATCACACACTAGAAAAAGAGTTCAATAGATGGTTGAGAAGCATTTTGGCTTGCAAAGATAACATATTGGAAAAATGTTCTGTGTGCCGTGGAAAATACATTTATCAATTGTAGCATGATAAAGAGAGAATTTTTTTGGCCAAAAATAATTTACGATAACACAATGTATGATCAGATATTGGGAGCCCTACATCTTGACATGGATAACTATTGTAGTCAAAATGTCCTTTCAAATAAGGATATATATGTTGAGCATATTTGTTATAGACCTTGAGATGAATTTAATCGAGTAGTGGATGTGAATTATGGTCAAATGATACTAGTAAGACCAACTGATGATAACATACCTATATGGATGGGTAGGGTAGAATGAATTTCAATACAAGATGTTAACACAAAGGCTCAAAAGATACAAGTAAGGTTGTGGAAACCCACGGGAAAAGAGAATATGGAAAAAAAAAAAAAGTATCAAGAATTCTTCAAGAAAAAATAATGGTGGCAAAAATAAAGGGAAACATCAGAGATTGATTTAAACAACATAATCTCGGCATGGACACCAAGAAAAATATAGAAAGGAGATAAAATTAAAATAGAAAATTAGGGACATGAAGCCATTCAGGAATACCTTGCACAACTTCAAGAACACTAATTAATGCATTGTAGTTAAAATTGGTTGGACTAGATACCCTTGAGAGGGATCAATCCTTATGTAATTCTCAATATAATTATCCTAAAGGAATTGATTTCCTATGGAAATAAACTATCAAATCCATGTTTCAAAACAACATGTTTAACATAATTCTTAACTCTCTATTTTTCTTTATGATTTATAGAATGGAAAATCATAGCGATCTCTAAGCTCTAAAAATTTATTATCTTGTATAAAAGTAGTTCACATTATTTAATTATCTTCTATTTAGAAATTCCTAGTGACCGCTAAGTTCCATTACAATGATTTTCATTTTACAAATTGATCAAATAAATGTTAAAAAGATATAACTTAAAATCGTTAGGATTATGTAACTTAGTAGCCGCTTAGGTTATGTAACTTAGCAAACAATAGGATTATGTAACTTAGTTTTTGCTAGGATTATGTAACTTATTTTCCGCTAGGCTTATGTAACTTAGCATTTGTTGGCCTTATGTAACTTAGTGGTCACTAGGCTTATGTAACTTGGTGGCCACTAGCCTTATGTAACTTAGTGGTTGTCGACTTTATATAACTTACGAGATGTTGGCCTTATGTAATCCCAACAAGATTTTCTAAATTTATGAATGTGAAACTAATTCAATTATTTATTAATATAATCAAGTCTCAATATGCAAAAATATATTTAGATATCATTAATTAGCTTCTTCAGATTAACATAATTGTCCATACAAATCAAATTAGTGAGATTGGAATCCAATAATAATGGAATTGGAATCCTAAATTATGAAATTAGAATCCAAAACTAGATAAATTGGAATCCAATAGTAGCAAAATTGGAATCCAATAGTAGGGAAATTGGAATCGAATAATAATGAAAATGGAATCTAGTAATGATGAAATTGGAATCTAGTAATAGCGATATTAGAATCCAATATTAGCTATATTAGAACTCCATTGATTCCAATAAATCCAATAATTGAATCCAATAATACTACTAATGGAATCCAATAATTGGAATAATGAAATCCAGTATTAATAAAAATGGAATTCAATATACACAAAAAAATCATATATTTCTACAAAAACCTAAAAGACTCGGAGTCCGATTCACTGGAATATGTTCATATTTACTGAAATAAGTGTTATCTATATATTTTTCTTTACTCTTACTCATATCAATCTCAACATGTGGAGAGATATACAATGTTACGCTCAAGAAAATATTGTAAGATCACATATAGGAAAGATGAGAACCGTGTGAATATGTGTTAACAAGTTACTTGTAGTTGAAGCTTTGTAAGTTGATATATGGCATTAAAAATTTATGTAGCTTCAAACTTGTTTTCATTCCTTTTACCTTTAATATTAGATTTTACTCAAAAAATAGACTTATATGCATTATATTGGGTAGTCACATACTTAACCATGTTCAATGATATGATCTTGACCTCTCTATATTTTAATGTATGGCATAACTCATCAAAGGATAAATTTCTTTTGAACATAATAGATTCTTACAAAGGGGATTAGAGAATTTTAGTAAATAAAACTTGAAGCTCATTGTCTACATGGATGTTGTTCATTTTAGTAACCATTATTTTGTAGCGCAATACATGATCACATATCGGTCCATTAAATCCTTGTTGCATTTTATCCATTTGAGCATATGAAACATTGTCACCAATGTTAATGGAGAAGTGGGAAATAATTTGGATGATGAATGGATTGAAATATCTTACAAATTCAATTGGTAGATCATAGAACCATTTCAAATCATTATCCTTATTAATTCTAGGCAAAATATTATTAAATATCTTATCATTATAATAATATTTTAAGTAAGGAACATGAAAAGAGTAGTGTCTCTCACGATTCTATTTACCCTCATATATAGGAATCTTAGGATTCACTAACACTAGGGTATAGGACAAGAGGCCACTTCAAGTGCAAGTGTATTATGAAGAAATTGATTAGAATCTAAGACATTAGAAGGTATAGATACACTGTATAGAATTACAATACCTTAGTTTTCAAATCATGCATGAGAATCTCAAGAAAATGTGTAGTAGAAAAATAAGAAAACACAATGAGTGTGCACAAGAGATGTAGGAATGGTAATAAAAATGGTAATAAACACTATAACATTATAAAGGGGAAGTGGATGCACCTATATATATATATATATATATATATATATATATATATATATATATATATATATATATATATATATAGAAGATGAAGAAATTATAGCTTTGGGATCATCAAATATGGGGATTTTAGACCCATTCATTCATTTTTGTTGATCCACGACTATATAGAGTAGTGCATTAATGTTTTTAGGATTAACCTTTATAAATTTTATCAATTCTTTCTCATAAATATCATCAAATATTTCAAGAGGAAGATTAAAGTCATAGTGAGAAGTTTCTCCTTAATAGGGTTTAGAAAAAGAATCCATAATAATATTAGACAATATAAATGATAAATACATGGTGAAAGAGTAGCAATGCACAAATTTGAAATAAAATTGTGGGAATTTACCACACAAGGTCTTATTTGGAATATATTGAAGATTCGATCAATAAATGAGTTCACCAAATGATTTGTCCTAAAAATAAATAAGTGTGGGGAAAGGGGATACAATTCATTTTCTTATTTAATTTATATATTAATGGTTAGAAACATGATGTATATTCAAATTATTTCTTAATCATTTAGAGCATAACATACATATAGAGAGAAATTTACAAAATAGATCTATTAAAACATGTTCTAAATGCAATAAAACATGAGAAGGTGAGCGCATTTAGGTATTTGGATGACCTAAAATTTTGCAAATTCTTTTTCTATTTTTATAGAAGTGTATTGTGCTAAGTAAACACAATCTTATTTTTGGATGAAACTATTTAGCAATTTCATCCCTATATGGCGGTTCTATTTAGAAATATGATGGAGATCTACAAGTTTCTGTCTTTGAGAATACTTGAGATATGTATCACCGTAAGATATTAGATCTCGAAATGTGTGAAAACCTCTATAATCAATAGAAATAACATAAATCCCTAACCATTGGAGAAACCCATGAAAAAAATCATTTATTGGGTTGAAGTGAAATCCTTACACTACCTATGTTGGCACTACTCTAAGGAAGCTTCAAACCACACATAGTTCTCCACCTAGTGATGTAATATTTTAACGGATGCAATTATATTTTCCAATTATATCACTTGATAATGCTTGATAATGGCTCATTTGTTTGTTCTTGACTTGGCTTTGGTGATTTTTGAATTATGAAGCTTTACTCTAAAACCTATTTCGGAGTGCTTCAAACCTATGTGGAAGTTTTTACTAACGCATATTGCTTCTTTATGGAAATATATGAGATATTTGTATGTCTTTTGAGAGATATTTTCTTAAGGATTTATTTAAAGTTATAAGTGATTTCCATTTGATTAAATGTGTGCATTTGATTTTCTTTTTCTTATATAGGTTTTCATAGGTTTAATTTTGCATTAAGATCAACCGATGAGGAAATTAATGACACATAAAAGGTATTAAATCAAAATATTAGCCATTAGAAGGCTCTAGAAACTTCTAATTCTAGACCAATCCATTTTTCAATTTGGTCTTTGTTTGGCGGTCTTGTCTAAGAGGGAGATGGGGTGATGTAAAGTTCTAAAAATGGTAATTATGACTAATAGACTATTATGTAATGATGTGATTTTTTCAATGAGAAACCGAGAAATACAATGAGGAGATAAATTATTCCAATACAACAAGGATTATAACAATTAGGCTTGAAATAGGTGTGCAAGTCATGATTTATGGATTACACTAATATTGATGTTATTAAGTGATTAATAACCAAAACTAGATGTCTACAAAAGACCTAGGATTTTTAAAGATGTCAATCTAACCATGATGAGGATAATTGTATAATATTTTGAACCCTCAACAATTCTTGAAGCCTAAGTTAAAATATTAGAAAGAGGTCATGGATGTAGAATATCAGTAGTTGATGAAGAACAATATATGGAAACTTTTTTATCTTCCCACCAAGGAAGAATCCTATGGTTCTAAATGGGTCTTTATGGCAAGTAAAAAGTAGATGGTAGGATGATAAAGTACAAGGATATTCTTGTAGAAAGGGGTATGCACGGAAAGAAGGAATTAACTACAAGGATACTTTTTCTCTCACGGCCAAAATAAAAACTATCATAATGATATTTTCCATGGTAACATGATTTAGATGAAAATTTCATCTGATGGACATGAAAATTTCCTTCTTGAATGGATATTTACAAGAGGAATTTTACATGACTAAACAAAGGGTTATGTCTTACTAAGTCAAGAACAAATGGTGTGTAGACTTATCAAGTTTTTTTATTGTCCCAAAATAGGATCCCCAAGCCTAGTACATAAAAGTGATGAACATATCATACACAACTATTCCATAGGACTCGTATGATCCAAAAATCTAACTCAAGAAGGACGAGGGGAAGGTTGTGATTTAGATTGCATATGTGAATGATATAGTCATCCCTATAAGTTCAAAAAATAAAACGGATGTAATAAAGAAGGATCTAAAGTAATCCTTTGACATGATATATCTTGGGTTATGAAACTATTGCATTAGATCATAGATATGGCAAAAGGGACATCACATATTGGTGTTTAAAATGAGGTACACCAAGACTATGCTTGCGAAATTTTTAATGATGGATTGTAATCCTAATTTAAAACCAATGGAGATAATACTTTAGTTATTTCATTCAGATCCATCATAACCAATGAATGTAACTCTATATCGATAGTTGATTAGGAGACTCGTTTACTTGACCTATATTAGGCCAAACATTGGCTATCTTTCATGGTTCATGTAAGAACCAAATGTGTATCAATAGAAAGGAACAAAGAAGATATTGAGATTCATTTAGGGTATCATTGAGTATGGCCTAGTATACAATAATGATCAATTCTTGAAAATATACATGATTCGCATATCATGTAGGTTCTACTGAGATGAAAAAAATCCACATTTGGATTTACTTTTTTTAAGGATTTGTTCCCATATAACATGGGAGAAAAAATATCTTTGTTTTTGATCTTCCACCGAAGAAAAATATTGTATAGCAGAGGAAATATTTATGAAGTGATATGATTGCATCACATACTTCATACAAGAGTACAAGTACCACATAATCAATTGAGGATCATATATTATGACAATAAAGGTGTTCTAAAACTTGTTCATAATACAATGTCTCATGAGCACTCAAAACACATAAAATTTTAGGCTCATTTCATGCACGAGCATGTTCAACAACAAAACATATAGCTCCATTTTACACCAATTGAATATCAATGTGTAAATGTCTCCATGAAGTTACTTGAAATTGATAAGTTTAAGGCATTCTAATATCCTCTATCATGCTCTCTTAAGACGAGGAATGTTAGAATAATTAATCATAGTCTAATTTTAATAAAACTAAATTCAAGTTATGGTGTGATGTTATTCCAACATGCACGTAGTCAATAATATGTTTGTTAGGACGTTTTTACGTGTTGAGTTTGTAAGTCTTCATAGAATAGGAATTTTTAGTGTTAAGCTAGTATTATATAAATTTGACCTCTTAAATGATGGGAGCTATAGTTAGACAACCGTAATGTATAAATATTTTTTTGTCTCGTAATCAAAATTGATCAATGAAATAATCATTATTTCTCCTTATTATTTTTCCTCTTTCACATAAGCACTCAATGAGAACATATTTTCATAATTATATGGGGAAAAGAGGAGATGGGACTTTTCTGTCAAATCAGCTTATTCCCTGTTTTGGAAGAAGAACACAAAACTCAAGGCTTTCAATGGAATACAGTTTGGAACAAAAATATCACTCCTAAAGTGAACATATTCAGTTGGTTAACTCTACTTAACAAGCCTCTCATGGTGGAGAATCTAACAAAAAAAGGTTTCAATTTGATTAATAGATGTGTTTTATGTGAAAATTATTTGGAGACTACAAATCATCTTTTTGGAATGTTCCTTTTCTATGTTGATTGTTAATTCTATCCTATCTCTTTTTATGGTCTCTTGGGCATGCCCACAAGAGGTATAGAAGTTATCCCTACAAAAGCCAAGGCATAAAATTTTTATGGATTTTTAGTATAGGGATTTATGGTGGGAGCTGTGGAAAGAAATAAATAGAAGAATATTTAGGGGAAAAAATGAGACAGAAAATCACTAAAAGGTGTGTCCAAGATGTTAGAAACAATTTCTCTATTTTAAAAAACAAAGAGGTGAGATTTTGGAAACGGAAATATTTGTCTCAAGGAGATGGGGGTTGATAAATGAAGGGTTTATTCAGAAATGGGACCAAAGAGAAGGGGTGAGGTGGATCCCACTATGGAAGGTTTTATTAAACTTAACTTTGATGGGGCGTAAAAGGAAATCTAGGAAAGGCAAGAGGTGAAGGGGTTTCTCGGGATTCTAAAATATTTTTTTACTTACGTATTATTTTAACCTTAGGATCCAAATGAACCATGTGACAAGCAACATAGATGTTTTGGGGAGTCAAGATAGCTATGGAGAGATGGTTTAATTCATTAATTGTTGAAGGAGACTCACTAAACATTATCTCTAGAATGAAGGGGGAAAATGCGTTTCAGTTTCTATAGAGGACTTCATTAAAGGTGTCAATCAACACCTTTCTTTATTTAATTCAATTACTTTCCAACATATCTACGAGAGATGGAAATTTGATTGCTAATAAGTTTTCCAATATGGGGGTGCTTGCCACATTTAACCATTTTCGATAATTTCTAAGGGGTGGATGACCAAATCATAGTTCTACTTGAGAAGGAAACTAGACCTCAATTTAGGCTAAATGAACCACATCACTAAAAGAAACATGGGGGCCTTTAAAAACTATAAGGAGAAGTGGATTATCATGATCATTAAAAGAACTAACAGAGGGAGTCATAAGAATGATTATTTTGTCAACCAATGTCTACATTTGAGGTGTGAGAAGGATTGTGGGAATAGTCATGAGGAGGGGGAAATGTTTGGATGACAAGAAAAAGGAGAAGGAATTTTTAGCACCATTCGACCCTACAATTTTCAGAATAAATCCAAGACAGGATTGAATGACTTCTAGGATGGGTGGTGACCTAGTAAGAATTGGGCCCGAGATGATGATGGAGATTAGAAAGGAAGCTAAGGAGTTAATTTATCAGTAAGTGTATAGTTGAATTCTTTAAAAAAATTATAGGTCATGATGAAAATTTGAGCATGGATGTTGTTAAGTCATGCAACAAGGGTAGGGTTTGTTATAGCGGTTTTTCATTTTCTATCACTCCCAAGCTTATTTCCAAAGTTACCAATTTGCCGATAGAGGTAAGAATGATTTATAAGCCCAAAATCAACGGCATGTTAGAAATTGATAGTTTCTTAATCGAAAGGAAACCCTGAAAGAACATTTCACAGGTTTTGATAGGAGTCTCTACCTATTCCCTTTGATGAAATAATGATCCTTCTTATGCAATATATGACTCTTGAGGGAATGTTTAAAGTGGTTTTTGCATATCATTTCCCTATGTTGAATGACATTAGACATGGGAAATTATATTGGTTTCCTAATTTTCTACTTAGATCCCTATCAAAATCTATTGAGCATGTAAAAAGAGCACTTTTACTACTCCACTCCACCAAGGCCTTATCAAAGTTTTGGTTTGTGTAGGTTTTCCAAATGTTAGAAGAGCTGAGAAAATTATTCCTAATCTAGTGAAGCCATGGCCTTCAGGGGTTTCGAAGGTTTTGGGGAAACGTACCAGGTCTAGTATAGTTAGATTTTTAACCCAGCATGGTGTAAGGAAGGAGGATGTGGGTTTAGAATAGAAGGATGGTAAAATGGATCCCAAAATAGGGTAGAAATACCAAGTGGAAGATATTGCGGATAGTAGTAATGATAAGGCCAATGAAAAACAAGAAAATAATGTTGAACACGAATTGGATGATACTTGAAAAGTCGGGAGAGAGCTCCTCAACTAGATAGGATAGGGATGAGGATATGGATACCCAAATCCAGAATACAAAGGAAGCTATTGACAATCTAAATTTTCTCAAATTGGCTCAACGAGTTCTTTTTACATCCTAGGATGGTGAGGTGAAGGATAACTCTTCAAGAAGGAATTTAACTACTGCATATATTGGACATTGATATAAATAAACATAGGATTAGTATGGTGTTTGGAGAGCTGAGAGAAGTCAAATAAAGTGAAAAAAATCTCATCTTTGTTGGTAAATGAACAGCAGGATCGTTAGTAAGAGGTGTGGAAAAAAAGAAAAAGAAGTTATGGGAATGCAAGAGGCTATGTTTCAAATTAAAAGTCTCCAAATCCTCAACATGAAAACCCCTCTAGGACACTGAAAATGGTGGCAGAGCTAGTTAATGCGATGCAAAGATACAATCAAATGGAAAAGGATGGTACAATCCCTAAGAAAGAGATGATTGAACTAGATTATGAGAAGTGGAGAGTGGCCATAATTGATCTTGCCAAAGAATGGACCAAAAGCATGCACACCATGGATGAAATTGTTAAGGATTAATGGTGTTTTGTTGTGATGTATGTTGGTTATTTTAGTTGGGGTAGTGTGTTCTCCTAAGTTTTTTTGTGTTTTTATTTTTATATGGTTGTTAGTTTGTCCGATTGTTGTTAATTTGGCACTTGTTATTACTTCGGGGCTTCAATGGGTATACCCTTGGCCTAGTTTTTATGATATTTTGAATTGATGCTTTATACAGAGGTAGGGTCCCCTTAACCCTCTTTTACCGCTAATAAAAAAAACAAGAACATATTTTATTTCTTATTCACATCTTAATTGCCTTGATTATTGATTATATCATTTATTTCCCATTATCATTTACTCTTTTTTATTATTCTTACCTATTGCTTACTATTTTCCTAAAATTTAATACTCATCCGAAAGACACATCCATACTAACATTTCTCAATGAAAAATAAAGCACATAGTTATAACCTCTACACAATATGACATGAAAATCAATGAAAAAAATACAAATTGACTAATGATGTATAAGAAAAACATAATATCCAACAATTTTGACCCATCTTACATTCTCCAGTCATGTTAAGCACATATTCTACTACATTTCAACATTGTAGGGTTAGCTAAGTTACCTAATCCACTACACCTCATCAATATCCAATCAATTGAGGATTTTCAGGGAATCTATAACTACATCCTAGATTATCCCCGACATAGCACCATCACACCTTACCTAACCTCGTTAGTTTACAAACATACTATTTTTGAAAAATATAAATAATTACCTTCTTACACCATACCGAGACTTGAACTTGCTTCTAATATTATGATTTTACTACATATCAAGGTAAAGGTTCTTATTTATCTCATTTATCATGTTCATTTTTCGCATATATTTTTACAATATACTATTGTGTATTACACTACGTGATGATGATGATCCCCACAGAGGTTTATGTATATTTTTATTTATCTTATCTAATAATTGTGTTTAATAGTTTAATTTATCTCGTGGCATTTATTTTCACAAGGAAATATCTCTTTTCATGTATGCGGTTGAGGTATTTTTGTTTCCTATACATATAACTCTTCAAGGAAATAGTAAGTATGAGGCGCTAAGCCCTACCCAATCTAAATGTGATAGTCCATATGAGAAGACCACCTTCTCAAGGGATATAAAATTTTCTATATGAATCATGTTCCATTATTAATCTTACAAAACAATTTGGTAGATGTAAATGACTTCACATAACTCTTCTTTATTTCTTCACCTTATTTAATTTATTGATAGGCCAAGTTGGGAGAATTGATAGGGAATTTCCTATTCAAAGAGGATTATACCATTATGATATTTATATTGTATTTATAAAACTTAAGAGTTTATATTTTGAAATACACTAGTGGCGAGACTTAATTCTCATCCAAAATAAAACATTTAAAAACAAAATGAAAGTTTTAAATTAATGACTCTATCAAAACAAATTTCCTTTTTCCAATAGGATGTAGTATCCTATTTGTCATAAGTTAAATTAAACCTTTGTAAAATGTGAAATAATGTTATCAATAATCATTTTATTTTCTATTTATGGGTTTGATCGAGTATTCCTATTTTTAGGGTTACTAAAAAACCAAGTGTTCCCCTTTAGCATTCTCCATTTATTACCACATAGTTCTCATTTACTCTCTTTTAACACATTTGCAACATTCCTCTAGTACATGTTTATGTTGTCTAATGAAGTTTTCTAGAACGAGTAAAAAAATCCCTTATTATCCTTCCATCATTAGAGTAGTGTTCATTTATTTCCAACTTTTTCAATTATGGAAAAATTTACTCCATTTTTTCTTATTTCCCAATACATTAACACAAACATCATCTATTTCATATTCTCGTCATATAGTGGAGATACAACTCAAAATTACAAGATGATATCACCATCTATTTGTCTCTAATTGATGTAGGAGCATCAACTCCATCTTTGTAAATAGATCAAGATGACATCAATTTTTGCTTGCAAGTGTGGTTATAGGTCCTAGGGGTCCATTTAAGTCATTTTGAGGTATTAGTTGGTGTCTAGGCTTTTCAAAATTCAAATGAGGTATTTCCCTCCAAAATACAAAATTTTAATTATGGGGCCATTTTTGGCTTGTCATTGTTGTTTTCATGAATTCATGGGCTTGTAAACTTGAAAAAGGATGAAAAGAGGTTAAAATGTGTGTCTTAGGTCTTCTTAGGGGTTTAGAAGTCATAATATGAGTCAATAATTAAGAACTTGAGCCTTTAAGTTAAGAAACCTAGTGTTAAGTGTAGAAATCACTCATATGACCATGAGTCTATGAACCTATATTCGGTTATAGGGTGAGTGGAGGAGTATAAAATGCAAATTGTAACTAATCTATCTCATTCTACCCAGGTTTGAATCAAAGTGTAATGCTTCAAGAAATAATTATAAGAGAAAAACTTATTTTTTGGTGACATTACTTGTATGTTTTTTGCATGTAAGAGATACTTTGATTCAAATTTGAGTGAAAGGATATTTTTGACTTATTCATGAGCATTTGAGTGACTTATGGTGTTTCTTGTGCATTATCTCTTCTTGAGTCCGTATGAGCATCTTGTGTAAGATATTTGTTTGTAACTCTATGTATATGATGACAAAGGAGTTGATATTAGTGGAAATCCTTGTTACAATGCATGGATGTGGAGGTTGTGTGATCTGTGAAAGAGGTTATATCTCTTGATTAGTCAAGCATATGAACCTATAAACTATTATAGCCATCTGTGGCTCTCCATGTAGATGATTTGTATCATGTATTATGTTGTGGAAATGGAGTGTGGTATTTGAGTATTAGTGTATTGGTCTTGGATGATTATTGTAAAGGAATAACTTGGTTATTATTTCAAAGGTATGATTTATGAATGTGGTGAGCACATTATAGGGATCTTCGAGCAAAGGAGATGGTCATGATACCCAAACCCTGAAGGTATGCATTTTGGTGTAAATGTCTTGCATGTTGAAACCAAGAGTGGACTGTGACTATGAAGAGCAGAGAAAGGTTCTTGAATCTAAATTGATATTTGTGAATATGCATAAGCTTCCTTAAGGACCAAATTAATGTTGAGAGAGTTGGTAAACAAAGACTAGGAGTTTAAGACTCATATTTTTCACCTTTCTTGAATGTTAGGGTTTCTAGTTAAACCCTGAACTAAAACTAAGCTTTTGAAGGTGGATCAAGGAAAAATATCCTTTGACACTATGCTTCATGGGGAAATTGTTTGTACACCATTTAATTGAGTCTAATAATGCGTTACTCTAGTAAAAATGAAGTCTCCTTCCATAGTAAAATCCTAACTTTGTAAAATACCGGGTAACTCTTCTACCAACGTGCATACCTAGCCTATAAAGTGAACTGTTAACTCTCAGCAAGTTTATAATCTATTTGGATTATCTTCGCTAAATTAGAAAGGAAGTATGGGGTGCAATAATATTTCATGAGAAATTTGAGGTCTTGTATCAAGGTTTTGTAGAAGTTATTGAAAAAGTAAGCCTCTACGGCCTGTAACCCTCTCAATTAGGGTTTGATAAGAAAAAGACATGCCAAAATTCCTAGACAAGAAACTAAGCTTTGAAACCCTATAGAAATGATGATGACATGGACCTAAATCTTATGCAAGAATAATTTTAGAATTCCCTTGGTGAGGTTTGTATATTTTCTTGACAATCCATTATAGGACAGGTGTCCCAGTCAAAGGCCTAAATTTAGGGGTACAAATACAAAGGAAGTGAGAGAATCCTTGGAATATGATCATGAAACTTCACAACCGTAAAGAACCCTCAAATGAGTATTAGGAAAATTCTAATTTGTGGTTAGGAGACCTATGCAAATAAATTTAGAGCCAACATGAGACTGACCTAAGCTACTTGAACACGAACAAGTCAAAGTGAAGAAGTGAGGAGGAAGGAGTTAAACAAGGAGTTGAGCCTCCAAACTTTGTGAACACCTCGGGGAGGGAAAATATGACATAATGAAGTTTTTATAACTATCTCGGGTGCATGTACATACTTCCAACCATGCTTGATGAAAGTTACTGGTCTTAAGAATATAAGAAGCTAGTTTTGCCAAAACAAGGAATTGTAGTGCCCACATTTTACACACAATTACAGCAAGTAAAATACCGGGATAATTTTTTTGACTTACATTGCTCACTACACACAACACTGCCAAGGGCTCCAAAAACAGAAACTCGACTCTCATATGACAATTACATAAGTCATTGACTCACATAGATACATGGAAACAACATAGACATGTCGATGTCACAGTTTCCCAATGAATGGTTACTAGTAATGACCCAACCACAAGAAAAATGACTCAAGGATGGGCAGACCCACAACACATCTTTTCTTTCATTGTATGTTAGTTATGATTAACATTCCAAGAACATTATAGTGCAAGGATAAAATTTCTTGTTTGTCCACCCACCGATTCTTAAGTACATTCTCGTGGTTAAATTACCGTTCGACCCTTTTAAGTTGTCTTCTTATTATTTACAAAAGTTTCCATAACTTGCATACTTATTTGACATAATTCAAATGCATATAAAGTACTTAATTATCTTGTCCTTATGTTAAGAATATTCTTCTCGAACATATATTCAATGTCTACCTTTTTACTCTTACAACTCAAGTGGATGTGACTTGGTGTCCATATAGTGATATTAGGATTTAACGAAGATTTAGATAAAAGATAGCTTTTTACCAAAACATTCCTCGATCACAGTATAGTTATTTCCCTACCATAGTTATTCTAATTTAATGACTTTTCAAATTCCATTTGGATTTATATATGTATTTTATTTTCTCGAAGGTTGAACACACCAAGCAATTCATATTCTTTGAAACAAAGAATATATTAAATTGAGATATAAAGTCTACAAGAGTGGCATTATTCCAAACCTCAAATCTAGTTTTTACCCGTATATATTTTATTTTCTACATCACATTATGGTATTATTTTTAGCATCGTCTTGTAAAAGGAGTTACAAAGTGTTTTTCTAACCTCTTGAAGACATAAATGATTAGAAGACTTGAAGCTACACATGAACCCTAAATTAACATCCAAATCAACTGAGGTTTAGATTAATTCCAACTTCATCTAAGGGTCTACCCCTCAACTATATAAGAGATTTAAGCAAGAGGACAAGTTTATGTTAAACCACCTTCACGAAAGGACTAAGGTGTTATGTTGAGATAAACTAAGGTAACACATTTAGCTACGCGAGAACTAAGGATTTCATTAACGAGAGTTTAAGACCTAGAACAACTAAGTCGAACCTCCATCTATGACGTATGGATCCAACAGAGTTTTCACTCGATGAAGAAACCTTAATTTTTTTAAATCTATCTTCAGATGACAAGGTAGCCCGCTAGGCTACGAAGGAGGAGTTAGCTCTACACACTTCAAGAAAAGTTTGACTGTGTCACTCCTATCAGACGGGTTTATGATAATGTCACTAACCATGCTGACTAAGATGATAAGCCCATTCTTGGGCTCTTGTTTACTCAAACTAGGAGAGTTCCATTGAGTGCAAAGTTTAAGTTCATTCTATGGTTTTCAATGTCTTCTAGGGTAAAAAGTAACACACATGAAAACAAGTTATGCTCCAATATTGAACAAGGGTAGAGTGTTTCGATTTAATTCTCTTTATTACATTTACAAAGTATGAATGCACAAGATGACTCATTAATCATTTATTGAACACTAAATATGCACTACAAGATATTACTTCAAATTCATTTACCTTATATAAATATCAAACCCTTTTTTACTGGTGTACTCTAAATCAAAATTGAACTATGATTAAATGCACATTTCCTATATGTCCTTTTTTTTACCAAAGATCTCATACATAGCAACAAATTATCAAATATAACCTTCTGTAACATGAGACTACATTATACATTTATTCATTTAAAAATGAACTATATAAACTACAATGATAATTAATGCATTACACAACGCCTTTTTGTCGTCATTCTTTTATCCTGCAAAACCATGTGAGCATGATATCAGCGATAATTCACTTGGCATGGCATCCACCCTAATCTAACATAATTATTATTTTTCAGTTTCCCATTTACATATCATAATAATTACAATTTGCAATCTAAATAAAAGGTTTAGAGACATGTATTCATTACATTACATTTCATTTCACTTCATTTTGTAACCTAGAGAGAGAAAAAGAAGGGGAGAGAGAGAAAGCACCATTTTGTCAAAAGTTCTATTTCACACAACAAGTTACACTATAGAGTTTAAAACAGCTATTTACATGCGTCAAAAGTATCTATGGTGGTTTGGCAACCCGACGAGGGTCCCACAGCTTTCTATTTTTACATTTTCTTACTAGCTACAAAAATTATTCAAAACGGGCTCGGAGGCTAAGAAACCACTTCCAAAATTTTTCTTCCAATGAGAACACCCACCACGATTAAATTCATACGTGTCCACCTATATACCAGGAGTTCATAGCAACTGACGGAATTAGGAACTAGCGAACAGTTTACATTTGGTGACTAGTTTTCCGGGGCCACTGGTCGTAGTTGACCCAGTTGCAAATGAACAAAAGTTAGCTCGAGGGCTCAGAAACCCACGTCCAAAATTTACGTTTGATGGATGAACACGCAACGAGAAACTTCCTACAAATTTCCCTATATAAGGAGAGTTCAAAAGAGTCAACGAAACTCAAAACTGGAAAACAGTCTTCAAATGGCAACAAGTTTTCTGAAGCCACCGGTCCTAATTTGTCCAGTTTGACCTTGTCAAACTGCGACCAGAGGCCTACAAAATGGCATTGTCAAACTATCCAGAAAAGTGTTTTTCCCTAAACTAAAAGTTCCATGCAATTGTCTAGTAAAAACACTAGAGGTTTACAAAGACGGAAAATAATTTCTCTATCTAGGTTTCAAATGGCGGTTCAAAACGAAAGCCAACTTTCTAGATTTAACGACTTTCTACCGCTATAAACCAAAGTGTAACAGGCTCTATATAAGGCGTCAAAAAGGTCACATATGTTCATTCAAGGTCAATCCAGAGGTCAAGGTGACTCCTCGCATACTAAGGTACACGAATGAAGCTTAACATCTCATTTTCAGAGATACAAAGGGTACTTAATGAGTCTCCAAAAATGCAAAAATTAACTATTTAAATAGGGAGAAGGTAAACATTATTGCTGGAATTTAATCTCATCTTGTCGATAAAAATGAAATATTGTAGTGATCTAGTTGGGTAGGAGATTTCTACATCACCTCAAAATGAGGGTGGAAGTTCATGTTTTAATGCAAACGAGTTATTTTGACTTCGTGAGTTACGACACGACATTTCATTGTTTTGCAATGAGTTGAAATAAACATTTAACTGTATTAAAATCCTAATATTATAAAATTATATTAAGTTTCAAAAGAGAACTAAAGCACAAGAATTATGAGAGATAAGGGGAGATGAACCATGCCTAGAAGGAACATAGTTGGTTAAACCCATAGGCTTCGGTTTAGCATCTCACTTGGGCACCGTTAACTGGGTTCACGAGCCTCAATCTAACCTCCACAACGTTGCACAAACTTCCCGATCACTTGAATTTTTTCCAATAGAATAAGTTTCCCATTATGCTCTAACAATTTTCTAGCGCCTGCACAAGGCTCCATTCTTGCACACAGGTTGAGAGAATGTAGGCAACGGACATGAGGCTCTACACATGCAAGTGTAGTTGCTTGAAAGTTTCTAAAGCCTTTTGAACAGATCCATTATGTGCATGTCTTGCAATCATGACACTCTATGAGACTGCATTTCTTTGAGGCATTCCATCAAACAATTCATGTGCCTTCTCAACAAATCCATTTTGTGCATATCCTGTTATCATTGCAGTCCAGGAGAACACATTTTTTTGGGGTATTCTGTCAAACAATACATGTGCTTTGTCTATTCTTCTACATTTTGCATACATGTCTACTAGGGAAGTTGCAACTACAACATCTGACAAAATTCCTCTCTCCATTATGCTTTGATGGATATCATACCCTGCTCCAAAGCTTCCATTTTGGCACAGGCTGGAAGTACAGCTGGCAATGTAAACTGATTGGGTTGGAGCCCTATTTATTGCATACGAATACATAGCATGATGCCTCATGAGGAAAACCCCACGTCTTGACCACTTCCGCAATCATACTCCATGTGAATCTGTCTCGTTCTTTCCTTTGGTCAAACACGTAATAACGCCTGTGTTTATTGAGGTGCCACATGATTTCCGAGTGTTTTTCCCCATTTTTATACAAGCTGGGAGGATGTTGGCACAAGTCACAGCCATATCACCCCATGAGATGACATATGGCGAGGCATTTCTTTGAAAAAAACAAAAGGCACCCTCAGCAAATCGGATCTGTGCAAAGACTACAACCATGGTATTCCGTGAAACCACGTTTCCTTCAGGCATTCTAGCCCAACAACACACGTACCCTGCTCCACGCCTTCTTCATGTCTGGTGGGTGTGCAGATCGGGTTCGAAGCTCCCTTCCCATGGTGGCGGCGGCTGCTTGTCTTCCTTCAACAATAAGACAGAAAAATCCCAAAGGAGCCCCCTTTGCCCTAAACCGCCCCAAAATCACGGGCTTTTTAATTTTAAATATTTTATTTTATTTATTTATTTTTGTTTGTTTTAACCTAAAAAGGAACATAAAAACCCTAAAACGAAGTAAATAAATAAATAAAATATAGCTTAAAGTTAATCCATTACAATAGCGATAAAATTTTGACACAAAAACAAATGATCGTAAATCGACAATATAAATTATAATATTATTATAAACATTATTTTTATGATTTTATGGCTAAAATAATGATAATAATTATTAATCATATTAATGGCGATGACCAGGCAAACTCAAAGAAGCGAGAACTAGATTTTCCTTTAACTGGATAATCGTCCATGACGCTACCAGTCCACCGTTTGGGGTGCCGACAATGACCCGAAAAGGCAAGAAGGAGAGGGAGGGTGCAAAATCTTCACTACGACAAGGAAAAAGTTGACAACGGCCATGAGACACACACAACCCTCCCATGCTTAGCAACAGGGTCGTCATGTCAAGAATTGGGGAACATCGAACGGGGCATTACGGGAATCAAGTGATTTTAGTTTTTGAGTGCATTAAATGTTCCCTCTAATTGTATTGGGAGTTGTGTGATCGGGGACCTCGCTAAGGAATCATTGTAGAATCCGAAGTCCAATGTTGCACTCTCAAACACTAGCTAGTAAAGGAAATTGAGCAAATGGATGAACTAGGTAAGGTGATTGTTTTTCCTTCATGTTAAGCCTTGGTCAAGGGACTCTAACGGTAATATGAGAAGGATATGAAAAAAGTGATGAATTTAACCTCTTTCACCTTGATATTGGTCAATTTTGCAAGTGATTGAGCCTTTTATATTTGTTGTGTAATCCTCCAAGAGCGAGTAAGGTGAAGAACTTGTTTGAATCTTGTTCTTGAGTACATGCTTGAATGCTTTGAATTTCTCTCGCATCACTAATGCACCTCTTATATTTTCCTTGGCTTAGCACCATCACACCTAACCTACCATCACATAAATAAATAATTTTTGAAAAAATTAAACATTTACCTTCTTGCACCATACTACACCTTACCTTGATTCTATTAGTGTGAGATTACTACGTTAACCAAGAAATAGTTCTTATTTATTTTGCTTATCTCATTTATTGAAATAATATTTTGAATACTTTTTCACTATGCACCATCCCATGTTTCACAATGTAAAATATGATGAGCCTTGTAAGGGATTGTGCATAGTATTATTTATCTTATCTCATAATTTAATTTAATTAATCCATTTCTTTATGGCAAGTATTTTTGCAAGGCACTATATCTTGTTCATATAAATGATTAAAGGATTTTTGTTTCCTATACATATAACTCTTGAGGTAAATACTAAGCATGAGGGGATAATCCCTACTCAATCCGAATGTAATAGACCTTTTGAAAATATCAACTTCTCATGGACTAAATCTCTATCTGAATGAATCATGATCCATTATTAGTCTTGTAAAATAATTTGGTATGGGTATGTGAATTCACACATGTTCTTGATCTATTCACATTATGTAATTTATTAATAGGACAAGTTATTGGTATAGGGAAAAATTATTAGGAATTTCCCTACTCATATAAGATCATAACATATTGATAATTATATTGTCTTTATAAAACTTAAGAATTGAGATTATAGAAGAAACTAGTGGTGGCTCTTATTCTCACTCAAATATAAACCATTGAGATACATAATGAAAGGTTTAAATGATATTCTCTATCAAGATGATTTTACCTTTTGTCAATATGATGAAGTATCCTCTTTTCCATTGGGCTTAATGCAAAATTTGTATTTCTTTAACTCTATGTTATCAATTGTGAATGATTGTAATCGATAATTGATTGCATCATATTTATGTTTGAGCTCATCTTTGCTCAAATATTTCTATTTCTAGGGTTATTAAAACCTAGGTTTTCCCCTTGAGCATCTTCCATTTATTACAACCTATTTCTCATGTACTCTCTTTCAAAACATTTGCACCATTTCGTAACACATGTTTACGTTATCTATTGTGGTTCTCTCACGGGGGGGTTCACTTAGTAAAAGTATAATATAGCATGTTCATTCAAAGGGTATAAAAGAATACCCTTAATTCTAGTCTTTTTCTCTAATTATTCAATTTATAATACCCCTTCTCGTTATATTATTAGAATGAAAATACCCCCTATTTTTTCCATGTACCTTACCCATTTTTCCATGACAATTTTATTTACCCCTTTTTATTTCTACCCTAATATATTAAATAGAAAATATATCATATTTCTCACTCAATTTTTTTAATATGCATTTTCTCTCGAAAGATAGTTTGAATCCATTCAATACCTATTACCAATTACCTTATAAATGTTAAGCTTTAATCATTTATCAATAGTTCTTCAAATAATTAAGATGGTGAAATAATATCACTTGTGTTGAAAATCATACTCAACCCTAGTTTCCCACCATCTTATTATTTCTTGATTAAGAATCTTGTTGTCATTCTCAAAAAAATTTAATTTCCCTGTTTCACATTTGCATGAAAATAGTTGGCTCTAGCTTGGGGACATTGTATGGACTTAGCGCAGTGATGACATGACATGAAGAATCCCATAATCTCAACTTTACAATATAATTACCAATGCCTTATCCATTGGGCCCTGCATGGAGTCATGTACAACTTACAATAGAGGTATAGTCAAGAAGGAGACACACACACACAAAACAAGGAAAGAAACACACAACACACAAGAAATGGAAAAAACACACAAAAGGGAAAGGGGAAACAAACCCAAATCACCTATAGTACAAGGCGGTGGAAAACCTTATTTTGTTGTAGTGCTCTTCTCTTCTCAGAGGTTACCCCTGAGTGGGAAACACTGAGTGATGTTGTTCCATGAAGCCATTGACTGGTTCGAGAAAGTAGCCTCCTCTCCTTAACTATTTATGAAATCCTAGTGCTTTCATGATTGTTTGTGTACTTGGTAGGAGTGAGTCTACATGAGCTTCTTGATGCTCAAGCCTTCACTTAGAAATTCCATTTCCTTCATTCTCTTTGAAATTGATTTCATAATGTCAGTTGCATTATGTGTTTATCCACATAGTTGATTCTTCATTGAGCATCTCATCACTATCCTAAGGCTGATTTTTATTCCAATTGCTTGAATATTCCAAGTTATTTCCTTTCCCAGATCTATGTTCATTGACTTATTTTCCATGAGAAACCTTGGATTCATCCTTTTGCTCCATTTCACTATGAGGTGTTTAAATCTTGTTGGAGGATCGAAGTAATCTCATATGTTTCTTATATGGTCATAAAACAATCTAAGAGATCAATAATTAGCTCGAGGTCTTCCACACCTTCTACTGCATCTAATATTTCATGTATGCAGATCTCCTTTGTTACTTCCTATAGCTCATCTTTGTATACCTTCAAAGAATATTTATTTTGAAGCTCAAGGAAACTATCTAGAGGGATTACTTCATCATCTTGGGAATTGTTGAATTCTATCACTCCTTTGTTAAGGGGAGCCTCGCCAAGGGCCTCAAAACTCCTTGCTTAAATTTCTTCATCATGGAAATAATCTTCCTCTTCAAATGGGAAAGAAAATACCTCCATTTCATCGTTGCATCCATCAACTATTGGCTCGGGAGGGACATCATATTTCTCATCTCGCTTTATTTCAACATGGCCAATATTCACACTGGTTAAGGCTTCCAAATCAAATTTGTGCTTGTCTTGTAGATTCATGGCTTGCATCAGGAGTTCAAGACTGAGTTTAGGATCTTCTGTCTCTTCAACAGTTCTTAGGATATCTTACATGATTTTTCTTTTGAACCTTTTGTGGGCTCATCACAAGTTGGTCTTGTCCCTCCATGGATGGCATGATTGAGATCATCTTCATCTCTAAATGGGAATGAGAACATCTCCTCTTCATGGATAAGCGTACAAACTGGTTTCTCCATTTGTAAACCATCAAGAACCATTTCCTCTTCTTCCTGGCTCGCATCATCCAAACAAATTAGGTATATCCTCTTGGAACTCAAAGTTCCTCAATGCTTCTTCAAGATCCATACTCCTTTGGGAAGGAATTTTGGTCCTATCAAAATGGGAATATCCTCTTCTTCTTCATTCATTATGAAAAAGATTCATCCTCCTGCTATCTTGGTACAAAATGTTAGCTTTAGGATTTCCTACTTTTTGTATTGTGTACCTCATTTTCTTCTCTGGAAGCAATATTTCCATGTCTCCCTTTAACCGGGATGGTTACGGAAGACCAGTTCATCTGGATCTTACCCCCAAATGCTAACAAAAACTCCTACTTAGTAACATTCCAAATTAATATTTCTTTATTCAAAAAGAGATTATAATTTAACTTTATGACCACACTCCTTAAATTACAATTTTAAGGTATTTAGTTTTAAAAACTAGGGTTCAAATGTTTTAGTTTTATATTAAAATTAAACCTCCATTTCCTTTGGCCCACCTCTCTAACCTACCCCCAATACCTAATTCAAAATATTAATAAATTAAACCCTTTCACCCCCTCTTGTCTATCGGTATATTGACTTTACTTTTATTAATTTTAATTACCTCAATATGAACTCACGTGTTAGGATATTGCCTAGCTAATGAACCCCTTGTGGGTTCTCTTGCACCTTAGTAAAAATTTATATTATTTCCTTATTATCCTTTTTATTATTAGTGTCACGTTCATTGTGTATTTTATTATGTACAACCTTACATAGATTTTCTTATTGCCTACAAACTTAACAAAAATGTCATTTATTTCTTATTCACATCTAAATATCCTTTATTATTGTGTATCTCATTTATTTCCCATGGTCATTTACTCTTATTTGTTAGTATTACTTATTGGTTGTTATTTTCATAATCATTTATTTTAGTATGAAAGACACATCTATGCTAAAATTTATTAACAAAAAATATAGCACATCTTTTTAATCTCTACATAATATCCCATGTAAATCAATGCAAAAACATACACACTTACTAATCATATACTAATGAAAGAAAACATCCCTTGATTTGGATGCATTTTATCTCATTATCCAATAATTTGGAGCATCTAATCTAATACATCTCAACATTATTGAGTTTAGCTAAAGAACCTAATCCACTACATCTCATTAGTCTTTAATCAATTCAAGATTTTAGTAGAGCTATAACTACAACATACAAGACGATTGCACCTTCTATCTATCTCTAATGCACCCCCTACATTTTCCCAAACCTAGCACCATTATACCTAGTCTAACCTTCAAACATACAAACATATTATCTTTTAAATTTTGAAACAATTACTTTCTTGCAACATATATGATTCAACCTTGCTTCTAATATTATGATATTTCTACATCATCCAACTTAAGATTCTTATTTATTTTATTTATCACATTCATTTTTGGCATATTTTTCATAACGTACCATCATATGCTACACCAGAATACGATGATGAGCCTCACATGGGGTTATGTATATTTTTATTTATCTTATCTCATAATTATGTTTAATTAATCCATTTCTTTGAGACATGTATTCTCATAGGCATTATCTCATGTTCATATAAGTGGTCAAAAGATTTTTATTTCGTATACATAGAGATATTGAGGGCAATATTAATCATGAGTTAATCCCTACCCTATGTAAACACAATAGTCTATATTAGAAGATCACCTTATAAAGGAATAAACTTATATCTAGATGAATCATGCTCCATTATTCATCTTTGAAAACAATATGATATGTGTAAATGAGTTCACATATGTTCTTGATTTCTTTTCCATCTTCAATTTATCTATAGGCCAAGTTGTTGTTATTGGGGGAACTTTCTAGGGAATTTCCCTACTAAAAGAGGATTAGAGAATATTGATATTATATTGCATTTATAACACTTAAAAGAGTTGAAATTATAGAAGAAATTAGTGGAGGATCTAATTATCACTTGAAGATAAAACTTTGAGAGACATAATGAAAGGATGAATGAAATTATTTATCAAGATAATTTTCCCTTTTGTCAATAGGATGGAGTATCCTCTTTGCCATTTTTAATGCAACATTTATAATTGTTGAACTCTTTGTTATAAATTGTGAATGATTTTATCCATAATTTATTGCATCACATTTATGTGTGAAATATTTGTAAAGCTAATGCACCTAATCAACTACATTTCATCAATATCTAATCAATTGAATATTTTTATGGAGATACCACTACAACATACAATATGATTACATTAAAGAACTATCTATCTCTAATATGCCTCCTACATTGTACATGACCAAAAAAATCACCCCTTACTTAACCGTCAATCATACAAATGTATTATCTTTAAAATTGTGAAAAAAACACTTACTTGTGCCATATTTGACACGACCTTTCTTATAATGTTGTGATATTTATACATCATCTAAGTAAAGGTTCTTATTTATTTTCTTTATCACATTCATTTTTGGCATATTTTTTTCACAATTTACCATGTGTTACACAAGGGAACAAATGATGAGCCTCATGGGGAGTTATGTATCTATCTATTTATCTTATTGCATAATTACGTTTAATTTCTCCATTTATTTGAGGCATGTATTCGATCGGTGCACTATTTGTCATTCACATAAGTGGTTAATGAATTTCTTTTTGTATAGATAAAGAAAATGAGGGCAATATTAATCCCGAGGAGTTTATCCCTACCAAATCTAAACACAAAAGTCCATTTAAGAATATTGCCTTCTTAGGCACTAAACCTCTATCTAGATGAATCATGCTCAATTATTCGTCTTAGAAAAAAATTGATATTGGAAAACCAGTTCATTTATGTTCTTGATTTATTTAGCATCTTAAATTTATTTATAAGTTGAGTTGTTGGTATAGGGGAAATATCTACGGAATTTCCCTACTCAAAGAGGATTAGAGCATATTGATATGAGATTATAAAATAAACTAGTGGAGGCTTTGATTCTCACTCAAAGAAAAATATTTTAGAGATATAATAAAAGGTTTTAATGACATTCTACATCAAGATAATTTTCCTTTTTTCAATAGTATTTTGTATCCTCTTTGCCATTGGTTTAATGCAACATTTGTAGTTGTTTAACTCTTTGTTATAACTGTTGAATGAGTGTTATCAATAGTCAATTTCATCATATTTATGTGTGAACTCGTATTTGATCAAGTATTCATATTTTAGGGATTCAAACAAGGCTTTCCCCTCAAACATCCTCCATTTATTACCACCTATTTCTCATGTACTCTTTTTCACAACATTTATCTACTACATGTTTATTTTGTTTAATGAGGTTCTCTAGAATTGGTATAAAAATATTATTTCCTTATCATCCTTTCATCATTAGTGTCATTTTCATGTATTTCTAAAAATCTTAACCATGTATTTAATTATGGACAACATTACTTTATCTTCTCTTAATTCCTATACACTTGAGAACAACATTTATTTTTATTCACATCTTAATAGCATTGATTATTGTGTATCTCCCAATCAATTGAGTCTTTTCGTGGAGCTACAAATTTACAATTGATTGGGAAATTTTTTTTTTTATCTCTGCCTATATAACGTCATCTATCTCTAGCCTATCACCATCACATTATAACATCCCCATTTTCAAACACACGTAACAAGGGAAATTTTTTTTTTTTTTTTTTTATATATTGTTCTCTGTTATGAATTATAAAATTCAAACACACGTTCAAGTTTTTATAATTGTTGGATCATACAATTTCTTTTTAAAACGAATGTTCCCTGTTCACATATGTACAATATGGAACACACATTCAATGCCATTCAATCTTATAACAGATTCTATATGCTGCTGTAAATGACTCGATGAACTACCGATCTTCCATTTTCATGGCTCGGAGTTTCAACGATCCTTCATTTCATGACTCGGCAACAACCGATCCTTCATGTTCATGACTCGGCAACAACCGATCCTTCATGTTTTTTTGCATAGTATATTATATATATACCTGTTCTCATAACCTTCCCCGGTTATCGAAGTGATCCATTTAAGAAGCCTATCTGAATATCTCATTCGATATTCATCGACATCTGCATCTTAAATTAAGTGATAAGGACAACGCAACCAACAATTGCGATACTTTGGCCAAAGATTTTCACATGCTTTGCATGATCATATTCCTGGATGTGATACACATCTACGGAATACGTCCTTCACTTCACTTCACCTGTTATCTAGAATGGTCTTTCCTGGTTCCTACCAGTCCTCAACGTTTAAGTTCAGTTTTAAACTTTCAGTTCCAGTTAGTAATATGAACGGGTATAGGAAGGCACTCCTGGTAACTAAAGATACGCAGACATACGGTGTCGTTACCCCACGACTCCGTGTGTCTGATTATCTTTAGTATTCCGGAGTCACTCCGTATACCAGATCATACCCTATCCCCACCCCAGCTAAGATCTACACATTCAGCCTATGTATTCTAAATGTTTTAATTCGGGAGGGCATTGCTATATGTCAGCTGCAACATTGTGTCGTCATGAAGACCCCGTCTTCATGAAGACACCTTGCTGTAGCTGGCGTATGCCAATGTCCTGCAGAATCCACCCATCGAGAATACACATCCTGCTCAAGTGACTTAGCTACGAGTAATAATTAAAAACGACTTTCAGCATCCGCGCTGATCTCTTGATCCTCGTTTCCGTTGCAGTTGTATATAACTAAGAGGGACTAAACTGTCCATTAGTTTGCTAAGTATCGTCTCCTTCGTATCGAAGGGCTACATTTCCTTACTTGGTTTATTTCTTAATCATTGGATTAAGCAGTCCGTACCGACGGACGTAATAAGTTTAACCTATTAAACTTAGCCAAGATGTTTCAAGCGCAACTAATTTCAGAATATTAACTTATTAGACGTCATTCAAACGAGGTCTAATCTTCGAGAAATGAATTCATTTGTTCTCCTTAACGTTATATAGTTAAGGATCATTGGTTATGGATACATTTATCCTATATCCTTTATTCTGAATTTTATCAAACGGGATCATTAATGGAGTTCGAAAACAAAGTTCGATTACTCCGAAATTGAATTGATATTCCTTAGCTCCTAAGCTAATCCTGAATACCTTCTGATTATGAAATCATATTCTTCTTAATCCTTTTTAATGTCAATTTAAAAATTCATCTTTACCCAAGTATGAACTAATTGCATTGTTCAACTTAAAAGTTGTATTTAAGTAAGAATAGATATCAGTTTCAATTCAACATCCATCCAAGGATAATGAAACAATTCCAAATCAGGAAATAACATCAGATTTCCAATTTAAACAACAATATCAACTGATATAATTATTGAAAATATCACACCTGTAATTGTATTCAATATTTCAAGACATAATTTATACATTTGCCAATCCAGCTGATTGGGTATAGTTTATACAAAGCATCCATACAACTCATGGACAGAAGAATATATTTTCTTCTTTCGCAATTCCTCAAAGAGGAATAAAAGCAACAATTACAATTTATTTTACATCTAATCAAGAGGCATCAGGAAACAGCCATGCCTTCATATTTAATCAAATTCCATCTGCAAAATGAATTGCAGGTCGATTGATAGGCCGAGCACATTAAGCACTTATCCTTAAAATAAGATGCTTCAACTAACTGTTTCAATAAAAGAACCCTGCTTTTATGAAACGACAGCAAACATCAATCTCAAAATAGGCACAAAGGAGAGATCAGCATAACAACTGAACTATCAGAAAAATATCATCACAATCAGCCAAGGGACTGTTGTCCCGTTTCCACATAATCATTGCAAGTATCAATTTACAATATTTGTAACGTTAGGAATACAAGTAGTTTGCTGCCTATATAGCATACAGTTATCCTTTCCACGCCTTCCATTAATAACAAATGCAAAGGATGAAACTAACTGAATATAAATCCATTACTTTCCTTTCCGTTCATGAAGCATGTTAAATTTAAAGCATTCAAGTACAAACAAGAAAGCGAACAGCAATGCATATAGTAGCTCCCATCTAAGCACTATAAAAATTCATCATTCACGAATTCCTGATTTCTAACTGAATGAAAGAAGAAAGATCATTTTTCTAAAACATTCATTCATATCTCTATTTCCTTCCACATGACTGTCCTAACAGTGGAATCCAAACGAAAATCAATTCAAGATAGCAATTCAGAGTGAAACTTACAAAATCCACTCGGAATTCACTTTTCGGCAGCAAGAATAATTTCATTTTATTCCAGTTCATATGAATACCAAACAGGTTAGTAAGACATTATATTCATCGTTGAGCAAGCCATATCAATATGCATACTAGGTATTTGCTATACTAGAAGATTCCCTACTTCTTACACTGTATAGCTAACCAACAACAATTATGCAACCACGCAAGTATATATTCATATGATCTTTTATACCTCTGAACGCATATAGTTCTTAATAACAGGTGGTACATTGTTGTTACCTACAGCAAGACCAAGTCATATGCACTATAATTCCAATGTCACTTTCAGAGTCCCAAATAGCAAAAAGAGAAGAATTCATTCTCTTATGATTTCATTAAGAAACAATCATTGTATTCAGAATGAAGTAAAAACATTCAAATCATGTTTTTCTTAGCATGACAACTCAACTTAGAAAGATAACAGAGTAAACGTTCTCATTGATAAGCATCTCACATAGCGATGATGCAACAATGCAATCCAACGAGCTACAGCAATGAACATTCCAGCCAAGTTCGCATTCACAAGATAGTAAAAAAATAATATCAGAAGGTCAAACCACGACTGCTAGACGCAATGGGGTCAACCTTCATTACAGCAAGAAGAAATTATAATCATTCATTGCACAGACTACAAAACCAGTTTATAATTGCGTCAATAGTCTGATTAAGAAGACCGAACAGTATCAAGAAAACACAATGAAACCATCTTATCCACACCGTAAGAAAAGACATACTTCATTAAGGAGTTCAGAAGGAAAACGATTCACTTTTCCTACTTCACGAATACCCAATACGTGTTCGTCTATATCCAATCCAAGGAAAGGCACAGCAATGTAATACTACTATTACTTTATTAAAATCGAGTTCGATTATCCAAAGAAACCCCGAATGCCATTTCCATTAAGATCCCAAAACTGGAGAAGGGAAAGGATCTATATCCTTGAAACTTTCAATAAGAAACAATTTCAAACACTAATGCTTCTTTAATTTTAGTCCATCAGCCAAAGGACGTATAGTTTCAATGCCAAAAACAACTCCAGTAACCTGTACAGTTTACCTTCCATTCCACAAGAATAACCAATTAAAATTTTCATATAATACCCATAACCGGCACCTCATGGAGGTAAATCCATTCGAGAAGACAAAACAGTTAAACACAGCAACGGAGAAACAATTTTCTTAACATTTCCAAAAGAAAAGACAGCAAGGGTCGACAAACCCAATTCATAGCGACACAACTAATATATCAAGCACAGTCTTAAGATATATATGATGTTTTCCCATTACTGTTAAACACCCAGCTCGACAGGAAGGTATTCCGTTGATAAAATACAAGGACAGTCGAATTCAGCGACCCATAAAGATGATTCATATTATTTCCGAATAATACCAAGAGTTATTAATCCCCAGTCATAGCAATATAATCACGACTGTAATTCCATTTTTCTCTTCACATGTAATAGCAGTTCCAAGCACAACAACAAGGAGAACGATTACATTTTAAGGAAAAGATTGAACAGTCTGTCCACCTCATACCACATGTACAGAGAAAGAAAATGTTTATTCCATTCCACAATACTGTCAGCAACCACAACAGTAATTCATATTCCAACCCAATTCCAGCAACAACGAATCAAGGCCGAGCAACCAGAGCCAATTTCTTATCATTTTCCAAAGAAAGAAAGCAAGAATCAACAAATCTATATCAAAATCAACTCAACAGCAATCATGCAATCCCAACCCAAGAGCAGGGTTGTTTTAATGAAACATTTAATCAAAGCAAAGATTTTAAAGAGAAGGGCTTAACATACTGTAATCTTTCTTCCAAAACTCGAAGAAAACCTTATCCTGCGTTTTCCTTTCCACAATGACAAGACAAACTCCAACACTTCCTTCCTTCTTGGCTTAACAACGGCCTCCAAATCCCCAAGAAAATGTCAAATGCCAAGAGTGGTTGATTTGAACTGGACAAAGAAACCAAATGCAGAGCAACTTCGGCCAAACCAAATCGAAACAATGAAAGATCAAATTCCCTCATCTTTGTTTCAAGGCGAGCTGGTCGCGAGGACCAAAAATAATTAATGCAATTTAAGGCTCTGCCTTTTTCCTTGCTTCTCACGCCACCGCCACTTGGGTTGGCGAGCTTCTATATTTCAAATTTTCCATGCAACTGAATTTGGCTCTATTTCAAAATAGATGCCTCTAAATTCCTTACCTGCCCCGCCAAAACTGGCGCCGTCCACGAAGGGACAGTTCATTAAATACCAATGAATGCCTCCTTCCCATCCTTATCCCTTTCCTCCCAAGGGTCTGCGTACCCCTTAGTTTAGGATTAGTTTAGGTTGCAAGTAGTATTCAACCTAGGTCCTAATTCAACCTTAGGTTTTAGAATTTAGGTTTATTTTCCCTCTTTTTTTTTTTTAATTTAAAAATCCACTTAGGATAGTAGTGTAGGATGTATGTTAGGCCTTAGGGTTAGTTTAGGTTTAATTCACACTAACCACTAACACTAACAACTTCCTTCCAGCCCCTTACTAACATTCACGTTAACGCAGAGCAGGACGTTCCGTCCTTCAGATTACATGCCAAGGCCACCCGTGTCCAGGCGTTTCTCGCCCCACGAGGTCCCAAATTCGACAGTACAGGGTTCAAGAATCGAACCCCTGTCGTTGGCATTTTCGTGCTAGCTATTCACACCTGTAATCAGGCGCTGCACGCTCATAATAATCCTAGTCCAGTTCAAGTGTGAATTAATCATAGAAAACACAAGAGGGCCTCAGCATACTTGAATCAATGGAATGATTGATTCAATCAAAGACAAAAGTAGCAATTATTGTCAATCAACATCAAGAAACACACAAGCATATTATACGATAAATCACGGTATGCCGTCACATCTTAAGCATAAGATGTAAAACACACAAGTACAATATTTTTGTTTGCTTTCATGCAATAAATCACGGTATGCAAGAATCCAGTTAGCAACACATTCTCTTAAGATCAAAACATATCTTAACATGTTTGCTTTCATTCAAACTATATTATTTAAAAATTTAAAATTTAAACAAATACCTTATTGCACCATCATAGACATGGCTTTTGCCTCTAATATCACGATCTTTCTACATCAACCAAGTAAGGTTCTTATTTATCTCATTTATCACATTCATTTTTTCCATATGTTTTCACAATGTAGCACTTTTTGTTACACTACATGATAGACTATGATGCTCATAGAGGTTATGTACCTGTTAGTGCAAATTCACAACACCCCCAAAATGACCTATGGATCTCGCTTTCTAAGGAAATGTCATTTGGTGTGAATGCACAACATTGAGCTTTCCTAAAGTGTGGGACCTTCGCAAATGGGGAAAGCTCTCCGAGAGAAGGTTGGTTCCTCTTCCTAAGCTACCCGCCACAAGCTATTCTAGTGCAGTGCAAGCTAATCTAATCCTAATCTAACTTCCAGGAGGACAGGGAGAGAAAGAAAACTGGAAAAAATACAGCCTACACTAAAATGGTGATACACCAAAGAAGGAAAATATTCAACATCTATCAAAACTGTCATGGAAACAAAGAGAGGTGAGAAATGGAAAGGATGGACAAGTGCATCACAGACCCAAAGATGGATTTCACACAAAAATGTTCCAAAACTCCATGAACACAACTCCAAAACCTGCAATGAATATCCAAACATGCACAAATACCTGCAATGAAGAGAGGCAAGAAGAAAACAACCAAAAAAAAGCAAGGATGGACAAATGCATCACAAAACACGTTTTTTATTGCTCCAGAAGTTGCACAGAATCATCATTTCACGGGTAAGAGGCAAAAATGCCATTACAGAGTAGGGGAGGAGGTTCAAACTCCATTTTGACCTTGGGGAAGAAAATAAGGGAGAGGCAGAGAAGAATGATGAACAACCTTTACAAAATGAGCCAAAACTAGCTTTTATCGCTCAAACAGAATGAGGAAAGGTGAAAAACGTGGGAAAATTGATTTTAAAACTCCAACCACCTACAAGATCCACTTAAATACTTGCAGTAAAACAATGGGTTTCCATGAAAAAGCCCATACTTCATCGCACATTGCTTCGCAAAGCAAGAAAGAGGCCCATACTTCATTAATTTTGGTTGTTGGGGTCGCTCACGTTTTTGCATGCCATAGACATTTTCTCGATTTTATCCCGTAAATCTCATCAAAAATCAAAATTGAACCATCCATCGTGTGGAGAATTTCAACATCTTTCCATTGATACCAAAATCGTGAAAATATAAGCTTTAGTGCGAAAGATATGCCCCTCTGAAGATTTAGGGAAAAAATGGTGAAATTAGGGCAAAATCGGGTTCGCGGGCCGAAATTTGAACTTTTTCCTCTTTTTTCAAATTGGGAAAATTTCCCAAAAATCTCCGCACCCCACTCCTCCGATGACACATGGCACCCTCTCGGTTATCTATGGGTCTCAAAATCACATTCGCCCCTTTTTGCCCGCCTCGGGAAATTTTCCCAAAATTCTCCGCCGGTTTGACCTCCGCCGACATGTGGACATGTGGCGCCTTCGATGCGGCACAGCGGAGGTGCAGCTCATTTTTTACCTTTGCGCTTTTATGGTTTTGGCAAAAAACCAAATATTCTCCCGCCGCCCCAACTCCCGCTGCTAATGGACACGTGGCATCATTTTCTTAGCTCGGCGGGGATGTGCTCCTATTTTTCCTTTGACGCACTTTGACCAAACGCCAAAAAAATTTGAAGTCCTTCCGCCCCGCCGCTCCGCCTTGACATGTGGCGTCATTTCATTTCCTTGCGGGCTTTCGGGCCAAAATTTTCCCTTTGAGTTTTTTAGCCAAAAGACTAAGTGCCAAAATTTTCCGTGGGTCCGCCTTGGCAAATTTTCCTCCAAACTTCGCCAAGCCATAACTTGCAAAATACAAGGAGTTAGGAGGACTTCCTTACCTTTCGAAAAGGGTAAAAATTCTTTATCTGATGAAGCAATACCCATAAAATTTTGAGTGCCTAAAATGTGTAAAATTTTGATTGAGGCACAAAAGGAAGCTAGTTAACCCAAAATAAGAGGGAGCTTATTTTGGTTAACAGTACCATTTTATTTATCTTATCTCATAATAGCGTGCATGTAATTTCATGAGGCATTATATCTCTTGTTCACGTAAACGGTAAAGGATTTGTGTTTCTATACATAGAACTTGAGGACAATACTACACATGAGGGGATTAGCCCTATCCAATCAAATCCTAATAGTCCATTTGAGAATATCATCTTCTCTCGGAATAAACCCCTATCTAGATGAATCATGATACATTATTAGTCTTTAAAAACATTTATGTATGGGTAAATGACTTCGCATATGTTCTTGATTTCTTCACCTTCTTCAATTTATCAATAGGATAAGTTGGTTGCACGAGTAGCAAATGGTTAGCGTATTTCCCTACTCAAAGGATTAGAGCATGCTGATTTTTATATTATATTTATAAAACACAAGAGAACATTATAGAAGAAACTCGTGGAAGCTCTAATTCTCTCACTCAAAGATAAACCATTGAGATACATTATGAAAAGTTTAATAAAATTCTCTATTAAGATAATTTTCCCTTTTTCGATAGGATGTATCTATCCTCTTTGCCATAATTTTATTGCAATTGTGGTATTTTTGAACAAGTTGTAAATTTTGAATTAATGTTATTAATAATCGATTACATCATATTTATGTTTGAACTCGTCTTTGATAAAGTATTCATATTTTTGGGGTTAGTAAAAACTAAGGTTACCCCCTAAGCATCCTTTCTTTATCACCACCTAGCTCTCATATACTCTCTTTCACAACATTCAAAACATTTATCTAATACATGTATATGTTACCTACTGAGATTCTCTAACACTGGTAATAATTTATATTATTTCATTCTTATCCTTTGATCATTACGGTCATGTTCATTTATTTCAAAACTTTTTAAATTATGTACTCAAATATGAAACCCTTACTCCATATTTTCTTATTACATATGTACTTACAAGAAATTCATTTATTTCATATTTGCATGTTAATAGCCTTAATTAATTTTATCTTGTTTATTTCCCATTATCATTTACTCTTATTTCTTAGTCTTACTTATTGCTTGTTTTTATCGTAATCAATTATTTTCATCTAAAAGATACATCTATGCTAACATATCTCACTTTGAAAAATATAGCAAATATTTCTAACCTCTACATAACATTGCATGAAAATCAATGCAAAAACATGCACATTGACTAATGATATATTAGGGAAAGACAACATCCACTATTAGGACCCATATTCTCCCATTTCCCATTCATGTGAAGTACCTAGTCTACTACATCTCAACATTGTAGGGTTAGCTAAGCCACCTAATCCACTACATCTCATCGTCTCCAATCCATTGAAGCTTTTAGTGAAGTTACAACTATAACTTGCAAAATATAGGCCATCTATAATTCTTTGATGCACCTCTTACATTTTATCTAACCTACCACCATCACACCACCGACCTAACATACCATCTTACAAACATATTGTTTTTGAAAAATTTAAACAATTACCTTTTTGCACCATACCGAATTATTCTTGTCTTATTAAATGTTCTTAATACCCAAGTAAATGTTCTTGTTTATTTTATTTATTTTTGTTTATCTCATTTATCACATTCATTTTCGAAAAAAAAAATCATAATGTAACATCCCATGTTACATGCGTGATGGAGGACGAGCCTTACGAGATGGGGTTATTTATATTTTTATTTATCTTATCTCATAAATCCATTCAATTATTCCATTTATTTGTGGCATGTGTTTTTGCTAAGCATTGTCTTTTGTTCAACTATGTGATGATTGACAAGCCTCGCAGAGGCATGTATAGACACACCCCAAATTTTGTTTACTTTTTTCAAGGCCTTATTGGAACATTAACCTCTCAATTTTAGGATTTTGGTGTCCCAACTTGAGAATGTTTGTCAATAAGATGTGTATAATGTCATTGGTTATGTGATTCACTTTGCATTATTATCCTCATGATGCTTTACATATGCCTACAAGATTAATTTCTTAATGTTTCTTAGATAAGCTCCTCGTGTCCTCTTGTTCATTTATTATTGGCATTTTAGGTCCCTTCAACTATAGGAGACAACCCCACCCTTCCATGGTTAGAGCAATTGAGATTTTTGGTTTCAACCCTTCACCCCATTACCCCTCGTATAATTGACTAAATTGTCCATGAATGGTGACGTCAACCATTATGAAATAACACATGAGATTTTGTATCATTTAACTTATTTTGATTCCAAAAGATCCATCGCATTATCTTGTTTGTGCTCATAAATCAACAAAATCCTTTTATGGAAATTTAAATAATTATAGAGTAAAGAAGCTTCACGAAATGAATAGAGCATGCCATATGAAGGGTAGAGTCATGAGTCACTTATTATGAAGTACATGGGCTTTTTCATATTTCTTGGCATCACCTACAAACACTTTTATTCACAAAAGTGTTTTAAACTGTGGGGGTTTATGCAAAGTACAAAGTCAACCATAGGTAAGTATTCATTTTCCCTACCCCTTTCATTTATGCAAGCTTTATTAGGCCCCTTTCACAATTCGATTTATATATATATATATATATATATATATATATATATATATATATATATATATATATATATATATATATATATATTATATATATATATATATCCTTACATATTGCCCTCCATAGATATTGTTTGTTGTTACAATACCTATAGACCTCGCCAATTCACTTGTAACCTTGTATATTGTCCTTTGATTGTACTCTCTGGAAAGGCCTTTTACATTTTCTCTATTAAGGGGTTGACTTAGTGGTGACCCCACTTTCTAGGCATTGACCCATTTAATATTAAAGCAAGATCAACTTGTTTCACACAATCATGCTATCACCACCAAATATGGTAGATTCTAGGCATAAAACTAAAATTGGAGTTTATTAAATTCTTCAATAGATTCAATTAGGTGTGTCAAGAAAAACATCGTTTGTCTAGGATCTACCAACCTTAAATCTCCAACTCTATTGAACCCAACAAGTGGTATGTACTAATTCATATTCCAAGAAGATTAATTCCTTCTATCAAGTATCAATCTTAGTGATAATTTGGATAGGGGATTGTAAAATTCTCTAATAGTTTCAATTAGACATGTCAAGCAAAACATGTATGTCTAGTGTCTACCAAACTTAAATTTCCAACTCTATTAAAACCGACAAGTGGTATATAATATTTCATATTCCAAGAAGATTAATGCCATCAATCAATTATAAATCTTGGTGATAATTTGGTCAAGTTATGCTATAAAGAAACAATTAACATTATTTTACTTATAAACCAATGGTCCAATTGTTTCACACAATCATGATATAGCCACCAAATATAGTAGACTCTAAGGGAAAATCTTGGATTATGATTTGTATGTTATTTAATAGATTCAATAATACATTGATAAAAACATCATTTTTCTAAGGCCCTCCAAATTTAAGCTCCAACTCTTTGTTGGACCCAAATGAGTGTTCTTTCCCGAGAAGTTTAATGGAGTGGATTCTAGGGAAAAACCTTAGATTGGGATTTGTATATCCTTTAATAGTTCCAATCAGCCATCAAGCAAAACATCGTTTTCTAAGGTCCTCCAAAACTTAAATTTCCAAATCTTTAGTAAACCCAACTAGTCTTATTTCTCCAAACTCAAATTTCCTTCTCTCTCCGAACCCAACAAGTGTTCTTTCTCAATGAATTTAGATAACATGTGGAGAAAATGTTGCTTGTAGATATTATCGTATATTCGAAAGCGATTAATGCCTTTATAAATTGATTTTCATTTGATAGGTCCCTAGCAATATATTGGGTAAGTATTTCAACCAACTCAACCTCATTTCATTTTGCAATGTGTGTCATAGAGTGATTGATTATATACTTTATCATTTGAAAGGCCGACACTTTGAGCTCACCATTTGAGTCATAATTCACTCTACATTTGCATAGCAATGAAACAATGATTGGACTCAAGTAAATCAGCTTTTGGATAAAATTGTGCATGACATTTTCTATCAACGTTTCAAACCATTTCCCATAATCCATCATCAAGATGAGTAAAACTTGGACAAGTATTTTTTATAAAGAAGAAACATTGTATGAGAGGAGGGAAGATTGCAAGCGATAGAAAATCTATTCTTTTGAACTATGAGTATAAAATTATATTAAAGATTACAATCTTAAATTAATTAGCATTAGTTATTAATTTTTTATTTTTAAAAGTGGGACCTACACAAAAAGAACTTGGAAACGCTGCCCAAAATTTGAAAGGCAAAAAAGGGGAGATAATAAAGAGGGGCAGAGGAAGGGGGAAGGGGATAGAAGGGGCAGAAAGCAAACAAGATTATTTTACTAACCCTAATCACTACGGGAAGGAAGACCCGACACTTAAGTTTCCTAATGGTCAAAACTTATAAAGAAAAATTTGTACATAGTTTATCCAAAAACAAATTCATACACAATTTTATCCAAAAGCTTGATTTACTTTATATCATGGAATATGATAGCATTAAATATTTGACTTATTGGACTCTTTAACCACCACATTTCTTTCCTTGTTGAAAGGAATAACCCTCGTGGATTATGTCTCTTGATGATAAAATTGGACCAAGAAGTTGGTTTTTTCCACCATTTACAAATCGGACCAATAGGTTAGTGTTTCTCATCCATTTATAAATTTTGGAAATTAGCGAGGACCACATTTTGTCATGATAAGTCCCTATCTATTTATGGGATTATTATAATTTTCTTCATAAATTATTTTAAACAAACATAAAGAAAGTAAATATTTTTATCCTAATAGATTAATGTACTTATATATGATATCATTTGTATGTTGTACTTTATAATCATTTGTTCTTCACATTGAAATATCAGTTTAGTTTTCATCCTTTCTTTAAAATAATTGAAGAATCAAAGTGATCATTGAAGGATGAAAGCTACAATTACAACTATAAAAAGTTTGTCTCGCATAATGGAGACACATTTCCAAGAATGCTTGCCCAAACCTTTGGAGAGAGAAGCAAAGTTGGCCTTACAACTTCATGATGATCCTTCATTGGATTTGATGGTGCCCATAATTGTCATATTAACTCCATACACCGTTTAAATGGTTTTCTTCCCGATCCTGGTCAGTTCCTTGTTCAACTTTGTGCTATTATCGGATCTTGTACATTATCATGGTCTTTCTTTGTGGGTTTTTATGTTTTTCCATCTTGTTTGTCACCTTGTAATGTTTGTCATTGTTTGGACCATTCTTGGTTTGAATATTATGAAGAAAATGGTTGTTTCGTTCCAAATTGATGTCGGGGTACTTAGTAGTTTTGCAGATTAACAAATTCCATGCGGTGAAAAATACAATCCCCTACCCAAAGCATGCGAAGGAGAATATTCAAAGAATCTTGGAAGTCTCGAGAGATGTGCACATTACACTCTACATCCTTAACATGTTTTTTGTGCGAAGTGCAAATTTTACTCCCGACCTCGAGACTCAATAATAGAAATACACGTGGAAAATAATCGGGAGCGACGGGGGCGAAAGAGGATTACATCTTACATCTGCTTGCTTGTGCAAGGTGCGAAGTTGACTACAGAACCTGGCAAGGTATACTTGGTCAACATGACACGTGGCGGCTCAAGGTGAGTTGTGTTAAGGGTTGGAACAAGCATTTTGCATCTTAGCATTCATGCAAAGATCCAAAGTGTCATTAAACTCAATGGGCCCGGTTAGTTTGGGCACGTGTTGTACTTTCAGAAGAAGTCAGGGGGAAGGTTGCATATACACAACCCCGCATCTTATGTATGTGACATAAAAATTGTTTATGCGGACCCGATTTCCCAATATTGTTGAAGAGTACCACATGGCATCCCTTCGGGGTTTGGACACGTATTGCACTCGGAAGGAAGTTCTTTGTGTTTCATGGTGGGGCTCTAAACCAGTTGTGTATTTTAGGTGAAACTTCTTTCTTATTGTTCAAATTTCAGTAATCTTGCAGGCGTTGAAGGCGTTATTCAAAGGGCTATATATGGGGGTTCATTTTATTAAAATTGATGCATGAATCCGAAGTGTGATATTGTTCTAAACATGCCGGAAGAAAACATTTTACAGAACAAAGGAATGCAGAAAATTGAAATTAGAGTAATGATTCTTCGAACATATAGCAAAATGGGTCTCTATAGGGCCCCCTGCCAATGGTAATATATGCAAAAAGAGGAATATACCTATGGTACTTAGTTAATTGCCAACGGTCATAATCTCTTCGGTGAACATCGAGAGGTGAGCAAGGAGCTTGTCCTTGCGGGATTCGAATTCTTTATGCTCCGTTGCACCAAATATGTATTGAATATCACCAGTGAGGCCCCTGCAACATCCCCTTCACCATCAGTTCCTTTATGTTGAATCCTGACCCATTGAGAATTTGGAATAACTCTGCCTTCTTCTCCAGTGAGTCACCCCACTTTAGGAGATTGTCGCCCCCTTTTAGGTAAGCCTTTGTTCTGCGGCATGTCGGCGATTGAAATGTTGGAACTTACACAGATTCGTCTTGAACAATTCGTTTCTTCTTCAGAGGCGGAGTTTTCATGCCCGCTCCTTAGCCTAAAAACATTCCATATTCGTTTCAAAAGTAGAAATCCTATTTTCAGCCTCACCCATCCGTAGAGTGATGGATGGTTTCCCCGAGTCACACCCACTAACTCGTAGTGTGGAACTTTGGCTTTGAGAAAGGTTTGTGTAAAGTACGCCTTGGATACCAATAGCTTCCCATTTTAAATCATGGGGCGATGTTGAAGTCAGAGCCGCTTAAGTTGTTTGTTGTGAAAGTGATCTTATGGACGAAGGAGATGAAAGAGTAAATCTTGGAAGACAGGAAATGAGAGGGGCACTTTGGCATTTGGAGTTCGTTTTGCGAGGAATTTTCGGGCGTGTGAGCTCTAGTGTTTGGCACCTCGAAGACCATCCTAAGGAAGCCTTCATCAAGACCGGCCAAGAAAAATGTACCTCTCAGAATTTCAGATGGCAGCTCAGAAGGATTAGCTCCTGTTTCAAGTGATGTCATTATGAGAGCAGGTTCGCAGAGAAATTTCCGGAGGACTTGTGTTTGTGAAGATGCTCAATGGATTGCGACCCATGGGATAGTGAAATGAATTTAAATGGTGAATGCTCCTAAAGTGGCATGTGTGAACCATTGATTTTTATTGTATTTGCATATCTTGTCTAAATTAGTTGGTACGAATAGTCATAAATTATGACGAGTCACTCATGGAAGATAAATCCTCCGAGGGTAATTATGAATTAATGCACTCAAAGGGTCTAATCCATTAATTGTTTTTATTATCCTCAATGTTTTCCCTGCCAAAATATATTATCAAGCAGAAAATCAAATCAGAGGAAATGCAACTTGTAACAAACTTCCCTTGAGCATGTTTACATGATAATGACAGGGCAGGAAAGGACAGAATTAGAAACCGACTAGGGGAATATTCTCGATATTCCTTAACTTATCCGAATAGTGGTCCAGTATAATGGAATAAGTGATCCAATGGATATTTGGGTATGTTCCCTTGAGGATTGCATTATATAAGAGGATATTTGATTGCAAGGAGGAGAGGGGTTAGACAACATTTAGTGGCTCCTCCGAGCACTCGAGAGGGTTAAGCGAGTGTTTTTGTTATGGGATTCTTCTTCTTGTGTAAGCTCGATGAACTATTCTCATGTAATATTTATGCTAAGGTGGTTGCATTTGTACAACTATTAGCGAGTGTTTGAGATCATTTATATATGTTTTCCTTGCTTTTCTTCATGATTGAGTGCATTTAACAAGTCTACTAAGATTTTTTTGTCATAATTTGTTGTTGAACTTATCTTGAAGTTGAGTAATTTTTGCTTTCCTTAATGATCTTGTGTGGGTTATGACATATAACTTGCGTAAAATCATTCATTCGGTGGTTGTGTGGTTTGAGTGGTGAAGGGAATAATGTCTTTTGTAATATTGTTTTGCACCATTTCTTGGATTTGTAAATCTCCTTCATACAAACTAATATGAGTGAACACTTCTAACTTCTAGATGTCCTTTAGTTTTGACTATCGACATGATTAACACATGGAATTCCAGCTTTAGGGGCATGAACTACTCTTTGAAATTTATTTTGTTGTTTACTTTCTTTGGAGGTTCCTTGGAGCAAATGACTTTGGAAAGGTGAGATTGTTTTATTTCTAGATCATAACATGGCAGAAGTAATATTGTTGGGCACCATTCCTTGGATCTATACAGACACCTTCCTACAAAATAATATGAGTGAACACTTATAACTTTTAGATGTCCTTTAGTTTTGACTATCTCGACATGATTAACACATGGAATTATAGTTTCGGGGACATGAACTAGTGATTCAAAAGTTATTTTGTTGTTTACTTTCTTTGGAGGTTCCTTGGAGCAGATGACTTTGGGAAGGTGAAATTGTTTTATTTCTAGATCGAACATGGTAGAAGTACCATGACAAGGTGGTTAATATAATTTTCATCTCATTTACATTTCCCCCATCCCCCTACTTTTGAAGACTTATCCCCATCCCAATTTTATCTCCAACATTATCCTACATATCCTACCCATCCTACGAATCTCATCACCACAAAGTATAATCTACATGAGATCTATTGGCAAGACACGAAAAAATGCACACCCTAAGTGTGTCTTCCTTGAACGTTCAAAGTAAAATATCCCAAACATCGATACACATAGAGTCATATACAAAATTCCTCAAGTTTGATGTTTTTGACCAAATCCAATATGTCTTGATGTAGTTGTGTGTCCGAGTTCCAAAGTATCTCGTGGTGCTTCATGGCCACTCCTTCGAGTGAGCACCTTGCATTTAGTGGTTGCATCTAGCCTCAAATTGATCTCCCCAACCGAGTTTGAAGGTCTTGAGTACTTTCCTGGCCTTTCTTCCACTCAAGATGCACATTGGGTTCTCTCACCCTGGTTCAAGAAGAGGCAAAAGTAACATGTGGACAACCACACCCTCATTCAAGTGCTTCCCTGTCACTCCCACGAAGGCCTAGTTAGGTGAGCAGGGGAAGACCCCGTCTCGGCTATAAAACGACAAATGAAGTGGGTCTCTCCTATCCCTTGCCCTCTCATACACCTTAGGATTTCTCCCCCGGGGGTGTTAGATTACGAGCCAACAATCTAGTGGCGTTGTTGCCAAGGAGGCAGATTTTACCAGGTTTTCGATCGATTTATGGATAGTTAGTTCTCAATAGTTTTGAGGTTTAAGAAGGGTTATTCATAGAGCCTAGTTTGTGTTAAATGAAAGGTTATCGGATTAAACTAAACCTCTTTTAGTATCGGAGGATAACTTACATTTGTTAAGTATTGACTCTAGTGGCGACTCCACTCTCACTTGGTTAGGTTAAACCAGTGTTCTTCATAGATATATTTTGTTAATGGTCCATCCTCCGGGCTTGGAAAGATTTCAGATCATCAATATTGGTCGGGATTTATGAGGTAGGACCCGTGAACTCCTACTCATGTTTGTTGAGTCAATTGTCGAATAACTTTACTAACAACATGATTTGTTCCCCCTAAAGCTCCTTTTAAAGCCAATTTTTTCAAACCTATAGACTTTAGGGCATGCCTGGGTATCCTAATAAAGTCCCTCATAGGATAAGAATCTAATTACCTTGTTTTCAAGGAGATTGCAAAGGTATTGGTGGTGAACAACACTTTAGGTTGTTTGAAGAAATTGTGGAATAATGTGAAGTAGAACATGAAGATGTTTATATGAAATTGTTTGTGCACACATTGAAGGAAGATGTAAGGGATTGGTTTAATAATTTTCCTTAGGGTTCGTTGTACTCTTGGGATGAAATGGTAAGGATGTTTAGAACTCAATTTGCTAATAATGATGACCCCGGGATCCTCTTCTCTGAGTTTGGAAGCATTGGGAAAGGCCCAAGTGAGTGTGCGCAAATTTCTAACATCATGTGTGCTAATACTTGGATAATTTACCAAACAGTTTAAGACCAAGTGATGAATCACCATTGATCACATGTTGTGATGCAATTGGTGGAAAGGCAACCCGCACGTTGAGAAATAAAAGAGCTAAAACTATGAAACGGGCATTTACTTGAGGTATGCAGATTGAGAATGATGTCAAAATAGTTAATAAGTCTTGATGAAGAATATGAAAATTTGGCCTATGTTCGGGAGATATTTGTTAAGGAGTCATTGAACTTGGAGCAAGTGCTCATGAGTCATAATCTTACAATGGTAGTGTTCTAGGAGTTGAAAGGGATGATCACATCGAGTCTTTGGTGTGATGGATGTCTAATGCCTCATGTTCCATGTAAACAAGATGCCTTACTTGACACTACTAGATATAAGTTAAACTTTGGTGGTGACCTCATGTTGGTTAATCGAGATAAATTGTGAAAATGGAGCTTCCTCTCACCGATCTTTTGTGTGCCAAGACAAAGACGTGAGTTTTGGGCCGATTCTCGTGAAGGTATGTTGTTTTCCCTCTAAAGGTGATAATGTAATAGAATTAAGGCGAGAATAATAATTCCCTCGGTGATGACTTTGCACAACTAGGAAATAAGATGAGTACTAAGCATGGAGGAGGGGTTCCTTGAGGAAGATAGATATTTGTTGCTTGATGAATTAGTAGAACAAGAAAAATAATACAAATCGTGGAGTAAGCCAAATAGAAAATTTGCTTTAGCTCGTTAAACACAGACCAAATATTGAGTAATATTACCAAGGTTGGTCTTGAGGAAAATCGATTACGTAAGCAACCTTCGTTGAGCAACTTTGTGTTAGTATACCTTCAATTTGTCCCGATATTGTCTCGCAGATTATCCTATTGATTTTGGAGCACACAATCTTGCCCTCCTAGTTGATTTCAAATCTAATGTGTTAGTCGATAATGTAGAATACCATCATGGGAGTCATGCCATAGATACCGTCAATTTGAGTATCTTGTGTCACCTTGTGATAAAAAGGAATGTGTCGATATACCTTTTCCTCCCGAAAAGACATGCATCGGCACCGCTCGTTGAGCCATCTTCATGTTTGCACCGATAATTTTTTTCCTTGTCCCCCGATTAGTTGGTTGACCTTCAATCTTTGTTAGGAGTTTGTCACAACAAAAAGAAAATTTGTCTCATGAAAATGGCGTTCGATTGAAAACAAACCTTGTCTCTGTGTTTGTAGAAACAGATGATCACTTAGTTATCGCCGCTCGTCCCTTGCTTGGTAAACATGTGTTTTGTGAGGCATTTAATACCTTCCTAGGTGGGAGGAGAAATTTTAAGGGTCATGTTGATAATCCCGCACCAAACATGATTTTGTTGGATCCAATTGATGACAAGTGCACTAACTTCGGTCTTAGTACTTGCTTTGAAATTAAAAGGGTTTGGTTGAATGGTAGTTTGTGAGCATGAGAAACAAATATATATTGGGTTCTTTGAGGGGTACCAGGAGCTCTTGACGTGGTCATACACTAAGTTAGATGAAAGGGAGGAAGGCATTGGTCCGCATACCTCCTTAGAGGGGAATGATTCATTGGTTGGTTTGACAAATTGTGTTCCCATTATGACCGTAACTAAATTATTTTTGAAATGGATGCATATTTTGTAGGATTTTATTTCGGTAGGTGGTCTAAACGTTTATCTTCTCGATACCCAGCTTAATGAGTATCTTTTCGTTTCCCACATGTTAATTGAGGTTTCACCATTATTCTGGGATCATGATGGCTTTTGATGAATCATTTTGGCCCTCTCGACCACAAGGATTCATTTATATAGTGTATAGTTTCCTTTAATTTTTTGTTCCCTTGTTTGTCCCTTTTTGTCATCCTTAGTAGCTCTTGTAACTCGTATGGTCCATAGTGTGCTAACACTATGTGCTCACTTGTCTAACTTTGTTGCCCAATGGATAGGCACTGGAATTCTTCTTTCATGACTATCTTTGTGGTTCTTTGGACCCAGACTAGGGGATTTCATCCCCAAGTTGGAGATCCCGAGTGGAGCCAATGTTGGTGCCCGTAATTGTCATATTAACTCTAGGCACTGTTTAAATGGTTTTCTTCCTAGTCTTGGTCAGCTCCTTGTTCAATTATGTGTTATTTTCGGATCTTGTAAGTTATCATGGTCTTTCCTTGAGGGTCCTTATATGTATCCATGTTGTCTATCAGCCTTGTGGTGTTTTTCCTTGTCTAGATCATTCTTGGTTTGAAGATTATGAAGAAAATGGTGCTTTTCCGTTCCAAATTGATGTTGGGGTACTTAGGAGTTTTGCAAGATAAACAAATTTCATGCAAATAAAAATGCAATCCCTTCCTCGAGGCTTGAGAAGAAGAATATTCGAAGAAACCCAAAAGTCCGAGAGAAATGCACATTACACTCTACACCATTTGCGGGCTTTTTGTGTGAAGTGCCAATTTTACTCTCGTCCCTAAGACTCAATTACAAGAATACACGTGGCAAATAATCGCGAGCAACGGGGCGAAAGCAAATTACATCCTGCATATGTGTTGTTGTGCAAGGTGTGAGGTTGACTCGAAACCCGACAAGGTATACTTGGTCAACAGGACACATGGCGGCTCAAGGTGAGTTGTGTTAAGGGTTGCTACGGGCATTTTGCATCTTTGCAATCACGGAAAGATACAAAGTGTCATTAAACTCAATGGGCCCGATTGGTTTGGGCACGTGTCGTACTTTCAAAAGTCAAGAGGACGGTTGTATATATACAACCCCGCATCTTATGTATGTGAAATGAAAATTGTTTACGCAGGCCCAATTTCCCCATATTGTTGAAGAGTGCCACGTGGCATCCCTTCGAGGGTTTGGACACGTATTACGGTCGGAAGGAGTGCTTTGTGTTTCATAGTGAGGCTCGAAACCAGTTGTACATTTTAGGTGAAACTTCATTCTTTTAAGACAAAATTCGAGTAATCTTGTAGGCATTGAAGGTGTTATTCAAAGGGCTATCCGTTGGGGTTCATTTATTAAAAATTGATGCATGAATCCGAAATTTGCTACTTTGTTCTAAACATGTCGGAAGCAAACATTTTACAAAACAAAGGAAAGCATAAAATTGAAATTAGAGCAATGATTCTTCGAACATATAGCAAAAATGGCATTCTATGGGGCTCTTGCCAATGATAATGTATGCAAAAAGAGGAATATGCATATGGTACATAGTTAATTGCCAATGGGCATAATCTCTTCAGCGAACATCAAGAGGTGTGCAAGGAGCTTGTCCTTGTGGGATTCGAATTCTTTATGCTTTGCATTGCACCAAATATGTATTGAATATCACTAGCGAGGCCCTGGGACATTCCATTCGCCATCAGCTCCTTTATGCTAAGTCGCGGCCCGTTGAGAATTTGGAATAACTTTGCCTTCTTCTCCGGTGAGCTAACCCACTTCTGGAGATTTTCGCCTCCTTTCAGGTAAGTCTTTGTTTCACTGTATGTCGACAATTGAAATGTTGGAACTCACACCGGTTCCTCCACTTGTTCGTCTTGAATAGTTCGTTGTTTCTTCAGAGGCGGAGTTTTCGCGGTGCCTCCTTCGAATGAAAACTTGCCATAGTCGGTTCAAGAGCGAAATCCTATTTTCGGCATCACCCATCGTTGGGTGATGGATGCTTTCCCGCACCCCATCCCCCGCCCCAAGTTACACCCACTAAGTCATAGTGTGGAAGTTCGAGTTTGAGAAAGGTTTGGGTAAAGTACGCCTTGGATACCAATAGCTTCCCATTTTGAATCATGGGGCGATGTTGAAGTCAAAGATGCTTGATTGTTTTGTGTGAAAGTGATCTTGGCGACGAAGGAGATGAAAGAGTAAAACTTGGAAGATGGGAAATGAGGGGGACATTTCATGAGCCTGTGTATGAAGGACATTTAGAGTTCATTTTGCATAGAACCTTCGAGATGGTGTGCTTTGGTGTTTGGCACCTAGAACACCATCCTGATGAAGTCTTCATCAAGACTAGACAAGCGAAATGTTCCTCTTATACTTTCAAATGGTAATTCGGAAGGATTAGCTCCTTTTTCAAGTGATGTCATTATGAGAGCGAGTTCGCAGAGAAATTTCCAGAGGACTTGTGTTTGTGAAGATGTTCAATGGATTGTGACCCATGGGATAGTGAAATGAATTTAAATGGAAGATATATCCTCGAGAGTAATTATGAATTAATGCACTCAAAGGGTCTAATCCATCAATTGCTTTTATTCTCCTCAATGTTTTCCCTTCCAAAATATATTATCAAGTGGAAAATCAAATCGGATGAAATGTGACTTGTAACAAACTTCCCTTGAGCATGTTCACATGATGGTGACGAGCCAGGAAAGGATAGAATTAGAAACCGGCTAGGGGAATATTCTCGGTATTCCTTAACTTATCCGAATAGCGGTCCAACATAATGGAATAAGTGATCCAATGGGATATTCGGGTATGTTCCTTGAGGATTGCATTATATAAGAGGATATTTGATTGTAAGGAGGAGAGGGGTTAGACAACATTTAGTGGCTCCTCCAAGCACTCTGTGAGGGTTAAGCGAGTGTTTTTGTTATGGGATTCTTCTTCTTGTGTAAGCTACGATGAACTATTCTCATGTAAGATTTATGCTAAGGTGGCAAACATTTGTACAACTATTCGTAGGCTTTGAATGCATTTATATATGTTTCCCTTGCTTTTCTTCATGGTTGAGTGCATTTAAGCAATCTGCCAAGTTTGTTTTGTCATGTTATGTCGTTGAACTGGATCTTGAAGTTGAGTAATTTTTGCTTTCCTTAATGATCTTATGTAGATTTTGACGTATAACTTGTGTAAAATCATTCATTCCATGGTTGTGTGGTTTTAGTGGTAGGGAATAGTGTTTTTGTAATATTGTTGGGCACCATTCCTTGGATTTGTAAAGTTCCTTGTAAACTAAAATGAGTGAACACTTGTAACTTTTGGATGTCCTTTAGTTTTGACTATCTCGGCATGATTCATACATGGAATTCCGGTTTCGGGGTCTCAACTGGTGTTTCGGAGGATGTTTTGTTGTTAGCTTTCTTTGCTAAGGTGAGCTTGTTTTATTACTAGATCGAACATGGCGAAGTACCATGACAAGGTGGTTAACATTTTCATATTGTTTACATTCCCCCATCCGCTTGCTTTTGAAGACTTTTTATCCCCATCCCTATTTTATCTCCAACATTGTCCTACATATCCTACCCATCCTACGGATCTCATCACCATAGTATAATCTACATGAGACATGTTGGAAAGACACACAAACTATGCACACCCTAAGTGTGTCTGCCTTGAACGTTCAAAGTAAAATATCCCAAGCATCAATACACAGAGTCATCTATAAAATTCTTCAAGTTTGATGTTTGTGACCATATTCAATCTGTCTTCAGCAGTCTACGTCTGAGTTCCCGAGTGTTTGCAGTGCTTTGTGACCACTCCTTCGAGTGAGCACTTCTTTTAGCGATTGCACCTGGCCTCAAATTGACCTCCCCAACCGAGTTTGAAGGTCCGGAGTACGTCCTTGGCCTTTCTTTCTCTCGGGTTGTACATTGGGTTCTCTCACCCTAGTTCGATCGAGCCAAAAGTAGCAAGTAGATAGCCACACCCTTAGTCAAGTGCCTCCCTATGACTCCCATGAAGGCTTGGTTGGGTAGCAGGGGAAGACCCACGTCACGGCTACAAACGATAAATCAAGCGGTTGTTCTCTCCTTCCTTGCCCTCTCATACACCTCAAGCATTCTCTCCCAAGGGTGTTAGAATGGGAGCTAGCATGATTTAAACAAAGCAACAACAAGAATAGAGCAAGACAGAAACCATGAGTTCACAAGGAACTCAACCATCCTTGGGTTTCTCAAATATGTTTCGACATGCAACTTATAATTGAGGCCCAATATAAGTACATATTCTTAGCTTGTGCCTATACAATGAGCGCAAACCATGTCATACACAAGATATATGCATATGGTTGGTCATATATAACTGGAAATGGATCCACTAAAGCTTGGAAATCATCAATGAAAATTGCAACATTTTATTCTTATAATTCCTAAAAACAAGTCCAGACATCTTGTATTTCAACTTAAAATATGAAACAAAAGGAGGGCATATAAGCACTATCGATAAGAAAAGTCGGGCCCCTCAACAATCCGAAAGGTATGATGATGTAAATGCAGATCCAGATTTACATAGGAAAATAAAACACAATTATATTATATCTTCACAATAAGTCGTACACAATATATGGCTAATATATAGCCAAGCAAATAGCTAAAACTACATCCTATAATGTAGGAGTAGTTACAAACAAAAAGCTATATACGTGAAGTTGTTTAAAACAACTTCACATATAATTCCAGGTAATTATTTGTTGTTTCTCAACAACTCATAATATAATGTTTACACTATAATAATATTCCCAACATATGAGACTTGAGAAACAACATTAAACCTTACACTAATGCAATCACATTCAACATATAAATAATAATAGCCCTCTTCAAGTAAACAAATTTCATAAAAAGAGGCTTTCAAAATCATGATAATAGCATATGATTGCAACATTTATATCATTGTATCAATGACTCTTTGTCGATTTATAAATGAGATTGTTTTAGAATCCCTTAGTGAAACCAAAATTTAAATATAAGATCTTCACCATGAGCAAAAACATAGTAGTATTTTAATCTTTGTATTTATAAGCATCATCATTTATAATTTTTTAATATTCAAAAATGAACAATTAAACTACTTATTTTATTGGAAAGCGTGCACAACGCAAAAATGAAGAGAAAGCATAATGCACACATTGTCCTTGTGCATCCGGCATTTTATTATGTGAAGGATGGTGACAAAATGGTTGAAGTAGTTTCAACCATTTATTAGTTAGTATTAATCTAACACTAATAAATAAGCATTATATTTTAATACCCCATCTTAATCGACACTGAAAAGAAAATAGAATTACAATTTTCAAAAGCTTTTGTTTTGAACAATTCTAAGACCAAATAGAACTCCAAGTTGCCTCCTTAACCCTCGTAAAGTTGTATTTCTTGAGCTAAATTCCCGAGATCTCGGATTCCACCTCCCTAAACTCCCAAATTACAGAATCTCTCGAATTGTTGGACAACCCTTTATGTTGAGCTAGTCCCACAATGCTTTATTAAGTTGTCTTTTGATTCTCATAAGGGTAAATTCACAAAATCTAATGTCTCTTAAACTATCTGGACAACCATCCATGCCGAGTTTTACCTACACTAGATCCCTTATTGTCTTCAAAACACTAACTTCTTAGAGTACATATTCATCTTCTTCATCAATAAAATCTTCAACATTTGGTGGATTGTCAACAAAGGCCACATTTGCTTCTTTCGGATTATCTTTGAGTTTTCCTTTGAGAACATCATTAGCTTGAATGCGACAATTCGGACTATATGACCTCTTTTCTTAAGATAATAACATTCAACTTGTTTCATGTCTTTATCTATTTTTTTTTGTGATTATTTCTCACACGGGAGTATAGTGCACTTTCATGTGAAGAATTACCTTTTGTATCATCCGCAATTGTTCTCTTTTATTTACCCAAGAGAATTGAAATCGTATCTTCAATTGTGAAGGCATCGACTAAAACTAAAAATGGTGTTGTTATACGAAGAGGGCAAACTTTTTAACATAATGGTTGTAGAGTTTGTCATTTACTGGATCTTTAACCTTTGTTATCTGTTTAAGAAAAGATCTTAGATTGTTTATATGATTGGACATAGTAACATCATCGGCCATCTTGAATCGAAATAGTTGAAGCTTTAAAGAAAATTTAGCATTCACGATTTTGCCCCAAACAATCTACTCAAGTTATCCCAAATTTCTTTGGATGATTTATCTAAATCTATATGATGGAGTTTAGAGTCTAAAATAACAAGCCCAATTATAGCTTTCACTTTATCATTGTGGTTTTCCCACTCTAACAATTTAGCAACATCAATGGGTGGTTTTTCTTTTCCATTAACTATACTACATATTTTTGTTCATTAATTGCATCTGGATTTTAACTTTCCAAGTGTGGAAATTGAAACCAAAATATCTCTCTACTAGGATTTCCATTCTGAAATATTTATACCTCGGAGGTCTAAATAGCAATTTTGATACAAAAAATAATGCGACAAACAAAATTATTGCGGAATTTACCCAGGACTTCAATGCATATAATTTTAAATGTCGATTGTTTATAGCCAAAATATATATATCATGCGAGAAGATGCGTAATGCTCACAAAAGATATGTAGTTGTGACTAAAACTTTAAATGTCTTCAATTCTCTTTAAAGAAAAATCTCAAGCATAAGAATGGCATTTTGCCCTTGTTTTTGTAATACCACTTCTTTAGTGCCTGTAATACCCACGATTTCTAACGACATTGGCTCATGCCCTTGCCTGCGAGAATGTGAAACGTGACTAAAAATTTTTATACCATTAAACACATTTTTTTCCCTTGAAATATCCATGTTTTATCCTTTGCACTGAAAAATGCCCTCACGACTTCCTGAAATCATGATTTGCAGATTTTATATCAATGGCGACTGGTTGTATGTGAATTCCCCTTTGAAACGGCCATCTTTTTCTCCTATGAAACTTGCGATTTACTTCTATGCTTTATTTTGCCCTCGAATCCATGGCTGACCGGTGTTTCAACAAAACGTAAATAAAATGCAGATATGGATGCTCTTGATTTGTAGACCCCTTCAAGTAGGGTTCACTCTAATACCAATGTTGGAAAACGTGCACAAGGAAGAAATGAAGAGAAAGCGGAATGCACTCATTGTCATTGTGTCCGACATTTTATTATGTGAAAGATGGTTACAAAATGGTTGAAGTAGTTTCAACCGTTTATTAGTAAATATTAAACTAACACTAATAAACAAGCCTTATACTTTTTCTACGTTGTAGACATATTACTTCTACAACTATTACAAGTACATGTTTCTGCTCAAAGTGCTTATTCTGGATTTGTCACATACCACATTTACTAACTACAGTATCTTCTCTGCAATTTTCCCATTGCCTCATGAAAGATGGCCTCAATCTACTGGTACCACTTTGTCAGACTCAAACAGATCTTGCTGGAAAACTGAATGGGCTCGAAAAAAACTTTCTAGAAAAAACAAATGGGCTCGAAAAAATCTTTTTGGAAAAAGCAGACGGGCTCAAAAACATCTTTCTAGAAAAAATGAACAGGCTCCAAACTCCACAATCGGCATAATTACAAAGGAAGTTGAGCATGGATAAGAGTATTCAGCCAAAAGGAAAACTCTAAAAATATTGAAAGTGGACCTGAAATGTCAAAATACAAGTCAATCTTACTGCCAATACTCAACAACATTTGAAAATGGTGAGATGAAAATAAAAATATAATACAATATATTAATGGAGTTTAACAATTGCAGAAATTGTCAACATCAAATATAATGATGACCCAAATTGAACTCAAAGTTTATAAAAACATTTAAAATACTCAGCAAATATAGTACACCTGTGCATGCAAAGAGCTCTTATGTTTCTCCATGTATTTTTGACAAAGCATCTTACGTCATGTTTCACTCAAAACAATAGAACAAGCCCTACTAAACATTTTATCAGCATTGAATACTTAACAGATGCAAAATTCAATTTCTATCAGGTCAAAAATATCTTGGAAACTCAAACCCATGAACTACTAATACCTTGGAACAATTTAAAAGATAAAAATAACAATCATAAATCATTCCTTCAAAAAAAAATTAATACAGTCAAATCATTAACAAGCTCCTTAAACTGTTAATGGGCAATGACGTCGAATAAAACATGTTTGAAAGGGTGGAAAATCCTCACTTCAAGGCTATGGTCCCATGGAGGGGGCTTACTTAATTTGGCATTTGCTTAACAAGCGCTGCTGAGAAATTTAGGAGCCTTTTCCGTTTTAGTGGTTCCGTAGATTTTTACTTCTTTTGTACCGAGAAATTTTAGGTGAGAAGTTGTAGGAAATATATGCAAAAAGGGGGTAATTATTTTCATCAGATTTTAAATCTCAAGTCAAAATCATTCAAGGTGCCAGGTGGACAACCAATTAAGCTAGGGAAATTTCAGCTCCTCCCTAGCAACCACTGGAAGCCTGCTGGCTAAAAACGTGGATCTCCAATTTTATAAGAAAAGATTCATTTTATTCCTGTAACTATATTGTTTCAACTCCATGGGACCAATCTCGTAGTGATAATATGAGCCCAAGCCCCTACCATAGGACCACATTCTAATTAAGAGTAATGGTATCTAACAAAAAAAAGAAGACAAACAACCAGAATAAATTGTGAATATAGAGTCGTCCATATTTATAACTCGAATAACTTGTAAATATAGAGTCATCTGTGGGTTGCTTCAAAAAGTTCAGGAGATCAAGGAGTTCAGAGAATTTTGAGGGGTCCATTCTACCACCTGGAAAGAGGCGATTATATCAAATGAGTATCGGTCTGTCTTAGTCTTAGTCTACTTTTGTATAGTAGTTTAATATATTAAATAAGACAGCCTGTCTGTAATTTATCATGGGACCTTGTACCCAACAGGACATTTTAGCATATTTGAAATCTGTGACTATATGTGGCAAACAAGGTTTTGAGTTCATGACTTCAAATATTTTTTTCCTTATCAAAAACATAGCACCCAATGAATATGGAATGAACTATGTCAATATACCTTCGAACAACATGGAATTTTCGCACCTTTATAGTAAGTAAAAGCAGATGCTTAACATGAAAATACGAAAGTGTCTACATGAAAGTCTGAAAGAAAAACACATTCAAAAGATAAATGAAAACAAGATAACAAAGATTTAAACTTAATTCCATTTTTCTCAGCCACTATATTATCTTCAGTCAATTGAAGAAGCAATGACAACAAAGAATATTTGAGCTATATTTTGTTCAATCACAAGGGTTGATGTTTACTCTCTAGTCTTTGAATTTATTCAACCTCAATTTCCCATTCCAAAGGGACCACAACAATAGGGGTGTTGTAGCTCATTCAATTTGGTTCACTTTGTTGAGATTTTTCAAAATAAGAAACTCGAGGCCAAATAATTTATACTCCAATTTTTAGCAATGTCTAAATTCAGTGGAAATTTTTTGTTTATAGCTCATCATCTCCATCACTTCTAGCAGGTTTCCCATTAACAGCAACAAGCTCCGTGTCAAAAACAAGGGTTGCTCCACCTACATTTCAATATAATAAAATTAAAGACAATCTTGTAAACACTTTAGAGGTATTCGGCATACATTCCAACAACATATAAATTTCTGTGGTAAAGAAACCAATAACAAAGTTGTTCCTAATAAGAAGAGGAAAAACAATGAATTCCCTATACAATCAAGAACAACAAAACATTGGAATGGAAGGCCATCCATGTTCAATACAAGCCTCAGTAAATGACTACAATAGAGTGCCTAGGAGAAAATAAACACAATAAAATTGCTGACCCTCTATGTATCAGTGACCCCCTTCGTGAACACACTGCAATCGCAAACCAAGATACATGTAGAAACTCTTTATTTTTACTATGAGAAGAAGCAAAAACAAAAATAATAACAATAAAACATCAAGTATTTTGTTCAATGGACGACTAAATTATATGGTCTTCCAGAAAATAAACAGAAAAAAATTGCAGATCCCCTTTATGAACCAATTACAATTGCAAACCAAGGTACATGTAGAGACTCTTCAAAAGGACGAATTGTCAAAAATGATAACTAGAAACAAATAAATGATGTCCCAAGCTTAGAATCAGGTCCACTAAATCAAATCAAAAATAGGGCCTAGCTTGGATTACTTCCAATAATCACTAAAATAACTTAATTTTAAGAGACAACCTGAGCAGATAAAAATGAAATCCTGCTAAGAAAGGTAATGGGTAGGGGGATGGGAATCCCAGCTTTACGGTCTCAAAATAGACAGCAGAATAGCACACAAACAAACAGAGCTTTCTATTGATCTCAAGGCCTTATGGCATCTACAACATTCACTCCCTCTAATGGGATCATAGCAAAAAAGAAAATAAGCTTGTAGAACAATTAAAATGGTGGTGTGTGCTTCAAGAACAGCTTGCAAGCTGTTTTTCTTTCAATGGCTTGGCTCTCTTTCTTGCTCTCTAGCTAAAATCCTCTAAAAGTTGTTTCCCCAAAAGTCCCTCAAATGATGTACTCGCTCAACCTTTATATTGGCTCATTCCCACTCTTCCTTTTCATTTTAAAATGTATTCAAGGCGAGCTAGTTCCTTCCCCGCCCTCCCCCGAAAAAAAACCAGGGTTTGGGAAGGGGGAAATATCCCCTTAACATTTCCACAATGCAAGAGAAGAGGCGAACGTCGTCGGGACGTCCCAAAAGTTAGGGGACGTCTTGGGGACGTCTAGTACGTTTTTGGGACGTCACGGACATAAAAATACCCGGGATGATTGAGGGCATACCCGACAAAACAACACGTCTTTCAAAAGTAAAAAAATAAAACACTTTTTGACATTCAAGTTAAAATGGAAATCAATAATAATATAACACAAACATAATAACATAACCCTAACCCTAAAAGTGACATTCTAAGTTATAAAATGACTCTATGGCCTCATTCCATATCACATTCAATATTCACACTTGAGCAAAGTGAGCAAAGAGAAGAAGAGGAGAGCAAGAGGAAGAACGGCAAGAACAAGAGCAAGAGATATTTATAATTTTATTTGCTTACAATGCTTGATAATAGTCTCTAAATTTTAAAATTTAGCATCTATTTGTATTTTTAGGGGCTGGTTTGAAATTTTTTATCTACATTCACATATTTATAGTTTGTAGGAATTTACAAAATTCATAATGCATAGGGTTTGGTTGTTACTGGTTAGGTTTTATTTTTTTTTTTAAATAAATCTTAAAACATAAAACTCTTGATTGTTGATTCATTGAATAGGTTTGGCTAGGTTTAACTTTACCATGATAGTATGATACACATTCTTAGAAACAATAACATTAGGAATACAAAAACTTTGATACACATGAATGTAGATACAAAAATGAAAAACTTAATACTCCTACAGCTATGTTTGATGTTTCAGTTTTTATGTTTTTGTTTTTAATTTTTTTAATTTTTTTCATATAGTTATGGGCCTAATAGCCTATGCTGTTTTTTTAAATCATTGTGATTGCAATTTGCATGTAGTTATAACTTATGGCTGCTTTTTTTTATTCATTGCACAATGCATATGGTTATGAATGTTTTACTTTTCTTAATCATTACATATACTATATTGCATAATACATATAGTTATGGCTGTTTTGCTTGTTTATAAATTAAAATTATAATCATTGCCTATACTTATAGTTATCGCTTTTTTTTTTTAATTCATTGCATATAGTTATGGTTGTTTTTTTAATTCATTGCAGCCCCAACAATCATCACCATGAGTTCTTCTGAGTATGGTTATGAATCAGAGGAGGAGAGGGTTGAGGTTGAGATAGGTGGAAGTGTTGGTGATGACATAATTGGGGGAGGTGGAGAAGTGAGACAAAATGTAGTGCCAACGGCAACTAGTAGTTCAGCTAGTAGTGCTACCAATTGCCCCTCTCAAATGTTGTCCAGATTTGCCATTGGACCATTTGATAAGAAGAAGCCATTGCAACAATTTGCTCAGATACTTGAGAACCCCAAGTCTAGAGGGGGAGTAAACTATGGAAGTGCAACATATGTGCACTGACTTGGCATGGTAGCATCACCAGGACCAATGCACACTTGTTGCACTTTACAAGAAGGGGTTGATCTTTATAAGGCTCTTTCACTTGATCAGAGAGCAGAGATGGTGAGACTTTTTAATGGAAATACCACGAACAACGTTCCAAAAGTTCATGGTACTAGCAGTGAGGCTAACACTCCTTTGAGCTCTCTTAGGACTGGCAGGAATACTTTGGCTAGTTCTAGTTTTGGAATGACAGAAGTGGAAAGCAAAGGGAAGAGAAAGGTCGTGGGGGCAGCCCCCAATCCAATTGTAGACATGTTTGATTCAAAGGCAAGGGAAGAGGCGGATGATGTTATCAAGAAAAAAATTTATGTTGTTGGGATCCCATTTCATGTCACTCACTCTCCTTATTACAAGGAGGCTATGGCCAAGGTAGCAAAAGCAGGTACAAGTTATGTGCCTCCTAGAGACACCAAACTAAGGACAACAATCTTGGATAGAAACTATTCCAAGGTTAATTTGTTGGAGGAGATGAAGGTCACATGGGTGTCACATCGATGTAGCATTATCATGGATGGGTGGACGGACATTAGACACCGTCCATTCATTAATATCATTGTCTCTTGTAAAAAAAGACCCTATATCTTGATTGCGATTGATTGTTTTGTGAATCGAGAAAGATGTTGAGTTCCAATTTCAGATTTTGAAGGATGCCTCTAAGGAGGTTGGACCTTCAAATGTTGTACACGTCATCACAAATGCAACTTAAGTATTCAAACAAGCAGGCAAGTTAGTGGAGCATGTCTACAATCATATTTATTGGACCCGTGTTGCGTGCATGCCATGAACAATGCACTGAAAGACAAAGAAGATTTGGTGTGTTAACAAGATAGTGAATGAGGCTAGAAACATGCAGAAATTCATATGTAATCGTCACACATCATTGGCACTCTTTCAAAGCTTTTGAAGGAATTCCTCAAACTAGTTGACACCCACTTTGCATCCTATTTTATTTTGTTGGATAGGATGCTTGAGTTGCAGGAGCCCCTGCAAGTTATGATTATGACACAGGATTGGACTAGGTGGCATGAGTCCAAGATAGAGCAAGGGAAGAGAGTGAAGGAAGTGGTGGTGAGGGAAACATTTTGGGTTGATGTGAAATACATCACATCAATTATAACCTCAATTTTTAGCGTCATCAAATATGGGGATTCTAACAGACCCAATCTTGGTGAGATATAATTAGGGATTCTAAATTTATATGTAATCACCACACATCATTGGCACTCTTTTAAAGCTTTTGAAGAAGGAATTCCTTAAACCAATTGACAACCACTTTGCATCCTAATTTATTTTGTTGGATAGGATGCTTGAGTTGTAGGAGCCCCTGCAAGTTATGATTATGACACAAGATTGGACTAGGTGGCATGAGTCCAAGATAGAGCAAGGGAAGAGAGTGAAGGAAGTGGTGGTGAGGGAAACATTTTGGGTTGATGTGAAATACATCACATCAATTATAACTCCAGTTTTTAGCGTCATCAAATATGGGGATTCTAACAGCCCGGTTCTTGGAGAGATATATGAGTGCATAGACAGCGTGCTTGGGAAAATGAAGGTAGTTATTTGGGTGAGAGACCCTAGTCTAAAGTTTTACCATGAACATATTCAGCCCATCATTCAACATAGATGGGAGAAGTTGAACACCCCACTTCATATGGTTGCATATGCATTGAATCCCAAATGGTATGTGGAGAGGACAAAGATAGAGTTATCCCTTTGGATGACGATGAGGTGAAGAAAAGCATTATGAAGGTCTTTAAAAAAATGTATAGTCCATAGGAGGCTTCACAAATCAGGTTGGAAGGAATCGACTTCATTGAACTTGATGGGTACAAAATTGTTGTCATGTGTTTTTGCAAGGGCAACATTCGACTTGAAAATAGGACAACTATACCCTAGTGTCGAAAAAAATCGTTAACCTTCCCCAACACCCCTCAGTCAATCCACCCCTGTCTGGGCTTATCCTTCCTCGTCGTGTGATCTTGTGTTATATCGGTCCTAGGTAGCCGATGCGTGGAGTGCGGTTCGGTGCACGGGTACGGGGATCAGATGCGTCGGTCACGGCAATTTTTGGGGGCCCGGCAGCGGCACTTGGGTACGGCAAAGATACAATATACATATAAAATATTAAAAATATTTTGAAAAGTAACAAGATAAGCAAAATTCCAGCCTTACACATGCATAGATTAAACTGTGAATCTGTTGTGTTTTTGCTACGACAATCTCTTTTGGCAACTCCTGATATCATTTGCGGCATTCAACTTCAATATCCAACTAGGTTTTGACCTCCATATTGTACTCCTGCATATAATTTGGAGCAATCCATAATTCTGACTTGTGTCTGCATTGTAGGAAGTTTTGATTGAATTTATGAAATTTCTCCTGTCCAGACTGATACCACTGTAATGATCCTAAACTGATAATTGCTATTAAAGTAACTGAAAAGATCTCAGAACTTGAAAAGAACACAAAGATCGAAACTGAACTTAAACTTGAAATATTACTACTCAAACTTTCACTTGAAATCAATATATATATATATTTCTTGGGTGATGCATGTCCGAGAAAAGTGGAACTGCACACTGAAACTTCAAATCTACTTTTGGATATAGTGAATCTGTAGTAAACAGGACATCTAAGCTAAACTTGCAACATTCTATTGATATATCATGCCAAATAGTAAAACAAAACACATAATAAACAGCTTACGCTGGTGGAGACCAACTTGAGGCGGTATGGCATGGACGGACTTTGACTAGAGATGACCTTTCAAACTGCTAAGAGAAAAGACTTCAGAAACATAACCTCAGATCCCATTAGAGGGACAAGTCTCTTTTATACATTTGACCAAAAAACAAAAAAAAAATTAAAAAAGCGTCGAAAAAGAAGGTCGGTTCGGCAGGTTCGGCCGGGGTTCTCCTGCGAGGCCAGTGCGGCCGTACGTCATGGACGTGCACGGCGTGGCGTATTCGGCCTCGCAGGAGAACCTCGCCGAACCAAGCGTTTCGACCAACCCCGCTGCCGCGCGAACCGGACCGAACACCGCCGCCGCTAGGGGGCCAAACCAGCTACCTAGTATCGGTCTTGTCCATAGGTGATTTAGGCAAACAAGTTCATTCAAGTGCTTCCGAGGCGGTACTCTTCAAGGCAGACTTTTCAAGAGGCTTAGGAATGGCTATTTTTAGCCTTTCTAAGACATGGTGCACCCTCTCCCTCCCAGAGAGCAGAGTTACAGCCCAAATTCATCGAGGAGCAGTATAAGGAGCTAAGAAGATTGTACCACTAATTTTGGAAAGTTTCAGAGGTTTAGGGACAATTTGATAAAGGCGATATTGGAGGGTGAAGGAGCTTACACGAAGACAAAATAGCCCCGTGCTTTGCGAAGTGATTTTGGAGCTTCGTAAGGATTTGGAGGTCAAACAAGACAGTTGGAAAGGTATTTTAGAGCTCTAAGTGATGGTTTTTCACAAGGTATAAGCAATTTTGCCCATGATTGTTTTCATCATGCACAACCTATGATCCCGAGAAAAAAAAACCTATTTTTAGGGGGTTGCAGGAAGAATCAAGGAATGAGACCCATCCCATCCTTCTCCGGATGGTGTCTCTGCGGTCAAGATCATATAAAGTTCTAAAAAAACTCCGGATGCTCAAGATATGTCTCCGTTAAGTTTCTCTTCAAGGTACGCTCTCGAGACTTAGTCATTTTTCTAGGTGGACACATGTCACTCCCAGTGTCCGAACGCAATTTCTTGTTCTAACTGTCTCATCCCCATAGCACCCAAGGGACACAAAAATGTGCTCATCCCCAAGATAACCCCTGGACCATCATGTGACCCCAGTTGAACTCAAACAAGCCAAATAAGCCCCCTGCTCTCATTCTCAGCCCTTCCCCTCATCGAATCATGGATGCCACTTGTCCTCACCAGGTGAGGGCGCATTTTCTTGCACCAATTGTCCCGTCCCCTTGGGACAGTTGGGACACAAAAATGTGCCCAACCCCAACTTTGGCCCCTGATTCTTCACATGACCCCAAAAGGTACTTCGCATGCCTTTTTTCAGCCCCATCTCCTCTCCACCTCTGCAAATGATCACTAGCCGCTTGTCATCACCAAAGCAGGGTGCATTTTCTTACACCTTGTTTTCTGTCCCTTGGGATAGTTGGGACACAAAAATGCGCCCAAGCCTAGCCCTCAGTCTGGTCATCCATGTGACCTAGTTCCAGCCCCTAGGTGCCTTTCGCTCACTTTCTCTCTCCCACCGACCAATCCTCATCCGCCACTTGTCAAGTTGAGGGTGAGGCGCATTTTCTTACACCAACTGTCCCATCCCCTTGGGACAATTGGGACACAAAATTGCGCTCAACCTCATGTGGGTTTTAAAAAGTTAAAATTTGCAAAAAAAAGCGCTTTTACTTCTACTTCGTGCGTGCGAGAACATTGGTGCAAGAGGAAAGTTATTTAAACCCATTACTATTTCTATTCTCTCCACTTCTTCATTGCCACTCAAATCCAATAGGTTTATTGCTAAAACAACACCAAAACCCTTGCTTTTCTACAGACACCATGCCCATTTTATCTAGAAAATTTCCATGACCAAGAACTAAGAAAAACTCGTATCTCACAAACATGCAGGTGGATTCCAATGAGATTTTCACCACCTCTCCCTTTTTCAGGTGCCTATGAGCAGCAAAAAACAGAAAAACCAGAGGTGCCTCTGATTATTAATGGAAACAAACCCTAGATTTCTGCCCTAGATCACATTCTTGAAATTTCCCATCAATCAAAAAGGCGGCCCGAGCCACAATTGGCGCATGTCCGGATGAAAAACCCAGATCAAAAGGTTGATTTTTCGGCAACCGAGGTGTGGAAAACCAATCGCTAAAAATAGTAAGTACCCCAAGCTCGTACTTACTATAAATAGAAAGTCTCTTGAAATGGAAAAACCTTCAAAGCAACAAACCCATGAAAATCACCAAAATGGAAAACTAGGGCATACAAGCCATAAAAACAAAAAAGTGCGAGAAAGCAAAAATCAAAAAAGCAAAATTCTAAAAATAGAAAGTGCTCAAAATGGCCATGAAACCTCTGTAATAGTGTTATCGAGCATAATAAGAATTCCATAACACCGATTCGAGTTAAAAAAACATTTCCCAAAATAGCAACTCCTAGAACCTAGTGGCTAAAAATAGAAAGTTCTAGTTTTGAGTGTAAGAAGTTGTTATCATCCCCATTTTGACTCATATTGTTGCTTTTTACCACCATGAAGTTCAAATTCTCTGGCCTCAAGCCCGTTTTGACCTTTCATCAGAGTACTCCAGTGTAGGTGACAGTGATGTCACCCACATGGACCTAGAAGACCTCAAAACTAGAATGTTGGGTGGACCAAGAGAGAAGAAAAGATCTTCGTGAGCGGACTCTATACGAGTTGGTGGCCACCCCATGTCAGTGCAGAGCATAGAGTTGGTGTTGGCTTGTTCCCATCACTATGAGCCAAACACTCAAACAATAAGATTTGATGACAACTCGGTCCTGGCAAAGTGTTTACCCCGAAGGCAATATCTCAAGGCATGCAGATTCCAGTTGGAAGCAACATGGTAGTGATCACCAAGGAGGTTACAACAGGAGAGTGGTCAAAATGAATCATTCCTACAAAGCCTTGCCCTCAATTCATGGTTGAAGCAAGGGAGGAAGCCCTCCCATGTGCCCAAGACTCTTCCTGGAATGAATTCCACAAGGGCTTCTTTGATGCCATCATTCTCCTAAGCTAAGTAATGGGAGAAGAAAACACAAGAGACTTTCATGACTGGATGGCATTGTTCATTCTCACAATCCTGGAGGGCAAGCAAGACAATTGACTGGGGACAAATCATCAACGATAGCTTGCATCGCCAATTGCTTCAAGTGCCATCTTCCAAGAAGTTCTTCATGACTTTGTACCTGGTCTACGCCTTGGCAAACACAAGACCATTCAGGGGCCTAACACTTGCCCAAAATGTTTCTCAAAATACCCCTGCGTACGATAAGTATCCACACTTGGTCCTGAAAGAAAGCAATCAACACTTTGCAAAAGTGAACGATGCTTTCACAATGTATGTTGTCAGACTGCTAGAAGGCAACCCACATTCAAGAATTTCTACAAATGTCGTTGCTTTAGTCAAAAGGTATGGATCATACTTCATACAATTTTCAACCTTTTCATATATACAAGTGTCGGGTTTTGAACTTGCTCCACGGAGATTGCCACGCTACCCGAGTGAGTGATTGTACTAATTGAGCTATGTAGACAATTGGTTCATATCAATCAGAAGCTAAGGAATAGAAAGAAGAAGTTAATTTCCTTCCCTATCTCACTAGGGATTTTCTCTTGCAAGAGTGCTCACAAGGCCGCCAACATGGAAGCTACCTTGTCTCCTATAAACATGCACTCGTACACTCTCAAGGGAAAATTTTGACATCCGAGATGATTTGGACATGTTCCACCTACCTTATTTGTACCACGTCCCTCAAATTGAAGATTTTGGGTGAACTGTGTTGATGATTTTGAAGTCTGAACGTGATCACAAGAGGATGACAATCGAGCAAATGAGAAAATTTAAGCTTGATTGGTATGAAGATGGTGTTCAAGAGGATGGCATTGAAATGTATGATCCAGTACCCCGTGATGAAAGCTTCTCCTCTTCCCAAAATTGCTTGGAGTGTTTGTGAGTCTAGAGATATCAAAGAGCGCACTAAGGCGGTTATCAAGAGGTCAAGAGAATGGTTTAGGAGAAAGAGGGTTGCTCTCATCTCATCCGGCAACTTCCCTACTCTCGAGACACAGGCATCACACCATTCTTTTCCAAGGACAAAGACACGGCTCCCCGCTCGCTTCAATCAGGAGAGAGCTCGAAGAGGAAAGCAGTGGAACCAAAGGCCCCTCGGTACAAGAGATTGCATAAGAAAGTGAGGACAGTGGAGGATCCCGTAGTTGACTTGGAACAAGGGGAGATTGACCGGCTCACCTCTCGGCCCCGCAACAATCTCCAAGCTTCTCTTCTTCCGCTATTGCACCGGCCCCACCTATGCAGGATTTTCCTTCCCATTTGGAGCAAGAGGCTACAATCTTGCCAAACATCAAGCCGGAAACAAATGTGGTCTTCTGTGGGTACTGGAGATGATTACAACAAAGCTCGCATAGTGCAACAAGTGACAGTACCCGATTTCTCAACTATCACCTCGATGGTCAAAGGGAAGAAAGGAAAATTGGCTCAGCGGCTTCTCGATTTTCCAACAACGCCTCAGGTGACTAGTATGCAGAGGTAGTTAGGCCAAAGGTAATCAAGCCATGAAGAAATGACCTCGGTGACTACGAGACGAAACACAATTCCCTAGGCCCAGTGACACATGAGGGTGATGTTCACTTATTTCAAGAGTCTTCCACTCGCCTCATCATGAGAATTCAAGAATACAAGGAGAATTTGGATCAAGCGAGGAAGACTATATCCGGACCCTCACTTCATATGTGCAAGTGCTCTTGGACCCAAATGCTTCCACTACTCTCCCAACCGAAGAAGTTACTCCAATAAGTAGCTTCGACCCCGAGACTATCAGAAAAACACAAGGGTTCACCATGCAAGGCAAAGCGAATGACAAGTGGGTGAGCATGATCCTAGAAAAAGGGAAGGTGTTGCTTTGCTGGAAATGTTGACATTGTTCAAATACATGGATGCCACGACCATGAAAATAATCACAACACGAGAAGGGATTAAGCGAGAGAAGGATCACTGGGATCAAGTGTATCCGTTGGTCATGGAGATGGGCAAGATCAAATCATCCCTCTTGATAATCAAAGGTGTATTCTCTTCAGCATCAAAAGACTTGTCTCAAGTCTAGGCTCAAACTTTGGTCGCTCATTACAAGATGATCAATTGCACTATTGCAGAGCTCGATTCATATGAGGAAGATGTTGAAAAGATACTGATAAGGATGTCAATGTTCATATACAAAAGCTAGGAGTGTCAGCCATGAATGAAGACACTTCGATAGATGATCTGTTGAAGCCTTTTGAAGATCTAGTCGAGAAAGGAGGTCGGAGATCTGTTCTCATTTAAACTTGATGCTTTGGAAGCTCGGCGGAAATAAGAGCATTCATTTCAAAGACCACAACGGATCATCAATCCTGGTACTCAGAATGCAAGAATATCAACTCCTTCGGATAAAGTTGGATCAAATCACCGAGCTTTGTTCACGTTCCACAGGACTAGAAAGTTGCACCCACTGTGTGCAAAATTAGTAAGTAGTTCAAAGGCTTTAACATTTCACCTGAGGAGCTTTCCAAGAGTCCATCGGCGGCGGGGTCTTTTTATCAAAATAGTTCTCTCTTTCTTCTATCTCTCTCTTCACTCCCCCTCCCCCTCTTCCTTCACATTCTAATTCTTCATTGGGGGGTTGCACTTTTTGTTTTCGTCTTATTCATTAATGTGACTATAGTCTAAAATGTAATAAGTTACCCTTAATTTATAAAAGGGGACTTAATGTTCTTTCCTAGGAATATCAAGAGTCACAAGTGGAAAAGACAAGTGAAAAGACACATGGGGGTAGGCGAAGAGTCATTTCTTGGTCTATAAATTGTAATGACACCCTCATTCTTAGGGGTTGTCAATTTTGTATGCTCATGAGAGATTACTACTTAGAGTGAAGCAAAAGAGATAGCATTTCTTCTAATTCCATCCTTCTATGTTCTTCCATTTCCTACTATGTACAGCTTTGTTAAAACATCAATGAAAGAGAAAGGAGTTTCTTTCCTTTTTTGATAAGAAGATTATTGAAACTTTGTGTTCTTAATCTTGTCTTGTCTTGTTCTAGTAGCAAAGTTGTTTTCTTTCCATCTATGTGTGTTGAAGTACTTTGATTAATGGTTGTAGGAATCTGATTTTCTACCTACAATATTAATCCCCCTCTTTTTCCCACTCCCTTTCTTACCTCCTCAGAAAATTCCTCCCTTGCAAGCTTTTTCTGCAGTTTCAGCAGAGTGTTCCTATTGGATCCCTGGCCTCTTGGCCACCATAGATTTTCATTTCATTCACGCATAATAAATGGAGTTGCACCATTCAAGCAGAGGGACCTAGAGTCTCAGAGCGTTGGCGGATACCCACCAATTTGTCCACCTGACAAATTTTCTTATCAACAAAAACTTCAGCAAAGATGGACAAGACAACATTGACACATGACAAGTCGATGAGTTAGTGGCGACTACATGGGCGTCCACGACTGCTACAAACACTTGCAATTTGCCTCCTTTCCCAAGTTTCTAGTTCCTTTGCCTCTAAGAGGAATTGGTCTACATATGGTTGGATCCACTTTGTTAAGAGGAATAGGTTTACCTCTAAAAGAGCAAAGAAGCTTAGATGTACACGGTGTTTTGCTTCTTATGGATCGGAAGACAAGCGAGTACAAGCGAGACCCTACCATTATGGTGGGATCCCAAGGAGCCGAGATAGGAAGAAGAGGACAATATTATGCAACGGGGATTGATTGGGCTCTCCTTTGAGGATGAGGATGATAGTTCCAACGAGGAGTTCATGGATGTTGTTTTAGATGTTGATTCTGATTTTTAGTTGAAACTTGTCCTCTTCTTTTTGTAATATTGACAATTGTTGGTGTATTTGAATTTGAGATTAATGATATGAATATCAGCTATTGTCACTTGATCAATCACAATGGTTTTATAATTTATTTCAGCTTATTTAATTTTTAAGTCTCAAATTGAAATGGTTTTATTAAATTATGTATAATTAATAATTTAAATGTATTTGATATTTATGATTTCAGCTTATTTAAATCTCAAATGGTTTTATTTCATCTTATTTAAGTCTCAAATGGTTTTATTTCAGCTTATTTATATAGTTTAGTCACTATATTTTTATATTTTAAATATTATATATTTTTTTAATTAGTAAGCCCCCAAAATTTAGAAATTCTTAGTCGTCAAGAAACCCCATCCTATCGTCCCAAAGTCTTAGGTAACATTGCCTTTCAAGGATTTTCTCATGTCCCACTCTGTCCAAATTTGAATTGAATCATTAAATGCTCCATGTTACCACGTCGTCCAAACGTTTTCTTTCTGCTCCATGTCAATATAGTAGTTGAGGATGATTTGTCCTTGGGATCCTTCTCGATGTACTTTCTCAAGCACACCCTTGTGTCGGCTTGCTTTCATGGTTGACATATATCCCTTGTGGTTGATCCTCATTTATTTTTGTCCTTTGTTGACATGCCCTCTATGTAGTTACTACTGTCGCGCGCTCTTGTTGCATTGTAGTCTGTTCACACGCTTACTCTATTGTGTGCCCTTCGTTGTGCAATCGCTAACTATTGTGCAAATCCTTTGTGCACTCCCGCACAATCAGCGATTTGTTATGCCACGCTTCCCCTTGCTTCACATTTATGCTCATTGACCTTGCACACACTCACACTTGGCAAAAATTGCAATATTATGCAAGATAGTTGATGCACTCATGATGCTCCCGCATCAAACACCTAGATTGAAAGAAAGTGAGTTTTGTCTCATGAGTTAGGGTCCTCGAGAGTATGGCCTAATCGACCAAGCTCCATTGAACTTATCCATATTGCATCTTCTTCTATGCAATTCCTCCACTTCACCAAGTACTCCTTGTATTATTTTTCACACATTCTCTTTATTGTCCTCGAGTCTAGTATGACCTATATCTCTTCTCTTTCCTTCTCTAGTATTTACTTCCTCCAATCAATTGCCTTTTGCACTCTTTGTGCGCCATCTTCTAAGATTTCTTTTGTGCACTCTTGCTTCTCTTGCACACTTCTTTCTCCTTCTTAGTACTCATATAAATCTGCAATATTGAACATTGGTGAGACAACCAATCCATTTGGTAACTCTATCTCATAGGCATTAGAACCCATTTTCACAAAACCTTACATGGCCCAATCTTCTTCAACTTGAGCTTGTTATACGTTCCTCGTGGATATTTCTCTTTATGCAAATGCACCAACACTTGATCTTCAACCTCAAATTCCTTGGTTTTGCGCCTCTCATTTACTTGGTCCTTTTAACAAGAGATACTTTGCTTTATAACGTTTCACACACATCTTCATGCATCTTGCACAAATACTCTACATAGCCTTACGCTTATGTTCTTCGGTTGTCCACCACTTCGCATGATTATGTGACTCCTCTTCGAATTCTCCCATAGACAATTTGAAATGGAGTCTTTCTTTTGCTTTTATTGTCAAAATCATTATAGGAAAACTATGCTTTTTCTAACACCATGTCCCATTTTTTTGGTTTCTCTCCAACCAAATTGCGCAATAAATTGCAAAGACTTTTGTTCACCACCTCCATTTGTCCGTCTGTTTGTGGATGACATGCTGAGCTGAAATTTAGTTTTGCTCCTAGCTACCTCCATAAGATCAGCAAAAAATAACCTAGAATTTTGTATCCTTGTCAAATACTATGCTCAATGGCAACCCATACAACCACACTATCTCTCTTAAGAACAAATTTGCAATGCGTGATGCGTCACTAGTTTTCTTGCATCCAATAAAGAGTGCCATCTTCAAAAATCTATCGACTACCACAAATATAGAGTCGTTTACTTTCCACGTTCTTTCGCAATCCATGCTAATGTTCTCCCATGGTTTATTTGGCATTGGTAAGTGCTGATGTAAAATTGTAGTCGATCGATGCCCTTTGGCTAATTGGAAAACTCTACACTCTCAAATACGTGTGCACATTTGCACCCATCATTGGCCAATAATAGCACTCTTCCAATTGCACTAATGTTTTGTCACCTCCAAAGTGACCTCCTAAGCCTCCAATATGCTTCTCTCTAATCAAGTTCTCGCGCATTGACCCCTAGGCATACACAATTGCACTCCTCTTAACAACATTCCATCTTGGATGAAATAATCCAACCATAGCACTTTGTCTATGCGCGTTGGTTTCGCACATGCCTCTCCCATGAATCCTTGAAATCCTCGTCTTGCACATACAATTCCTTCATTCAGTCAAACCCCATAACTTTTACGTGCATTTCATTCAACAGGACCCTTCTGCATAAGGCATCCACAACCTTGTTTGACTTCCCACTTTGATGTTTTTATACAAAGGAGTAACTTTGTAGAAACTCTACCCATTTCATATGCCTCTAGTTTAGCTTTACTTGATTATCGATGAACTGCAATGCCTAATGATCCATGTACAAGACAAATTCATTTGGCAACAAATAATGCCTCCACTTCTTTAATGCATGTACAATAACATAGAACTCCCAGTCATATACCAAAAAAATCTTCTTGGACGTCGTACAAATTTCCATTGAAGTAAGCTATGGGTCTTCCTTTTTGGATTAACATTCTAGTCATGGCTATGCCACTTGTATCGCAATCTACTTGGAATACTTTGTCAAAACTTGGCAACCCGAACAATGGTTATGTTGTAATCCTCTATGTGAGCTCCTAAAATTTGTGCTCCGCCCCTTTCATCCATACAAATTCCTTGTGATCTCCTATCATGGTCTTTGTGATTGCCATGCACAAACTCACTTGAAAATTTTGATAAACTTCCTATAGAAGCTTGTGAGTCCATGAAAACTTCACACCTCTGTCACATTCCTTAGCAGTGATCACTCTAGTATTGTGTGCCCCTTCTTTCGGTCCATCATGAGAGCCTTCTCAGGATAATACATAACCCAAGTATACTAACTCTTCACGCATAAAGCTACGCTTCTTTATGTTTATCAACACCTTTCCTCTTGTAAGCACTACATCACCTTGCGCAAGTGTTCTAGGTGTTCTTCCTTCATCTTGCTAAACACTAGAATGTCCTCCAAGTATACAATCACAAATTCCCAAGAAATGGCTTCAACACTTCATTCATCAACCTCATAAAGGTGCTTGGGGCATTAGTCAACCCGAATGGCATAACCAACCATTCATACAACCCTTCCTAATTCTTGAATGTCATTTTCCATTCGTCTCTCTACTTCTCGATGTGGATCCGATGGTAACCACTCTTCAAGCCGATCTTGGAAAAATATCACACACCACTAAGCATATCCATTAAGTCGTCTATTCTTGGCAATGGAAACCTATACTTGATTGTTATCTTGTTTATGGCTCTTGAGTCCACACACGTGTCATTTTCCTCCGTTCTTCGGTGTTAGTATTGTGGGTGCCGCACATGGGCTTAGGCTTTCCTCGGACCAAGCCTATGTCTAACTCCTCTTGCACTTGGCATCTTACTTTTGCATTCTCCTCAAAAGTCATCTTATACAATGCCATTTTGGAAAATTTGACCCTGGTATACAAGTCAATTTGAAGACTAATATTGCACACCGCGGTGGTAATCTTAGGTGGAAAGTCTCTGTCACTATATCCAAATTCATCTAATAGTTCATGTACTTCCTTCTGGGACTTTTTTCTTTTATGAACTCTTGGCGCGCCATTTTTGGCACAAGCACAAAACATGCCTTTTCACTTTCCACTTCTCATAAGAATTCTTTGCACTCGATACAACTAACACACTTATGCATACTCCCATCAAGCACTTTGCCATCGCCTTTATCTTCCAAAGGCAACAACTTGAACTTCTTTCCATCCTTTTCTATGCGAATGACATTTGCACGCCCATCATGAATTGTCTTCCGATCAAACCGCCAAGGTTCTTAACAAGAGATGAAAGACATCCATCGACATCACATCGCACCGCACCTCATCACAATAGTTCCCAATCTAGAACTTGACAAGAGTTTGTTCATTCACTCATTACCTAGTGTCCCTTTTGCAACCATGACACGTTATATGGGTTGGGATGCGCAATCTTCTTCATTCCCAACTTCTCATCTATTTAACAAGAAACCAAATTGACCATGTTGCCACAGTCGACAATCACCTCGCAACATTTACCCCCTAACTTACATATTGTCCTAAAAAAACTCTTCCTTTGCGCGGACGCATCCTTCTTTTGCACAGTCTTCAAGAATAGCTTCCTCATCATCAAAGCTTGTTTTCATTCTTCCCCTGCAAAATGTTAAATTGATCCTACAGACTCCACGTCTCCCTACACCATATGCACGCTTCCTTTTCTGCACCTTCTCGTTACATCACTCTGCGCACTACGAAACTCATATGCATGATGTCATACTTGTCCACAATGAAACATGTTCTAGAGAATCATCTTCCCCTTCCGCAACTAAATCTTCCACATCCTCACAACGGGTATGACGTACCTTCTAAGCACATTTCTTTGTGTGTCTCTGTTTGAGCACTCTTATGCTCTTCCTCTTGCGGATTGTATCCAACCAGTACCTCTTCCGCACACATTTCGGGCTTTATTATGGATTTTGCATGCCAGCTTCTCTTTGGCCTTTAGCACTAATCTGTTAGGTTTCTACTATTTGAATGTGCATAAGACTTAGTTCCTCCTGAATGCCAAATCTCAAACCATTAACGTATCTTCACGACCTTTTCTTCACAACCTTTGCATGCCCAGATTGAAATGTGGTTCAATAGATCTCCATGTCATCTTTGACTCGCATCTCCTTCTCCCTTAAATTTTGCGATCTCTTGAACAAGTTCATTTCATAGTGAGCGAAGAAAAAACTTGCCTTTCATCTTGGCCACCATTTTATCCCAGCGCACAATTCTATCCTTTTCTCTTCTTTGATGTTCATTTGAAACTCCTTCCACCATAAGGTTATGTGCTCCTTCAACTTAGTTTGCACCACCTTCCTCTCGTGGGTCATTGATCTCCTCAAACTCATTTTTCTCCCATGTAAGTAATCCGGTCTACTAGCTCTTCTCGGTTCTAATCTTCCGAGAAAGCCGAAACATCCATTCTTGGTCCTCGACCCATTTTTGAGATAGCTCTCAAGAGTCACGCTTCACCAACTTCTACAACCTCTTCTTAATTTTGTTCACCTCCGGCCCATTCATCATCACTTTGAGTGTCTCAAGCTATAAAGCCTCGTCTACGGTCCTCATCTATTTGAATGTGCATAAGACTTAGTTCCTCCTAAATGCCAAATCTCAAACCATTAACATATCTTGCGACCTTTTCTTCGTTAACCTTTGCATGCCCAGATCGAATTGTGGTTCGTTAGAACTCCGTGTAAATCTTTGACTCGCATCTCCTTCTCCCTTAAATTTCCCAATCTCTTAAACAAGTTCATTTCGTAGGGATCGAGTTACAACTTGCCTTTCATCTTGGCCACCATTCTATCCCAACGCACAATTTTATCCTTTCCTCTTCTTTGATGTTCATTTTGAATCTCCTTCCACCATAAGGTTGTGTGCTCCTTCAACTTAGTTTGCACCACCTTCCTCTCTATGGGTCATTGATCTCCTCAAACTCATTTTCTCCCATGCAAGTAATTCGGTCTACTAGCTCTTGGTTCCAATCTTCCCGAGAAAGACGAAAAATCCATTCTTGGCCCTCAACCCATTTTTGAGATAGCTCTCAAGAGTCGTGGTTCACCAACTTCTACAACATCTTCTTCATTTTGTTCACCTCCGGCCCCTTCATCATCACTTTGAGCATCCCAAGCCATAAAGCCTCGTCTACGCTCCTCCTCTACAACTTCTATCCTATCCTAAGCTCATCCATGACTTGTTCAAGCATGTCTAATATCATCTTGTTGCATTCACTACACCTCTAATAGTAGCTTGTCTTGGAGGCATTTTCATTCCTTGACTAGTTTCCTCACGTTCACTCTCTACTAGTCTTCACAAATCTCTTAACTTCTTCCCAAAGTTTTTTCCTAGCTCGATTCTATTGGCTAGATTTTATGCACAATTGAAAACCTAGGCAGTCATGAGATAAATCTCCCTCATTTACCGGTGAGGCTCCCGTGTAAGATCTTGTTAATTATATTTCCTAATATCTATTTGTTGGTTTTACTTTAATTGCGTAGCTCATGGACCATAGCTAGGCAATTTTGCAGCAAGTAAGCAACTGTAAGAAATGTATATATGCAGAAGAGGGAAATAATTGAATGCGAGCAGAAAAGAAAGAAGATGTGCAGCCTAACCAATAGTTGACAAAGTTGGTCACATGCACATAGACGAAACAAATAGATCTTGAAATGCAGAATTCAAAGCAAAGGAAAGTTTCAGATCCAGATCTAAGATAACACAAAGTTTATGCAAAGATCTAAAAAGAAATAAGAAACAAATGCACCGTTGACACAAAGTTCTCTCGAAAATCTGCCTCCTCTCTATTCCTTAGCTTTCAGAAAGATATCAAGGGTTTCAGCTCAAAGTCTGGAACACAAGAATGTTGATTACAAATTTTGATCCTTTAACCTATAGGTTCTTCCTCTATTTATAGTGTATAGAGGGCAATTACAAATAGGAAACTTCAACTGAACTATAACATGTGGAAGTTGTCAAGGAAACATCTGGCAATCTTTCTCCTAGAATTCCTCTCTAAGTGACATGCATCTGAAGTTTAAGTCAAAGTTGTGCACATCTGCCACTTATCTTAGAGAACCTTTTCAAATAACTTAAAGTATTGGCTTTTAAACCAATAACTTTAATCTCACAATTTCATCCGGGAACATAAGAAATAAGAAAAGAAAGAAGATCTGTCAGCTGTAAAACCCTACGCTTTCTTTTGTGTTGATATTGAATATACTTGTCGAACATGTAATTCAACATTTTCCCATCTATTGCCAACATCCTACATGTTGATTGCAATCACCACTGGTCGTGCCAGGATCTTCAAGCAATTGAGATGTGATTGGAAACGCCGAGGCTTGAATAATCCCGCTACTTTTAATTGCCCACATGAGAAATGTCCTTCCGGTCTGGATCTGTCAATTAAATCAGTGATGGGTTCAGGGCCTATGTCTGTATCATTGATGTTAGCAAATCTGACAGATATGCATGAATCTTTCATCATGCTTCATCATGTCAGAACAATTTTTGATCGACCTATTTTTCTTTTAAGTCGCTTCGAGAATCCCTTGTAATTGGATCAGTTTGTGTAGATCCGGAAAATTCTTTTGATTCGGAAGATATATTCAACATATCCAACATTGATTTCAACTTCCTTTCACTAATATGAGCACCTGTGATGAATACCTGCAAATTAATTCAGATAAAGATGGAGTCCATGGCGTGAATACTTGATTTTTATCACCAAAATCTGCATATAAAACATGCTGCCCTAAAATATGTGACTTTGCTTGCATGTAAAGCAAGCAGAAATATTATTTAATTCACTTGGGCACTTATAACAACATGCAGACAATTAGAATAACCAAAATCAGGCTATTCCAACCCTATGCACCAAAACTGGAAGCTTCGGCAATGGAAAACACTCTTTAATGCAAAATCCTCCTTCCCTTGGTGCAAAACCTGTCCGGCTGCAAACTTCATCAAAAAGAATTAATTGTTTCTCCTTATGGCGTCCCATGCTTATATAGCCATCTGCATGCTAATTTTAATAATTGTCTTTCCCTATTTTTGGCAATTTAATTAATTAAAAGCCATGCTTCTTCCAATTTGGGCGCCCAATTCTGCATGCTTCTAATTTTTTTAATGAATTTATTTTATTTATTTTTAGCATGCATCCTTGACTTCTCTTTAGCTCATCCACTTGCATTGACTTTCCTTCTATTTATGGTGCCAAACTTAGCTAGAAATACCATTAATAAATATCATTAATTACATGTATTAATGCCAAGGTGGGTCGCACTTTTTGGCAAGGGAAGTTTCTAAAAATAGGAAGTCAAAGCAATGGGAATTTCCACCCTGCACTGCAGCTCCAAAAATCCCATCTTTCACTTAAGTGATTTGACTTTCATAATGGGAATTTTCACCCTACGTTGTAGGTAAGAAATTCTGTCTGCTTGCCACTGCAAAAATTCTCATTAGAACTTAAATCCTTCCTTCCAAAAAGTGCGACTTGCATGGAAAATAGCCTTCTTCTCAAAAATGCGACTTGCATGGGTGAATAAACTTCTTTGATGGGAAAAGTCACCCTGCTAGGCAGGCAAGAAATTCCCGCCGGTGCTTTAAGTGATTTTTCTTTATAATGGGAATTTTCACCCTGCATTGCAGGTAAGAAATTCCCGCCTTCCAGCCTCCTCTGAAATTCCCATTGCAACTTAAGTGACTTTGACTTGATGGGAAAAAGTAACCTGCTATGCAAGCAAGAAATTCCCACCTGCCTGCCACTACCAAAATTCCCACTAGCAGCTTAGATCTATTATCCCAAAAAGTGCGACTTGCCTAGGAGAGGCTTTTTCTGCTTAAATTCTTCTTTTTGGTCAGAAGTCAGCACTCGTGATTAATTTCTTTCATTGTTGAGGCCATAAATGACTTCCAGATGTTCCAGGCAATTAAACAGGCTATACAAAACAAAGAACGGATCAAGGGGAATTTAACAGACAAACCACAGAGAAAACCGAAAACAAAAGCAAAAAGAAATAAATAAAAATGAAAAACATTGCCAAAAGTTGCAGACAATTGCTCTGAATTCATTCCTGGTGAAAACCCTATTGAGATGTGAGAATACTGGCATGAAAAACTTCAACAGGGTTCAACTGCAACACAATTCACATTAAACGGAACTTTATTTATTTAATAAATAATTAAATAAAATTCCCATAGACAAAACCCAATGGAGGGATAAAATGAGTTTTAGCATCTGGGTATTTGTCGAAATTGGCTCATATGATTCACTGGGAATATCTTAACGTAATAGAGACAACTTTAGGCAATAAAAACACAAAAAGACCCGTTATTTTAAAAAGAACGAAATTTTTTAAAATGGTAGTCTTAAATTTCAGGTGAAATCGAGGACACCGGATACCAAACTTGATGGGTAACAAGGATGGAAATCCCAACTTTATTGTCTCAAAATACACATTTTAATAACACAAAAATAGAGTTGTCTATTGATCTCAAGGCCTTACAAAGATATACAACAATCACTCCCTCTAATGGGGAGATTACAAAAAGAAAACAAGCTTATAAAACTATTAAAATAGTGGTGTGTGCTTCAAGGATGGATTGCAGGTGTTTATCTTTCGTGCCTTGGTTGTCTTTCCAGCTCTCTTGTTAAAATCCTCTAAAAGTCTTTCCATGTAGTACCTCAAATGATGAACTTGTTCAGTCCTTTATACTAGCTCGTTCCCGCTCTTCCTTTCGTTTTAAAATGTATTCAAGGCAAGCTAGTTCCTTCAGGATACTTCCTCATTTCCTTCTCTATCTAAATATAAATTGAATCATTAAATGTTTCGATCTACCATGTCGTCCAAAAGTTTCCTTGTTTGCTCATGTCAATCTAGTAGTTGAGGATGATTTGTCTTTGAATCCTTGTCAAGATTTCTTTGGTGGTACACCCGTGTCGGCTTGCTTTCGTGGTTGATACATGTCCTTGTGGTTCATCCTTATCCATTCTTTTTGTTGCTTTTGACATGCCCTCTATCCAATCACTCTATCGCGTACTCTATTACGCTTTAGTCCCATGCACACACTTGCTCTATTGTGTGCACTTCATTGCAGCAATTGTTGACTATTATGCAAAGCCTTTGCGCACTCCCACACAATTGTCGATCTGTTGCGTTATGCTTCCTTGCTTCACCTTTATGCTCATCAACCTTGTGCACACTCATATTTGGCCAGAATTTCAAAATTATGCAAGATAGTTGATGCACCCATGATTCTCCTACATCAAAAGGGCTCTATTTTGTCCTTGCTTATCCCATTTGGTATTCATCTCTACAGTAGAACAATGGTGGTGCGTAACAACCTACGTTGAAAAGGTTCAAATTTGGCATAATCTGAATCTCCTATGTGCTGAAAAATTCACATTTGTGGACAAAATTCTAGCAGCAAGACATCTATTATTCTTCTAATATCTTTCCCTCTCGCACGGGTACAAAATATTACATATGGTGTTGAGAAGCATTTTTTTGTGCACGGGGAAAAGATCTTTCTCAGAAGGCTTGGAACCAAAGAGACCTAGGTGCATGCACTTGGCCATGTTTGGCCACATCAAGTAGGCACTAGCACTAGATACAATCACCGTCCCCTAAGATTCACCCAATCGCACCAAGTGTGTTTGAGACACACCAGAACTTCGGGTGTGATTCCCATGTGTAAACTGCATCTAACCTGCACATTCTATGCAAAAATTAAAAACTCCAAATGTTCATTATCAAAATGTTATGTATTATCTGTGCTCAAAACGTTCATTATCATTTCTAAAATTTCTTACTTTTTAATGCACATATAACTTACTAAAATTGTTTGAAAACTGCACCCATGTAGCTCCAAATCCACACTCAGTTCTCTGTATGTGCACACTATGCACTGACGCAACCTTGCTTGTGGCCTTTGCATTCTCTCAAGGAATAAAGAAGGTCCAGGCATTGGTATTATTAGATTCCACTGTGCAATCCTAACAAACTAGTCTTCCAAAAGTTTAATAAGATTGTAATGTCCCCTTCTCAAAGTTAGTTCATCAAAGAACCCTTAGCCCAAGTTTGACTTCCCGTGGGCTTAAGGGGTGTTGCAAGGGGAGTAATTTAGTGGTATAACTTAAGTTGCCAAAGTGACTTTATATTATTTTTATAAAAGCAACTTATGATTATATCATTAAAATAGAAAGTGGCTTTTAAGAGGCAAAGTCAACATCAAAATAGACATGATTAGCCATAAAGTGAAACATAACAGCCAATTAGACATGGATCAACCCCCTTTGGGAGTTCTTCCTTGGGATTTGTGCCTTGCAAATGCATAAAAGGGGTCGATGGGGGTCATTTTGGGCACTTTTTGATGATATCATTTCCTATTTTGGAGTGTTAAGCTTGTGCTTCAACATTGCAGCTATTGAGGATGAAAACCCTCTTTGGCCTACAGATTTTGGGGATGAAAACCCTCAATTTCTCCTTGGTGATTTCATACAGAGGTCACATTTGAGCTTCATTTCAGTTAATCAGAGCTAGGCGCATATTTAAGATGGATCAAACCCTTGTGGGAGCTGTTGCAAGGGTTTTGGGTGGTGCATTTGGTGGTAGGGCTTGCACAAGGCCCTAATCTGCCCTAGGACAAAAACTACAGCCCTTCTCTCTTCAGATTTGGCATCAAATGGTCAGCTGTATTCCTCTTTTAATTTCAGTTCTGAAATAAATTCATCTGCTGATTGTAAAAATTATTTTCTTCCATATTCATGTGCCAAGTGGATTTCTAAAGGCTTTGCCCCTTGTGGGTATCTCTACTTGTTGGTTTTCCATAAATAAAAGCAAGAAATCAGACTGTTGTACTTTTTATTGATAAGGGTTTGAATAAAAATTGTTTGTTGCATATTTGGTATAAGGGTTTATGTGAATATCCAGAATTCATTATTTTGTGCCCTTAAGGGACATTACAAATATGGTTCCTAAAAGCTTCTTTTTCAAGCTTCAAATCCAAATTACGGGACCTTACTAAGGAGGTTGAAAGTTGAGAAATAGCAAAACCTTGTACAATTAAGAAAAAGATTTATATAAAACAGCAACACAAGTTTAGCCTTGCACCAAAATTGAACAAAAGATGGGTAAAGTGAATATGAAGAAAAAAATTAAAAGAGATGCCCAAATGTTTGAAACAAAGTTTTGGGGTGGTTGGCTTTTCACCAAAGGCCTGGCAGTGTAATGAAATTATTTGGACAAATTGAAATATTAGCAGCAAGAGAACACCAAAGAACACAATATTGTAGATAAATGATCTCAATATGCAAGTAGAAAAGCTTAGCCACTTAAAAGGGGCCAACCTCCAATCCATACAAAAGACTCAAATTCTCAATATGATACTCAACTACTACCTACTAACTTCTATATATATTATTCCTATGTTATGGCCAACACCAAGGCCGACCCACTAATGATAATATAACACTTATGAAAGATATACATCATGATAAGAAGTTATGATAGCCACAAGTCGACCATACACATCTAATGTAAGATATAGGATTAAGGGTGTAGCATGCCCCCCTTCAAAGCAACATTGTCCCCAATGTTGAGAAGCTCTAGATGTTGCTGCAGAATGTTGCATCTTCCCAAGTTGTGTCTTCATTGTCTAGATTTTTCCACTTGATCAAATACTCGGTGATGACCCTTGTCCTCAATCATTTAGTGTGTGTCTGAAGGATGCATTCTGGTTCCAAGATGATTCTTCCCTCCTCATCAAGCTCAGGTAACACTGTTTGGGCTGATACCTTCTGTCCAATTACCTTCTTCAAGCAAGAAACATGGAAGACTAGATGTATTCGAGTGGCCGGAGGGAGTTCCAATTTGTATGCTACATTACCAATCTTATGTAATACTCAATAAGGGCCATAATGCTTAGATGAAAGCTTGATATCCTTCTTATGTTTGTTTCAAGGAAATTTGTCTTATATGGTTAGAACGCTTAAGCAAAACGCAATCACCAACTTCAAAATATTTTCACTACAATGTTGATCCGCCGCTTCTTCATGCGGTTTTGTGCCATGGTCAAGTTCTCCCTGAGACTAGAAAGTACCTCTTGTTGGTGTTAAATATGCTCTTTAACCGCTTGAACCCTTGCTTGGAATCTCAAAGATGAGGTGATGGATGGTGGAAGGTACCCATATAACACCAAGAAAAGAGAGGTTTTAGATGAAGTATGAAAGGATGTGTTATACCACCATTCCGCCAATGGTAACCATTGGACCTATCAGCTTGCTTATCCGAGGTAAAACAACGGAGATATCCCTCCAAGCACTTGTTTACCACCTTGGTTTTGCATCGGATGGGTATGATAAGATGAACTACGAGCTAGCCGAGTGCCCAAACATGAGAACAAGTCAGTCCAAAATTACTAGTAAATATAGGGTCACAATCACTCGACTATAATCTTTGGTATCCCATGTAACTTATGAATTGTATCCATGAAGGTTGTTCTTTATTGTACTTGCAACAAATGGGAGTGAAAAGGCACAAAAATCGGCATATTTGGTGAGTCTATTTTTCCCATATGATAACATTTTTCCCTTCGATTTTAGGCAATCCGTGATGAAGTCCATGGAAACAACTTCCCACCTCCGGCTAGGAATAGATAAAGGTTGTAAAAGACTCGGGGACTTAATTGGTTTGTCCTTATTTTGCCGACAAGCCATGCATTCTACCACATATTTCTGGACTTCCTCTTTTAGCCCTTTCCTTAAGAAATCATGTTTGATTTGACATTAAGTCTTCAAGAATCCAAAAGCCCCCTACCTGGGAGAAGCATGGAGCTCAGATAGAACCCTATTTTTAAGGGTTGAGTTCTTACATAGCTATAATTTATCTTTATACCATAAAGCATCTCCTTTCCATACAAATTTGTTTGACATGCTTAGATCATGTTGAAGATTCTAAATGAGATTTTGTGTACCTGGTCATTTTTCTATTCGGACCTTGCATCCTCTATCTAATCTTCCTGTAATATTCATATGGCACACAACAATGCCTCATCTGATTCATCCTTCCGCGAGAGAGCATCAGTGACTACATTCTCCTTCCCTTTCTCGTAGATTATCTCAAAATCATACCCCAACATTTTTGAGACCCATTTCTATTATTCTTCAGATGATAAATGTTGCTCTAAGAAGTATTTCAAACTATCATGATCTGTCTTTACTTTGAAATGTCTACCCATTAGATATGGTCTCCATTGCTTCACTGCATGAAGTATGGCTAACATTTCCTTCTCATAAATTGGTTTTGATATATTATTACCTTTGAATTGGCGGCTCTCAAAGGCTATGGGACAGCCTTCTTGCATGAGTACTGCCCCATACCATACCTGAAGCATCACATTCAACAATGAATGTTTTGGAAAAATTTGGGGTGGCTAGAACTAGAGTGGTGCACATGGCCTCCTTCAACTTCTCAAATGCCATAGTAGCTTCCTTATTCCAATAGAAAGAGTCCTTCAATAAAGTTGTGAGTGGTGTTTTTATGCTGCCATAATTTCTTACAAATCTACGATAATAACCTATAAGCCCCAAAAATCCTCTAAGATTCTTTAGGGTTTTGGGGACCTTCCATAAGAGACGATGTGACCCAAATATTCAACCTCCTTGACTCCAAAAGAACACTTAGAGGGTTTTACGTAAAGTTGATGGTGTTCAAAAGTTTCCAACTTTCCAACACCTCATTTACATGACGCAAGTGTTCTTCCCATGTTTTACTATAGATTAATATATCATCAAAGAACACTAAAAACTAAAACAAACTTCCACAGAAAAGGCTTAAAGATAGAATTCATCAAACTTTGAAATGTAGAGGGTGCATTTGTGAGTCCAAAAGGCATTACCAAGAATTCATAATGTCCTTCATGTGTCTTGAAGGCTATTTTATGAACATCTTCATCCTTGATTCTAATTTGATGATATCCGGAATGAAGATCAAGTTTTGTAAAGTAAACAACACCATGTAACTCATCTAGCAAATCATCAATTACAGGAATAGGAAACTTATCTTTGACTGTGTATTTATTGAATTCCCTATAATCAGAAACATGCGCCAAAAGTCATCTTTTTTCCGCACCATCACTACTCGAGAAAAGTACGCACTTTGACTATGACGGATTATTCCTGCTTCTAACATCTCTTGTACTATCTTCTCAATTTCGCTCTTTTGCACATAGGGATACTTGTAAGGTATCATGTTGGGCGGTTGACTCCCTGGTACTATTTGGATGGCATGGTCATGGTCTCTTTTTGCAAGTAAACCTTTTGGCATATCTCCAAACACAACTAAGTTCTCATCTATGACTGCTTGCATATCTAATGGTAGAGATATATTTGAATGGTGTGCCTCCAATGAAAATAGTAGTGCCACAAACCCCTCTGCACCTTTTTTTAGCAATTTTTGCATCTGGTGAGAGCTCACCGTGGGGAGTTTGCTTTTAGTCCTTTTAGTTCAAAAGTCCTCCCTTCGACGAGAAAATGCATGAACAACTCTTGGAAGTTCATTTGAATGGTTCCCAAGGTGATAAGCAATTGAAATCCTAACAGATATATGTCTCGCTTCTCCCATGGAAATGGCATACATAGGGCTAGTTAACAAGTAATCTCCCTAGTGAGTTTGACGTTATGGCATTTTCTGAGCACTAATAGTTCCCCATCAACAATCATTACTTAACATTCTGGAGTTAGATAAACAAAGCAATTCAAATGCACCACCAACTTATGATTGATGGAGTTTTGAGTACTTCTTGAGTCAATCAACATCATTACCCTCTGTTCTTTAAGAATCCAACCACTTTGAGGGTTTGGGGAGTGCTAATACCTAAAATTGCATGACATGATATGGTTGGTGGGAATCTCCTAACTCCTCCTCTGGCTCAACCATGACCTCTACCTCTTCATCTTCTTCCTTCTCTTCTTCTTCATTAGGCCCCTCAATGTAAAACAACTTCTTTTGGCACATTTATGTCTTGGTCCATATTTGTTCAGTAATGAGTTAAAACATAACCCTTTTCCTCTCTTTTCTTCAATTTGTTAAGGTGTCAGTTTAACAGGTCGAAAGAATGTTGGTGCCAAGATGCTACAATCTTTGATATTAGTAAAAGATTCTCTTGTTGGATAGAAATTTTTCCTCTACCCTACATGCCATAATAATAGAATTAGAAACCTTCAAAGGATTAAACATACGCACCTTATTCTCAATGTGTTCCTTAAGAACCCCAAGAAATAGGTCATTTAGATTCTCTTCAGTAAAGTTTTCCACCGCAAGGATAGGTTTTGGAATTGATGAACGTAATCCTTGAATGATCCTGTTTGTCTTAACTTTGCTAATTGGCTAAAGTAATTTTCGACACACTAGAACTATAGTGCAATTGCAACTCTTCGGTAAAAATTGTCCATGTGACATTGAGACCACTCTTTTGCCTTTGAGCACATAATCATCGATACCATATGAATTTGTCAAGTTCTAGGTACAGGATGCCATGGTCACCTTTTGTCCAGATGGGATTTGATGTAGATCAAAGAAATTCTCCATTTGGTTAATCCAATTGAGTGGATCCTTTCCATCAAACTTACACATCTCAACTTTTGGCATCATGTTCCAAGCCGGCAGATTATTTGGATTTGGATTGGTTTGGCTAATCAGATCCACCCGGCTAGTTTGTCCACCTTGGTTGATCAAAGGTTGATGATGAACCTTTATATTTGCATTGAGTTTTTGCATGATCTCATCCAAGCATTGATTGATCTTTTCCACATCATCTTTTCGGGCCATTTTAGACTTTAGGCTTCGCAGATCATACTCAAGTTGGGTTACCCTAGGATCCCCTGTGGTACACCCTAGTACTGAGGATATCGTAGTTCCCCTTCTGACTCCCAATCCTCAACTACTACCTCATCCTTATCTGGGATTTTACTCGGAGTGACAGAATTTTTTTTTTGTGGAAGGCCCCACCATTTTAGGAATCAAAGCCGAATTTTAGTGTTTGTGATTTTGATAATAATTCGGCCAATTAGGAAAATCTCAAACAATAAACTCAAGCTAATTTTTATCCTCTTTCGAAAATGTAAAGAAGTTGGAAAAATTCCACAATTTGCAGCCAATACTGACAAATTTATGAAAAACCCTAAAATAGATGTACCTTTTGCAAAACAAGTCAAAAAATCTTGAAATTTGGAGAGGATCTTACTTGACTTATTTTGCAAAACCAACAAAAATATAGCATAAAATTTCACTACAAATTTTGAGATAAAGCCGAATCTTCTCAATTCCGGTTTTGATATAGATCGGCCGATATCAAGTTCGATACCACCGTAATGAAATTACATGGACAAATCTGAATATTAGCAGTAAAGAGAACACCAAAGAACACAATATTGTAGATAAATGATCTCAATATGCAACTACAATACCTTAGCCACTTCAATGCGGCAACCTCCAAAACATACAATAAGACTCAAATATATCTACATCTAAAATATGACAAGTAAAATATATCTACATCAAAGTGGACACCGTAACAATACACTATCGACAACACTCAACCCAGCTTTACACAAAAACAAGGATTAAGTAAAAAGGAATCTTCTAAGGAGAGAAATATGACAATACAATGTCAATACATAGATCGAGTTTAAGGAAACAAGATGTAAGTATCGAAAGGGATTTGTATAATTCGAGTATTACCACAAGAATTCACCCCAGTGCTTTCAGAATTGGAATTGCTCATATGCAATTAAAAAGAAAGGGTGATGAGTTTTGTTTGAATTGCTTACGGAAAACATTTCTTGGTGCACATACTTGAGAAGAAGCTGCAAAAGCTTCAAGGATAAAAGGGGAAGACAGGTCAGAGGCAACACACCCACAAGCTAATCACAGTCAGTTGCTCAGAGGAAATAGATTCGGGTGAAGAAGTTGGTAAAAATCTACGATGATGTCAGATCCAGTTTGGTGAGAATCAAAGGAAAAGAAAGAGTTTCTCGGGTTCAAGACAAGCTATCATTCATTGCTAAAGTAGATGAAGCAGAGTTACAATACATATTGGATCAGCATGCAAAATATGGAAGAAGAACAAGACTGGGAGTGTTGCAGCAGGAATAACTTCTTTTCCCTTTTCTTCTTTCTCTTATTTTCTCCGACAAAGTAATTGAGTAATCAATTAAATTGTAAAACTTAAGTGATTGGTTTAAAAGTCGTTACTTCAAGTTACTGGAAGAAGACACTTACTTGGAAATAGGTGGCAAACATGCAGAATAGAAGGTTCTATTTTCAGTTGTAATCATACATATCATGCAAAGAGGAATTCCAGGAGGAAGATTGCCAACTGTTTCCTTTACGGCTTCCACATGTGGGAATTCATAAAAGCTTCTTATCTGTATTTGCCCTCTATACACTATAAATAGGGGAAAATCCTACGGGTTAAATCATCACAACTTGTTTTATCGAACTTGCTTTAGCAAGAGCTTTTGTAATTAGAGCATTTTTGAGTTTTCGGACTTTGTGTTGGGAACGCTTGGTGTGATTCTTTGCGAAGGCTTGGGATTGAATAAAAGGTGGATTTTCCAGAGAACTTTGTGTCTACAATGCTTTGTTGATCACTTATATTTAAGGTTTTAGATAAACTTTGTGTTATCTCAAATTTAGGTTAGAAGTCATTTCTTTCCCGTTCTGCTGAATGTTATGATTTATCTGTTTGTTTAATTTGTGTAGATGAGACCAACTCTATTAACTATCAGTTGATTTGGCACATCTTCTTTTCTTCTTTCTTTACTTTTGTTTATCCCACTTCTACAAATACTCCCATCAGAGTTGCTTACTTGCTGCAAAATTGTCCAGCTATGGTTCACGAGTTGTGGGAATTAAAGTAAAACCCTAAAAATAGTTATTAGGATTCACCCTTACCAAATTGATAAACATCTTATACGGGAGCCTCACCGTTAAATGAGGGAGATTTATCTCATGACTACCTAGGTTTTAAGCTATGCATAAAATCTAGCCAATAACTCGCCAAGTATGCTAACTATGCTCTAATCAATTCGTCAAGGCTAGAGTTTTTGAAATCTAGACTAAAGACACCTTTCCTGGACTAGAAATTGGCCAACAAGTGATGTTAGAAACCTTTTGTCATGTTAAATGTCTAGCATGCAAAATTGAAAATTTTGATCATGACAACCAAGCCCGACATTTGAAAACCCCTCTCCTAGTCATTGTGAACCCTTCCTCTAGCCACTTGACAACCAAATAGTCCCTCTTAGTCTATGCCATCCTCATTCTAACTGAGAGGAACATGCTAACATGGTTTTCAAGTGTGTTTCATGTACTGTGGAATGGATCCAAGTGGATTTCATGATGAGACTAAGCTCCGAGGTGCAATAGTGCTCTCCCGAAGGCGATAAATTGGCTTTTTCGCAATATTGCAGCAGATGAGGACATCCTCTCGGAAGTTGATGGAAAAGCTCAACCCATCTCGGGGTTGTGCGGCAGAGAGAAATGAAGTGATCCATGGCAGTTTAGGGAAAATCTATGGAGGTAAGTGATGTCAGGAGCAGTTAAGCAAAATCGAGTTATTGCGGGCACAGGGAATGAAGGCTTCAACGAAGAAAGTGAGCTTGTTCGAAGATTCGGGAGTTCGGGGAAGAGTTAGGAGCTCAACAAGCGATCAATAGGTCAATGACTGACTCTTCGAGTTCACTACATGATGGAGGCATTAATTTTAATCCTTGACCTCGCCACTCTCCATGGTACTACAGGTCACTGCATCTTTGCTCCATGACAAAAGGGTGACTCGTGCCATAACTCAAGATGCACGCTGAATCAAGTCTTGGAAGTGGTCAGAATGAGCTCAGTGGATCCTTTAGAGTCAAAATCATATAGGGTTTCACCTCCGAACTCCAAGTTTTGCTCTCGAGGCAGAAAAGGCAAGCTTCATGTTCTAATTTTGCGTTGGGATTATGACATCAGCATAACTTAAAGGCTTGAGCACACTTTTTCAGCCTTTCTGTCCCTCGTCCTCGTCCCAATGGTGCAAGGGGACAAGAGGGAAAACAAAGTGCGCTCCCATATCCATGTGCTTCTTTTGTCACTTAAAAAAACTCGCAAATTGGGTTGTTAGGTAAGCATAACTCAAAAATAGACCCCTTCCTCGTGATGTGTACCCCCATGGCGTATTTTTCAAGGCTAAGTGTCCCTTGTTCCTTAGTGCAAGGGAGAAGAGGGACAACAAAGTGAACTCCCCTATGATGGAGTTGTTTTTGTCACTTGAAAGTCACAACATGAAGTGTTATGAGTGTTAGAACATGCAAACTTGAGTTTTAGTCAAATTTGGCCCCTCTCCTCATGACAATTGCACCCATGGTGCATTTTTCAATGCTCTATGTCCCGTGTCCCTTGTCCCAACCTCCGAGGGGACGGTGGAGACACAAAAGTGTGCTCTACCTCCTCTTGCTTGGCCCCGAACCCATGCGGGACAACGGTTGAGCCCCGAGAGCTTGATTTCAGCCCCCTTCATCTCACTCTCATGAAACCCCTTGCTTTGACACTTGTGCTAATCTGGTGCAAAGAACATTTGGGTGCCCCATGCTTGATTTATCCCCTATATTTTAGGGTGCAACTCCACTTCAACCTGTTTGACCCTAGTTAAGCTTAAATGGATTAGAAGTGAGTTGAAGTGTGCAAATGAGGAAGAAAGGCATCTTACTCAAACACTTAACCATTTTTAATTTTAAAAGCTTTCTTTTTCCCTCCCAAGCTCTCTTCCATGTTGTTATGTTGTTGAAAAAATATGCAATGACCTCCATGTCCAAAAAAGGAAAGTTCTTGTCTCTCCCAAACCCCTTTTCCATTTTCCATGAAATTTTAACAGCAGCTCCTTCTCAAAAACGCCCTTCAGATGATTCTAACCTTGCATCCAATGGTGGTCTACATTAGTTTTAATCACCAAATGAAGTTTCCAGTATTAGAAACTTATTTTTCAGTCTGAGTTCTAGCGATTGAAATCCTCTAAAAAAATGAAGCAAAGCATCCTTGTGAAATAACAAAGATTTGAGACCACTCTCATTCCGTTAAGACACCCGAAAGACCAACTTCTAAAAGTAATACGTCTTAACATGTTCCAGTGTCTATATATAGTAAGCCTTGAAAAAGCAGTTCATTATCTAAGTTGTCATTGTTCCTTGCATATCAAGAATACTCGAAAGTGCTAAACTAAAGCACTTACGAAAAATAGACACCCTGGAATTGTACTTACTAAAAATAGTTGGAGTTGGAATTGTGGTCAAATTAGGCCTACTCAGTCATCTCCATTTGATCTCACTAGCCTTCGTCATCATGGAGCTCAAACACTCAAGTTCTTAGCCAATTGCAACATTAAACACTGAGTATCCCGATACAGATAACAATGATGTAACAAGCATGAAACTAGAAGACTTGAAAACAAGGATGTTGATTGAACACCAAACAATTGCAATTAAAGGGAATACATTCTCGGTGGGCTATTTAGGGTTGGAAGGGTCACTTTTACAATTGGATGGTTCAATTCATCCTAGTGGCGCAGAAGGGGATCATCTTGTTTACAAGATCGTGTAATCATCTCAGTCCACATGGTGCATATCTAGTGTTGGTGTTTTTGAACACTTAATCAAGGCTTTCGAGTGTGAAGGTTACAATCACGGATCTCAATGCAACATAAGAGGTCAAGAACAAGGATCTGTCTTCTCGGAGCATTCTTTCAAGATCCATCAAAAGCATTCATCAATGAAGCTTCCTCGTCTCGATTTCACTTCTCTCCTCCTCTCTCCTCTCTCTACATTATATTTCTTCATTAAGAATGTACTTTTTGGCTCTTTCATCTTATTCACTTAAGTGGCCCTATTTTTGCATTGTAAAAGTTCCTTTTCGAAAATAAGAAAAGGACTTAATTTCATTCTTAGGGAATACAAAAGACCACAACTAGTTGTGGGAAAAATTCACATGGGGGAGGTGAAGAGACATCATTGTAAAGCTATAAATTGGGATGGCCTCTCCATTATAAAGGGTTGGCTTGTGTTTCCCTACTACTGCAATCAATAAGCTACATTATTCCATCTCATTGTCTATGTTTTCCTCCACTCTCTACTTTCCAACTTTGCAAGCATTGTAATCTTGTACAACCAAGAAAGAGCTTTGTATCTTTGAATAATGAATGAATAGAACTGTGTCTTTGATTAATGAATCAATAGAACTGTGTCTTTGATTTATTGGTCTTGTTATTATTTACACGGTTGTTTCCTTCCTATTGAATGTGGGCCTACCCTAGTTAATGTTGGTGAGAATCTGCAAGTACCTACTCACAAATTTAACCCTCTCTCTATTTTCCTACTCTCCTTTGCCTCTTCCCAAGCAAATTCCTCCTTTGTACACCGTCTGCGGTTTCCACAAGTTTAGTGGAGTATTCATGTATGATCCCCGGCCTAACAGCCACCCACATTTTTATTTAGTCCTTACATTCAATAAATGGGAGCCTCCCCATACCCAAGGATGGGCCTAGCCCTGTGACCGTTGGTAAAAACCACTAATTTGCCCTCCGACAAATTATTTCACCAACAAAACCACATTCTATCATAAAAGTATAAGAACGAAAATATGTTAAATAGGGCACGTACCTCCCCACACATTTTCTTTGTTCCTCACGCCCCATTAGACCACTACAACGATTGGGTACTTCGGTGAGAAGACAAGTGCAACATGAACTTTATGGGATCTCCTTCCCTAGTCTATCGTTGCACCACGCACCCCCATTGACTTATGACTCTTAACAAGGCCCACTATGATGTTTGAGCTTTCAACTAGAGAAGGGGATGTACCAATGTATGATAGTAATATGTGACTTGAGTTGTCTTCCATATAGACTCAAACAACAAAATGATGTAAATTTAGTTATCCTCAATACATGTCAATGTATGATAGTAATATGTAACTTGAGTTTTCCTACTTTGTACTAATTCGGACAACAAAATGATGTAAATATGATTATCCTCTATATGGATTCCAATGGCCAACTATGGGTGTGCAAAATTACTACACGAGAACTCACATGTAGTTGAGTAAGGAGAACGTAAGACCTAAACGCTTCTAACAAAGTAGCCGGTTCGGGTGCAGTACAAGTGCGGGTACAAAGTACTCAGTACGTAGGTATGATGACTTTTTTTGCCTTGGGTAGGTCCATACAAAAAATATATAAAAATTAAAAAATATAGAAATTATAGCCAAGTAAATAAGAAATTAGAGACATTTTTCACTAACCATATATCTTTTGTGGTCTTTTATCTTCGTTTTTTGTGTTTGAGTTACTTTTTAGAGTTAAAATTAGATTTTTAATATATTTCTGCGTTTTTCTGTTGACTTTTAATTGAAAACAGAAAAAACAAATTAAAATCCATTTTTGACTATGGTTATGTCCTAGGTACATCTTGGGCATACGGGTGCACGCTGAGGTATACATGTAGATGTACCCAGACATACCTATATGCCCAAGATGTACCCAAGGGGTATCGTACCCATACCAGATGGCGGGTATGTACCCAAGTTGTGTACGAGGCTGGGGGAGGGGGAGAGGGGGTGGGTGGTAAAACCAACTACTTAGGCTTTTAATATTCCTAGACTTGCTCCTTGTAAAAAGGTCCTATCGTGATTTGACCTTGGTCTGCCAAAAGAGGGAACTGTAAGGGGCAATGGCAACAAGGATGGCCCAATCACGTGTAATGCGGAACAATACAATGGCAAACATGCTTGAAAGTGAGTGATATGAGGGGGATAAATGGATGAGAGGCACAAAATAGGCTGGAAGATTATTACTGCAATAAATTATACTGATTTTGTGTTCCAAAGTTACAGTTTTGACCATGGTTTCAATCAGAATATGATGATGTTTCCCAACAATGGCTCTTGCAATGATTTTCTGTGAAGACCTTGGATTAATCAAATGAGAACAACACCATCCTTACACCAATGTTTGAGATTTGTACATGGGGGCCAAGTCATTACCACACATCAAGATATTTTTTCTGTTCCACAACAAGTTGAAGATGAGGCTATACCTAATGAGATAGCAAAGCAAAAGATTCCAAATGCTATCATCAAGCCTTCATGGGTACACTCACAGCAACCTCTTATTACAAAACCAAAAAGAATGCTTCCAAATGATCCTATGTTTCGAGCTAATACTAAAATAAAGGATCACTATCATTATGCACAGAGGAACACTACAACATAGTGGTGATATAAATGATGATAGCGATGAATTATCTTTCCTAGACTCGTAGAGACATACTCATTTTAATTTGGCTCTAGATGATATATGTGCTTCTCAACATATAGAATATGGTAATAATTCCCCAGTACAATTATATTTTTAGTTAATTTATTTAGCTAGCCACTTTTGTGCGCAAATGAGCCTTCTCTATTGATTCTATATAGTTTCCATTTGTTCCTTACTGTAAATAATTTCTTTTGTTTTATCCTCTCTTCGGATTGATGTCTTCGCTTTCTTTATATGGTTATTTTTGTTTGGCATATGATTGGGTGACTCTATGCTTCCTCCACCTTTTCTTTTAATTAGTTGCTTGGGGTCTTGCTTCCTCTCATGCTTTCCAATCTCAACTTCTTCACTTTTTTCTCTTGCATTTATGATTCATAGCCCCTTCTTCCATTGATTTTCCCCTTCCTCCACCTTTTATCTGTGTTCACCACTTATTTCAACTTTGAGGAATTTATCTTTGCTTTCCTTTGAGTACCTTCTCATATTGTTTTTGTTGCTCTTTAAATTTGTTTCAAGTCTTTGCCCCTGATTTAGATTGATCTATTCCATCGCAAGAGTTTGTTGCCTTTCACATGATGATATCACAATTATGGAAATAGTGTGGCTCTAAAAGTGCATGTTTCTGATGGTAGTAGGCAGAAGTGATTCCCCATTATTCCCCTTGTTTGTTATTTTACCTTTTACCTTCTCCTACTTAGTTGCCAATATTTCATAGATTATTTCATGTATTTTGAAATTCTTTTGCCTTTATCTTTACCAATGACGTAACACCATCTTGTTTGATATGTCTTTGATTATGATGCATGGTGTATATAATACATTTATCATGCTTATAAGTGTCTATTCTATGTTTGGTGTGCCTTCATTGTGCTTCATCACATAGGTGACGTGACTACTTTGTGATTGCTTTTCTTTATCATGTGTTTGTTGCATGATATAATGCCATAATCCATATCATTCTAACTTTATTTTCGGGTCCTTTTTACAATGCCATGATCCATATCGTGCATATATTGGGGGCACAACTTAGGCATGTTCTTTACATTGTTTATTTTTCCCAAATAGAGGCATATCATTTGTTGTGCAGTATTACCAATACCATGCCGTTAGTGGGGCATTTCATTCTTGTGGTTACACGGTTTATATATTGCCCGCATGGGGAAACCCATTCCTATAAGTACATCACATACATCTTATCCACAAGGAGAATACTTCCATTATATTTTAACCGATTATATATTTCCCACAAGTGAGCACTCATTCATATGATTACATTGCTTAAATATTTCTTGCATGGGGTAGCTCAAATGTACTTCCATTGACTACACCTTTCCCATAAGGGCCAAGGTACTTATATCTCCATTGATTATATACTGCCCATATGAGGTAACTTGTTCTTATGATTTCAATAAATTACCTTGGGCCATAATACCTGTTGTGCTTGCACCGATTATACCTCGCCCATATGGGGAAGAAACTTATTATTTTTATTACATTGATTACATTCATACGATTGGGGTGGACAGCCTTTGGAATTTTATTGATTATTCCTAGCCAATCACAGAGCAAGACTCTCCTATAATAATTACATTGCTTATATATGGCCCATAAGGAGCACCCTACGCGTGTGTCTCCGCATAGATCCTATCACACGCCTACATGGCACATCTTACCATTGTTCTTATGTTGCTTATAATCAGACCCACATGGGGCAACATGTTTAATACATACATGCTTTCACAATGAGATCTTGCTATGTTATACATCACTTCTTTCATTTTTCTATTTTACACATGATGTGCGTAATTCCTTTCTTTCAAGATATGTGATTCACAGGTACGTTTCACACCTCACAAGCAGGTTATATATTCTACTTATTTCATCTACAAACCCCATGACGCTTCCTTTCTCCCTAACATGTTTTATCCAAGAAGTTCACAGCATGGCCCACTTGGTCTCATCACAAGACACATATTTAGATTCAGCATAGATTCCAAGATTTTGATTTTACAGGGGCATCTTCACAATTTTCGGCACAATCAAGTATAATCGTACCTATGTACCTTTTCTATATTTCAACAATCCATTGATTGTATATTTATATAGATGGTGATTCACTTGCACATGTTTCCCAAATGTTTGCAGGAGCACAGGTTTCCATATCCCAAACACATAAGCATGGATGTTAGTTCAAAATCTTCCACAACCTCTACTATGAAGATCAGTGTTCTCTCTCTTCTTTAAACTTTCAGCTCATTGTCATTCCTATACTAAGTTCAAAAAAACCCTCAATAGGTTTCCATACAATTGAGATATCTTCTATGTATCCACTTGATTGTTTTACTTTGATATGTATGCACACACATCAAAGTGGGGCATTATGTACATACTTAATTTTGTTGCAACACTAGTTATTTCCTGTAGTGCTAGTGTATGTGTGTTTATTGATTATTGGAGTACATTAGGTTCTTATTGGTGCATGTTCCATGTGTTGTTTGACATTGGACACATTCCCTCTATTATTCTCTTCTTGTTTCTCTGCTCTATGACTGATCTTGTTTCATTCCCCTTTGTGTTGTATTATCTCTCCTCACTGGGTTTCTCTCTTCCCTTCTTTGACTATTGATCTAGGATATTACCTCGAACCAAAATGGTACAATTCCAGTTGGTGAAACATTACTGCTACAGTTCTACTCATGTGTCATGGGCCCTTCTTTCTTGGCTTATCCTGCCCATTATGTGTCTGCATGCATGCTAATAGTTTTCTAATTTAAATTCAACAAATCTATATATACATGTCTACTAGTGTGTTTGGGAAAATCACATGAGGACATTCGTTGAAATTATAAAAGGAATTTATTTGTTTCATTGATCTCTCTCCATTTCACTTTCATCTTTTTATCATTCTTATATTTACTTCAAGAACTCTCAATAGATTTCCATGCAATGCAGACAGCTTCTTAGTATCCACTCGACTGCTTTACTTTGATATGTATGCACATTAACACATCAAAGTGGAGTGTTATGTAGACACTTGAATTTGGTGCAGCACTATTTTTTTCATGTAGTGCTCGTGTGTGTGTGTTTATTGATTATTTATCCACATTTGGCTCTTATTGGTGTATGTTCCTTGTGTTGTTCGACTTTCAACATTTCCCCTCTATTATTGTTTTGGCATCTCTCTACTTTGTCTTATCTTGATTCCTTTTCCTTTGTCTTGTTTCTCTCTCCTCGTAGGTTTACTCTCTTCCCCCTGTTTTTCATTTTTGCCAAAATTGTAGGAATACAATTCTTGTTTGCCACAACTGTACAATGGTTCTAATAGGGTCCTAATTTGAATTCAAGAATTCTATAAGTACATTAGTGCATTCAGGAAAATTGTATGAGCACATTCATCGAAGTTGTAAGAGCAAGGAATTCATTTGTTTCAAGAGCATCCATGTGCCAAAAGTAAATTTCAAGTATTTAGAAGTACATAAAGCATTTGTTTGTTGCACTGATTAGAGCATTAAAAGCAATAAGGGTTGGACACTTTCATTATGTTTGATACTTGGTGTTGTCTGCCAAACTGTTCATAGTACTAGTCATTTGATAATAATGGAAGTAAAAGGCATGCCCCCATTGACTCCCTCCAAATTTTGTAGTGTTACAGTTGCCTTATGATTTTGTGAAGGAAATTTGTTTCCAGGAAACTCATAGTGGATTGTAGAAAAGAGAGCAAGCTTTTCAGAACCCTAAAGCAGACGAACTAGGTTATCAAATCTAATTTGCCCTATCAAATGGTTGTAGTCTTGCCACTAAAGGAGTGCTACAGTTCTGGTAGAGGTTCTTTATTTGCATTTTTTTTGGTATTTCACCTCATTGTCTTCTAATATGCAATGTGTTTTTAATGACCATCTCTCAAATTGTAGCAAAATTTGTATAATTTCTTAAAGCTATTTCTTCCAAGCATTACAATTATTCCAATTTTCTTATGCTCCTCAAACATTCCAAGTTTACTAATTTATGCAATTAGGAGTGATTTATTGAGTTATATTTAATTAGGCCTAGTGCAATAGACGTGGTTAGTTATAGCAAATTTTCATTGTCAAACCGCTTTCCACAAATATAGATAAATACAGGACATGTGTACTCCCTTTACAAATCTGAAGCATGTCCCTATCTTGTGTTGCTCTCCATGTCACAAACATAGCACTATAACTTATCTTCTCGACCCTTTCTGCTTTGACCTTCCTCGATTATGGAGACTCCAACCACTTAGTGCTCACAAACATCTACTTAAGAGACATTAGTAATGCTTCAATGCTCTGCAATATGATCAAGCTTACAGTGAATCATGTAACTCCTGGTCGCTGAAGCTGGTTTCCTTAGGTGTCCTCTCTCTCATCAAGTAAAGCACCAAATGATGATTGTTAAAATATTTGGCAATATTTAAGGATTATTCAACAACAATTTTCACACATTTGATTTTCCCTGTTTCAACAAGTAGGAGATCAATGCAATGGAAGGCGCAAGGTAGGATGCCTCTCCTCAGAAAGACTCTGCTGATACGTACATTGTTGCATTGTTAGCCACAACTTGGACGACATTCTCAACACCCACATCCATGACCACCTTCTCTAACATTTTATGTGAAGTCTTTGTAATCTTCACTTCATGCGAGGCATCAATGTGCTTCAAGAACACCAACTAACTACATGAAAACAAAAGATTCTATCAATATGTGATTCCTACAATCCGTCCATAAATTAGACAAAATTTTGTTAGCTTTTTGTGCCATATTATTTTCTAATCCTCTACTTCGTAATTTTTAAGGCTTTCTCCAACAGAGCCCACTCAAATCACAAATACTATGTGAATTGAACATGTTTTTATCAATAGTCAATACAATCACCAATGACTCTCAATGTGGGCTTCTCGCCACATGGAATGGTAGGTTGTTATAATACCAAAAATTTCAACAAACATCCTTGCTTCATGGCACACTTTTCTTCGTTCTAGGAAATAACTTTCAGCAAAGGTTGTGCACTGAGGAGCAATGCGAGGAACAAAGAAATCCTGTGAATGCAACCATCTTAAACTCTCTCTAGTGGATGAACCACGAATCGATGGGCCAAGAAAATATCCTACTAGCTTAGTATCTAAATCTAGAGAGAATTCATCACGAATACAATTGTTCTTGAACTGTCCTCTTTTTTCTAGTTTTTCTCCTCATAGGTAGTGAGGAGAGCATTTATCTCTCATGTAATTTAAGGTTCCAATTTAAGACATAAGTGCACATCTCAACCAGGGATTCATGCATGATGGTGTATTTGAGGTGATTAGTGCCTCCTTTCATCTGGAAACCATGAAATTTAAACATCCTACTTCCCGATTCTAGACACTTTGTGGCATGCTTCCAAGTGTGGTTGTTGGACTTCCTACTAGAGTTTCTTGAGGATTCCCATTTTTGTATATTACTACAAACTACAAACCAACAAAGAAAGAAGAAAACATAGTTACCTAAGTCTCAAAGACAGGGACGAGGATTCCAAGACACAAGAAACTTTGCCAAATTTTGGGAACTACTAGGGAATGGTTATTAAAATAATATTTAAAAATGTTAACTTTATTCAATGAAATATAAGGGTTTCGATATCTAATTTACCCACGGCATGTGAAGAGGGGTATTTACACGCATGCAAGATAGTTATAGTAGCCATGGGGTCACCTAAAGGTATGGATCACACTTCTCCATGTGGACCAAGCGAGAACACGGTGGAACACTTCAAACGCATATCGCATGGTGGTTATAGTGGCCATGGGGCCACCTTGAGGTAGGGGTCGCACTTCTCCATGTGAACCAGGCGGAACACGAATGAGCACTTTGAAAGTGGATCACTCAATGGGCATAAAGGAACCCACCCACCCATGTTCCACTAGCACCATCATTTAAAACCCCCGATAACAAGGTTCATGGAATCAAAAAAGCAAGGGCAAATGAAATATTGTCTCCTCCATCTATCCATGCAATCAAACTTAACTTTCATGGTGTAGCAAAAGGCACCCCAAAAAGAAATTTTTGGGACTCTAAGGGTTCATTTTCACTCAAATTCAACAAGGTGTCAAGGAAATACTCTAACAATCTTACAAAAGTAAAATCCCTTGAGGGGATAACACTTGCAAAAGATTATAATTGGCTATTAATTGAAATCAAAGGAGATACTAAATTAATTGTAAAAGCTCTTCGGAAGAATCAAGTCAAGAATTGGTAGTTGGCTCAAGTCTCGATGGATTCGAAAACCTCACCAACAATCTTCATGAGATTAAGATCATCCAAAATGGCGATCAGGGTACAAGGTGGTAGACCATCTAGCCAACGTATGGTGGGTCTAAATTCAGCTCAAAACCATTTGAAAATTTTTACCCCAACCCTCCTTGGCAGAAATTTAAATGCCCTCATCTCACGTGATTGCAAAACCATTTAATCATGCAAGTGCAAGCCTGCGCCCATTCGGAAAAGATAAAATTCATAGTAGGTTCAATTTCACACATACTTTGGGACAATTGTGAGGAAAGATGGCATTAATGACTTGACACATGTGGGGGTGTATATACTTGTGATCTCATCCCTTCCTTTTCCTATTTGGAATGGCAGCAGACGGAACAGCACAAGCAAGAGCCCCACACATGTACGCTCTTGTTCTCATTTTTGCTTGTTCTTTTGCAAGTCCATTTGTCGGGATTGAGTGAAGCAAATCTTTGGTCTACTCTTTGTTTTTATGTCGCGCCTAGAGGTTGGCATTTGGGGATTTCAAAGCATTTTTCTATGCCTCAATGTTCTCATTCACAGCTAGCATTTTTGTTCTATTTTTGACATAATGATATATGGGATCTCATAGTTAAATGGGATTCTTCCAATTTGATTTTGGAGAATCTCATGTTCTGTCCATTGAGTTTACTAGGTTTGCAAGGCAATCCAAAAGGAATTGTTGACAGCATGGTTTTGAGAATAACCTATTTCGACAAATACCGAGCAAGAGCCATGACAGATGAGGGTCCCTCCAACAAGAATAAGAGAAGACAAAGAAAAGAGTCTTCTACCAGCATTGTGCAAAATGCTTGTAGCGTTGAGGAATGATTTCTCCTTGCACGATGTGCACAACTCCATTGGATTGGTCAATGGCCTCAAACTCAAACAATTGCTGAATGTTGGGATTCTTCTGGACAAAACCACAAGAATGGCTATGGAGGAAGATATGGCGTTATGGAAAAGAAGTTATTGTAAGGGGTGAAGGATGAAAAGCTTTTGAAGTGGATGGCCAACAACCTCCTAAGGCCACAATTGGTTGCTCATATGGGGGAAAGGGCCTCAATTGACTATATATTGCAAGCTATAAAGGATTCAGGTCAGTCTACCCCTAGACTTGACACCGAAAGTGGCCCGATTAATTGGCATCCAGGATTGTTCTCCCGGGGCCAATAACACATTGGTTGTGTGCAAGAAGGCCTTGAACAACGGGGGATTGATATCGGGTTCGGGGTTGATCATATTTGGACCTTGCTCACGGCCATGGTTGTTGAAGAAGTGGTGCATGGTAAAAATTGGATGCCATTTGTGGCCAGCTTGGGATTGACACTTTTCAACACACATAGTTTGTTGAGAATCCCGCTTACCAATTGGTGGAGGAGGATGAGCATGAATGCAGACCTACCATCATGGTTCCAAATACTAGCAAGGCGGAGGAAGGGTTATATTTGTTCCCAATAGTTCTTGGTAGGCACCTTCAAGCATAATATTGTAAATATTACATTTTCATATGTAGTTGGAATATGCCTTCAATTTGAAAGGTTGTGATATGCATTTGGCTTGGTCGGGATTTTGTAATATGACTTCTATTATAATAGATCGGCAACAAACCTTTTTGGCCGATCAAAAAATATGAATATAATGGTTTAAACGTTATTTAATAATTTTTGGTGCTTTTAGGATTAGAATGGTTTTTTGTAAAAGCGTCAAAATAAAAGCATAAGAAAATTTAAACTTTTAAAAACATTAAAAAATTGGGGACATTCCATGCAATTCCAAGACATCTAATACTCAACAAATACTCATGAACCAAATTGCAAGTGAGTTACACTTCGAGCTGTTCAATTTGCAAGACCTACACATACTCGACTTGAGTTTTGTAACTATAGTTAAGAATGGATTCATGACTTTTAGTTTGTGCGTATGTTTGCTTGGTGACTTGATTGTCTCAAGACTACATTGCTTGTATGGCTTTGAGAAAGTCTTTGAATCTTATGGAAGTGATAGATTCATAGTCAAAATCATTTGCAAAATTACTTTTCATTAGGAAGCTTATACAATGTACAATTGTGAAAAAATGCTTCATGTTTGCACACCACCAAGAGAAATGATTGGGTTCATCATAATGGGATATCAAAGCAAGGATTTGATTCTCTAAAGGTTGGTGGTTCTCTATGTTGTTCCATAGTTGGAACCCTAAAGGCAGCAAAGTAGTTTTCATTAGGAAGTTTGTATAGTGTGCGAGTTGAAGAAAAAATGCATTGTGCTTACACACCACCAAGATAAATGGTTGGGTTCATAAGAATGGGATATCAAATCTAGGATTTGATTCTCTAAAGTTGGTGATCGTTCTCTATGTTGCTCCAAAGTTGGAACCCTAAAAGCAGCCATGTTGATACCTTGGTAAAGAAGCTCCATTGTGAGGATATCCTCGGGGCTTCTAAATGGTTAAAAGCATATCAAGATTAGTTGAAAATTTTAAGTTTGGAGGTTGAGGTGGTTTCTGATAGAAAGTTGAAGGAAGACATACTTGAAAAAAATGGAGAAATCTTACACAAACGGAAGGAAGGTTTATGCCATCCTCACCAAAATGCACACTTAGAATGGACACTCCTAAATTAAGCCTCTAAGCTCAAGTAGGAGGGATTGCTCTAAATTACACTCAAAATGACAATAAGGCAATGTGAGGGTAGTATATGGGCAATATGTGTTAGCATAACATGGCCAAAGCATACTGATAAAAGAAATAAATAAAATGACCAATGTAAGTAAATAACATAAAGAGACGTAAAAGAGTACTTATATGTGGGGAACTTGTTGACACAAAGATCTTGTTGTTTGACTAGAGCAATTGTGTTGCAACGTTCAATGTCTAAAGAGGAAGCATAGAAGCGTATAAGAGCCATAGAAAATCACATAGCTGCATATATCTAAGCCTTTGATGTGAGCAACAATACTCTTCTACAATGTCTTCAAGACTTGTGTTGTAAACAAATATACTTTGGTGAAGTCTCTTTGTCCTACTAGGTGAACTTAGGGATCAATTGTGAAAACCTTCTATAAATGTGCTATAGGACTGAAAAATAAATCAATTTTTGTTTCTTGAAATGAGCTCTTAGACACACTATTTATATGCTAGTAAATTCTAAAGTACATATCCCAATCAGGTCAACATGTTTAACTTTGGCCAAAGTTGTCCACAAGGATACAAATGCCACGGGGCATAAAGGGATAGAAGTTAGGATACACTAAGGGCACCTACTCATAATCATGACAATGTGGATGCTCTAGCCAAAGCACACCCCAATTCTGCAATATATCAATTATGGGCGATATAGTGCACCAAAGACCCTAGACAAAATGCACTAGTAATACATTTTGGAGTGCATACATTCTTATCTTCTCTAGAAGCAGGTCTTCCTTTCACATTATTATTTGTAATACATTGCATTGTATGTTATGACATGTTTAGATGTTACTATTTTGGGTTCACCCACATCTAGAATCTTTTGTTGTCATTTTGGATTTTGCCCTATAGCCTCTTGTTTGTTTTAGATGTTGAAGCTTAAAATTCACTTCCTTTAGATATTGTAAATGGTTCTATTGCCAAGCCCCATTGACCTGCGTTGGTCATTCATGGAAATTAACATAAATTCTATCTTTCTCCTAGCAGGGTGCTCTTTTAGGGGATACATGTATACTCACATATGTGTACAAGGAGTTAGAGCACAAGGTAAGATTATCTACCATTGATTTCCTTTGAAAACAATATGCAAGGTGACCTTGATGGGGATAGTTCTCGAGTTCACACTTGTGAGGTTCAATATAATTTTCAAGGAACCTAGGCATACATGTTAAATGTTAAGCACACGCTTATTCTAACGAGGGGTGAATCGGTATAAGATTTGCGCGGAAAACCCTCTCTCGCGAAAAAAAACACAAAATAAGATTGCTTGGATCTACCGTCCAAATCCAACCCAAAATTAAATGCTTTACAAATGTTCATAGGCACCAACCTATTGGAGACACCAATCCCCAATGCCAAGCACCAACTCAGCCAATTCATGAGCACCAACCCACTGGAGACACTAATCCCCAATTTTGTGAGGCACCGACCTCAACAATATAAACTTCCACCTTCTGTAGTTGCTTCTTCAATCGGATGATGGCAATTTCGCTTCTCTTCATACACACAAATCAAATCATACTTCCAACATGGATGCTGGTCCAATTAATGAAATCAGATCGCTTTATATTTCTGTTCTTCCTTCTTACTCTTTATTCAAATGATATTCTCATTTTACTTTTGCTCCTCTCTTTCACTTCTTCTCTCAAATGATGTATCTATTTCATTTTTTGCTTGTCTTTCTCAACCTTTTCATCTATCTTTTATAGCCTTAATGTGCCTCTTCCCAAGAGGGGCGACTATCAAAAGATGTCTCTTAAATTAATATTAATTAACTTCTTTAACTCCTTCCAAATGGGTCAGCTGGGCTTGTATTTAATATTTGTTTATTTCTTTTATTTCCTTAGATGAAATCGTTGGCCCTTTCATAATTAAAATGTTGGTATACAATGTGATTGTTCATTTATTATTATATTAAATCTGATCACTATAAAATCTGATCACTATAATACATCAAGGACACTATTTCTCTTTGATCGTTGTGCATTCTCTTTTGACATCAATGACTCTTATTCTGTGCATTCTCTTGTGACATCAACAACTCCTTTGACATCAATGAAAATATTTCCAACAATCTCCCCCTTTGTCATTGATGGAAACCCTACAAAGAAATAATCATCTCCAACCAGAATACTCCCTCTTTCTGAACTTCTTCCTCTTCTTTGTTGCTCCCTCTTTCTTTAACTCTCCCCCTTTGACATCAATGGCAAAGGGATATACAACACAATCACAATGTATATCACCAAAATATCCATGGAGCTGAATAATGCAATGATTAGCTCCCCCTTAATCCATGCTTCTCTTGACGGTTTTAATGACTAGATGAAGAATGGATCACTCCCAATTTCTGCCTTAGAAACTCAAAAGTTTCTTTTGGGAGGGGCTTCGTGAAGATATTTGCTATTTGTTCCTTTGTGGCAATGTACTCCATCTTTACTTGTTGATCTGCAACTTGTTCTCTCAAGAAGTGATACTTGATTGGAATGTGTTTTGTTCTAGAGTGCATAACTGGATTCTTCGAAATGTTTATTGCACTAGTGTTATCACAGAGTATTGAGATTGGATGTTCATATTCTATCTTAAAATCTTTCAACGTTTGCTTCATCCAAAGGACTTGTGTACAACAAGACAACTGCTGCTTTATGTATTTTGCTTCAGCCATAGATAAAGAAACTGAAGGCTGCTTTTTGCTTAGCCATGACACAAGATTTTTGCCAAGAAAGAATGCTCCTCCACTTGTACTCTTTCTGTCATCAACACTTCTTGCCCAATCTGCATTTGTGTATGTTGTTAGTGTGAAATCTTCACCTCTTGGATACCACAAGCCATAGTCCAAAGTGCCTTTTAGATATTTGAATATTCTTTTCACTGCTTGCACGTGTTTTTTTGGGGCTGCTTGAAAACGTGCTACTAAGCCTACTGACTTGCATGATGTCTAGTCTTGATGTCGTGGTGTATAACAAGCTGCCAATCATGGATCTATAAAGTGTCGATTCGCTTCAGGAGATTCATCATCTTTACTTAACTTGCATCTGTAACCATGGGTGTGCTAATAGGTGTGTAGTCTTCCATTCATGAACTTCTTCAACATCTCCTTTATATACTTGGTTTGGGAGATAAATATTCCTTTGTTAGATTGAGAAATTTGCAAACCAAGGAAAAATGACAACTCACCCAACATGGACATTTCAAACTCCTTTTGCATATCTTTTGCAAACTCTTGGGACATTCGTTTACTATCTCCTCCAAAAATGATATCATCCACATATACCACAACAATCAACTGATTCTCACCTTCAGTCTTGATATAGAGATTACTATCAGCAACTCCCCTTTTAAAACCTTGTTCTTGTAGATATGTCTCAATCTTCATACTCTGTGTATCGGTGTGTGCATGCGTGTGTGTGTGTGCGTGTGTGCATGTGTGTGTGTGTGTGTGACCCAGAATTAACATTAATACATAAGACTCAATAATGACATGCATGCGTGTGTAACCCTCAATTTACATTCATGCATAAGACTTGATAATGATAGGTATTGAAAATCCAACAAAAGAAAAAAATTACTATATATAGCCATAAGTCTACTCGTAGCTAGGATTGATTAATCTAGCATCATGATAAGTTTTTGTATTCATCCTTTTCATGTTGTGAGATATAAATTGGGATTATAGTGATCTGTTATTTGGTAAAGCTATAACAGCCTTCTATTCCATATAACTAACTTCATACAGGATCTTGGGTGGCGATCCATGATCTCCATAACCCAATTTGGAAGGTATCTTCAATTTGCGTTTTCTCCAACACACATTCCCAAAAGACCTTGGTCCCAACCTGTTCCATAAACAATACACAATGATCTAAGGTATAACATTTTCATTTTCCCCTTTTTTATGTGCAAAATCCATGGCCCATAAACTATAGAAAACTCATTGGTTTCATAAATATGATAATTTAAAATATCAAAAACTGGTTTTCATTTCCCATATATTCCCCTAATGGGTGTAACTTTATCATTTATGCACTAACCTATAAATCCACGGGTAAAAGATTTCTGACCAATACTGAAAATCCATGCAATATGCAATGGGAATTTATATGAAAAATAGTTAGTAAATATTATTCACAAATTGGTATAGAAATGCAGGAAATACATAAATTGTCATATGGCGAGTTCAATCAATAGGCTAGACATACAAAACACCATTACCATGGCTCCATTACCAAATAAACATACAATTGTGATATTTCTTCCAGATATCTATATCTTTAAATCGCTAATCACTTTGAGATGTATACAATAACTATCCATATATTTGATGGTAGAATAGTTGAAAACAGCATTTATATTAACATTGAAATCGTATCAAAATAGTACACACATATATACATATAGATAGATAGATAGATATATATCTTGGTCCACGAACAACGACAAGACCACCATACCTCTACAATACTATTAAAAATAACAAATGCTTATGGTAAAAACAATACAATGATAGGACTACCACACCTCTACAATGTTAGAAAAATAAACAGTGTAGAGAGAAACAATCACAATGAAAGCAATAAGAAATAAACAGATCTAAAACACATACACAAATATTACATGGAAAACTTGGTACCAAGAAAAACCACAGGTAAAGGTCTCTCAAGTATTTTATTACTCGGGAATAAATCCGTTGTTACATCAATGTCAATCACCACACACTAGCTCTAATGATTACAATCTTGTACAATCGTACAACTTTACAATCCATGGGTTCCTTTTATAGAAAGAACTCGTAGTACAAACCATGTGTAGTACAAAGCGCGTGTAGTACAAGCTGCGAGTCGTATTGTAAGGACTCCTGAAAACATGTTGTCGAACTCTTGGTCGAATCAACCTGCCAACCTACCAGCTTGGTCGCTACCTGCTCACTCAATGCTGACTTCACATACCAACAATCTCCCACTTGAAGTCAGATTTCTTCCCTGCAAATTACTCCTGAAAAACCAATGCCTCATGTTGCCAATCAATTAATAAGCAAGCCAAGAGAAGTTTTGCACCAAATGAACTTCTCTCTTCTAATGGGTTTTGTCAACATATCTGTTGGGTTTATATTTGTGTGTATCTTGGCTAAAGAGATTTGTCCTTCCACCACATCACATACAAAGTGATATTGCACATCTATATGCTTCGTTTTGGCATGGTATGTTGGGTTCCATGCTAAGTGCAAAGCACTTTGGTTGTCACAATGCAACACCATTTTATCCTGCTTGACCTACAACTCACCCAAAAGCCTATGAAGCCAAATACCCTCCTTACAAGCTTGTGTAGCTGCCATATATTCAGCTTCAGTAGTGGACAAAGCTACCACTGACTAAAGCTTAGAGACCCAGCTAACTGCACTTCCTGCTAAGGAGAAAACAAAACCTATAGTAGACTTTCTCCTATCTCTGTCACCACCAAAATCTGCATCCACAAAACCATTTACCTGAAGACTACTCCCATTGAAGCAAATAACAGCATCAGAAGTGCCTCTCAAATATCTAAGAATCCACTTCACAACCGTCCAATGATCATATCTAGGATTCGCCATGTAATGATTGACTACTCCCACTGCTTGTGCAATGTCAGGTCTGGTGCACACCATGGCGAACATAAGACTTCCTGCTGCTGAAAAGTACGAGTACATGGGTCATCTGACTCTTCTCTGCTTCGGTCTTTAGGACACTATTCCGAAGACAATTTAATATGAACAGGAAATGGGGTACTAACTGGTTGTGCATTCTGCATATTGAAGCACTACAAAACCTTTTCCACATAAGTCTTTTGTGACAGCCAAAGCTTCCTATTCTTTTTGTCTCTATGTATCCTCATCCCAAGAATCTGATTTGCACCTCCTAAGTCCTTCACTTCAAACTCCCTAGCAAGTTGAGCTTTCAATCTAATGATTTTGTGCATGTTGGGACCTACTACCAACATATCATCAACATACAAAAGCAAAATAATGAAACTGCCATCTTCATACCTTTGAAAGTAGGCACAATGATCAGCCTCACATCTACTAAAACCCAAGCTCATCATGAAGGAATCAAATCGTTTGTACCAACATCTTGGTGCCTATTTCAAACCATACAACGATTTGTTCAACTTGCAAACAAGATTCTCTTTGTCTCTTTCCTCAAAACCTTTCGGTCACTCCATCTAAGTTTCCTCTGAAAAATCACCATGTAAGAAGGCCATTTTAACATCTAATTGTTCTAACTCTAAATCTAGACTAGCAACAAGAGCCAAAACAACTCTAATTGAACTAATTCGTACAATAGGCAAAAAAAATTCATCAAAATCAATACCAAATTCCTATGCATACCCCTTGGCCATCAACCAAGCTTTATATCGCTCCACGTTATCATTTATAAAAATTTTCAATTTGAAGACCAACTTGTTCCCTATAGTTTTTTGCCTCTTAGGCAATAGCACAAGCTCCCATATATTATTTTATGTAGAGCTTCCATCTCTTCTCCATGACAACTCTCTATTTGCTTACATCTTCACTTTGCGAAGCTTACGATATTTTTTTTGGATAAGATAAAAAGAGTTTGGTTTTAAGGGGACCAAATAAAACCCGAACATTAAGAAGTAAGTTTTAAACAAAAAAACCAACAAAAAGCCATGGAGGCTAAGTAAAGAATAAACAAGCATACCACCACAAAAGCAGAGCAAGGCATGTCTTAAGGCTTAGGTCTTTTCTCCTCCTTTTCCATTGTCTAGGTGTTTACACTTGCGGGATCCTTTAGGCTTTCCTCCTCTTTATCTTTAATCTAGGTGTTCACGGCCTCCATATCAGAACCCTTGTCAATCTCATATTCATCACTATCGAACTACTAAGCATGAGCTTCATATTGGGCTTGTTGTCCTTGGCCATTTGATCTGAAGGATAGAGACCCTTTGTTCCTGCATGAAAAAATCTGCTTGAATACCCCCAATTCTCTTGTTCTAGACCTCTATTTTGTGTTGACACTCCTTCAATTCCTGTATGAGATTCTTATTAATAGTGAGAATAGTATCGGCAATCAACTCAACACGCAGCAGTCTAGCCTCTCAGTCCACGAAATCTTTTTCCCTATTACCAGAATTCTCACCCACATTCTGAACCCCCCTTTTCAAGTTGCATTGTAAGCGTCCGTTACCCCTCAAAAGTGTCTTTCCCTTTCCTTTTCTTCATACATTTGAGGGTCGATGCAGGGTTTCATGGTCAAACTCGGGATCACTATTGTGCCCAAGCTATGCAGGAATAATGGGTTGGCTTCTTTGGACTAACAAAAAATCAGGCCTTGATGGAGAGGGACATCAATTTTCTTATTTTTGAAGTCCTCAATGGTGGAAAGCAGGGACTGTAGAGGAAGAAATCCAGACTCATGGTTTGGTTTCTACGAAAGAAGTTTAAAATAGAGAGATGATGAGAGAAAATCTTCCGAAATTTTCCTTCCAAAGTCAGGTATTTCATGACCACTAAGCAGACGTCGGCCCAACAATCAGGGAGGCAAGTACAGGAATACCATCATTGTAAGCAACAATATGCTTGCCGACCTCAAAAAAAGTGGCAATTTCGTGTTTTTTTTGCGGTTTTATCCTTATAGATTTTGAGCCCATCCATTTTAAGACCCATTATCTCAGTTATGGCATTCTCAGAGACCCTAATTTGAACCCCTCTAAAAATAAAGCCCCCATCAATCCAAGCATTGCTGAAATCAACAGAAAGCACATGGTCATTACCTTTAAGGCACCAAATATACCTAGTGAAGCCCCCTTTATGCAGCAGTTTCCACAAGACAGCAGTCGTTTTCAGGTGAAGGAAGGTGGTAGGCTCGGTTGGAACCCTATCGCCTCCCATTATTTGCTCAATTTTTCGTTCTTGAACACCACATGGATGTAGTCGTCAATCTCAAAAAACTTGAGTAAATGCCAAATCAAATGAATTGTAACCTTTTCCAAAAGGAAGGTCTTTTCAAAATCCCAAGCATGTGAGTCTTGGTCTCCATCATTACATAGCCTCCTAATATGTGTCATCATTAATCAAAATTTTAATATTTTCCCAAGGAATACGTGTCCCTAGCCACATCATTAGTTTTGACATGTCATTGCCTTGATTAGCAAGTGCATCCACGGGTTTATTACCATCTCTGTAAGTGTGTTGGATGTCCACTTTATCAAATGATTCTAAAATTCCACGAGCTTCCTTGATAATGTTGATGAGTTTCCACCCACACTTACTCGATCCTTTAGAGAATTAATAACACACAAGGAGTCACCTTCAATAATGATGGATTTTAAACTCAGATCTTTGCACATCATGATGCCCCAGAGCATAGCCTTTTTCGCATAATTATTGGTATGATTACCAATGAGACCGCGTAGGCACCGATACACCTACCCATGTGATCACGAATCAGACCTCCTCAATAACGGTGTCCTTCTGTTTGGCCGAGCCATCAAAATTGAGCTTGAAGTAGCCGTCAGGGGGTTTTGACCATTTAACATTGTGGGTGACCCTCTCCTTCACATGACTATTAGGAATGATGTCCATGTTACTAAGAATGCTTTTTTCCCAATCCGGACACTTTTTAGACTGTTTGACTTTAAAATCTTAGCATTATCTTTAAGGGATTGTCTCACCTTTTCGATAACCTTCTCCAGGCTAGAAACTTTGTTCTTAAAAATCCTATTATTTCATTCCAACCATAGCCCCCATAACGTGTGAGGGAGGGAAAGTTTCCAGATTTCCTTAACCAGAGCATGTTGAAAATTGAAGCTCCATTGATTAGGAAGAAGGGCCACATCCCCAGGAAGGACCATGTGTAACTTAAAAAGTCTAAGGACAGCAGAGAAGACTTGAAAGGAAAAGGAGCATTCAAGAAGAGATGTTGAATTGACTCTTCATTACATTTGCAAAGGCCACATCTATTAGTGATGATCATTCCCCTTTTTCTTAGCCTATCCATAGTTAGGATCTTACCTTTAACTTCCCAGAAGAAGATATTGATTTTGGGAATAAGATTCTTATTCCAGACCTTGCCTCTAGAGAGTATTGGGTTCAATGTGCTCAAAATTTAACAAATAACCAGATTTAACTCCATACTCCCCTGTGTCCATGGTTCTCCAAATCAGCTCATCCTGAGCTCTATAATGGGGTATATGGTAATCTTAAGGCTCTTATTTAGGTCTTGAAAGGGTTGTATATCCCCAAGGTAGTGGGGGAGGGAGGAGGGGGATCCACTTCCTCTCTTCATTCCAATAGTTGCAAACCAATTCTCCATGTTCTGGTTAAATAATGGCCAAAGCTCACTCCATGGCTCTTTACCGTTTTCAGGGCTCTATCCTTGATCCATGGGTCCTCCCAAAATTTTATCTTAGTTCCATCACCAAGATTCCATTTACTTCCTTTTATCAACAACTTTCTAGTTTGGCAAAGATTATTCCAGAAAATAGAACCTCTAGGAAGCTCCAAATCAGAGAAGAGTGCCAGAGTTCCGCCAAAGGGCCACAAATATTTCGCTTTCAAGATTTTGACCTGGTGCCCTCCTCTCTATGCAATCTCCAACCAACCTTAGCTATTAGTGCTTGATTCATGAGTTGTATGTTTTTAATCCAAGACCACCCCTATCCTTAGGTTGAGTGACTTTATCCCAAGCAACTAAAGGGATTCTATTCTTTTCCTCTGATCCAGTCCATAAAAACCGTTTTTGTATGCCTTCAATAGCTTTCTTGACTCTAATTGGTAAGGTAAAGATGGACATAATGAACACAACAATACCCTGTAAGCAACTTTGAAGAAGCTGAGTTTTCCGGCCTATGAAAGCAATGAGCCTTTCCAAGAGGCAACTTTTTATGAAATCTTTCTATTAATTTATTCCACCTCCTTCCTCTTAACTTTTTCCCACAAAGAGGCATTCCAAGGTATGTATCTGGGAGGGCCTTGATGTTGCACTCTAGAATGTTGGCAAGCATGTTCTATTGCTCCTCCCCCACATTAATGAAGAAACATGAACTCTTTCTAAAGTTTATCCTCTGCCCTGTAACTTTTTCATATTGTTTAGTGATGCTTTTAAAGGCTCGGGCCTCCTAAACAGCCACTTGACCAAGAAGAACCGTATCATCCACAAACTGCTGCAGACATTGATTCTCAACTCCATGTGCCACTTTAATACCTTCCATAATACCATCACTTTGAGCCCTAGAACATAACCTGCTCAAGGTTTCAAAGCAACTATTATATATAGGAAAGGTGATAGGGGATCTCCTTGCCTCAACCCCTTTTCGATTTGAAGAATCCATTGGGCTTTCCATTAATTATAACAAAAAAGCTCGGGTCTTTAGTGCAAGCTTGGATCATTTTGATGAAGTGGGGATGGTAGCCCAGTCGAATAAAAGGGAGTACAAGAAATCCCAAGATATCTTATCATAAGCATTTTTGCATGTCCAGCTTCACAATCATAGCCTCCCTACCTGAGAGCTCCACAGAGTGTATCATCTCATGAATAGTGATTATGTTGTCCAAGATTTGTCTGCCAGGCACAAAGGCTCCTTGATTTGGGGAAATAAAGTTACTTAGAGTCTCCCTTAATCTGAATGCCAGAATTTTGGAGATGAGCTTATACATAGTATTGCATAAACTAATAGGTCTAAAGTCCCCAAGATCTTTAGCTCCTGGCTTTTTGGTATGAGAGCAATGAAAGTGTGGTTGATTTGTTTGAGCAGGCTTCCAGATCGGAAAAAGTCTTGGACCGCTAAAACCACTTCTTTCTTAACAATATCCCAATACATTTGAAAAAGAAAGCAGGGAAGCCATCCGGCCTTGGGCTTTTGTCACCTTCCATAGCATCTAGAATAGCTTTAATCTCTTCCTCAGAAGGAATGACTATGAGTTCACTATTCTCAACTTGGCTAATAACCGGTTCAAAAATATTAAGAATCTCAGCTCTAGAAATCTCATCTAAAAGTAAATCTTCAGCAAACAAGTTCCTAAAGGAGACAATGGTAGTAGAGATATCCTTATCCTCCATAGCCATTTCACCATTATCTTTCTTTATTTCTTGAATTCTTCCTTTGTTAGCTTTAATGGTGGCAGAGATATGGAAGAATTTGGTGTTACTGATCACCTTCTTTAAGACAAGTAATTCTAGATTTCTCCTTCCAATATATCTCTTCTCTGCATAGTATATTGTGTTATTCAGCAATTAGATATTTTTGTGTTAATTTGTCCTCCTATGTGCTCCATCCTCCCTGTTCCATAACTTCTTCCATAACGTGGAGATCTTTAGCAATTCTGCTTTTTTGGAGAAAAATATTGCCAAAAACTTCCTTGTTCCAAATTTTAAGATTTACCTTAATATTTTTAAGTTTGGCAGCCACCTTAAACATACTATTACCTTTGACTTCCAAGCTCCACCATTCTTGAACCTCCGGATGAGTGGTCCACATTTTTTCGAACTTGAAAGGTCTTCTATGGGTTGTTTGCTCCCTTTGAATTTAAGAATCATGGGATTTTGGTTCGAACCAATGCGTGCTAGAGAGAAGAGGGTATATTGTTGCTCCTGAATCCAATGGATATTAACAAGAAATCGGTCCAGTCTAATTTGAATAAAATTTTCCCCTTCTCTCTTGTTGGACCAAGTGAATTTTGTACCACCTTTGAGTTTCAAATCCAACAAATCATTCCACCCCGGAAATTCGCGAGGTCCTCCATACTATTACCTTTGACTTCAAGCTCCTTCTCTCTTGTTGGACCAAGTGAATTTTGTACCATGAGTTTCAAATCCATCAAATCGTTCCACCCCAGGAAATTCGCAAGGTCCTCCATACTATTACCTTTGACTTCCAAGCTCCACCATTCTTCTATCTTCCTTTCCAGCTCCGGATGAGTGGTCCACATTTTTTCAAACCTGAAAGGTCTTCCTATGGGCTGCTCCCTAACACTAAATTTAAGAATCAGGGGATTGTGGTTCGAACCAATGCGTCTTGTGAAGAAGAGGGTATATTGTTGCTCCTGAATCCAATGGATATTCACAAGAAAACGGTCCAGTCTTATTTGAATCAGATTTTCCCCTTCTCTCCTGTTAGACCAAGTGAATTTTGTACCACAGAGGTTCAGATCCATCAAATCGTTCCACCCCAGGAAATTCACAAGGTCCTCCATACTCTTTAGTAAACACATTAACTCCTTTCTTTTCTGAGGGGATGATAGGTGTATTAAAATCACCTCCTATAATCTAGTTTAAATCACTAAACATCCTTAAAGGTAGTCAACTCTTCCCTAGAGCATCCTTCTACCAGTTGTAGTATTAGGAGCATATATATGAGAGTATAAATTATTTTCTGGAGCTAATTTCAGTGAAACAAATGGCTATATGGTGTTGACTATTAATGAGGGGGAAGCCTTCCAAAATATTCTTATTCCACATGCACAAAAGACCCCCAGAAGCCCTTGTAGAGGATTGACAGTGGAATCTAGCTTCTTTCCAAAAGAAATCCTGAAAGTCTTTCATCTTTTCCTGATTCATCTTAGTCTCTTGTAGCATTATTACATCCGATTTTTCCTTCATTTTGAAATCAAACAAAATCCTATGCTTACTGAGGCTGGTTTAGGCCCCTTATATTCCAAGATAAGAAAATCATTTAGAGTGAGAGGATTTTAGGCCTACCAACAATGGTTTTTGACGCCCCTCCATAATATCCTTCTTTGTAGCTCTCTCCCTCTTTTCCTTTTCATACGGTCTTCCTAGAGATGCTTTATTGGCTCCAACATCCACCTTTGATCTGGTTCTCGGTGTCGGTTTCCATTTTGGAGACGTCTCGGTGACATGTACAATGAACATACTTCAATGGGACTTTCTTTTACCACTTCTTTATCCGAGTGTCTTCAACTGGTGTTTCATTTAGGTCATTCCCAGAAGTCTCAAGAGCACGTTGGAGATCCTCCTCAACTGTAGGAATGTCCTCCAAATTAATTTCTAGGATCTTGAACATATTACTTACTAGTAGTGATTCCACTGGTCTTTGGGCAAAAAAAGCTTGCATCCATGGTATCCGGAACTATGGATCCTACACTACTGTCCTCCCAACAATCTTGAAAGACACTTTGCATCTTCATCTCTTTCTAGGTCTTGATCCACTACCATATTGTTGACCTCCTCTTGACCTGCTTCAATTGCTTCTTCTAGAATCTGTTTGGGCCTTTTGGAATCCGATCTTTAATCTCCAACGGTTTATTTATCTATTTCCATGAAGGATTTACCTTCGAAGGTCCACTTCCATTTGGTTGCATAACTCCCTTACCTTTCATATCTTCCTTATTGATGCCTTTGTTCTTCTTGATCGAGCTTTTTGGGCAGCCTCCTCTTTGGCTTTAGGACAAGATTTAATATTGTGACCTGCCTTGAAACATGAAAAGCACATAAACGGTGCAAACTCATAGTCAATCTTTCTGGGTATGAACTCCCCAGGGTGCCTTGATCTCAATGCTTCTAGGTAAAGAGGTTTCGGGGACCACATTAACACAGAACCGTGCAAATAGAAGTCTGGTTTTAGCACAAGTAACTGGATCTATGATGACCAAAGCCCCAATAGCTTTGGCTATCCCCTACAAAATGTCCAAATCCCAATATTCCAAAGGTAAACCTATGACCTTACCCAAATAGGGTATTCTTTAATGATTGTTTCCAAAGGATTGAAGCCAGGCTGCCATTTTTGCACCAAAACCACTTTGCCCGATCCATGAACAATGATCCTTGACAAGGATTTGAAAAAAATCCTCTTCCAAAGACAGATTAATCACAAAGAAAGCATTAGCATACGCTATTATTTCCATTGAACCTTTAGGCATCCACTTCCTATTAGCCCATTTCCTAAACTCCTCAATATTTGGCTCTTTACCCGGTATCTTGGCTAAAATGGTATTGCACATTGAAGACTTCACCCGGTTGGCTACTTGTTCCGTATTTCCAAGAAAACACCATTTTCATTGCAAACAAGGCTGAGATTGATAGTAGATACTGTTTGGCCGCATTGTCGACCACTCGCCGCGCCCACGTGATAGGGGGTCTCGTATCTAGCTCCACCTTGTCCCTTTCCGTTGTAAATTGTGCATCCTTCCTACCATCCTACAGATTCTCCCCGCGAATCCTTGCAACAGGCTCACTCACCTTTTCCCGCTCATTCCCAGTTTTGAAATCGCTCGCTTCGTCCATCTCTCAAGCCTCGATATAAGCTAGGGTCACCAACATCAATACTAATGCATAAGTTGAATTATAACAAAGAGAGTACCTTCCTGGTGGTCTCGTCACTCTAGTGAATCTCCTCACAAAGCGTGATGTCATCGCGATCGGAGGTCATTTCAAGCTTCGGATGTTCCCTTAATTTGAGAGACCCGATTGCTTACAAAAGAGCTCAAAGTCATCTTTCCAACGCGTTTTAAATGGGCAAAAGCGAACATTATACGTGGGAGATATCGTTCAAGCAACATCAGATGTCGGCGGGCAGAATTGAGGGCACAGTGTAGTGTAGTAGCTTTGAAACACCAATTGGCCTATCAAGAGTCGACTAGTGACGATGTGCGAAAAGAATGGCGAAGAAAAAAATGGGTTTGTTTCAGCCTCTTTTCTTCGACGATGGACTTAGCAAATGTGAGACCCTGACATGTCTCGTCGAGGGCCCTGTGACAATGGGGTTCGCTTTTTGTCGTAGAGGGGGACCTTGTCGTCGTACTACATTGTGATTTTCTACTTCCACCATTTTATAGTTTCCACATGGCGAATTTTCATGGTTCTCTAAGGTTAGGACAAGTGGCTCACTCCCTACCTTGCCAAGTGGAGGAGTTTTATGTCACCATGTCAAGTAATCAAGCTATATGCTAATCGACAACTAAGTTAAAGCAAGGTCCATGTCACTTGCCAAGCGGTGGAGTTTATTATTCACTCCAACCAATCACATATCGGTCGAACAAACCGAACAGCTCACCGTGCGTAATGCCAACCGAGCACGCTCTAAGTACCATGTCCTATGATGAACATTTCAATTTCAAAGTGCCAAGCGAGAATCCACGTAACTCGCCAAACATCCCAACTCCAACTCTCGGACACAACTCAACCGGCTGAGTCAAAAAGGAGCCAAAGTGTGATCAACGTCACATTACAAGTCGGTGGGAAACTCTATATTAAGATTTAAAGCTAATGTCTTGATGAATGTGGGATTTTACTCACATTCAAAACGCATAAGCATGCTAAAAGGCTATGCCCACGATCAACATGAAAAGTGCCTTGAAATTGGAGTTAAGGCTACGGTGGCGATTAAGGGATTAAAATTTTATCCCTAAGCATATTTAAATGTGCTAAGTGGAGCTCACTAGACGTGGAGTATGGCGAGATATGGGATGTAATCCCCTTAAAGTCTGAAAAGAGCCTTATTTAAGTTATTATATGGTTAGCCCACGTATAAGTGGGAAAATAAAGCAAAAGAATAAATCAAATATCAAACAATTTTCAAACAATAAGCCTATGAAAGGCCCTTCAAATCATTTGTGAAGCCATGGGCAATCGCACTCCAAGCCTCTCAAGCCCATCCGAGCTAGGAGAAGTCGGCGAAGACGAGATAGGAGTCGAACATTGTGGAGTTCGTCGAGAAGCGCTCACGGAGTAGCGCGAGGAGCTCACGAGTAGCGCGAGGAGCTCACAGAGTAGTGCGAGGAGCTCATGGAGAAGAGTTCACGAGAAAAGCACAAGGAGCTCGTGGTGAAGAGTTCGTGGCGGAGCTCACGGAGCAGCGCGAAGAGGAGGGCATAGAGTTGTTAGGCGGTCCTTGCAGAGCAACGGAGATTATCGCTCATAGAGCCTGTTTATGGAGCCAAAGAGTTTTAAAGACCTTTTTCTATAAAAAGGAGAGTTTGGCCCGTATAATTATTACAAAGATTATAATTGTGTCGGAGAGCCAATTTTTGTAACGACATTGTAAAAGAGGTTGTAAGAGCTGCACATTAACGACATTATTGTTGATTTCGATGTAGTACACCATTGTAACTGACCAAATCGTCAAAGGAGGTCGAATAGCACATCGATCGACATAAAGGCCGAAGAGCCCATTCTTTCGTCGACCCTATTGCGAGCTGAGGACGTTGAGCCTATTATTCCGTCGCCACCATTGCGAGGTCGGATAGCCAATGTGTACATCGACATTATTACAAAGGCCAGAGAGCCCGTTGAAATCGCATCATTACAAAGAGGCAATTAGAGCCTGTGTACCAACATTACCATCGATGAGGTCGTGAGTGCCTATTATGGAGACATTGTGCCCGTCATCCAAGTGAGTCATTTGTTGAGGTGGATGGAACCGTCCTCATTGTCGGTCATGTTGAGGGCCCATAGTGCAGAGCTAGGAGGACATTAAGCTTGACAAAGCCCAAGCAAGAGCCGAGTTGTTGGTACTCCATGCCATGGGCCGGGCGAGAGCGATGATAGAGAGGTAGAGCTAGTGTCGGTAGCACTAAAGGAGTTCTTTACTTCTGGTAGTGCTTTTGGAAAAATGCAGCCTATGTTGTTTACCATACAGACAATGCTCACAAAAATTCAGATCTAAAGATTTTGCACTTGGGAGAAGGTTTCTATCTAGTAGTACCTTGAGACCATGCTTTCGCTCATATGGCCTAGCCATTGATGCCAAGTTGTCATTGACCCCAATTCCGCATCGACACCATTGCAACCTCTCAATACAAGTTTCTCCGACCAATCTGTAGAGATTGCCCACCTTTTCTCCCTTTAGCACTACCAGCACTCCCTTTGTTACCTTGAGACAACCCTTCTCTCCACTAAACCGGTAACCATGTTTATCAAATACTCCAAGCGACAAAAGGTTTTCTTCAAGCCTGGTACATGTCTTACATGCTGAACAATCCTCACTGCCCCATCAAACATTCTGATTCGACCTCTCCTTCTCCAATAGCCTTGCACGGATTATCATTTCCCATATATACCACACCTCCATCACATGACCGATAAGAAGAAAACCAGTCCCATGAGGAGTCATGTGAAAAGAGGCTCTTGAATCAATAAGCCAAATATCATGTAACTGACCTCTCATATTAGCAGACAATACCTCTCCATCTTCCAACGGTGCTTCAACTTGTTGTATTTGCCTCGAGATGGTTGCGGGTTGGAAGTCTCCTTGTTTGCCTTCAACTAGCAATCCTTTTTGACATGTCCCGTTTTTCCACAGTTCCAACATTTAACTCTTTTTGCCCCTTGGATTTCGACCTAGTCCGTCCATGCTCAGCTTTCTCTTTTTCCGCAAATCTGCCCCTTGCTATTAGGGCTTCATTGGAAGAAGTCCCTTGAGATGTCTTCCACCTTGATTCTTCTAAAATCGCTGCGGCCACCACATCTTCAAAAACTAATTTCCCTTGCGGTGCTGAGTTACTAAGCACCATGACTAGCTGATCCCAAGATTCAAGCGAGAGCATAGTAGAATGGCCGCCTTGTCTTCTTCATCGATTTTCACCTCCACTAAAGCCAACTTGCTAATCAGTGTGTTGAAATCATTGAGATGATCCACAACTAATGAATTGTCCTGCATCCTCAGATTATATAGTTGTCATCGTAAGAGAATCTTGTTTGCCAAAGACTTGGTCTCGTACAACTTTTCGAGCTTATTCCACAAGCCTTGTGTCATTGTCTCCTCTGAAACATTAAACAAAACTGAATTTGTCAATGATAATTGAGTTGTAGCCACTGGCTAGGCATCCTTCTTGTTCAATCCATCGATTCATGGTTGCAGGTTTCGACGTTGCCCCTTTGAGAGCTAGGGCACATCCATCCTTCACCAACAAGGCTTGAACCTTTAGCTTCCACAAAGCGAAATTAGAACCATCAAATTTCTGGACCTCGTATCTGGTAATTGTGCCTCCTCTAATTCTTCACTTCTCACAAGAACAAACCCCTTCTGCACTAACCTTGCTCTGATACCAATTGTTCGAAAAATAAACATTAAGGAGAGAAACAATCACAATGAAAGCAATAAGAAATAAACAGAAACGCATACACAGATATTACGTGGGAAACATGGAAGTGTACCGGGAAAACCACGGGAAAAGGTCTCTCGATATTTTATTACTCAAGAATAAATCCGCTATTACATCAATGTCGGTGACCACGCACTAGCTCTAATGATTACAATCATGTACAATGTCAAAATTTACAATCCATGGGTTCCTTTTATAGAAAGAATGGTAAAACAAACCATGTGTAGTACAAACCGCTTGTAGTACAAACTGCATGTAGTACAAACCGTGGGTAATACAAACTGTGAGCAATACTATAGGGACTCCTGAAAGCGAGTTGCACGAATGCTTGGTCGCATCAACCTGTCAGCTTGGTCGCTTCCTGCTCACTGAATGTTTAATTCACATACCAACATACAAACCAGCGATTACTTTTGTGTCACGGGAGGTTGCAAAAGTGTCACAGGCAATTATGGAAGTGTATATGGAAATCCTGCAAAATGTGGAGATCGCATGTGTAGAAGTAGTTGTGCTTGTGTCACCAGCAGTTGCGTTTTTGTCATCGGAGGTCTCACCATGGAAATTCACAATCCTACTCAAACATGACAAGAAGTTAAGAATGATGCATCTTTTGATCCTCAATATTTTGGGGTCCTTTAGTGCATGAAAGGACACCTACAAAAATGTATAAAGAAGAGGCATAGCCTAATTATAACGGCATGAGTGTATGAAATGAATAATAAAGGGATTCATTTGCTTATAAGAAGTGTACGAGGTAATTGAGAGTCGAGACAAGTGTAACAGTCGTGAATCGATGTAAGCACACTCCAAACTGTGATGAAGTTCAAAAGTGAAGGAAGGAGGCGTGGTGACCAAATGGCACTACCAACCCATTTTTACCCACCCCATGGTTTCGAGGATAAAAATTCCTTGTGTTATGGTGTTGTTTAAAGTTTTCATTTGAATTTGTTGTTATTATTTGTGTTTCATTTCTACTAACAATTCATATTAAAATTCAGTATAATCTGCATTCCCGCATTGTCATTTGAAGCTCACTTCAAGTTTGTACAAAATTTATAATTTCAAATCTAGAAATAATTTCCAGCAAGTTTAATCTTTGGGTATTGTCAAAGTGAATGTAAACACTGTATGAGAATGACAAGGTCCAAGAAGGAAGAAATGCAGAATTACCAAGCTGATATTTCTTCAAGAAAGTGGAACTAAGAGGTGAGGAAGATGGCTGAACAAGGTGAAGCCCACAAGAAGGCCCCTATGAGAGAATATCCTACTTGGAATCACCCATACAACTCGCAATGAAGCAGCAAGCATCCACAGATATAGTGGTACATAATTTTTGACAAAATACTTTAAGTTGAAGAGAAGATACCACATGATGAAGAAGAGGAAGAATTCATGGATGAAGAGGAGGATCCCAAACAAAAGAAATGTAAAGCTAGGCTAAGAGACTGCAACCATCCCTCTTTCAAAGTCGAAACAATAGTTTATATTAATAGTTTTGAAGGGCAAGTAGATGATGAAATAGCAGATAAATGGTTGAAGCAAATGGAAGTTTACTTCACCGTGCATGATGCAGGTGAAGAACAAGAGATTTCTTTAGCACGCCTCAAAATGGCATATCATGCTCTAATTTGGTGGGAAAGTCATTTAGTTTCTTTTTTAAAAAAACAACAATGTTTTCTATATGGGATGATATACAAGAATCATTGATAAGCATTTTTATCGCATTGCGTATACAACTGATTGAAATATTAAGTGGCTATATTTTAGACAAGGTATAGTCAAAGTGTTCGGAATTATACTACAGATTCTTGAAGACAAACCGTGCTAATGGGCTTGGACTTGGGATGAAGAAGACAGCTTGACCAAGTACACAAGTGGTCTCCATCAACAAACAAGGATACAAGTCATATATAGAATGCCAAAAGACCTTGAAAAAGCATGTGTGCAAGCATACTACATTAAGAAAGATAAGTGAGGAAATAAGAAATCCGTGAAACAAAATTAGTCATCAAATAAACCACAAAAAAGCAAAATCGATCATCCAATTCTTGCACAAAGGCTAAATGGAAAGGTAAGAAAATGCCATTGCTTTCAATGTTTACAAATATCCAAAGAAACAAACGGCATTGTAATGAAAAATATTGGAAGTTGCATCTGAAAAGCCACACTAAAGAGGACTCGAAGAAGTGCTTGTCATCCTTGGTAGAAGGAAAACAAGAGGAAGCACACAATTCAGATGTTGATGACAAGTTGGGTTGCACCATTACCAAGGCAGCTTGTAAGGAGCAAGAAAGAAAGAAATGAGCAAGCTTTTCCAAATCAAGAAAACAAAATAAACGCTCTTGTTGACATTGGCTCACAATCCAATTTGATATTAGGCGAAGTTGTCAAGAAGCATGGTTTATGAGCTAGACTGCCCGGAACGCCAAGTACTCCCGTACCAAGCCTAATACGTACTCGGTACAGGTATGGGTATGGTTTGGGTAGGCTGTGGGTATGTTCCCGGGGCCTGTGGGTGCGTACCCACACGGTTTATTTTTTCAAGTGCAAAAAAAAAAAAAAAACTTGAGGGCTTTGACTGGAATTGAACATTGGAAAGTTCGTGTGAGATTCAATATTGCCAATAGGCTCCAAAGGGTAAGAGAGATGAAAAGAGCTTCATTTGGTTGACTTACAATTTTGTGGCTTTCTTGTTGCTCCTCATGGGTCCTTTATTATTCGGTCAATTTCAAAGGCTTGGGAACAAGTGAAGCACTTGGTGGTTGGGCAGCCTATCTTCTCTTCCTTTGAACCTAGGTGCCAAACCTACAAATCAATTTCATCAAATCTGAAATATAATGACAAGAGCCTTGCCTTGACAAGAGGCTGCTCTGCCCTCCTTTGGTTTGAGAAAGGAATTAATATATTTCTTGACTTCTACAGATTTGGGTAGTGGATGGAAAGGACAAACCTTAAAGCTTTCTATAAGCTTCCTCAATCTCAATTCAGAATGTATACAATGATCAGAAATGCTTTCACAGTTCCCTCTATTGGACTAATTATGAAATATCCCTTTTAAGGGCTGAAACTGAAAATTAGGAAATTAGCACAACAGATTTCTAAATCAGCAGACTGAAAATAAACCCAGATTTTGGACAGCGATCAAATTTTAGGAACAGCAGTATGAAAAGCTCACAATTTCACCAAAATATCATTCAACAATGCATCCACAATTTTTATAAACCTTTTAGAGATATTTTAGAACTGTTTTCAACCCCAAAAACATGCTAATGCTCAGCTGAAAAATTAAATATAACCAGCAGAAGTACAGCTCCAAAATAATTATGAAAGGAGGGTTTAGAAACCCCAAACTTCACAACAAATAGTAGATTCCGGCTTTATAAAATCAAGGAAGACAAATATGAACTCAAATCAGATTGTCATGCCCTAGATGGCACCAAACCCTTCACCAATGCAAGTCGCTCCACAAGGGAGAGACTCAACAATGCATATAAAAATTTGTTTGTCTTCTTTCCTCTCAAATCTGAAATATGTCTTCAAGCCAACAATGAAGGAGGGTTTCCGTCCCCCAACCAACCACTAGAAGGGTTTCCGTCCTTCTAGGAAGATGCCACACACTTGGATTTCCGCCCAAGAGTGGAAGAACAATGAGCAACCAGCCCACAAGTCCAAATAGAGAAAATGCGCCAATGATAGATGATGCAAATGAGCTCTCTAACCTTCCTTTATATCCTCTCTTTGGCGCCAAAGCCCCAAAAGGACAAGGCCGACCCATACAGTGTTCTTTTTAATCTTTAATTGGCTTCATTAAAGCTCCAAACCCAGCCGACCTGCTAAAAGCAAAAACACACTTAAAAAGAAACATTAAAATTAGAAAATAAATGCAAAGGAAGCTCAATTCCTTTTCCCAACTCTTCTACTTTGTTGCCATGGAAAAGGGAATGACAAGAAGTCCAAATTCAGGTCCTTAAGTGGGAAAAAGGGACATTACAGTCCTCCCTTCCCAAAATTGCTTGTCCCCAAGCAATTGCAATTGTGGATGTTCCAATATTTTTGCACTTTCCCATGTAGCATCCTCAAGGGGTAATCCCTTCCAACGAACCAAGTATTCCTTGATACTTTGATTCCTCAATTTCTTCTCACGAACCTCTAGGATATCTTCCAGAATTAAAACCAACTTGCCCTCCTCATCCAATGGGGGCAACTCATGTGAAGGAGTAAGGTGCTGTCCTAGTGCCTTTTTGAGGCATGACACATGAAAAACATTATGTATCTTGCTATTTTCCGGAAGCTCAAGTTCATATGCCACCTTTCCCACCTTCCTCTTTACCTTATAAGGACCATAAAAGCGAGGTTTTAACTTTTCCGCACCCTTTTGTTTGATAGAAGATTGCCTATAGGGCTGCAATCTTAGAAATACCATGTCTCCCACTTCAAATGTCCTTTCTTTCCTATGCTGATCTGCATATAGTTTCTGCTGATTTTGAGCACGTAAGAGGTTTTCCTTGAGTTCTTTTAGAATTTCATGACACTGCTGAATCAACTCTTGAGCCTTGGGTACTCTACTATCTGTCATAACCGAATCAATGAAAGAGGGAGCATCATAACCATACAAAGCTTTAAAAGGAGACATACCAATGGATGTGTGGAAGGTGGTGTTGTAACAAAACTCAGCCATGTATAGCCACTTAATCCATGCTAACTGCTGCCCATCAATGTAGTTCCGTAGATATCCTTCCACCCATTTATTGACTATTTCAGTTTGCCCATCCATTTGGGGATGGTAGCTAGTGCTAGGAGTGAGTTGGGTGCCTACCAATCGAAACAACTCTTGCCAAAACATGCTCATGAACCTGTTGTCCCTGTCACTTACTATATCCTTGGGCAGCCCATGAAGTCTAAATATCTCTTTGAAAAACACATCAGCCACTATAGGAGCATTATATTTAGTCGGAAGTGGACAAAAATGAGCATATTTAGTGAGTCTATCAACCACTACATATAAGCAACTCTTACCTTGAACCATAGGCAGCCTGTGATGAAGTCCATAGAGATGCTCTCCCATTTTTGAGTGGGAATGGGAAGAGGTTGTAGGAGACCTGCTGGAAATGTGTGTTCTGCCTTGTTTTGTTGGCATGTAAGGCATTCCTGAATGTATTGGAGCACTTCCCCCTTAAGACCTTTCCAATAGAATCTTTCCCTCACTTGTTTATGTCTTAAAATAACCTGGGTGACCAGCTGATGGGTCATCATGAACAGCTCTCAATATTTTACTCTTCACCTTCGATTCGGGCACCAAATAGACTCGGTTTTTGTAGAGAATAAGCTCATCCCTTACCTTGTACCTTTCATCACTTATTCCCCTTAAAAAACAGCATTACCAAACTTGTTTTTGGCATAGATGGTCGAGTATGATTATCGTCTCTCCTCCCAATAATATAGATTAGGATATAACTATGGGGCCATTTTAGGGCCCACATACAAGCTAAGAATAGAGTCTAGGGGAATAAAAGTTGTGGATCTAGAGGACAGTAATCCACACTCGTATCAAAGGCATAGGGTTTCAAAGCCTACGTCTAAGACATGGGGGTAGGGTTTTACTAGAACCCTAAATAAGAATAATGACAATAAGCAAGAACTAAGCCCATATTAAGGGTTAATGCCATTTGGTGGCTAAACATGGGCTATAAGAGATAATGCAAAACACAAAGATATGTTACTCTATCCTAGTCTAATACATGGTGCATCAACAATAATCAATAATACCAAACATAAAGGAAAGAGGAGTTGAGGAAACCTTTTTGAAGACAATGTCAATGCATTCACCCCCTCCTAGGTTAGTAGCACCTTCCGATAGGGTTGTTGTCGGTGGATCACAAAAGGAGAAAATCTTATTGCTCACATTTGTTATACCCGCCTAACCTCTCACAAGGTTTTTTATTTTGCTCTGTTATTGTTATGATCTTATTATTTAGGATCTTAGTTTGTTGTAGTTTTGGCTATATAATAGCCAACTCTATGTACACCAATATAGTGTGTGAATAATATTGTGATTTACTATTGATTAAATTTGCTCATTGCCTTTTATTTGGCATCAAAGTGAATATTATCCTTGTGCTTGTAATGCATTTTAGAAATCTTGTGGGAGAATGCTTCATTGAGTGCATAGAAAAATAAACATTGACGTCCATGGAGCAGCGCATCCTATGTGTGAGAAGGACTTACAAGCTAGGGCATTGATTTCATTCTTGGTTTACATCTATTTTGTGACACGCTGGAGATTTAATCATTTCTTATGCGATAGATCTAATGCCACACAAGGAGCATTATCAACGTCTATTAGAAATTTGACTCTCCGGGATCGTGATAATGTCTCCTCTCATATTTTTTTGTGGATTCAATGTTCATTCAGCGTAGATGTCGTGTATGTTAGCTGTGCAATCAAAATTCTATTAGAATCGATCATGGATCGGCATAGGGTTTAACACAGTTCTCATCGCCATCTTCTGTGCACGTCAATTTTTGTTGCTTGACGTGGCCAACTGGACCTGCATACTTTGTGTTCTAATTTGCATTCAACCACAGATTTTTTTTTTTATCTGGGCTCCAAGGAATTCTCATTTCCCAGAATTGAATACTACGTGGCAATATTGTTTGCATGAGGTTCAAAGGCAAGTCAAATACATCCAACTGGTCCGTATTTCTGAGTGTTGTCAAATTCATTTTCATTTTGCACGGCTTTTGGTGTCCTAGGAACGCAAATTGGTGACAACTCAGCAACTCGTGGTTGTGTTTTCATGCAAGCCTCCACGCACCATAGCCCACTTTGCATTCCATTTGTGCAAATGTAAGTCGGTCATTCCTTCAAATTTCATTATGTGTATTTTACTTCTTGATCACATCAAAATATGTGAGTCTCTCTTTTTCATATAGAAATCTTATGTTAATGTTGTGAAGAGTCTTGTCAAAGTTGTTGAAGGTCGAGTTTGATAAAAAGGATGCATTCTCGGTTGAAATCAACGTCCTAGTTATTGGTATTTAACAATGGAAGTACCATTAGAAAAATTCACTGGTCTCAATTTCCAGACTTGGAAAGTGAAAATCCAAATGTAGTTGATGAACAAAAATATGTGGAGAATTGTGAATGGTCAAGAAACAACTCAGCGAGATCCAAAGCAAAATTGGCGAATGGCGAGTAGGGATGATAAAGCCAAAGCCATTATTGGTCTGGATCTTTCAGATTCTGAGCTACATTATGTTGATCTCAAGAAATCATCTCATGAAATGTGGGAAAACCTAAACAAAACCTTTGGTGTTAAAGCAGTGAACGCAAAATTTTCTCTCAAATTGCAGTTGTTCAAGTTAAAAATAGGTGAAGGAGCTACAATGTCCAGTCATATTAATGATTTACGGTCTCTCCTCCGATGACCAAAGAAGTCAAAGCTCCAAAGTAGAAGATGAGGATACAAAAGCTATTATCTGTTGAATAGTTTGCCTCCCAAATACAAAAGAATGTTGTTTTCACACTCGGTCAAATGCCTTCCAACTCATTGGAAGATATGATATCAGCCCTTCTAGCTGAAGAAAAAAGGACCAAAGAAGATGTCGAAGAGGAAACTGCAATGTACGTGAAAAAGAAACACAAAAATTATCTAAAAACAAGGAGGAAACGGAATGCTTGATTGTAAGAAAAAGGGACATACATCTTGTAGAATTCGAGTTAAAGATCTGCTAAACGGAAAATTGCAAGCAAATGAAGCCAATATAACCATAGAAGAAGAATCGGAGAGTGAAGAAGAACCCATGAACGAAGAATGTGGCTATATTTCTAACGATCTTTTGTTCTAAGCAGGATACCGGAGGACGGAGGCAAACGGAGGTTGGAGGTTAATCAGCGACCTCTCGTCGCCGCCAACGACGGGGCCACTTCAACTATGGTGAAATTTTTGTGGTGTATGTGCTTTCTGTTGTGCATGGTATGTTGCCGTTTGCAGTGTTCATGTTTCAATAACTGGAAATTTCACGTTGAGGGGGGAACATGATCAAATGTTCGATTTCCATTATGTCAAGTGTTTTCTATGTGTGTGAGCAACAAATTTTCCTATGTTATTCCCTCGGTGAAATGTGATGAGGGTTGATAATAGTGCTGAGCACATCAAGATGTGGTTGTGGGTAAACCACTTGAAAACCTTCATTTTTGGTTTGTGGTAAACCACTTGCAAAACCACCACTTTTGGTTGTTGGTAAACCATCACCTTTTTGGTTTGTGATACTCCAAATGTAAAACCACCATTCTCAGTTTGTGGTCAATCGTTTGTAAAACCATCCGTCGGGTTTGTGATTATACTGTAAATATCACCAGATCATGAGCAAGTGCAAGTACAAAACGGGTTTTCCCCATGTTCACACTAAGAAGGGGAATGTTAAGAAAAAATCTTATTGCTCCCATTTGTTATACCCACCTAACCTCTCACCGGTTTTTTATTTTGTTATGTTATTGTTATGATCCTATTATTTAGGATCTTAGTTTGTTGTAGTTTTAGATATATAATAGCTTTCGCTCTATGTATGCCAATATAGTGTATGAAAAATATTATGATTTACTATTGATTAAATTTGCTCATTGCCTTTTAGTTGAAAATCTAAGTAAGCAAAAGTTGACGACTCTAAGACTACACCTTGTTGGTTCAGCTCTTATTCTTGTTGCACCTACTAACCCAATGCTCCAAAGTGCACCTCAAAGTATAAGCCCCACTAAACCTTAAACCTCTTCAACCTTTAAGTGCAGAGTTACGAAGCGAAAAGCAGAGCGATCAATGTAATGATGATATAGAGAAATATGAACAATGATGCCTATTTAGAGGGAATATACCCCTGAAGTCACTATCTCTCTTGGCTGGCGATTATCACTATGGTTGATATCATTGGCTAGAAGAAGGGTTCTAGTAGATAGTACCGACCATAATACCTTTTGTTAGCCACAAATAGTCCAACATAAATGTAAGGAGACAAGAGAGAGAATTGAGGTAGAGAAAAAACTTGGAGCAGGTATGAAGGTGGTCGAAGGGGATATGAAGGTGATGTGAAGATGGTAACACCGAGGATATCAAGTGGTCATATTGAGATAGTAAGGAGGTAGTAGGATGTTAGTAAGGAGGCATGCAGAGCAAGCTAAGGCAATGCCATGCACAAAAATCTCTAACCCAATATTGTGAACTAGCCCATCCCCTCCAATAAGTCCTTTAATAAATGCACTCAAGGGAGATTACAGTGCGACAACCTACAAAGAGAAATCATTAATAAGAGTGTAATGTCCCTTTCTAGGGCTAAAACTAAAAATAAGGGTTTGGCCACAACCCCAAATGAATCAAATCTGAAAATACACCATCAACCAACAAGCATCAATCTGAAAATGACTGGAAACACACTTTAACCCTATTTGAGCAATCAATAATCAGTCCTTTAGGGCAGCGAACTGTATAGGCACTTCAAATCATCATACAACCATGCAATAACAGTTGAAAATGCTTCTAAATAATTATTTCAAGCACGACAACATTTATCCATCCAAATTACATCAAAATAATAGAGAAAATAAGAGATTACACCCAGCTGCAATTAATTTTATGACAGCAGCAGGGCAGCCACAAACAAGGGCTAAAAATAGCTCATAAACCTCTCCAAAAATCACGATATTGTAGTGTAATGTTCCTTTTAGGAGGACTCAGGAAATGACCAAAAGCTGAGATGTAACTTAAAAATCAGATTATGGAGCTGTTGTTAGATGGCTGATATAACCCTACAAATATGCAAATTAGACCCTTCTTAGGGCAGTGACTTACTTAGAGGAGTTAAACCCCTCAAAGGTGGGTCAAACCTTGTTAATGCCCTTCAAATCTTATGCCAAAATTATTAGGAAACCCTCAGCAAACACAATCAGCTGTTAGAAATCAGATTTGAGCTTGAAAATAATTAATTATGGAACCCTCAACCAACGAACATCAACAAGCTTGGAAAAATAGTAAAACACCTCCAAAATTCATGAAACTCAAGATCTTGGCCTTAGAAAATATGGAGAATAAGATAATAAATTCAGATTTGCCAAATTATCATCACACATACCAAATAATCACTCCCAAGTGGCTCACTCCACTCCAAATAAATATATCCTTGAACCAAAGAAAATGATAATTTATTGCTCTTCAAACCAGCTTACATACATGAAATCTTATGGAAGGGTTTTCGTCCTCCACAAGGGTTTTTGTCCTCGGCAAAGGTCCTCAATCAAGGGGTTTCGTCCTTAAGAAAGGTAGATAAAGGTGCTTCACAAGCAAACCTTAACCAAGATATGAAAATTCACCAAAACATAATTCAATAATGACCAAGCAACCTCCTTATATAACCACAAGGAGTGCTTTACAAATATAAAAATGATGGCCGACCCCTTAAGGTAAGTGCTTTTAAATATTTAATTGGTATTTGGAGCCTACATGCTCATAATACCTTTATTTCCTAACTACTTAAGTCCTTTTATTAGAGCGTTAGGCTTCCCAATAGGATACATGATAATAAATGAAATAACTAGCTAAACAACAATAAAAATCTAATCCAAATCTTCCCCTTGCATTCTTCCTTAGACCCACAGGAGAAGCTCTTCAAAATCATCCTTTAAAAGGGACATGACATGTAGATTCCAACCTTATAAAATATGCGAGAACAATAATATCAACTCAAATTGTCCAAAACTGCCCTAGAGGATATCAAACCCTTCATCCAAGCAAGTCACCTTGGGTGGGAAGAAATAAATATGAAATTCTCCTTAAAGCTCACTTGTGACCTCCGTATAAAGCCACCAATGCACAAATGAGGGTTCCTTCCCCAAGTGTGATCCTATTGAAGGGTCAGGTCCAAATAGCCTAAGGGAGATAATAAGTGGGTGTTATGACAGGTCCGAAGAAAACAGTTGATTTAGGTCCGAACTCCCTATGGTAGATAATAAGGGGGTCGGAAATTAGGAATACATGAGGTCCAAATAGAGTATAAGGGGAGGCTAAATTAGAGCGCAAAAACCCAAAAATTATGCAAGATAAATTGGCGGTAGGTAACTAGTTTAATAGGCCTATAACAAGGTAAATTAATGTTCAAAAGGATATAAGGTGTGAGGACGAGCGATGGAGTTGGTCCCACACGCCTAGAAAATAAGTGGCTTTTGAATATTTTTTTGAAAAATAGTTCAAGTTTACAATAAAATTCCTTTTCCTTACGACGCCACGTTTGAGATGTTGTTTCCGCTTTATTTCTAAAAGCTATGGCTGCAAAGATATGGCAATTTTAGGGAATCTAGATGAAAATATTCAAAAGTTTCAAATTTTGGTTTGAAATATATAAATATAAGTCTAACCAAAGGCATTTGTGACTTTGCTATTAGAGAGTTTAAGATTTTGGATCTCTAAGCTAACCATTTGCAGTGGAATCGAGTCCATGGTGTGAGTACATGGAGACGAGTGACATAGAGGTGGCGGACATAGGTAGTATGAGAGAGGGCCTATAGTAGGACCCTCGGTTAAAGATTTGTGAGTAAGGACTATAAGGCAAGATCGAGATAGTATGGACCTCATACGTGCGCATGTAGACACATGGTTGTTTTGGCCATCTATTGTAGCAACACAGCGATCGGGAGATTAAGGGTATTATATGTGCTGGATTGAGCCACATGCGATTGACAAAGTTCGAACATATTGCATTCTACATATCCATTGCCCTTCCCTCTATATAGGTCAAGACATATTAAAGAGCCTAGGAAGAGAGCACATGAGGGACTGTTGGTTGGTCGAGATGTATACTCGAAAGATCACCAAATTCAATCTTGGTATCTCAATAACAATGGGAATGCCTCCAAGGTGAGGGACACTTGGCTCCTTGAGGAAGACCTCTAGAGAAAGTTGGCTCTTATCCTAACTACTCTACGCTACCATTATTCTACTTTAATATATCAGTTGCATAGGAGAAAAGGGGTGAGAAAACATGAAATAAAAACATGGTGATGCACCAAGAACAAAAGGGGATCACCCTCCCTATATGAGTTAGCACGTAAGAAAACAAAATACAATTCTAGAGGGAAGATATGAGCCCCAAGAGACCATGCATCTAAATCTTAACCTCACTCTCAACCTTAAGAGACACGGTGAATAAAAAGCGTTGCAAATGCCACACACTGATAAACCGAGAAGATAATGAAAGGTAAGAGACAATTAACACAAGGAAAAAGGGAAGATATGAGCCACAATCATAGATGTATTAAAAGCTAGAATATACACAATCTGCTATCAACATAATCCAAGGCGTTTATGCATTTACAGAGCTCAAAACCAGAGGACAAAGAAACTCAAAAAGCTCGAGACCCACAAGAGTAGAGCAACCTTGTTTTCAAGAAAGACTTACCATTTTACAATATAGTTTTGCAAGTATATAGAAGAGTAACGAGAGGAGAGAAGAGGAGATGATAAAGAATATGCTAGGGTATATCTTCTTTCTCAAGCTTATTTCTTTCACACAGCCCATAGCATCTAAAAGATGCCTAACTAAAATGAAACGCCCAAAACCACCTAAAGCATATTCTTAGGATTTTTTTGCAGCATCTTGATGATCCATTACCATACATCATAGCTCGAGAATAGCCTAAAACAAATTTATCCACAAAACCTTCGTGAATCTACAAGCAAATATTTGTTTTTTAATGATTTGATGCCTTCATCTGCTAGAAACAAGAAGATACATTGTTTGAAAGTTGATCTCTCGAGAAAGCCTCGACGCATGCCCATGAGATCAGGAGGATGAGTGAAGATTAAGTTGACACTTGTTGAGAAGAATCATGATTCCACCCTTGGGAAAGTTGTGAAAGCTTATCCTTTGATCTAGAACTTGTTTAACTCTTTCATTTGTGTTTTAGTGTGGCCGCGAGAGGAATATTAGCTCGAAAGCATCTTTTAGAAAAGGATAGAAAAACTCAAGAGCATATGTAAGTAACTTGGGGACCATTTGATCGATTAAATGAGGAAAAAATACCAAAGAACTTTATCATGCACCATTTACAAATCCCTCAAACATTTTCTTTAAAACCAAAACCAATTTGTAGCTCTTTTAAAGACCTTTCTCGACAGTACCAACCGCTTGTCAATTAGAGATCTTTATGAAATGTTATCAATAAAAATGTAATATCCCCTTCCCAATTGAAGACCTTTGGCCTATTTTGTCAACCCGACGGCCAAAGGGTGAACACAAGGGTGACTTAAGTCACAATAAATTATTATAAAGTGCCTATAGAAAATAAAATAAAATTATTAAGCACTTATAATTAATTTATTTGGCTTAATAGAAATAAATTAATCCCTATAGAAAATATGACTTGCCTTGAGGGGCAAATATCATTGTAAAAGGGTTAATTATATTTTTATTCTTCCTAGGGGTTTTGGCGACTTGCCTTAAGGAAGAATAATGAAGTTTAGAAAGAACAAAAAGAGCCATGTTATATTTGTATTTTCCCAAGGAAAAGTACGACACATTGGCCCTAGAAGAGACAATTGGAGGGAAAAATGCATAGAAAGAATCATTGTTGTTGATTGGATGGAAAGAAGGTCACTTTGGGTCTCTTCTTCCTTTATAAGGAGAAGTCGACTTGAGGAGAAGGCATTCTATTCTATGATCATTTGATAATTTTTTGAATTGTGTCTCAAGCCTTGAACTTTTGCATAAATATTCTAAGGACGAAAACCCTTAGTATTTTCCCTCTTGTGGACGAAAACCCCAAGAGTTTGAGAGGAATTTCTACACAGGATTTTCCATAGAGCTTGCAAAGATTTCTAGTTATTTCCAGAAGGGTTTAATGAATATTGCAGCAATGAATAAAGCAGATTGGTGAAGGGTTTGTGGAGTTAGTTGCATCAGCTGTTATTCTATTTTACCATATGTGGAGCGACCCACTTTCTTGCAGATTTGGGTGCTTTGGAGGTACTTAAAAATCTGATTTGCATTGCTATATGACAACCTGATTTTTATGAATTAAAGCAGTCAGTTTTCCATAATTTTGGGTCACTTTTTAGTGTCATTTTCAGACCTATGCATGGCAGAATGTCTACAGACTTGAAATAATTATTTTCAGTCCTGTCTTGCATCTGAAATCTGAGTTTTAATGCATATTTTAGCCTCATATTTACATGGGATCAGATCTGGGTGGCATTAGTTCAATGCGAATGCTGATTTGTATGATTTTCTTCAACCACCCTAGTCGCATTTTGCAAATTTTAATTTTGTTTGGTAGAGTTTAATCTAATAATTATTTGATTATATTACATTTGGGGTTTGGGATTGCTATAAATCTAATTTGGGGTCAAAAATGCTCAAAAGGGGACATTACAAAGTGGTATCGGAGCGTGAAATCCTCCTAGCTCGTGAAGGAGAGAGAAAAAATCAGATCTATATGCAAAGATGAAGTGGTACGACATCCCTTTCTTTCATGGAACTGAGGAAATATTTGCTAGATGTTGGTTGAATGAATTTAAGAAATTTTTGTGGTATAATCCTATGTGTCAAGATGATGCCCTCGAGCTCATCTCTAGATACATGGCTGGAGAAGCACATAAATGGTGGCGTCATTTGTTGAAGACCCAAGGGGTTGAATCCGTTGATTCACTTGCAGATTTCTCACAAAAATTTCTAGAGAGATTTGATGTGCAGGTTGAGCAAGGAAACAAAATCATGGAGTCTACCAAATCAAATCTACACTTGGAGAGAAATCAGCCCATTGTGTATTCCAACATGCAAGAAGAGGAAGCTTCAAAAGGTATGGTTTCCATTGAACAAAATAACTGCATTTGTGAAGAAAAAGCATTGCTTGCTAGAGAAATTGATAATAGGCATAAAAGGAAATTCATAAATACAAACAAGGAAAATGTAATGGAAACTCTAAAAAGGTGTGAAGGGTTTGTAGAGTTAGATGCATCAGCTATTATTCTATTTTGCCATATGTGGAGCGACCCACTTTCTTGCAGATTTGAGTGTTTTGGAGGTACTTTAAAATCTGTTTTGCATTGCAATATGACAACCTGATTTTTATGAATTAAAGCAGTCAGTTTTCCGTAATTTTGGGTCACTTTTAGTGCCATTTTCAGACTTGTGCATGGCAGCGTGTCTGTAGACTTGAATTAATTAATTTCAGTCCTATCTTGCATCTGAAATATGAGTTTTAATGCATATTTTAGCCTCATAATTACATGGGATCAGATCTGGGTGGAATTAGTTCAATGTGAATGCTAATTTGTATGATTTTCTTCAACCACCCTAGTTGCATTTTGCAGATTTTAATTCTGTTTGGCAGAGTTTAATCTGATAATTATTTGATTATATTACATCTGGGGTTTGGGATTTGCTATAAATCCAATTTGGGGTCAAAAATGCCCAAAAGGGGACATTGCAGAAAAATAGAGCTCGTCTTACGCCTCTGTCTCGCTTAATGTCCACGAGCTTCATTTTCCACTAAATGAAATAATAAAATTTACACCAAAGGTCAATAGACACTCGTATCAAATTTCAAAGTTTACCAATTTTAAATCGTGTAAATCATGCCACTTGCCTTCAATTGGTGTTTAGGCACCCACCAAGGCAAGGGAACAAGGCCCAAAGTTTTGAGATGATGCAAGGCATTGATTCCTATCACCTCTCAATATCGTCAAGTGTCCTCCATCGGCGCTCTACCAAGTTTGGGAGGCGAGACTTAAGCTTGAGAGAATGCGGTGTGTATGGTTGCCACTTGTCCTTAACACCACGTGTCGCTCATCAATATCTTGCAGAGTTTAGCGGCGGGGCTCAAAGGTTTGAGAGAATGTTGTTCAATGATTACTTCCATATGTCCTCAATGACACTTGTAGTTAATCGGTGCTTTACAAAGTTTGGAAAGTGGGGCAAAAACTTAAAAGTTTATGGATGTGCAAAATGCCGATATTCGCCACTTGACATGCATCCATCGTAGGCGTTCAATAATGCAAAAGCAAATAAGTTCGAACCTTGTGGAACACGAGAAAACCGATGAGTGCCATGTGTTGACCATCCATCAAAGGCACTCAAAACATGAAAAAGCAACCAATTTTGAAAGTTTTGAGATGCCGATGAGCGTCATGTGTCAACTGCTTTGTTGGCTTAAGATTGACGGGCTTGTTTCAATGAGAAATCAAAGGAGTTAAATGTCATTTCGACATTTCAAGGGAAAACTCCATTGAAAAGCTCTAAGTTCAATTAGATTTGGCTTGCTTACAGATGGAAAAGAGCAAGGCAAACAATTTTAATGAGTTTCAATCACAGGGGTGCCTGAAATTCAGCAAAGTAGAGTTTTGGCAATAAGACCTAAGGTTGTTGTCCCGCCATTAAAACTATGATGGAAGCGGTGGATACCTCAAAACAACATTAGACACCGAGAGATGGTGAATAGAGGTGGAGGCATTTAATATATAGGCAGCACGGGTTTGGAGATAGCCTAATTCGCAATGCCCCAACACAAGATAACACCCCGGATGTTGAACATGTAGAACAAAGACCTCATCACTAGGACTAGGAGTGGAGATTGAGACGACCAGCCGGCAACTACTGGGAGCTTTAGGCATCAAGATAAGAGGAACATTGCGTCGGGATCCAAAAAAAGCAGCACGTCAAGCACGAGAGGAGGTCCCCAATTTTGGTCATCCAAAGTGAGATATAGTAGCAATTGGTAGTTGCGTAAGGGAACCAAACGACAACGATGATCTTTGTATCCGGGAGGCTAGGCAAATATGGTAGTCATTGAGGACTCTCTAGGTCATCCAAGTGAGAAATGTCAATTTAAAGTTAGTTCCTTTCCTAGATTAGAGATATATGTTAGGAAGTAGAAATTTTAAGATTTGATTTGATATAGAGCGGCATGTCGAGGAGCAACATTCTCTCATTGAGTCTACCCAACATGAGATTTTGGACAAAGATCTTAACCATCAAAATATGACGGTGATGCCCAATCTTGTGGTGACCTCAAGAAGTATCCATGTGAAAAAATTTAAGATTTGTTAGAGAGGAGGCCGTGAGTTATAGAGACGTGTGCAGAAGTTGGTCCTTTTTCTTCTGCGCAATTGTGGCTAGAGGGGGTGGGCATGACAATTCTATGGTTGATCGTTCACTATGCGCGACAGCAACCTTAGTAGGTGAAGCGCAATCGGCTAGGTTAGTCGACACTTGCGAAGCCAAAATGAGGCAACAAATATTGCATGCTTGGATACGAGAGATGGAGATAAGGTTAGCTTCAAAGAAAGCGAGAGGCTTGAGGTGTACACTCGGCATCCTCCTTATCTCGATCTCTATAGTCTCTATTATCTACTATAAGGCAATATGTGTTGATTTTTGCAAAGAGGCATGTCGAGGAGCGGCATTCTCTCATAGAGACTACCCAACATGAGATTTGGGACAAAGATCTTGACCATCGAGGATATGACGGTGATGCCCAAACTTGTGATGACCTTAGCAAGTATCCATGTGGAATTGTTTAAGATTCGTTGGAGATGAGGCCTATGAGTTGCAGAGACATGTAGAGAAGTTGGTCCTTCTTCTGCGCAATCATGGCTAGAAGTGGTGGGCATGACAATTTTATGGTTGAGTGTTTACTATGCGCATAGGCAACCTTAGTGGTTGAGCAGAGCAAGGTTAGCCGACACTCGGGAAGCCAAAACGAGGCAGCAAATATCCTATGCTTGGATAAGAGAGGTGGAGATAAGGTTAGCTTCAGCAAAGCGAGAGGCTTGTGATGCACGCTCTAGAGCATCCGCTTTATCTCAATCTCTACAATCATTTGTGCAAGAAGTGTCTTCGCAAACCATTGTTTGTCCTCCCCCTCTTGGAGATGAAGGAAATATTTGATTAGACACATGATGTATTTTTGATGTAATTTTGAGATAAAGTATATATGTATATGATAGTACTTTGACTCAATGCATATGGCTTATGTTGTTACAGTGGACAGTTGTACTTGTATTACATGTTGATTTATATTTTCTTTTATATATTGCACTGAAATGTAATGACACTTATGACCAAAAATGTAAAGGCAATTGGTAATAAGTAATATAAAAACATCTAATGTTAACTAAATAGAAAAATCAGGTAAATCAAAAGATTTGTAAGTAAAAATAGGTAATAATGTCATCTATAAAATCTAAGAGAAATCAAAGAGGATAAAAGATGTGGCAAAGTATTAAGGTAGTAAAGGACATCCAATGTCAAAAGATGCAGGATCTCATAAGCAAAGCATGTTGACGAGGTAAAAATAACATCTAATGAAATCTAAGAAACGACCCAAGAAAGTAAAAGATGTGATAAAACAAGATAAACCACAACCATCTAATGTGCGGATTGGGGTGAATGGACATGGTATGGACAGAGAGTATTTAGTTGTGAGGAAGGCCCGAAGGTCTTACAACCTATAATCACAAATCTTTGGCAAAAGCCAACACTATAAGTTGAATAAAGCATTGAGCTCTATATATTTACTTGGGCACGATGTATGTACACATAACTTGCAGAAAATTATAATATGCCGAAAAAATATAGAGCACATGCAATATGTAAGATAATTATTAGAAAACAATGGATGTCTAAAAACTCAAGAACATTTTGGTTGCATATGGAACCATAAGGCACATTGTGGTACATACGAGAACTCTAGAAAACGCAATGATTATCTAGAACACATGTTGCACATCATCATGTTTTTTCATCTAATTAAAACAAATGACTTGAATGGATCCTTTTGAAGAGGAAAAGTATCATGGGCAAGCTATTGACTTATCTAGGCAAGTCCATGGGGCATTTGACTCAAATTTTGTTGCTTAACAATTAGAGCATGTGTGTACTCCATATTTTGTTAGAATGTGAGAAACATTTTGGTTGCATTAGAAAATGTGAAGAATTGATGTGTTAGAAAACAGGACCAACCCAAAAAGAACTTATCTAGGCCACATGAAAATCCGGATCCAATAGGATTTTGTGCAAATCCATTCGAATTTGATGAATATAGGCTAGATTGACTTAAAAATTTAAGAGTTGTATGTTGAAAACATGTTTAGCAATGAAGTCCCTTTGAGTACCTTACTCTACACAACCAAGGCAGTCATCTCTATGTCAATAGGGCAACGGTCTATAATTGAATAAGGCAACGGGAAGTCCATGGTGGGAAAAATAGATACATGTTAACAAGTGCCCAATGGGAAATAGGTATTGAGCGATTGAGTGAAATCATCAATGAAGGGAAAATTTTGCCCCAATGACGGGATAGTGAGTGATTCAAAAGCTGTTTTTATGAAATTAAGGAAATTAATTGAAAAATGAGTATTTGCATATCTTGCAGACAAGCATAATCTAACCATGCATAGTTAGTGGTTCTTGGGAAAGAACAACATTTCGAAAAAAATTGTTCGTACTAATCTTGAATGGCTATCGGTAACGAGGGCTCGGTAAAAAGCTCTAGAATCTTCTATGGTTACATGAAATATCCCTTTCAAGGGATGAAACCAACAATCAAGGAAATTAGCTCAAATCCCAAAGCAATCAAATCTGATTTTCAAATCAGCAGACTGAAATAAAAACCCAGATTTGGACAGCGAACTGATTTTAGGAACAGCAGTATGAAAACTCACAATTTCACCCAAAATACCATCTAGCAATGCATCCACAATTTTTATAAACCTTTTAGAGATATTCTAGAACTGTTTTCAACCCAAAAAGACATGCATATGCTCAGCTGAAAATTAATAAAGACCAGCAGAAGTACAGCTCCAAAATAATTATGAAAAGAGGGTTTAGAAACCCCAAAAATTCACCACAAAGTAGATTCCGGCTTTATAAATAGAGGCAAATCTGAAAATGAAGTGAAATATCAAATATATGCCCTTTAAGGCACCAAACTTCACTCCAAGGTAGGTCGCTCCACCTAGGAGAGGCCACTCAATGCAAATACAAATCTGATTATGATTCATTTTCCTCAAATCTGCAACAATCCTTCAAGCTCACACAAGGAAGGAGGGTTTCCGTCCCCCTACAAACCACTAGAAGGGTTTTCGTCCTTCTAAGAAGATGCCACACACTTGGATTTTCGCCCAAGAGTGGAAGAACCAAGAGCAACCAGCTCACAAGTCCAAGTAGAATCAATTTGCCAAAATAGATGATGCACAAATGAAGCCATAACACTATATCCTCATCTTGGCGCCAAGGCTTAGAAAGACATGGCCAACCCATATAAAGTCATTATATTCTTTTATTATGCCTCTTTAATTGCATTAAACCCAACCGACCTGTTAAAAGAAAAAACACACTAGAAAAGAAACTTTAAAATTAGAAAATAAATGCAAAGGAAGCTCAATTCCTTTTCACAACTCTTCAACTCGTTACCATGGAAAAGGGGATGGCAAGAAGTCCAAAATAAGGTCATTAAGTGGGAAAAAGGCACATTACATTACATGACAATAACCAACACAAAGATTGTTCCTTTTGCCAAAAAGAATGAAATATGATAAGGTCTACAATGGGACCTGATTTTGTTGTGACGCAAATATGTAGGCATCTTCGTATAACAGAGTTACGTGTGTAGTATTACTACACACACACACACACCGACACGCATTGGGCCTTGATTCACCAACTAAGCAAATATGCGGTCATCTTGGAATAACAAGGTCAGGTCCCCAATTCTACTACATATTTCTATAGCATGAGAACCAGCTCCGCCAAACACCAAGGGGACTCTGCATAATTTTTGGAAAAGATGGCAATGTGAACTGCAGCAGAGCGGATGGCGGTCTCAATGGTAGAAGGAAACGAATCTCCAAGTTCCTTCTCTTTGGAATCAAGAAACGCCCTTATTCCCAACTGCTGCAGAGAATTGTAAAGTTGAGTAGCCAGAGTATCTTTGACATCTGGGCCTCTGTGGTTGATGAACACATCATACAATCTCCAAGATTCATCCACCTTCCTTCTTTTGTCGAACCTTGATTCAGCAGCTGAGCAAATTTGCAGTCATCTTGGAATAACAAGGACAGGTCCCTAATACTTCTACTAAGAAAATATGTAGCCATCTTGGGTTAATTAGGTTGGGTCTATAACATATGTATAGATAGATATGTATTATTTGGTTAAATTGTGATAGCTACGATCTTATAGAGAGGGAAATTAAACTTTTAACTCCGTAGATGTGTTAATCCTCCTATACTTAACTGGTTGTTAGCTGTGATTGTTAACCAATGGGCATGTAAATCTATAAAACCACAATGTGAAATATCAAGTTCCATTAGAATGCGGGGAGCTTGTAACATACCTAGAATGAGGAACTAAAAACTGGAAATGGAATCTAGGTATATGAGAACATAGTTAACATTCACTTTGAATCGGAGAAGTGTAGTGCATTGTGTGAAGGCCTCAAGTACGAATGTATGCATCTCGTAATCATGATAACTATGAGTGGACATAGGCCATAACGGTTTGACTAGGGATGTCAATCATTTGTGTACTATTATAGCAGAAATCGTTGTGAAGCTTTCCCGTATCAATGGACAGTTACCATATGCTCCTAAGTCTTTTGCACTTGTTGAGATGAATAAAGGTGTAACTAGGTGAAGGCGAGTTAATAGTTGCACATGGGTCAATGTAATGTCCCATGCTTCAAGTTAAAGACCTGATTTTGGACTTCTTGCTATTCCCTTTTTCCATGGCAACGAAGTCGAAGAGTTGGGAAAAGGAATTGACCTTCCATTGCATTTATTTTCTAATTTTAATGTTTCATTTTTAGTGTGTTTTTTGCTTTTAGCAGGTGGGCTAGGTTTGGAGCTTAAATGAATCCAATTAAAAATTAAAAAGAACACTTTAGGGGTCGGCCGTGTCCTTTTGGGGCTTTGGCACCAAAGAGAGGATATAAAGGAAGGTTAGAGAGCTCATTTGCATCATTTATCATTGGCGCATTTTCTCTATTTGGACTTGTGGGCTAGTTGCTCATTGTTCTTCCACTCTTGAGCGGAAATCCAAGTGTGTGGCATCTTCCTGAAGGGACGAAACCCTTCTAGTGGTTGGTTGGGGGATGGAAACCCTCCTTGTTGGCTTGAAGACATATTTCAGATTTGAGAGGAAAGAAGACATAATCAGATTTTTATATGCATTGTTGAGCCTCTCCCTTGTGGAGCGACTTGCATTGGTGAAGGGTTTGGTGCCATCTAGGGCATGACAATCTGATTTGAATTCATATTTGTCTTCCTTATTATTTATAAAGCCGGAATCTACTATTTGTTGTTAAGTTTGGGGTTTCTAAACCCTCCTTTCATAATTATTTTGGAGTTATATTTCTCCTGGTAATATTTAATTTTTCAATTGACCGTTACCATGTTTGGGCGTTGAAAATTGTTCTAAAATATCTCTAATAGGTTTATAAAAATTGTGGATGCATTGTTGGGTGATATTTTGGTGAAATTGTGAGCTTTTCATAATGATGTTCCTAAAATCTGATCGCTTTCCAAATCTAGGTTTTATTTTCATTTTGCTCGTTTAAAAATCAGATTTCATCATCTTAGGGTTTGTGCTAATTTCATAATTTTCAGTTTCACCCTTGAAAGGGATATTTCAATGGTATCAGAGCATAGATCCTCAAAGGCCTAGGGTTTCAATGGAAGAAAGCAACAAGGGTTTTCTATACTACCAAAGAAGAAGGAAAGAACAGATCAACCAAGGGAAAAAGACAATATGGCTAATCAAGATCCTCAAGAAACCAAATTTGATAAGTTGATTGCAAGGCAAGAAAGATTGGCCAACACAATGGCCTGGCTGATCCATACCATGCAAGGCTCCAATGGTGGAAGAATTCTTTCAAGGAAATCATTCATTCTCCGTCACCCAAAGGAAGCAACATAGGTACATCGTATGAAGAGTACAGAGCTCTTCCGAAGGAGAATTGTGATGCCCTACCCTTTTGAGTTCATAGAATTGGGAAAGAAAGAGTGGGCATTGGAACTTGGTCCAAGTCTCGAGGCATGCACAAGATTCACCGGAAGGATATCCCAACCGGAGGAAAGGAGCACCTTCATGTTGGCTAAACATGAAGTGAGCACGAGTTTGATGAAGATGGAATCATTGAGGAAGAAGGGTTGGTGATCAAATGACATAAGACCATGGCGCTTACACCCATTCGAAGAGTCAACATCATGAGGTAAACATTGTTCATTCTGTGATTGAAACTGAAAAGGTTTTGACATTTGATGAATCCAGAGATGAAACAATGGGTGTGGAGCAAGAAGGGGTAGAGAAAGGACTGGTTGGAAACCCTTCTCCAAATAAACATGATGACAATAAGCTTGTTGGTCTGTTTAGAACAGCAATCAATAAAGAGCCCAAAGACCAAGGTTTGGTGCATGAGCCTAGAGAGGAAGGGGAGATCATGAAGCACAAGTTGGAAGGTATAAACCCTTTGATTTTTCATGATGATTCTATGATTTCTAATGAAGGCATGTTACAGGAAGATAAAGAAGAGAAATCTGATTTGCAAGATGGTGAAGCACAATTGTCAAAGGAGACAACCGGAGGTATGAACATGATTCAAATTTATTACTTCCTACCATGTTATTTCAGATTTATGGTCATGAGAAAATTGTTGAAAGGGATGACCTTGGGGCAAATGTGATGCTCCAAAGCACATCACGACAAATAGGAAGCCTTCATGATGATACAGGTGATGGCACATCAGATTTGCATAGGGTCCATGGACCAAGACTTTTGAGTGACCTTGTTGAGGGTCATGTGGTTGAAGAGGGTGTTTTTCTCGGATGACTACAATCACTTTCAGATCACTGCAAATTTCAGAACAACAGATAGTTGGGAGAAGACTCTTTGCCAAGGACTCACTTTGCATCTTCCAAGCAATGAAGTGGTTTTTTATGGCAGCCCAAGGTATGATGGAAATCACATTTTATCTCCTTTTATATCGCTGCCATACTTGTGTCATTATGGGAAATTTGTTGTTAAGGATCACATGTCATGTTTTGGTAATGATGTGAAAAACTTGTGCGATAACATATGGCATTTAAACCTCTCCTTGCAAGGTTATGTGGGCATAAAGAGTTGGGTTCAGTTGATCTCTTGTATTGTAAGAAAGAGGAAGTCTTTGATATTCTTACCCCATGCACATGGCTAGAAAGAAATTTGATGGAAGGTTGTTTTGAAACTTTTATGAATTCTAACAAAGTTGTGAAGGACTCTACCCTCCAAGGACAAGGAGCCACGGGTTTGATTAATGGTGAAGTCACTCATGATTCCATTAATGAGTGCTTGGTGGCAAAATTGGGATTGAAGGTTGAAGATTACAAGGGATACACGGTGAAGATAACAGATGGCTACTCTATGTCATGCACAAAGAAGTATTTCCAACTCCATGTCACATCAGAACAATATGAGGTATGTGCTGATTTCTATTTAATTAGCATAGTTGATATGAACATTATGCTTGGAGTCCAATGGTTGCATTCATTGGGAGGACTCACTTTCGATTATCAAAGCGTGGAAACAAGCTTCTCAAACAAGGGTAAGGAGGTTACTTTCCAAGGTATGCTTCCGGAAACACCTCAAGTTAAGTATTTGGTTGAAGATACTTTTCCATGGGAATCACATTTTTGCCCTTTATCTAAGACAACAATTGATTGGAAGCCTTTTATTACAGCAGAATATAAGTTTGCTAATGTTGTTTTGGAGGAAGAAATTGTGGATGAAAGGTACAAAACTATGGATGGGATCATTCTCCACAAGATTAGAGTCTATTTGGTTCCCAAAGCAAGGATGAAGAACATGATCTTGAGGGCTGTTCATGATGCTCCATTGGCTGATCATCTGGGTTATCTCATGAGACACAAAAAGGGTGAAGGTAATAGTTTTGATTTTTCTCTTTGCTTATGGAAGGGGAGTAATTTGAGGAAGGAAAATTCTAGCATGATATGGCAACATAAGCTTGAGGGGGATTCTGATTTTCTTCTCTATGAATTGCTAACCCATGGTTCCATGAAAGAACCAAAAGAAGTATGGGAAAAGAGAAGCCATTATGATGAATTTGCAGTTGTTCACATGACCACCAAAGAGGAGAATGGTGACTCTAATTTTCAGTTTCATGGCCCCATGATAAGGCCTGTTGTTCCTAGCTTTTCAGCGTATGTAAATGGAGTTGCCTTTCTTCATGAGAATTCAGTTTGGTAGTTGTTATGCCATGATCATAGGGTTGAGTTTGCAAAAATCAGATGTAGGGCTGCCATTAACAGCCATGAACAGCAGTGTGTTTCCATTTTTGAAGAGCATTCTGTCATGGAATGTTGAGGGAAGAAGATCTCAGCTGAAAGGAGGAACAAAATCAGATTATGATGTGTTATTTTCAGACTTGAACATTCTGATTTTGAAAGAAAAATGCATGATTACAACTATTTTTGGGACAACATTATTGAAGTTTTGGGAAGCATTCATTTGGATAGAAATTATGAGAAGATGATGAGCAAAAAAATGGGCAATAGAGGTATGAGTTTGTTTGGGTTGAAGCTTTATCATCTAACAGACGGGTGGTCTAGATTATGGAAGCACTACGTGTTCCTTCACCATGACATGATAATGCTTGGGCATATGAGTTTGTAATTGCTTGCGAACAAGCAATTTGGGAAGGAGGATTGTAATGTCAACTTTTTCAAGTTAAAAACTTGATTTTCGACTTCTTGCCATTCCATTTTTCCATGGCAACGAAGTGGAAGAGTTGGGAAAAGGAATTGAGTTTCCTTTGTATTTATTTTCTAATTTTAATGTTTCTTTTTAAGCATGTTTTTTTTTTAGCAGGTCGGCTAGGTTTGGAGCTTTAATGAAGCCAATTAAAGATTAAAAGAACACTTTAGAGGCCAACCTTGTCCTTTTGGGGTTTTGGCACCAAAGAGAGGATATAAAGGAAGGTTAGAGAGCTCATTTGCATCATCTATCATTGGCGCATTTTCTCTATTTGGACTTGTGGGCTAGTTGCTCATTGTTCTTCCACTCTTGGGTGGAAATCCAAGTGTGTGGCATCTTCCTAGAAGGACGGAAACCCTTCTAGTGGTTGGTTAGGAGACGGAAACCCTCCTTCCTTGTTGGCTTGAAGACATATTTCAGATTTGAGAGGAAAGAAAATATAAACAGATTTTTATATGCATCATTGAGTCTCTCTCTTGTAGAGCAACTTGCATTGATGAAGGGTTTGGTGTCATTTAGGGCACGGCAATATGATTTGAATTCATATTTTCTCTCCTTTTAATATTTATAAAGATGGAATCTATTATTTGTTGTTAAGTTTGGGGTTTCTAAACCCTCTTTTCATAATTATTTTGGAGTTGTACTTTTGTTGGTTATATTTAATTTTTCAGCTGAGCATTAGTATGTTTTTGGGGTTGAAAACAATTCTAAAATATCTCTAAAAGGTTTATAAAATTGTGGATGCATTGTTGGATGATATTTTGGTGAAATTGTGAGCTTTTCATACTGTTGTTCCTAAAATCTGGTTGTTGTCCAAATCTGGGTTTTATTTTCAGTTTGCTGGTTTAAAAATCAGATTTGATCATCTTGGGATTTGTGCTAATTTCCTAATTTTCAGTTTCAGCCATTGAAAGAACTTGGGATGTGTGGACTATTGTAGCAAAAATCGGTGTTAAGCTTTCCCTTATCAATGGATAGTTACCATATGCTCCTATGTCTTTTGCACTTGTTGAGATGAATAAAGGTGTAACCAAGCTAAGGCGGGTTAATAGTTGCACATGGGTCAAGCATGAATGGTAGACTTGTTTGCTTGTTAAAATGAAGATAGGAAACCTCGATAGGTTCTCCATGACCCCTTGTGTCAATTGTTGGCACTTGGTGTTCCTGAAACAAGAACAACTCAACTAGGTTCCCATAGTTGACTCCCAGTTGGAGATCACATTGGTGATGTTCATAGTTGACTTTCTATAGAAATAACAGTTTGGGTATGAAGGGTAATCAATCACGGAAGAGTTCTTTATCGCCTAGCATTTTATTTCATAAATGTAAGTTTCATACTATATAGCATTGCATTTTATAAATGTAAGTACACATATATACTATGCCCAACGTTGGCTCAGTAATTTGTATACTACTAGTTCATGCCTCGCATGTGAACAAAGATAAAGTATGGGAAAGGGCCTTCAATGGAACCCGAGAAACTATATGGATGCCCCGAATCAAATTAGTACAGTGATGCCCTTAGATAGCTTTTCTCAAATATAAATAGATAAGTGTGAATGGTAATAACTCATGTGACAAGTTCTTAATACAATCCTTATTGGAGTTTTTATTCGTGTGACATCAAATGCCCATGCGTCAACATAACCCCCTTGTACTTCCACCTATAGATGTTAGCGGTAAGGTAAACATGTATTCCTAAACCAATTGAGCTTGTATGGATGATGTTTATGAACCTTTGAGGTGATGTGAATCGACATGTTTTACCCTAATTAGATAAGTTTTTAGAAAATATAATTTTGGTGTCTTTACGCCTTGGAGGCAAGGGTTTTAAGGACTAGATTTTGTGAAGCATGGTGGAGAGAAAAGGCTTGTAGATATAAATTGTCTTAAGACCATCAAATTAAATGTCATGGTAGAGTGCCATCAAATTTGGTAGAGTGCCATCAAATTCTAACTCCTTAGTGCATTTCAGCTGGTAAAACTGATATTGAGATGCACATGGAAATCCTCTAGGATTTACAAGAATGCACAACATGTGCAAATCACCCCATTAAGAGGTTTGTAACCACTAAAGAAAGAAGTCCATGTCCCCACATTATTTTTTATTCCGACTTGAAATTTTTCCTATTTGTATGTTGTCAACATGATTTATTTAATTATAAAACATGCTGAACGGCATACAGTTATTGTAAAATATTTTGACAATGTTTCATGCTTACGCAATGGTGGCATTCTAAAGTAAATTGTATGGTTGCTTTGATCCAGGATGTAGATTAAAATGAATTATCGCTTGGGATTTCTGGTTATCGGGAACATGCCTTGTATTCTTCAACATGTTGGAAAATGATGTTTTTGTCTGGTATAAGGAAGTAGAACCTCTAGAAGAAAGGAAATTCTTTTAAGCGGCAAGAAACTTGAAAAAAATAACTAAAAAAGTACAGATTTAACATTAAATTATCCCCAATGATAACAGATTTTATCAAGGTATAACTTTTCATTACTAAATTCAAATCTAGATATGGTAGTTGGTTTACTACTTCTTCAACCACTGGAAGTACGAAGCTTGATACTGCAAATGACCATATCGATAAATACATAGATAAGATCAGATAAAACATGAAATATGTGGATTGGCCCCAAACAAAAGGATGCAAATACATTCACAGGATTGATAAGCAGCTCAGAGGACCTCGCATAGAGGGATGAAAATACATTCACAGTATTGTTTAATAAAATATTCTATACGAAGAATTCCTTACATAGCACAATCAGCATACAGATGAATTTCCATAAATGAATAAAAGCACTAATAAAAAAATAGCAATTAGTCTGAGGTGTATGCCCAAATGGCTCACCTTTAATTACTTGAGCACTGCCAAGTTCAAATTCAATTGGATCACCCCTCTCAAAGCTTGAGTCAAAATTGTCCCATCTGTAAGAGATCCCTGTAATGCATGTCACATTTCATATTCAATTGCATGGAGATCCTTCCTTTAGAATGTTATTAATTGCAATCTTTAAAGCTTCACATTTTCCAGTCCTACAATGTTGTTACAATCTACTAATAACAAATAATATTTGTTAGTCATCCTTTATCATGCTAATAATTTCCATTAAGATCGATTCTCAAAGCACAAAAACAATATCAAGACTAAAAAGGGGAAGAAGATATGGTTCATATTTAGAGTGATGTTTGGTGTTGAGCATTATTTGAGCAAGAACTTACCATAAAATCCCTACATTTGGATTATTAGAGATGGAATGTGCTAGGATATTTAAACAAGTTCCTGTTCTTTTGTTTTAGATATGGAATGTGGGGAATTTGTAATGTCCCTTTCTAGGGCTGAAACTGAAAATAAGGGTTTGGCCTTAAACCCAAATGATAGAAATCAGATTTTTGGAACAGCAGCTATCAAACCCTAACAGCGAACTGAAAATCACACTTTAGGGCATCAAACTCCCTTCAAAACCAGCTGGAAATTAGTGAATAAACCCCTCTATGGCAGCGAACTGTAACAGCACTTAATGGCATCAATTCCCATGCAATAACAAGCTGAAAATGACAAAGAATGCTTCCAACTATTTTATCCAGCCAATATACTTCAAAAATAAATAAGAAACAAGTGATAAACCACAACTGTAATTAATTAAATAACCAGCAGAAGTACAGCTCACATTAAGGGCTGGAAATGATGATTCCAAAACCCCAAAAATACCAATGAAGTGAGAAATCAGCCTTATAAATTATGAGGAATATGAATATCAACTTCAAATGTCAAGATGTGCCCTAGAAGGCACTTAAACCCTCCTCTACCCAAGTCGCCACCCTAGGAGAGGGTGCAAAATTGATGTAGAAGACCTTGACAACTCTTCTCCTTTAAGACCTAGCTGCAAACCAGAAAGATCACCTACTTTGAAACCCTTAAGAACCACCAATTGGAGAGTTTTCATTCTCCAACTTGAACAAGGAAGGGTTTCATGCTCCTTGTGTGCCACACCAAAGGATTTTCACCCTCTAGTAGAATGGAATAGAGCAATCAGCCCCAAAACCAAGTGTAAAATTATAATAAAGATGCATGCCCAAAATGAGTCCAAGCGACCCCTTATATATCCTCTTGGTGGCGCCAAACCTCATGAGGAAGTTTCCCCCATGACCGACCTCATAATGAAGCTTGCTTTATCTTTTAATTTGTCTTTTCACTCCTCCAACCCAACCAACCTGCCTCATAAGGAAAAACACTAAAAAAATTGTAAATGCTCACAAAAACAAATATTAAAAACATCAACAAACATTTCCCTTGTTCACCTTCTTCTTGCCCACGAGAAGTGGAATGAGCTAGAAGTTTTCAAAATAAATTATTTGAAATAGAGAACTTTATAGGTCAGAGTAGCCTTTAAAAATCATCCTTTAACGCCTACTAGGTGCATAAGATACCCATTGTTATTTCTACCACTTTTACAAAGCTCCCTGTAAATTGGGCCTTGAAAATCCACCTACATCTATTTCTCCCATAGTTATGCCTTTCACTTCAAATTGCCTACCGCAATTTGTGTTGAATTAATATTTGTTAGTGCTTCACTTTTATCACTACATAAATATCATCACTAATCCACAATTCCCCATATGTTGGTACCTTGGATATAGTTAATAAGGTGTGTCCACATGCAAGTTTCTATGTGCATGTATGTGCGCGTGTGCATGCAAGTGTGTGCGCGTGTGTGTTTAAGTTCTAGCCAACTTCATATATATGATGAGCACTTTTACTTTGGGGATGTTAATTTTCAGTTTGAATCAGTTGTAGCAAAGTAACAAGTTGCTAGGCAGTAAAACATGGTAAAAATGGAAGTAACATGATTCGTGCTCAATATTGACTCGAGAGAGTGGAAAAGTAAGAGTATTACACATACATGTCGTGCATTTGGAAAAAACTCATGAAATAAGGACGTTAAGTTCAAAAATGAAAAAAACCCTGCTCACAATTGAGTTAGAGATGATGACATTCTGTTGCATGAAAATTTATTAATTTGTAGAGTGCATAAAGAATCTAAAGCGCCTAATAATAATAGATATAAGCAGAAGCCTTATTCTCACATGTGCTTCATTACTATATTTTGCTATCCCTATAAGTGATTACTAGGATTGTGTCCTTCATTGCTATATTTTTATAGTACTTGTTTATATGCTACTAACGCTCACATGCCCATGCCTTGGATTATATGTTACGTGCATGCTTTTAAAACGATTAAATAATTTCTATGTTGACATATCGTCCTATGTTTTATATACAAGTTTTACATGGTTACCCCTTGGTTTATTTTTATATAAGTGATAACACTAGATGTGTTTAACTAATTTTAAGATGAGTGATATACAAGCACAGACCCTCAACTCAAAAGAATGTAAAAGGTGGGTTGATTCACATATCCAGACCGTTTCAATCAAAGCACACCATACCGGACTAAGATTTACATTTACCCAAGCCCGGAGTTGTCATCCAAACCAAAGTTCTTATCCAAACCCAAAGATACTTCCCAAAACCAAAATATCTTATCAAAACTCAAAAGAATGCAAAAGAATGCAAAAGGTGGGTTGATTCACATATCCAGACCGTTTCAATCAAAGCACACCATACCTAGACTAAGATTTACATTTACCCAAGCCCGGAGTTGTCATCCAAACCCAGAGTAGTTATTAAAACTTAGCATTGTCATCCAAACCAAAGTTGTTATCCAAACCCAGAGATGCTTCCCAAAACCAAAATATCTTATCAAAACTCTACGTAAAATATCGTCATAGCGAAGAGCAATATTGTCGTTTGTACACCTCCGAAATGGTTTCTTCCCTTGGGAGGAAGGTAGGCCTAATGACTGATCCATAAATTGACCCTTGGGGCTGCCTTGAATTGTTAACCCCGGATGAGTTTCCCTTGCCATTTTGAGACCTTGGTTCATCAAGTTATTAAAAGGTTAGGACTAGCAAATCCATAGTGTCTGCAAACCTTTCTTTCCTTTCAATGAATCTATCGATCTTGACCTCTTGGGAACCTTGGTGGGCCATGTTAGGCTCTTCAAATGGCTGATCTGATTTCTTCTTCTCCCCTTTGATAACAGATGTACCCTTTGTCACCCTCTTGCATGAATACCCTCAAGCTGGGAAGATCGAAGCTCTGATACCACTATAATGTCCCTTTCAGGCTGAAACTGAAAAACAAGGAAATAGCATAGATCCCAATTGAGAGTAAACTGATTTTTGCAACAGCTAACCAAAAATATTATTCTTGACAAATGCAACAAATACCAATCAAAAGCACTCCAAAGTATATGCAACTTTGGAAATTCTACACGGCTGCAATTAAATTTATGATACCAGAATTAGAGCTCACAACAATGGCTGAAAATGAAGATTCCAAACCCCAAAATCACATGAAAGTCTTCATTTAGCCTCTACAATTATGAGGAATATGAATATCAACTCCAAATGAAGAAATGTGCCCTAGATGGCACCCAACTCCACCTCCAAGCAAGTCGCTACCCTAGGAGAGGGCCTAAAAATGGTGCTCAAACCCTAACAACTCTTCTCCCATCAAACCCTAGCTGAAAATCTGCAACACCAATCTTCTTGAAGCCCTTGGAAATAAATACCTAAAGAGTTTTCGTTCTTCAATCAAGCAAGGAAGGGTTTGGACTCCTTGTTAACCACACAAAAGGATTTTCGCCCTTAAGTGGAAGTGATTGAGCAATCAGCCCAAAAACCATGCAAGTTATAATTTTAGATAAGAGATAATGCACAAATGAGCCAAGCGAACCCTCTTTATACCTTGTGGTGGCGCCAAAACAGATTAGAGTGTCTCCAAACTAGGACCGACCTCATAAGGATGCTTTTCTTTTATTTTCCCTTTGGCTTTTCACCTTCCTAACCCAACCGACTTGACTTATGTAGAAAACTATAAAAGAAGAATGCAAATGCTCACGAAATAACTGAAAAATATGACAATCACTTCCCTTGTTCACTTTCTTCTTGCCCACGAGAAGTGGAATGGGCTCAAAGTCTCCAAAACGAACTAGCTTGGAAAAGGGGACATTACATAATGTATTCCACAGATAGAGGAATACATAAAGTTGAACATAGTAAAATGAGAAATCGAAATATTTTGTTGAAATTATTCGTTTGGAAATTACCAAAAAAACTGATTATAGGTTCTTCTCTCCATTGAAATAATAAGATTGTTGTATTTCGTACTAAGCTTTCGAAAGACATGAAAAAGAACCGAGTTGTATCTTTCTGATCAGCAATTAAATCAATCACTATAAGAAGACATAGGGAGAAAATCAAGATATATTATGGAAAAATGGAACTTCCATGGAAGAGAAGCAAATGAAACTCTTTCATATTAAAATAATCTAAAGGTATAATTGAACATTAAGTTTTCAGCATTTAAATCCCAGATCATGATTTATTTGTATAAAGATTTGATATTTGCACTAAAAATTTGATATTTGCAAAACAAAAATCAAATGGATTTCCTACTCAAGTTACTTTCTACTAACGATTATTCATTTGCAGATTAGATAGCGAGACAGCGAACTCTCTCTATATCTATTTTTTCAAGTTTTTCAAAGAGTATCTCTGAAATGGATTCAGACAACTCTATCCCAAAAAGAACGAAATTTCGTCACCAACATAAAGGAAGAATGAAGGGAGTAGCTTCCCGAGGCAATTGCATTTGTTTTGGTAGATTTGCTCTGCAGGCATTGGAACCTGTTTGGATCACATCTGGGCAGATAGAAACAGGACGACGAACAATTACTCGTTTTGCCCGTCGTGGCGTAAAAATATGGATACGTATATTTCCGGACAAACCTATTAGAAGAAGACCTGCAGAAATACGTATGGGTTCGGGAAAAGCGAAGGGAACTCCCAAATATTGGGTATCTGTGGTCAGACCGGGTCGAATACTTTATGAAATAAGCGGAGTATCAGAAACTATAGCTAGAAGAGCTTTTCAAGTCGTAGCATACAAAATACCCTTTTCTCCATGCATAAACTAAACCAATAATTAAGATAAGCACGAAAATAAAAGCTTCTATAAATGTATATATACCCAAAATATCAAAACTCATAGCCCACGGATAGAGAAATACTGTTTCCACATCAAAAACAACGAAAACTAGAGCAAACATATAATAACGAATCCTAAATTGGATCCAGGTATCTCCCATTGGTTCTATACCTGATTCGTAACTAGTTGCTTTCTCCGGCCCTTTACTTATGGGAGCCAAAGCTATAGAAATTGAGAATGCTAGAATCGGAATAAGGATACATATTACTAAATATATCCAAAAAGTATAATATTCGGAAAATATATACATAAATAGACTCCTGTGAAATAGATAAAGAGTCTTATTTTTAATATTGTCAATTTAGACATCAAAACTGAAAATTCGAAAGAAACAAAAGGGTCTCACCACCACCCAGGCAGGGTAGCAAAATGTAATATAAGTATAGAAGAGGCAAGCAAGTGAGAGGGATTCTCTTGCTTTTAGAGGGCCTCTCCTGTTGGGAGAGTTGTATTGGGCGATTAGCTCAAAGGTAGAGCACGCCCTAATAATCGCGTCGTTGTGGCTGGGCTATGAAGGTTGTTAACCACATTGGATAGTTCAATGTGATCATCAACACTTGACCCAAAGATGTGGATCATCCAAGGCACATTAGCATGGTGTACTCCTTATGTTAGAACCAATGATTTTAGATTCCTCCCTTAGCAGAAGGATAGATAAGGTGATTCAAGTAAGATCGAATGTCGATCAATTTTTTTTTCAATCGTGGGATATGGGCAGTCCCGAGTAGCCAAGTATTCATGGCTACTATCTATGTTCTGCATAGAAATTTTGAACAGTACTTTTTGTCTACAACTTAGAGGAGAGTATGGCTACTATCTATGTTCTGTATAGAAATTTCGAATAGTACTTTCCATCTGCAACTTGTAGGAGAGTACTTAACATCTTTAGGATCTGATGCTACACCGTTGCTCAATAGCCTAGTAAATCAACTATATTACATAAGTTGATTTGTCAGTGAGCAGATTTGATCGTATCAGTCCCAACTTTCAATAATTGATCTTTATGGTGCTTTCCCCATCAAGTTAATGTCACGTCCACCCTCATAAACTTATTTTCAGTTTAGGTGGATGCCTATATGAAATGTGCATTGTATAATCTATACATTATTGGATGTGTTAATAAAATATTTTATACATCCTTCTTTCATTCAAGGATATAGGATAATAAAAATGAATAATAATTTTCTTGCGGCCAGCAATTGTGATGTGATTTTGATCATAATTTCCCGATATATTGCCCCTTGGAAACTCTTCCAAGACTGTAAAGATTGGAAGCTAGAATGAAATCATTATCAAGATATTTCAAACCATGATGTGTTCAGGATAATAGTAATTAATGAACAAAAAAGGCTTGTACAAACTATTGAAGCGATGCTATCTCCGACGGTCCAGGGGGAATCAGAATTAGGATATTTCGGGTTATTCATCAACATCACGGCGAATATGATCAAAATATTAACAGCTCCTACCCCGGTAAAAAAACATGTGTGAGACATCTCACAGATTATGTATCTGGACAACTCAAAATCTCTATAGTTGGCTCAAGGTCTTCTATTTGTCAAACAACATCAACGAAGACGTATATGTGCACTATTACATGGTGAAGATTGTATTTTTCTATAAATTTTCATTTTTTCATCTAATGACGATACTTCACTTATCTCTTTGTTCAAAGATTGACGAAGGCAATTATATTTCCTTTCCAATCTTTGTTTCTTTTTCTCTCTTTCAATGAGACTTTTTCTTGCCATAATTATTCAATCAGTTTTTATCAAGGAATCACGAAGAGGAGTGATGGGTTCCTCCATGTTTGTCTCGATAAGAGTCTGAGGCAAAACGATAACCCTTCCTTGAAACTTGAATTCGATCGGAGTTCCTCAACCTCCTCGACCCCCCAATCAATGATCAATAGGTGGGTGTCCCCACCCCCCCTCCTCAACTATCTTATCTTATAGTTCTAGATAGGGGCCCTCGACCATCTATAGAGGGGGGGGGGGGCGGTCGAGTCCTTTCCCGTTGGCCTATATCTATAAGGGTCCCTAAAGGCCCTACGTATCCCTACCTCCATGAAATTAGAGACAATTAAATTTAATTCATATTCGATCCATTATTCCTTTTTTTAATCCTTTTTAAAGAATTAAAATCTGCTCTATCTATTGACAGATATCCCAGCTTCAATTCTATTCAGGAGTATGAGTAAGTTCATTTCTTAGGCACCAATTACTTTTCATTAGAGAGAAAAGGTATCAAAGATAGAATACGAGCTTGTTTAATAGCCCTAGTTATTAGGCGTTGTTGTTTCAACATTAATCGATTTACTCGGCGAGATAAAATTTTTCCTTGTTCGCTAATAAATCGACTAATTAGGCTAATATTCTTATAATCAATTTGTTCTCCAGGCCCAATTGGTGATAAACGTTTCCTAAAAGATCGCTTATTCCTAGAAGATGGTTTATATTTAGATGTATTCCGAGAAGACGGCTTATATTTAGATATATCGCGACCACATTGGACGGCAAAGATCCAAAAAGAACTAAGGACGGACTATTTGCATATTCGCCCAATTCATGTCTTTTTATAGAATGAAAAGCGAAGTAATTTTGTATAGTTTCTTTTCGTTCACGAATGGAGAATTCTTTTACTAAACAACGACGTGCCATCACAGGGTGACGAATATCTTCTCCTTGAGTAAAAGCATAATCCAGTCCATTCGCTCTTGCCACTAGAATTGGGATTCCAATTTCCCACTCTAATTTTGGTGCCATACCTTCCAAATCCATTTTGATTATTTCTGTAGTACAAGTACCTATCCATATGATGACGCTGGGGTCTCTGTCCTTTTTTATTCGAATACAAAGCCTTTTTAATCCCTCATAATCATTCAATTGAGCCGAGATATCTCCTTCTTCCAATTCTGCCATTGCATAGCGGGGTTCTGCAAAAATCATAACCCCAAGTGCATTTTGCAGAAAATAACCACATGTCTTTGTACCCACAACTAAAAAGAAACTGTCCTCAATCTTTTGATATAGCCAAGACACACAGCTAATTGGACAAAAAGTATGATAATTACCTGTCTCACATTCGACAGTAAGAGTTTCATAAACTTTCACTGACATAAATGATCCTTTATTTGTTCCCCTCTGTTTGGCATCACTAGGTAACATGATGAGCCGCCATCTATCTAGTCTAGTGGGTGGGTTCACGAGGGCCGAGATGAGATACAACTACATTATAGGGGAAGGGGGTCACTTGAACTTTGTCCCTATCGTTGTCAACACACCAAGATCCAATAATTGGTCCATTCTTATCCTAGGCAAGGTCCACCTTGCCGTGATAGAAATAAATAAGAACAGATAAGCTTTAGTTAATAGAATTAGGATCCCGATCGTGATATTAACGACCTCGCTAATTCCAGAAATTGAATCCCATTCAAAATGTTCCAGAATGGGTATGAATGGAATTGATAAGTTCCATCCGCCCAAGTAAAGAACTGTTACAAAGAATGAAGAAGCTAATAGATTTAGGTAAGAAGCGACGTAGAATAAACCAAATTTGATACCCGAATATTCAGTTTGATAACCCGCTACCAATTCTTCTTCCGCTTCTGGTAGATCAAAGGGCAATCTCTCACATTCTGCTAGAGACGAGATGAAAAAAGCTATAAACCCTATAGGTTGACGCCACAAATTCCATCCTAAAAAACCATATCTGCACTGTGCTTCAACTATATCAATTGTACTTGAACTGTTGGATAATTATAGTCGATAGAACATCAATGTTCTTATCTCTATTCCAAAACCGTACGTGAAACTTTCGCTTCATACGGCTTCTCAATGGCCGTTGAAAAATAAAAAATGCAATAACCAAAAGAAAACAAGCACCAATTTATTATATATTATATTAGATAAATTGGACCAATGAGATTCTGTCTGCTACAATAATATAAGCTTTTGAATCTATCTCAACCTTCACTATTTTTTTTTGTGGGAGAGAGGAAATTTGTACTGTATAAAGATTTGACATTTGCAAAAAAAAAAATCAAATGGATTTCTTGCTCATTACTTTCTACTAACAATTATTCATTCGCCGATTAGATAGATAGCGAACTCTCTCTATATACTTCCAAGTTTTTCAAGGAGTCTCTCTGAAATGGATTCAAACGACTATAACCCAAAAAGAACGAAATTTCGTCACCAACATAAAGGAAGAATGAAGGGAGTAGCTTCCCGAGGCAATTGCATTTGTTTTGGTAGATTTGCTCTGCAGGCATTGGAACCTGTTTGGATCACATCTGGGCAGATAGAAACAGGACGACGAACAATTACTCGTTTTGCCCGTCGTGGCGTAAAAATATGGATACGTATATTTCCGGACAAACCTATTAGAAGAAGACCTGCAGAAATACATATGGTATAAGTTATTCTTTCTTGCAAACACCCCATTTCCGTACTAAGAATTGGCTAATAACCCACAACGGAATGCATTCCACCTAATAATGCGGATACCTTTGATCTTGCTTGGACAAAGTGGAAGATATTGTCACTAAATAAGAGTACGGTCTTATTCTTATAATAAGAATATTTCTTATTTGATAATTCGGGGGGGTAGAGCTAGAGATGGTAAACTGTACAAGTTACCAAATACTAATATCATGTCTTAGACATTTAGGGCTCCGGCGTATAGAGAGAACCCTACCGAGTATAGGGGTCATCTCCCATCTCTATTATGACTTGACTTGACTAGACTATATCACATATGTGATATAACCGAGTGATGACTGATATCACAAACTATATGTAATGGATGGATATCCGGTCACTCTATATATCCCCTATATAGATTAGATATGGTGCCTTAGCACCCCGTATATATATATATATATGTGATCTATAGGTGTGAGTCCCATAAAATAGTTCAAGTTATAAGGCCCTTCCCATATATCAATATCAAGATCTATAGAAGGGGGTGGGGGAGTGCCCCATAGTTTCATTATTTAACATAGAAAAATTTTCTTAGAATGTAGAAAAACTATTAGATGTCACTAATGACCCAATGGCATCTAATAAGTTTTTCTACTATTGGATTTGAACCAATGACTCTCGCCGTATGAAAGCGATACTCTAACCACTGAGTTAAGTGGGTGTAACTGTTGAGTTCTATGGTGGTGAACTTGACGGGGTTAGCTTTGGTGATCCTACTATAGTCAAAAAATATGCTAGGCGTGCACAATTAGGCGAGATTTTTGAATTGGATCGTGCTACTTTGAAATCCGACGGTGTTTTTCGGAGTAGCCCAAGGGGTTGGTTTACTTTTGGACATGCTACATTTGCTCTTCTTTTCTTTTTTGGACACATTTGGCATGGTGCTAGAACCCTATTCAGAGATGTTTTCGCTGGTATTGACCCCGATTTGGATGCCCAAGTGGAATTTGGGGCATTCCAAAAACTGGGAGATCCAACTACTAAAAAACAAGTGGTATAATATAGCGTCGCTCCGATCAATAATAAATATTGAGAGAGAGAGATTCCATGTCAGTGAATATTCATTTAAAAATAAAAATAAATGATTTTTAGAAAAGGTTGTTATGGTCCACGGAGAAAGACCCCATGATGGTAAGTATGGGTCCTCATCATCCATCAATGCATGGTGTTCTTCGACTTATTGTTACTCTAGATGGTGAAGATGTTATTGACTGTGAACCTATATTAGGTTATTTACATAGAGGAATGGAAAAAATTGCTAGGTTCTTCTCTCCATTGAAATAATAAGACTGCTATGCTTATCATTAAACTTGTTAAAGAGATTAAATATAACCAAGCTGTATCTTTCTGATCAGCAATTAAATCAATCACTATAAGAAGAAATAGGGCTAAAATCAAGATACATTCTGGAAAAATGGAACTTCCATGGAATAGAAGCAAATTAAACTCTTTCATATTAAAATGATCTAAAGGTATAATTTAAAATGAAATTTTCAGTTTGTAGATGCCAGATCGTGATTTAGTAATTTCAGTCAATCCCCGATCAATAATTTTTTTTCATCTAAATGATCTTGAATAAGATTTATATTAAATCAAAATTATTTTGTTTCTATAATATTTCTTTTTTATTCTTCTTATTCCTTTTGCTTTCATTCCAGTTCCAATAAACATCTGTATAAATTTTGATAAAGTTGGCTTTATTTTATTGAGGGTAGATCGATAGATATACACCTACATGTACCTCTAGTATTTTGCAAGAGGATTTACAAAACTTTGTGTATAGAGCATCCATAATTTCTGATTCCAACGTCATTTTTGCGGATGTGGATCATTATCAAGTGAATGAAATTCAGGCAGCGGATAGAACTTTGGAACAGGTAGTTCGATATTATTTAGATAGATTAGATAGATGCTATAGACAAGAAAAATTGGATCAATTCCTGACAAATGCGCCTTCTGTCAATATAATTGGAATTTTTACATTGGGTTTTCATAATCAACACGATTGTCGTGAGTTGAGACGTTTGTTACGAGATCTAGACACAATATCTGAAGTACAAACGAGATGGATGTTTGTTGTCTCAACCATTTTCACTAGCCCTTAAAGGGTCATGTTTATGATAACGAAGCGTTTGTGTTGTCGATTCCCACACGTAGTGCTTTTTCCCCTATGCGTGCCTATCAGATAGGTTTGACCATTAGAACCTATTACACACATAGGTTTAACCTTTCGCTTGATACTAGTAATATCAGAAGATAAAAGCATCTAAGGCTGCATCAATCGGGGATACACGACAGAAAGAATTGTTCTATTTCACTCACTTTCACTATGCGTAAGTTTTCATTGACTCAATATTCCGCCATTCCCTGAAACGATAAAGACAGAAATAAAAAAAAAGTATCAAATCACACCATCTATCCGCCCGAGAGGTGATCCAAGAGTTCCAACTATTTATATATGGGGTGTTTGCCTCTCTATAGATATATCTCGCCTACGATAAGATATAGAGAGAGGGGAGTGGGGGAGACGAGAGCGAGATAACATGAGATATATACGAAGGGGGCGACTCTAATATAGATAGGTTCTCTCTATATTCCCTCTCTCCCTCCCCTTTATATGGAAAGGGGTAAGCCCCCTATCTATATCTAGGATAGAGGGGTTCGGTTCTCCCATAAAGGGTATGGGCGGAGCCGATATATATATAGGGGTTGGCCCTCAGAGAATTTAGAATGCTCTCTCGATGGTCGGCCATGTATATAGGGGCCCTACCTTTATCGGGGATCTCTCCCAATTTTGAACTAAATCCTCCCCATCGCCCTCGACTTGATATGCCCCCACCCGAACCTCTACTCTATATATTTTATATAGAGGCCACCCTCTATATGGGGGTCACCCCCATATACTGACTATATGGGTTATATGGGGGTGTCGACTACCAACCCAATAGAATAGAATGTCCTCGATCTACACAATAATTAAAAAGGTGGGGGCCTAGCCAAGGGGATGGGTTATGCACTCAAGACTCTAGCTCCGACTCCACACCCTCCCCCACCTATATATAGAGGGGCGGGAGTGCCCCCTCCTCCATTGAATATAGGGGTCTTGATATTGGATTCCGAATGTGAGCATTCGTCTTAGAATGATACAAGGTCAAACTTGGTATTGCACGAAGACAAGTTACCAAATTTTAGTGTGTATAGATTATTTTTTTGTTTTCTATAATGTAAGCCTTAAGAGGGGGTATAAGAATATAAGGCTTATAGTTTATTATTAAGTCATTATTAGTTATGTATTAGTAAATGAACAGTTGTAGCCACTTGACCATTTTTAACTATCTCTTGCATGATAAAATGATGGACACACAACTTACAATGTGTGCATTCCAGTTTCTATTCATTCCTTCTCTATTCACATCTTCTAATACAAAGCGGCTAAAATAAATCGCAACATTTCTCTAGACGAGACATTACTAGAACATTGCATGGATAAGGAGAAGAAGAAGTCAATTGCAAGGGTACTTAGGTTTACCATCCCGAATGGATTACTATACAAGTTGGTAAAATATGATGTGTTATGCAAAGTAACACTAGAGCATGCGCATGTAATTGTCTGAAGGAAGCACATGTGGGGGTCAAAAGAGGCATTTCATAGGGGAGTTAAGCGAGAAGAAAATATTAAAAAGTGGATTGTCCTAGCCGTGATGTTCCAAGATGCCCATTGCATTGCAATATATGTCATCAAGTGGGCAAGTCAAATTATATGGAAAAATTACATTGAATTTACTTGCAATGCAACCATTTAAGCAATGAAGCATTGACTTTGTGGTACATATCAAGTTGCCATCAAAGTGGGGGAATGCTAGATATATCATTATTGTGATCAACTATTTTGCCAAATCGGTTGAAGCGGATTGTGACAACTAGTTGCAAAAAGAATGAAAGAGAAATTAAGGTCCACAAATGACCAAAAGCATGTCAATGGGACTAAAGGATACAACCATTAGCAGAAAGTTCTAGGAAGAGAAATTCCTATAGGTGAACCAAAGAAATAAGGTACAAAAGACAAAATACAAATGAATTTACTTCGCAATGCAACCATTTAAGCAATGAAGCATTGACTTTGTGGTACATATCAAGTTGCCATCAAAGTGGGGAATGCTAGATATATCATTATTGTGATCAACTATTTTGCCAAATCGGTTGCAAGCGATTGTGACAACTAGTTGCAAAAAGAATGAAAGAGAAATTAAGGTCCACAAATGACCAAAAGCATGTCAATGGGACTGAAGGATACAACCATTAAGCAATGTGCAGAAAGTTCTAGGAAGAGAAATTCCTATAGGTGAACCAAAGAAATAAGGTACAAAAGACAAAATACAAAATAGTCTATAGAGCAGCATGCCACTAACACAAGAGGCGAGAGAAACCGATACAAATATTAATGAGGGGTGAACAAAGCCCCACGAGCATATGCCAATAAAGACTAGAGGAAAATCTCATCGAATGTCTCTTTATGTTCTTGAAGTGGAGGAATCATCTAAGCCATTATCAATCATTGTGAGAGATCTGATAATGTTATCCAGTGAGTATACAAGGTAGGAGGAACTAGGTTCGGGATTCTAGGAGGAAGCAAAACACTTCCACTACAACCTCAACTATCATCCAAGGCCGGTGTAACTCATAGTAGAAAAGAAGCTTGTAATATCAATTTGCCCCCGTGGTATGGGGGCAATTGGCAATAGTAGACCCATGTCGCCAAAGATGAGTAGAGCCATGTCGATGGGGCGGAGCAAAGCAACAATGTCGAGAGGTAGCGAGGCTTGGAGATGTGAGTAATCTGAGTACTAATGATGCCCGAAAGAAGTATCACCTAACTAATTTATCGGCTTTGTCCTGTGGTGGATTGGTGTCTAAAGGACGTTTAGTGTTGCCACTCATCTAGATGGGTTGAAAGAAAGCGGACATCGATATGAGAGCTCTAGAGCCTCTAGGATCCTCCTGTAGGGATTTGTACCAAAAGGTGATAGCCTTACAAAGATAAAGAATCGGGCATTGTTGGTCTCTCGTATGCGAGGAATATAGATTAAGTGTTGTCTTAGTCTCTCAGAGAGGCAATGATATTTTCCCGGATCTCATGATAAATGGGGCATTTGAAAATGAAGTAGTCCTCAAACTCCACCTCCTACAGAGAGCAAAAACGACATATCCAATCCTAATGGAAAATGCAATAGTTTGTTTCAACCCATAATCGGTGGGAAACAAACTCTCATTGGCCAAAGGGAAACCTCAAGCCATGAGACCAATGGTGCTAGAGATAGTGAGGGCAACGAATTATATCATCCACCACCTGTAAGAAATGATCGACATAGAAAGCACACTTGAAGCTTAGAGGCTCATGAGCGGAGATCCAAATGGTTTGGATATATTGTTTGTAGATGTCCTCTCTTGTAACCCTAGTGATGACATCATTAGTGGGAAGTAGCATGAGAGGGCGTCAAGGAATACATGAATGGGGGTAACAGGTCGATAGAAATGCCACTAGAAAGGAGTAGCCTAGTCTTAGAGTACTAATAGTGTCGGCGTTTGTTTGGGACCGGTATAGATATCCTCTCGACGAACAAAGCAAGGTGCTAAGTAGGGATACCGCTCACAAGCAAGTTGAGTCCCCAAGAATCACAATCTGTGGATGTAGAAAGTAAGCGAGAACAAGATATGTTGCGGAATTACTATATGAGAACATTATTATTAGATTTGGGTGTCCATGAAGTTTACAAGTGATCTAAGCTCACACTTTATAAACAACACAATCAAGACCCTTATGGAGAAATTCATGATCTTGAACCAAAAGAGCAACACATATCTTTCACAACCAAACAAGTCAACAGGCGTGAACAAGGTATTGGAAAAGATGCTTGCAAAAAAATTAGTATTGTGTTGAGAAATGATGGGAAAGACGAGATTAAAACAATACTATGGTCTTAACACACCAATTATAACCGAGCTACAGGTCACACAATTTTATAGTTGGTGAGTTCCCCTCTATATCTATGGAATTAGGTTGGGGTTGGATGGAGAATCTATCAAGTCCCCTTAGATATATGGAGGCCTATCAATATATGGGGTAGAGAGGCGGGTATCCCACTCTATAGATATATGGGGAATGGAGGTAGACCCTATCACCAATCTATCTAGGGAAGGTGAGCTGTCAAGTCCCCATAGATCTATAGGGCACGAGGAAGGGGCAGCCCTCTATATATACAAGGATGGGAAGGTCAAGCAACATAGAAACAATCATCCTAACGGAATATATTGTTCCAGTATGCGCATCGCAATGGTCACAAATCTTGATGATAAAGAGTCTTTAGAACACACACTTTTAGAACTTACAAGCATACAAGCGCTACACTTTTAACCTATAATGTGTATTGGAATATGTATGGCTGACTTGTGGCTAACATAATCTCTTACCTTGTCATATCACATTTCTCTATGTTTGCATGTTGTTATTGGATCGACCTATTGAAAAACCATAGCCTATGTAGGTTATATACACGAGGTAGTGGATAGTACTTGAGCATCATATTGCGTATTCTAATCTTATTGTAAGGTTGAGGAGGTTGCCCCCTCGAAGTGGCTAAGTCGTAAATTTTGTTCTGCAATCTATCAAATATTGTGTTTTTGTTCTATCATGTGAGTTACTATTATTGCTCTACTTTTGTGTTTTGTTATGTGATCTATTATTGATTCTACTTGAGTCATTTCATTACAAGTGATATCAAAGCTCTGATTTGGGCATTGTTTTTGCAGAACATTTTTTTGGGCCTCACATCTATTTGAGGGTTGCAGTAAGACTAAAAAAATGTTCAACCTAGAAGGAATTTGTTTTATCTGTCACTCCATTATGCTCCATGGTTTTTAATCAAAAAAGGAATACAACAATAAAGGTTTGGAACTTTTCGCACCCTTGCACAAAATAGCAATCATTGGATTCATCTTCACGAGATGATCACATTAGTACTAGCTCTCAATAACCCTATTTTTGCGATTTTTCACTCTTTGCCTATAAAAGTCATTGAATTCATCTTGAGGAAAGGATTGCAACCATATCGTTCACCAACAACCCCACTTTTAACCCCGAAACCCTAAACATCCTAGACCCTATCGTGAACCACGACTCGTAATAAACCCTAATCCATGATAGGTCAACAAACTAAACGGCCGAGGCAAGGGTAACGACACCCCAAGAAAAAATCCTCTTAATATGAAGCCAGAGACGGGACATATTTGATCCCTAGTCCTAGGGTTTGCATCAATAAATCAAAAGGTGATTTAGCTAAAGTACGATGTGAGCAATATACATTTTGAAATGGTGTGAGCAGATGATATGGTGTAAGTCAAAGGCGCCTTGAGCACATTTGTTGTCAAAGTTGACTCGATCACATCCTTGGTTAACCTACAAACTCTACAACAGCCAAACAATTCCCGGCCCATTCACACACGGGGTCTTCAAGCAACCCCAATTCAAATCCATGTCAACCTCAACACATGCCTTACTCTAATATGGGGGTTCACAACATGCTACAAAAACTAGATATGTGAGAAATTGATGGAAGGGATTCATTCACATGGGTCAATCAAATGGATAATTTCTTTTATTTGTATCAAGCACCTTGTGCACAAAAGGTGGTCATGGCATCATTCTATCTAGAACGTGAGCAATATGATTGATATAGATGGTTATGCACTCAAAATAAGAGGGGCCTAACTACTACCTAGTCAATATTCATTGATGAGCTACAAATACATTATTATAATCGTGTAACAAAAAACTACTTTAACCAAATGTGGAAACTACAACAAACCAATATGGTCAAAGCTTATATTCAGCAATTCCACAACTTGTCCTTACAAGTGGAGGACATCACAGAGGATAACCTCAATGACATAGTTTTGGATGGCCTCAAGGATGGCATCTAACATGTTTGTATGATTAATCCAAGTTTTGTATCGGACTCCATTGTTTTCACCCATCGACGAAATAAGAGATCTAGTCAAACAATGACATTTGATACTAGAAGAGAATGTAGTAATCCAAAGCATCATCATTTCCTCAACTCGTCAGATTGACTCCTCAACAAATTGAAAAGACGCAATCAAAAGGGTTATGTTTCAAATGTGAAAGTAAGTATAGCCACGGGCACAAATGTACAGAGATAAGATAAGATAAGATAATGTTATTAATGTCCAACACATGACCACAAAAGTAGGTCAATGTGACTGCAGAGTACAAAGCAAACAAACCCAGCAAGAGGACCCAAACGGGTCACACGAAATACAATGAGAGAAGGAGAGGGACGAGAAGGAAACAACAAAGACCAAGAGACCAGATATGAAGAAGAGAGAGGTGATAGTGTGGGGGAGCGGAAGGAGCAACATCAAGCAACAACATCACCTAACACTCAAGGTTGGATGGGAGTAACTCTCATAAATGCGTCGACGATAAGAAGAAGAGAATGTGTCTTGCACAGGGAGCCGGCATCCGGGAGGAAGGCGATGCCTCAAGGTAGACCCAGTGGATCGTTGTCTATGCGGAGGGCCCGGGGCGTGCCTGAGATAGGGAGCCTCGGGTGGAAGGAACGGAGTCACAAGACCTGACGGACCTGGATTGGGGGTCCAAACACGTGACCAAATGTCGTTTAGCGCCCCTCACTGGGAGAGCAACAGGAAGAAGGAAGTGATCAGCCTAGTAATCATCCGTCGAGGGGAGGATGGAAGAGCCTGTCCCGAAGCCTGATGGCCTCTTGAAGGTAGAGAGCAAGACATCTCTAATCATAGTATCTGAAGAAAGTCGTGAAGGAAGCTCGCAAAACAGGCAATGGAATCGCCCACGAATCTCATAGTAAACAAGACATCAAAAAATGAAGTGTTCTTCGGTTTCAACCTCCTGGAGAGAGCAAAGCAGGCAAGTCTGCTCTGAGCGGTCTAAGTGATGATCAATCTCAATACGGAATCAATGTGAGCCCACTTGAAACTTACCTAGAGAGATACGAAGGGCTGCAACCAATGCTGGGAAATGTACATGGGTTTGAAAATGACCCCATCACGGATCTCGAGAAAGTGTGCCGCATCTGAGTGACATCTTGAACGCATGACCCCTGGGGATTGGTCCATGTGTGTTGGATGAACTGTCGTAGATATCCTCTCTGATTATCCTATGAAGATCCTGTTGGTTGGGTAGCAGATGGGCAGGGGCATCCAGAGAATAGCTGAAGGGTGGGAGACGGTCCATCTGGATGCCAATGGACTCGAAGAGGCGTGAAACGCAGGCATACCAGCAGCGAGATCATCTACTGTGATCCGAGGATGCAATAGCTTCAGAGGAGCAGTAGGCAAGATAAGTGTACCTGTCCTTGTCAACAGAAGAACTAGAATACCCCCGAATACGGTGCAACAACAACACAAGGCTGAAGATGGTCTCCAAACGAAAGGGGCGAGCCCCAAACTCAACAAGGATAATGTTGTGAGGAACAAATTCTTTGCACCTGATAATACGTCTGAGCATGAGGATCTGAACGCGCTCGATAGTGGCCCAATCTGAGTCCAAAAGAGAGGGACCCCAAACTTCCGAACCATACAGAACCGTGGGCCTAACCAGGGAATCGGAGAGGGACATCTTGGAAGGAATATCCTGAAAGTGGTGGCAGAAACATTGTCTCTCAAGAATCGCCAAAGAACCATACCCCTTATTAACCCGGGGTTGGAAAGCAAGACGAAGGCTAAAACGATGCCCAGAGAAAAGAATCCCCAGGTAGGTATAAGAGCAAGTGATCTCAATCTCCACACCCTTAAAGAAGAAGTGAAGGTCTCAAGTCTTCAAACAGTTGAAAACCATAACTTTGGTTTTCCCAAGATTCTGATCGGTGCATGTCGATGATCACAGAAAAGGGTTAAGGCATCTAGTTGCCTCTGGAGACCCTCAGCAGAAGAAGCAAGGTGAACTACGTCATCTGCAAAGAGGAGGATGTAAATCAGAATCTGGTGCAGAAGGTACCCATCACCTTCGTGTATGTGATCCCTAAGAAAGTCCTCAAGCTCATCAATATAGATCCCAAATAAGGTAGGAGAAAGGGGCAGCCCTGTTTGACACCAATGGTACTCCTGATGAAGTCGGACAAGCTAGCAGAAGTGCGAAGGCGGCCAAGGACCTCCTCATAAAGGCGTGTGATGGCTGTAAGAAAAGTCTCGAAAATGCCTATATCTCTAAGCTGCGAGAAAAGGGCTTCCGTGGAACAGAATCAAAGGCTTTCCGAAAATCCACGAAACAGCAAAAAACTCTGGAAGAGCGGTGGCGAGCCTCTTCGATGATAGCCCGAAGAGTGAGGATGTGGTCGGTAGTCTGGTAAGTCGGTCGGAAGCCTGCCCGCCCCTTAGCTCTACACTGGTACTGATCGAGGAACTCAGAAAGCTGCAAGTGAAGAACAATAGCATAGAGCTTGGAGAATGTGTGACCCACCATGATAGTCCTGTAATTGTTGGGGTCGGAAGTGGGCCCCGACTTGTGAATGGGGTGGATGATGTGGTGGGACCAAGAGACTGGAAAACTGTACAAACCACCTGATTGAAGAGGTCCACAAGATAAGCGAGGAGCGTCTGTGCGGACCGTACTTGAAGAATTCCACATGGAACCCTTCCTCATCCCTTGCTTTACTACAAATCATAGCAAGAATGGCATTCCTCACATTGGTGTGGGTGAAAATATGGCAAAGGGAGGGAGGGGAATGAACCTGGATGTGGGGCTGGCCAGGGAAGTCATAAAGAGTGGAGGTGTGGGTGAACATGGAATTGGGATCAAGGTCCAGGGGTAAGAAAGGCGGCAGGGGAAGAATGGTGCGCGAGAAATGTTTAGGAGAGTGGATAAGTAAGCAGACGAAGCTCACAACGCCTATGAGAGATAAATGTGTTTCTTATGTCAAAGGACGCGACGATAGGCTGACTTTAGGGAGGGGAAGGAGGGAAGGGCATGTAGGAAAGCAAAGCGGAGTTTCCACTGGAAGGTTTTGCATTCCTCGTCGTACCATTTGTTCATAGTGCATGTACCATGGCGTGGGGTGGAGTGGGTGACGTGGGGAAGGAACTCGTGGTCGCCTCAAGAATAGCGCAAGAGAGGGTATTAAACATTCGGTCCCAAGGTGAGTGAGGTGAAGTGGGGAATGGGGGAGAAGCAGACGAAGGCAGGAGGAAAAGGTGTCGGGATCCCCTGTGTCAAATTTCCAAATAGTATGTGATATGCGAGGGGAGGGAGTGGGGTCTGGGGGGATAGCCTAGAGGGAAAAGGAGAGGGTCGCATGGTCAGCAAGAGGGATGGGGGAGACACAAAAGTGGTGTATGTAAGGAATCAAGTCGGGGCGGTCATGACGTAATCAACCACACTGGCCCCACCACAAAATGGTCTGCAGGTGAAGAACCGCGATTCAGGAAAGCGAGGAATGCCATTCAGGATCAGTAGGTCATGAGATTCCCTATTTGGAAGTTAGAGACAAAGAAGAGGATGAGGAAGTTAGAGGCAAGTTGGATTAAGAAATTGAGGACTCCTAATCTAGTATTTCGTGCGATGCACTTTCGGGTATCAACACTCCACAAAACTTAAAAGTGGTTCGTTGTCTAGAGAAACAAAGAGTAACATGTTAATTGACTATAGAGCACGCATAACTTCATCAATAATAAGTTGGCACACTCTTGAACTATTTTTTATCCATCTCCAAAATTTTGGATCGTGATTACAAATGGGGGCACAATCAGTTGTTCAAGGAAATGCCATAGTACTAAGATCGTCATGGGTGAGTACGTGTTGGACTCTCCTATGTTTTCCATTCCAATAGGGGATGCAAGCATCATTCTCGGAGTCAAATGGCTCACCACCTTAAGAACAATTGAACTGAACTTCTAGGAGTTGTTCATATGATTTCATTCAGAGGGAAAGACATTTGAACTTTGTGGGTTGCATGTGAAATCTCCACAACTAGTCAATTCTCACCAGATGCGGAATATTTTCAAGAAGGGACAGACGGGTTTGTAGCACAATTGTTTTCCTTGGAAGCTCTTCTCACATGATGTCTACACCACCGAGTCAAAGACAATTCTTGATACATTATTTGGTCATTTTTGGAGCTATGCCAAAATGATTACCACCAAAAGCAGATCATGGTCATGTCATTGGTGATACCAAGGAATCAACCACCCCACATCTCGTCCTTACGGGTAAGAGTTATCCATTTGTCCAAAAGAGTGAAATTGAGAAAATGGTGCAAGAAATGGTGGAGGCGGGTGTTATCTGACATAGCCAAAGTCCATATTCTTCTTTATTGGTAATGGTGCGAAAGAAGGAAGAAACTTGGCGAATGTTCCCAGATTAGAGAGAACTCAACAAATACACCATCAAAGATAAGTTTCCCATTCCAATAACTGATGATTTTCTCGATGAGTTACATGGTGTTGCTTACTTTAAAAAACTTGATCGTCATTTTGGTTCCCATCAAATCCAAATAAGAAATGAGGATATCTGAGAGATATCTTCGAGAACCCATGAGCGCCTGACCAATTTTTGGTGATGCTTTTGGTCTCGAAATGCACCATCCACATTACGAAGTTTGATAGATAGTCTTTTGGAAATTCTTGAGGAAATTTGTCTTGGTAGTTTTTGATGACATATTAACATACACCAAGATATAGGAACAGCACTTGCAGCAGGTGGATCATGTGTTACTCTGAAATAGCATCAACTTTATGCCAAGCCATCCAAGTGTTCCTTTTGGGTGAAAGAGGTGGACTACTCAGGTTGGTTTCACATGAAGGGGTAAAAGTGAATCCCCATAAGACCAAGGCCATAGTAAAATGGAAAGTTCCAAAAACCCTCAAGAACATTCATAGCTTCTGAAGAGGTACTATTGCCATTTTGTGAAAAATTACAGCATCATAATGTAATGTCCCCTCTTCTAAAATAAAGTAATTAATAATATTTTAAGTTAGCCCTGCCAATTATCCATTTTAGGGGCAGTTTAACATTAGAAAGGTATTTTTAATACTCATTTCTTTTGTTAGCAAAAAGAACTAAGAAATAAAAAACAGGAAGGAATGGGAAAAGAAAATATAAAAACTCATATTTTCATAATGAGGTCAATCTAGTGGAAAACATATGTTGAAGATAAAGGAGAAATAACTCTCCCAAGGAGATCAGTCCTCCAACAAAGAGCATGCATTGAAGTTGGTGCCACATAGAAGATATATAAGGAGATCATTTTGTCTTGAGAAGGGGATGCATCATTTTATCATTAATACTTTCTTGAAGTTGGAGTTTGTGACACTTCTCTTTTTGCCTTGAAAGCCGAAAACCTTTCTTGGCCTTGTGTGAGGACAAAAACCCTCATTCATCTCGGGGTGATCTCAAAAGGAGATCACAAGTGAGCTACTAAGGAGATTTATTGTGCAATACCTTCATTTCCAACTACATTGAGGGCAAAAATCCATAGTGTGGCATCCAAGAACAACAAAAACCTTCCTTGTGGCATTTGGAGAACGAAAACTCTACAAATTGGGTGGTGTGAATGAAATTACTGAAGATTCTTTTGCTGGTTTATAACTATGGCATCAAGAATAAGACCTATAAAGAGTTTTTGCATTATTTTGAGTCCCTCTCCTAGGGAGCGACTAGGGTTGAAGTCATTTTAAGTGTCTTCTAGGGCGCGGCACTCATTTATTGTTGGATATTCAGACTTAGCATAATTTATAAGGCTGAAATAATTCATATTTGGCCATTGTTGGGGTTTGAAAACCTCCATTTTGATTATTTCTCTTAGTTGTACTTCTGTTGTTGATAAATTAATTGTTAAGCTGTGTTTGAGATTGATTTTCATGGTGAAAATTGTTCTAAAGTATTCCTAAAAGGTTTATAAATATTGTGGATGAGTTTTAGGGTGATATTTGGGTGAAATCTTGTTGTTTACAAGTTGTTCCAAAAATCAAATTGTTGTACCATACTGATTTAATTTTCAGTTTATTGGTTCAAAAATCAGATTTAATTCAGATTGGGGTTTGTGCTATTTCCTTGTTTTTCAGTTTCAGCCCTAGAAAGGGACATTACATTCTATGGATGAATAATAAATTTGGAACCATTTTATGTTCTTTTCAGCTTGTGTTGCATGGGAATTCGTACCATTACAGTTCACTACCCTATGAGGATAAATATTGGTTTGCAGCTAGGGTTTGTGTGGAATCATTGTTGTTTGTCTTCACAATTCAGTTGTTGTCATAAAAACTTCGGTTTCCTTCTTGTTGCTGATTGCATTTTTAGGTTGTTTCCATAAGGGTTTGAAGTAAATTATTGGTGGTTGTCATAAACATCAGAGTTCATTCGCTGCGGTTTGAGCCAAAACCCTTATCTTTAGTTTCAACCCTATAAACGGACATTACAATGGTATCGAGCATCCATCCTCCCATCCTAGGGGTTTGATCAAAAGGAGTAAATAAATGTCGAACATACATTTTGATGATGTTAAGGTTGAGAGGTTTTCCTAGCACAAGAAAAATTGATAAATAAGATGGCACAATTAATCCACGCCATGCAAAACCTAAATGGTGAAGGAAGCTCGTCAAAGGCAAGCAATAATATTCAGCCACCAAGAATCATGAGTGATTCTTCATCTAGGTCATTCAACCTACCTTCCTCCCAAGAAAGGAAGTCATTCCAGTGGTTGAAACACAGTATTCAAGTATTGATGGGTCATAACATTGCAGACAGCTAAGAGGAATGTAGGGCCCTCCTAAATAAGATTCTCAATGCTATATGACTCATTGAGTTCATAGGGTGAAGAAAGGTGAAGTAGCAATTGCACCAAGGTTTAAACCCCAAGTTGTGCCCACGAAAAATGGGAAAGATGTTGCAGCCCTAGAGGGAAAGAATCCCCCATTGTAATCAAGGAAGAAGAAGAACACTCGAACTTGTTGGGATGAGCCGTTGACTGATTTTGAGGACATCAGTGTGAAGGGGCATGTGTTTGATGAAGAAACCATGGAGCATGAGCCCAAGAAAGAAGGGAAATATGATACGCCAAATTGTGGAGGGGAATTGGTGGTTAAAGCCCAATTATCGGATGATAATGTTGATGTTCAACTTGCTGGAATTTTCAGAACAACAGTCAATAAGAGGCAAGTTGATGGTGTACATGACTTCGGCAAGAACCATGAAGATGTTCCATGCGGGTGTCAACAAAATATGGTTGAAGCCAAGGTAGAAAGAGCTTCACTTGTTGAATCTAAGGTGAAGGAGAAGGCTGATCCACCGAGCATATGATGAAGAGTATGGAACTGCAGATAAAGATGAAGATGCCATAATGGAGGATGGCAAGTTTGTGATTGCAAAAGGTTTCATTTGGCATAGAAATAAAGTCCCTCCAATACATGGATTGGGAGTGACACATAAAGGCTTTAAAGAAGGTACAGACCACCCTGGGACAGCAGGAACAGTGCAGCCTAGACCACCTTTTGGGCAGACAAGGAGGCCACTACAGCAAGGTAACTCTAGGTGTTTCACTTTGGATCAGTTTTGCAGGATGTTCAAATTTGTTTTTCCGAGTTTGTCGGTTAGTGGAGAATGCAATCAACAGTTGGAGAATGATGTGTTATCAACCCCAAGTGAGAAAGGAAGAGTTTTTATGGCAGCCATGAGCCAAACTGCCATCATTGATATTGTTGTCATCATTTATAGCAGCCCCCACCTAATTTTAGTTGCATTTGTATTTGGGAATATGGAGTGTTCTTCCACCTTAGTTGACAAGGAATGAGGATGCCACATCAGGACATGGATTAGTTTGTCAAGCTGCTGATTAGTCATCAATTTCTTGCTCTATCACTGAGATTACAGTAGTTTGGAAGGTCTTTTATACAGCTTAGTATGCAAAGGAAGAAGTTGCTACTGTTGTTTTTGAACTTGAAAATGAAGTGGACTTCAATGAAGAAAGGGCAGCAGGTGCCTGAGTTTGTATAGGAAAAAGCTCCTTCATTTGACAAGCATGTGATCCAAATTATGGGAGCACTACAGCCTGTTCGTTCACCTTAGTATGATGGCACTTGGGATGAGAGCTTGCATTTGCTTGAAGGTAAGCAAATTTGAAAAGAGAGAACTGTAATGTCCCCTTTCTAAAACAAAGTAATTAATAATATTTTAAGTTGGGCCCGTTCAATTTTTCGGTTTAGGGGCAGCGTAACTTTATAAAGGTATTTTTAATACTCTTTTCTTTTGTCGGCAAAAAGGATTACGAAATAAAAACAAGAAGGAATGGGAAAAAGAAAAGCAAAAAGCTTATATTTTCATAATGAGGTCGGTCTTGTGGAAAACGTATGTCGAAGATAAAGGAGTAATAACTCTCCCAAGGAGATCGGTCCTACAAAAAAAGAGCATACAATGAAGTTAGCGCCACATAGAAGATATATAAGGACATCATTTTGGCTTGAGAAGGGGATGCATCATTATATCATTAATACCTTCATGAACTTGGAGCTTTTGAAGCTTCTCTTTCTTGCCTTGAAATATGAAAAACCTTTCTTGGCCTTGTGTGAGGAAGAAAATCCTCATTCATCTTGGGGTGATCTCATAAGGAGATCACAAGTGAGCTACTAAGGAGAAGTGTTGTGCAATTCCTTCATTTTCATCTCTAGGCGACTTGCTTGGGTATTGTGTTTGGTGCCTTCTAAGGCACATTTTGGCAATTTGAGTTGATGTAATTGTTCCTCATAATTTATGAGGTTGAATCCTTTATCACCCTTTCTATTCATTATTTTGGCAGAGTGCCTTGGAAGACTTGTCTATAAAGCTGTCAAGAGAAAGAACACTGAGGAATCCAACTAGCGGATCGACCAAGCCAATATCCCATTTGCAGTTTGTTGATGACACAACTTTGGTGGGAAGAGACACTCAAACTAAGGCTAGACAATTTGGGAAATTTTTTCGGTTTTTCTCGATGCTACAGGTCAGCTAATTAATGATACCAAATCAAGTATTATATTCTTCCATTGTTCTCATAGTCAGGAAGAACAAATTCTCAATACTCTCCATTTTAGTCAAGGCTCTCTTCCAATAAGATATTTGGGTGTTCCTATCGCTCACAAACAGATACGTGACTAGAATTGGCTCACCACTAAAATGGAATTGAAAATGCAGAAATGGACGCACAAATGGTTATCAACAGGTGGAAGAATGACTTTGATCAAAGTTGTCTTGCAGGCAACGCCAATATATGTCTCTACAATACTTAATATTCCAAGGGCAACTCTGAAACATATGGATGCTATATGTCAGAAATTTCTTTGGAGTGGTCTACAAAATAAGAAAAAGTGGTCTTTACTCAAATGGGACACATTGTGCCATCCAAAGCAAGAAGGTGGTTTAGGTTTTAGACAATCTTCCAAACAAGTGCATGCACTTGCTGCCAAATTATATTGGAGGATGTTAACAACTCCGAATGAATTATGGGCTACCAATCTTCGAGCAAAATATGCAGAGAATAACCCCCCTCAAAACATTATCAGGAGCTCCTTCCGACTAAAGGATCTCAATCCTCGCAATCCGAGGATAGGCAAAGTTATTATTAAAAACAATTTTATTTTTTATTAACAATGGTCATACGGCATATTTCTAGATGGATTCCTGGGATGGGCAGCCTCCTATAATACGCCAATATCCTCGGTTAAGCAACATTATGCAAGCGATGCATATTATTGGATGGACGAGGGTTACTCATTATACTAGAAATTTTCTCTCCCTTGGGAAATTGGCAATTAGTGGATTCCTCCTTCAGAATGGCCTATCCATATTGAACAACAGGAACTGATCCTACTCCATAAGGCCTTGACAAATCAACCGATGTTTTTTCCCGTGGCCGAATACTATAGGTTGGGGGCTTTCTTCCACAAGAAAATATACAATTCAATTTGGATATGTTTCTCTAACCAAGAGCATTTCTCATCCGTCCAAACATCTTTTTCATTACATATGGCAGCCTGCTTTGTGGCCTAAGGTTAGTTTTTTTGTCTGGCTCCTAGTTCATGGAAGAATCCTAACGGGGAACAACTGATGAAGAGAGGATTATATGGCCCATTTCGTTGTCATTTATGTTGTGAGGCAGACGAAACTATCAATCATCTTTTTTCCAGTGTTCATGGGTCATTCCGTTATGGCGACTACTTGCGGGTGTACTGAATATCCAATGGAATGGGATACACTCTTTACAGCAATTAACTAGAGACTGGCAAGGAATCCTTCCCAAAGGTCAAAACTTAAGTCTGGTTTTGTGGACAGGCGTTTCTCTTCTGCTATGGAATATTTGGAAGGAAAGAAACAACAGAATTTTTCAACAAGCAAGCAAAGATTTGTCCTTTGTCTGGCAAAAGACCAAAATTAATTTTGCAGAAAGCATTAAATATAAAATTTCTATCCCATCCACTATTACACCTGTATGGGAGAACATATGCAGGAAGCTTTCTATGCAGCCTTCACATTCGATAATGTCAGCCTTTAAAATGAAGAAGAAAGTTGGTCGACAAAGTCAATGGAAACCTCCTCCGATGAATTTTGGTAAATTGAATACGGATGGAGCATCAAGGGGTAATCCAGGACAAGCAGCTATAGGAGGCATTGACAGACTCCAAAATGGATAGATAGCCTTTTTTTTGCAAAAAAATTAGGCTTCGCCACCAATAATCAAGCAAAGCTTAAGGCGGTGTTTAAAGGAATGCAAGAAGCTATGAAATGTGGCTGGACAAACTTGTACATTGAGTTAGATTCACAAGTCACTATCAAGTTGTTACTGCATTCCAATGAATGTCGGAGTGATAATTGGAGACTTACACGAGAAGTTTGGCGAATAAAACAGTTGCAAGAAAAGTTTCTAGTAGTACTCTTTTCCCACATCTCTAGACAGGGCAATAAAGGTGCTGATGCGTTGGCTAACTGGGCTCTGGATAATCATAATATTGTGTGTTATGGGTCACCACCACTATGGTGGCCTACTAGGCTACAAGAGGATATGAGACATATTTTAAATCTTGATTTTCTTCCATGAATATTTGCAATGCTAATTTGATGTATAATGCTCAGGCGTGGACAAATAGTTTCAACGCTTGGCACAATAGAATTTGTAACCATATGTTCTCTCTAATATAAAGATCCTTTGTGTTTCTTTTTTAAATTATGAAGCTGAATCTGTGCTTTGGAGTGATTTTTGAGATTCGTTGATCATTATTTTCAGCCCCGTGTGTTGGTTGTACTTTCGCTATCATTTAATTAATTACAGCTGTGATTTATCTCTTCATTTCTTATTTATTTTGGAGTGTATTGGCTGGATAAATATTTCCATGGTTGAATAAAATATTTGGAAGCATTCTATGTCATTTTCAGCTTGTGTTGCATGGGAATTGATGCCATTGAAATGTCATTACAGTTTGCTGCCCTAGGAGAATAAATACTGGTTCGCAGCTAGGGTTTGTGTGGAATCATTGTTGGTTGTCTTCACAATTCAGTTGCTGTCATAAAAATTTCAGTTTCCTTCTTGTTGCTAATTGCATTTTCAGTTTGTTTCCATAAGGGTTTGAAGTAAATTATTGGTGGTTGTCATAAACATCAGAGTTCGTTGGTTGGGGTTTGAGCCCTACAAAGGTACATTACATATAACAGCACCATTCACATCACTATTGAAGAACGATTCCTTCCATTAGACCAAAGCTTCCACCAAGGCATTTGAGATGCTAAAGGATTCCATGTGCACCACTTCTTGGGCTGACTGTAACCCTCTACTAGAAGAGATTCCAAGTGCACATTTCAAACTCAAAATCAAAGCTTTTGAGCTCTGTCCAGAGGTAATATAACTTTCCTCTTTGTAAAGCATGGACCAAAAATGCCTTATATACTCTAGACAATAAACTTTCTATTAATCCTGGATACAGAGCATAGGCGTAAAACAGAGCATGCATGAAAGATTACTCATCTAACCATGATCTTGTATAAAATATGATTTTGAGCATTAGTGGGCATCAATAGATATGCAAGGAGTATATAATTATGTGGAGGAACTCGGGAAAGTTTACATTTCTCATTCATTCATGGGCATACTTCTTACATAATTCTTGTTATACAAACACTCGTCCTTATATTTACAGATCAAACCGGCAATATTAGTTTTTACTATTTCCTATGTTCCTAATTAGATGGTTCTCAACCTCCTTGATTGATCTGATGATGATCCAGCTGTATTGGGTCTCTTCCAATAATGGAATGTCAACCTTTTTGTTGAGATTTTCTCTCAACAACAATATATATAGTAGACTTTTTCCCATCTTAGGTGTAAGTTACAATAATATAATTGACTCCCTAAAATGTCTTAAGCCCAATTTACGCAGTATATCTTCTAGAACTTGACAATTCATCATAGGGGCTGTTATTTTTAGAGATTAGTGGGGCACCATCCATCTTGGTGCTAATTACCAGCATAATCCCTGTCCCTTTTCAGTCTTTTGTTTGTTGATTGAAACAGTGGAGTGCAAAGTAAATCACACCTGCACTTTTGACTACTTTGTGTGTGATGTCCCTTTTGGGCTCAAAACTGAAATAAATGGATATCGCACAAACCCCAATAGATACCGAACTGAAAAATGTATGACAGCAAGTACAGCTAACTGATTTATGTATAACAGCAAACAGATTTTGAAATTTCATCCTGAAATATTCACATACAAATCTACCCAGATGTTTCCAACGCTTTAGAAATGATTTGAGAACACTTAGGAACAAGGAAATGATCATCCAAGCCACCAACTGATTTTATTTATGACAGCAATGAGTACACTCACAGATATGGCTGGAAATAATGATTCCAAAGCCCAAATACAATTCCGGAAAGTACAATCAGCCTCCAAAAATATGAAGAATCCAAATACAGAAGGAAAGTGAGTTGTCGTGCCCTAGAAACCAATGAACTCCACGCAAGGGGCAGTCGATACCCTAGGAGAGGGCAGAAATTGATCAATAAACCCTCAAATACTTGGCGCTACCTCTGAAAATGGATGAATTTCTGATCACAAACCCTTGGCTGATCCAAACACTAACCCTTGTGGCTATTTGACACTCAGAATTGCTAAAAATCAGATCTGCAATAGAAACCCTAGCTGAAAATGCATGAAAACTAAAAATGCATTGAAGCCCAATGTGATCTCTGAAATGAGACCACCCATGCAGATTTGGAGGGTTTTCGTCCTCAAATCTGATTGCTATTGAGGGATTTCGTCCTCAATAGACCTCCATGGAGGGTTTTCATCCTCAATGGATGAAGAGGAAGCAAATTGCTCCAACTCTCAAATTAGAAATTATCAAATGGCCAAAAGAATGCTTGAAATGAACCCCCACACCTCCTTTTATACCTTTTCCTTTTTATTTTCCAAGTGGGGCGCTCCATGTGGGATTAATAAAGTAACTTTATTTTCTAATTTGATGTTACTTTCTTTTTCCCACCCACTTAAGTGAGATGACCTCCTTTGAGGAGTTCCACCACACTAAAAAAATGTACTTTACTCTCTTTTTAAATGGGTTAATTTATTTCATTTCCCCCTTTTCTTTTACAAATTAAATTAATAATGATTCTAAGTGAGTAAAATAATTTATTTTGCACTTTATCAAATTATTAATTTATTATTTATTACTTTTGAAAAAGAGATATTACATTGTGCCAACCACTGTGCAGATCTCAATCATCATCGTATGCACATCCAATTATTCTCCTTCCCACATCACAGCTGCAATCTTAAGGATCAATTGAGCAAATCAAAGAGGTAGCATGTTGAGGGTAAAAAGCAACAAATCAAGTAGGTTGTTTCCTTCTTCAAGAAATGAGGTTGAAGGTTTTCCTTCTTTTATGTATTTATTGCTTAGTTTAATCTTTATTTTGAATCATTGCAAATCATTTGGAAAAAATCATTGATAAAGAAAGATAGCTAGGTAACTTTGATATTTCAATCGTTTTAGTTTAGATCCATTCCTTTACTTTGAGTTAACCCTACATCTAAGGTTGGCTTCAGATTTGTACTCGTCTTAATTTTGTTCACTAGCATTTAGTTTCAGATTTGTCATTGTTACATTCTCATTCAATTTAAATCAAAAAGATTTAAAACAGAGAATAGAGTTCTTCATTACCATTGCATCTAAATAGAGAAAAAGAATGTAGATCCTTGGTACATGCATATAGGAATATTTTCAGATTTGCATCTATCAATTATCTACATTTAAGAAAATCATTCAGAATTTTGATCCCAGCAATAGAATTAGCTTGTTTCATTGTTTACATTCATTGGAAATAGAATCATAAAATACAAAAAGAAATCTCCACACTGTCTCTAGTATAGATTTGTTTTAGGCTTTTCATTTGTATCTAGAACCTGAAATTGTAATCAGGTTATAGGAATTTCGTTTCCAGCAACTCATGGATTTCAGATCTGTTTTCATTAAACAACTTTAAATTCAAACAAACATTCCCCCACACCAACAAGCAAACACAACATCACTGAAAATTATCATCTAAACTGCAGAAACAGTAAGCATATACTTTCCAAAACATTTATTTCCCGACCTCTTGTCTGCTCCCGTTTAAGTCAAACATCATCTGTACAGCTCCAGTTCTAATTCATTCACTCAATACAACCCCTAGACAGGCTACATTTTGCACTATGCTCCCATCTTAGCCAGTTCCACACAAAGGATAGTTCCTGGCACCCTTGGATAACACTAGACAGTCGAGCATTTCTTGGCAAGGTAGTACAATTACCACATGTCCCCACTCCTTTGAGGCAAGACAGTGTCCAAGACGACATCCTTTCCAAGCTGAGAAGTGAAGTCTTCCACTCCACACCTTCACCCGCTCTTATTGTTTGCAACTCCGTGTTTTAAGCACACACGTTCCATCACCAAAACAAGACAAACACACATTCCGCCTTCTCAAAAGATTCTTTTATCCTCGAGTCTAGCCACATCCTATCCTTTCTTCATCATCACATCTGTATAACCATTCCCGGCCCAGCTCAACCAGAAAGAAACCACCAATTCCACAAGTAGCAGAACCGAATCTCACTCCATTCTCAAATTTAACATCGATTACGAGCTTCGAACTTTGCCTCTCACTGAGACCAACTACAGTATAACTGGCATGTGTAACAAGTTCGCCGCTTTGGTTGAACAATTCAAACCAGCGGAACGCATCTGGCTTAACATAGAGCATCCACCTCCACGACACTAACCACCCATATCCACATCATCCTCTCACTGGTTGTCTCGGTCTGACCTCAATAAGGCAGGTACGCCTAGGAAAGCTCTAACACTTTTTTTGGTGCGTACAATTACTAGGGAGGTACATCCCTCCTACCCTTCAAAACTAAAATACGCGAGTTAAATAACATGGTGTGGCATCCCTGCCACAACAATTAATAATAAAGCCATGCGAGTAATGGTTGACTTGATCTCCAAAAAAAGTTGCAGACCATAGAGGGATGCAAACAAACATCACACAGGGTTATGGACATTACAGTGCACAGGATGCAAAAAAGAACGAGGAGTTCAGCTTGCCAAAATTTCTAGCCAATATGGTTAACTTGAATGCACAAAAGGTCCTCAAAAGGATCTAGAAAGGTATTGCTTGTTTGTTTCACACACTAGAAATCGCTATAGAGAATAGTGGAGGTAGAAGACAACTATATCTACTCAACGAATTCAACCAAAGGGTCTTCAAAAGGAGATAGGAGGGCTACAACCAACTGCAACACTTGCAGCATTGGCAGTAAGTTAAGCGGAACAAACTACAGTGAAGCTTTCAAACTGGAACCCTCAATTGGAGGTGACACGAGAAAACCAAGGGAAGTACAAAAGATGCAAGAAGCACATATTGTTGTCATAAACAGCAAAGACAACAAGGAAAGGGAGGATGCATTGGCTACATCCCTCAAAAAACATGAAAATGCAATGGAACACATAAGAACCTAGGAGTTGGGCATGCTTTGAAGCATACTGGCAAGGGTTTAAGCAAAGAGGTTTGCAGAACACTTCAAGAAACTAATGGGCACGATCACAATAAGCATCAGAATAAATGTACCACTTATCCACGGTGTAGGCGAGGAGGATCTATTAGGTGTAATGCAAGCTCTAGTGGAGTTGTGCACATGTTTCACAATAATCAAGGAAGGTTTCGCAGACTAGAGTTGATACAAGTTGGATTTTCTAAACATCATGTCTCTCAAGGATCAAGTGGATCAGCCCATTAACATGCCCCTCAATCGTTTACTAAAAATCCTATGACGAAGAACATTACTTACAATAAAACAAACTCCAAAAGCCTTGTCATCACAACAAAGTTCTAGTTTACCAAGTCAGACATCACCACTACCACTGTCTCCACCAAAATGAGTTGACAAAAGCTACAAGTTCTTGAAATTTTGAGCTAGAACACAATTTTGAAGGGTCGGAGTTTCTGCGAGCAAGGCCAAGGAGGTTGAAGACACATAAAGGGTGGCCTATTGGTTAAGCCAACCTACTGAAAACCCCTAATGTGTGATAGGCTGATATGTTACTTAGCTGAAAACATGCAAGGGGGACTAAGTAGTGTGTGCGAAGTGAAAATTGGTAAATGGTACTGTTGTAACACAAAAGTTGCACCCTAATAGAGAATGGTGTGTGTACTCTCTCTCATGTTGACAAAATTGGAACACCTCAAGGCTGTGGGTAACCTATGGCTGAGGTGAACCTCCAAAGAGGGCTGGTTCCCTTGTGAATCACCTAAAAATGAAAACTTTAACAAGGAAAAGGGAGAAGGAATGCAAGAAAAGGGAAATAAGGGTGATACACCAATAATTTAACACATGCATGTACTTCTGCACACAGGGAAATCAAAGATCCACACACCTGCACAACTCTAAGCTATTTTGCAAAATTAATTCAAAGGTTTAGGAGAAAGGACAGCAGTAGAGAGGGAATTCCACACTAAAGCAATACAATATTCCTATCAAACACAATGAAAACACAAAGATACAAATACAAAGCTAGGATTGCAATAGCAAAGCAGCTGAAAGTATGTGTCAGATTTCTTTCTTTATTCTTTTGTCCCACATGCTAGACTGCAGCGCCACCCTCTGTTGCATGCGTGATCTTTTTTTTTTTCCTTGGTTGCTGCGCCAAAATTAGCATGGAACAGCAGTTTGCCTTTTTTATTTTATTTTTATAAATCCTTCTTCATAGACTGCTGCGCCATAACTAGGAGACTGCATGGTTTTTCTTCCTTTTTATTAATTTCTCCTTCTTTCTTGTGGCGCATGGGACTGTTTTTGAACTTGGAGTTTTCTTTTGTTAATTAAAAGCCCTTCTACTTTTGGCACCAGTCTTATTTTGGAGCAGCAGCATGCTAACTTTATCCCTTCAACTCTTGCACTCCTAAAAATAGAACCAAACCTCTATTTTTAGCACTTCTTATTCTTAGCACCTCTATCATTAGCCAAACGCTATTTTTAGCACTTCGCTAATTTTAGCCAATCTTCCACTTCTAGCCAATTTCTATTTTTAGCACACTAGCCAAGCTAAAAATAGTCAATCTTCCAAAAATAGCCACTTTTCCAAAAATAGCCAAGTGCTATTTTTGCAATCCTTTGCGTGAAAAATATGGTAACAGACACTTCCTACAAAATTGCCTTCAAAACTAAAAGCCATAGTTACAGAAGAAGCAGGAAGAGAAGGATACCCAATGATCAACTGCGCAGACAAGAATTCCAGCAAAAATGTCTTTTGTCTCGGGACAAGACAACTATGCAAGTCCTGGAAATTGTTAGTAGGCCATTTAGACATGTTTCTCGCAAGTACTTTGGAATGTTTGAATATGAAAGAGTCTCTGTTAGTATGTAATTTTGTATAAGATATTTTATGTTGAAAAGTCAAATATATTGTGCAACTTTTCCTAAAAAAGAATTAAAGATGAAGCAATAAGTCATAAAGTCAAAGAGTCGTGAACGACTCTATAAAATTGTAGAAGATTGCATGTGAATAAGCTATCTGTTGCTGATGGTTGATTGTAACATTTCTCTAGCCCGTATACTATTCTTTACAATATATGAATATAGTTTACAGTGTCAATTCCATGTATTTTTTTAAAGCAAGTATATGTATATTTTTAGTGTCCAAGTTTTGTCTAACTGTGCAGTAAATGGATAAAATACTTTATCTTGGTTAACTGTTGTGTTTAAATTCTGTTTCTGCAAGAACATTGCTTTGGTGCATGTTTTCTTGTAATAATGGAGTAGACCGCTTATACTACAACCATACAATATCCTGACGAGGAATCCATGGACCGTTACCAATAGAGGAAAACCATAATAAACCATTGTCAAAGTTCCTTCTCTAAATCCCAGTATTCTAAGGACTTATTTCCTTCATTGAAATGGAATATTGGCGAAATTCACATTGGATTTCCCCTTGTTTTTCTGTTTTCCTACACTAACCAAAACATTTTAAGAAGGGTATATATTTTTTGGTATCGTCGACAAATTAGTGTGAAGAATACCTCAATCCTCCATCTAAAGGTGGGAGTCCATGAATTTTCCCTTCACTTTTCATTGCTGCAAGGATTTGGAGCAATGTTTCCCCATAACCATGAATACATAAACTGTTGTGTGGATCTCCTTTTTTAAGTTCCCAAGATAGCTGCAAGTAATCACCGGAGACTCCATTAATAGAAACCTTGTAATTGATACACTTCATAACTGAACTCAAGGACTCAATGAATTTTCTGATTTTGAGTCGGTGACGCTCGGGAACAACGCATGTGTCGGCTTATATCCACCTCCAAGTTCGAAACCCTTCTATTCAGGATCTACCCCAAACGTGTGCTACCACCGTGGTCGCATTTTGGCTACTCACGATCCCGCTCTCGGGAATGCTCGATGTATGGACCGATGTAGGAGGCATCCACCCTAACGCGTCCGACACATACACCCAATAACACCCATAATTTCCATCACCTCCACGTACCCAACAAGAGGGTTTTCCCTACCCAATTGGGCATGGGATCATTAGTGGTTAGATATCCCCAAGGCCCTTGTCCGTTCCGGACCAACCGCAACACATCCTCCTCCATCTACCACCCCTAGAGGGCTTTCTAAAAGAGAGGAGTGCCACCCAAGAAGTTCACCAAATGCACGATCACCTACCCAATACGATAGACGTTGTTTGCTACACTCCCCACCAAGGAGTAATGCGAGCAAACCTTTCTCACCGGCATCCGTAGGGGCAACGCACCAAAGCTCCTACAAAACGTTTTGAAAACCAACCTGCATTCTTGCTTCACACAACCTAATGTGTTGGCACTTAAGGATGAGATGAAGGAGAGAGTCCCCTCCAACATCCTCACACAACGGGCACTAACAACCAAGAGAGGGATCAACCAACCCAATCCTAATAGCATGACTGCTAAGGACAAACCCTCCTACCGAGCATTGAGAAGCCAACAAACAACTTCCACTAACACGTTCTCATAACGTCGAGCACGCTCGATGTAACTTTGAGTTTCTTCCGGCTTGAACTACTTAAAGAATCTCGGGAGTCTTGCAATTTGAACTTATTTTCCCAAGCATCCCGGACCTCTGCATGCACGAGAATGATCTTCCCTCTTGCCTTAGAAACATTCATCTTAAGCCACTTGGTGATTCTATGGATCCAAGCCCTGATTTCCCCACCCTACAAGATGGGTTATTGTTAACAAGATCGGCGATGAACATTTTGACACCACCATACTTCTCTAGGGTTTGGGCCCTCTGTCCAGCATTGAACACAAGGACGGGGAAGATGTTAACTTCACAATGCATAACCTTTCGCCCTATCACATTGGAAGTAAAGGACTTCCCAAAGATCCACTTCATTCCTTCCACTACCCACCTCGAAGGGAATTTTGTTTGCCCACATGTATAGCTTAGGTGTGGATTCTTTTAGAAGCCAAAAAGTGTCGAACCCCATGGAGGGTCCTACTACCTGTTGTTGCTCTTTCCTTGATAGTTCTTTCGATAGACAAGCGTGGATCGAACTCTATCAAGGATACTTGTAGTTGCCACACACCCAGTCCTCTTATTCCCAATAAGAAACTCGTGTTGGTCCAACACCCCGATCCCGAAATATTTTAATGACCTTCCACTTATCGATACCACATTCCATACCCCACTTATCACTCTAGACACGAATCTTTTGCAACATTTACTTGAGGCCCTCCGTCAATTGATTCATAGCTACTAGGTCATCCCAAAGATCATCCCAGCCATTACCTTAAAAGGCCGAGACCGCCACACCCATCCCTTGAAGCCCTTCATAATATCATTTATGAAGATATTGAAGAGAGTGGGGGATGTCAAGCACCCCTACCTTATACCTCTTTTCACGAGGATTGGAGATGACAACAGGTTTTCATACTTAACATGCACCGAAGAACCATTATAGAGCTCTTGGAAAAAGTGGAGGACCTTCCCCCTCCGCCCACTCCCACCGCCTAAAGTTTCCTAAACAGAGCTTTGTGAAGGATCGTATCATAGGCTTTCTCAAAGTCTATGAACACCACGTACGTAGGCTTCTTGAGCTTGGCCATATGCCTCATAGCGATCTCATGGAGCGCAGCAACCTGTCAGATAGACTCCTCATCCTTTCTGAACCCTGCCTGACTTTTTGAGAAGAACTTTCTTTCCTCAAGTTCCTTCTCAATTCTCTTGATGATCACATTTGTGAGGATTTTAAGCATCACATTTATAAGGGAAATTCCCCTATAATTGTCATGAAGTGTCAGGTCTCCCTTCTTGGGAATGGAGACCAAGACAGCAGCATTAAAATCTTTGGGAATCACCCCATTTTCCCAGATGCAATTCAGCACCTTTAGATGCGCTGTCACCAGAGGACTCTGACCAGCCTTGCCCTTCCACTTCATCCCCGCGACCATGCTTTCTCCTCCCAAGCACCGCCTTAAAACCACTCTCGGCACAAACATTCCTCGCCCACTACTTTATGAAAATCCAAACTCCTCACAACAGCCTTCAAATCTTTCCACAAGATGAGGCCATTGGTAGATGTCAAGTTAGGATCCTCCTTTAAGGGGATGTCATCCCAATGACTCTTTATCTTTAACCAAGGGATTGCAGAGAAGCTTAGTGTAATGAGCCTTCCAGCTTTTCAATAGCTCTAAGGAGTTTGTGATGAGATCACCATCTTTATTCCTCATCAGTTGGGCATTACACTTTCCCATCTGAACTCAGGCGTAAGGGCCATCAGGCCCCAGTTACCTATGTCAAAATGTCTTGGAAATGTTCAGTTTCAGAAGGCCTGGTATGTTTTGAGTGCATATGGGGTGTACGATTTCTAGAACTGCCATAATATTACCTGTGATTTGTCATCCAGGAATAAATGTTGACTGATTATCAGAGACGGGCTTGCGATGTAATGGTCTCAGCTCTCTAGCTATCAGTTTCAAAAAAAAATTAAAAACCATATTGCACAATGCAATCAGCTTGTACTGATCTATACTTTCAGTCTCAGCAACCTTTGGAATCAAGACTAGCTTCGTGGTACTCAAGCTACAGCACATTAGCTTATTTCTATTGGAATCTTGAACAACAGCCAAGAGGTCGCTTTTATTAAGTCCCAGGAGGTTTGATAAAAAAGCGTTAACAAGTCATCCGGCCCAAGGGTTTTATCCTTCTAGAAGGAAAAGCCAATTTATTTGACGTTAACTTCTGTTGTTGAGTGTAGAATTCCTGCATTTTCGGAATCGTTCGTTTTGAGCTCAGAATTTCCAGGATTACAAGGGTTCTTTTGTGAGAATCTCCCAAAACAATGCACTGACATGTGTTGTTATTGCAGGTGCTGTTTGAAGATAATATTTTATTTATTTACAACACATTACAGAAGTAACTTGTATTTAGGTCCCCTTGTGTCATCTAGATTTCTTAAGATCTCTGGCACCAATTGAATAACGGCCAGATCATAGCAGCCGATGTTCTAGTGCAGCATTTTCAGTTATTAATCCTTGCTCTCAGACTGGTTCTGAAGGGAAGATAATTGTGTTGGTTTCTCTTTCAATTATGCAAATATACTTCCAAATGCAATCCAGTTCTAGAAGATCTTATTCTGCTCCTCACAAGGTTCAGGTTTTCCATTCATGTATACATGGCATGATCTGAGATATTATTGGCTTGCCTTTTTCCCATCAATAGGCAAATTTAGGATCAGTTAGCTGTATCCTTTAAAAACTGAATTGTGTGTTATGAAATTACTATATCGCTAAAGCATAATCGCAACAATAGATTGCAGTATGACAGATCACATAAGCACAACAACAGCGGTCACTTGAAAATTATAGCAGAGTATAGCAGATCCACGCAATATGAATGAAAGCGGAGCGGAATACTATAATATGTTACTAAGCCATTTCAAGGGGGCAACCTATACAACTTTACAAAAAGAACATGATAAGATGATCCAATACTAACCAATACCTTCTATATATACCCTTATTAGACTACGGACACTCCATAAGACAGCTCCTCCTACCACTATGTAAATAGAGAAATTATCATATAACTAATTCAAAGGCTATGCTAGCCATACGTCGGCAATACATTCCAATACACGCCATAGGCTAAAAACATAGCATATTGCGGCTCAGTATCGATTTCCTCTATGGGTATTTTCTACATTATAGGCCAATTATCAGAGGGAGATATCATTAACACTGGTTGAAATCTGGACATGGGAGGAAATCTAATGTGAGCAGATGACAGCCCAGTCAATTTCGTTAGCATCATAATGTCTACCGTTCCTTCTATTTGTCCAGGTAAAAATCCCGTTCATCCTCAAGGTCAATCAGTGGAGTACCAGTGATCGAGACAATAACTGCAGTAGCAACTCCATCATTGAAGACTTTCCTCCCTTTATTTCTTTTGGGGTTTTTATGTTGTTGAAATCACCCATACAAATAATTTTCTAGTTTCTATTTTCCTTTGGCCAACAAACAGCCGTTCTAGACATACTAATCCTAATGTTCCCACATTAAATCTAAAATAGTGACTTTTTTTAAAATTCATAAGAAAGAATTATGACGCCACACCCCATGGAAAAGAGGAGTGGGACTGTGAAGCATATCTTGTTGGATGCCATTACAACATGACCTTAGTTCTTGTGCAGAAGTGAGGTGTTTGTTATTCCATATCCCAGAGTAGGTTATTCTTCTTAGATTCCCCACTCTGCTAGTTTCTTACAATAGGATCGCAGCAATCCTACTTCTCTAACCTTTTACTTTAAAAATGGCATTTATTGGGTATGCCAATATAGCATTCCATGAGAGGATCCACGTTCATATTGCATGGGGTCTGAAGCTCCTACCTCAGATCCGCTACTCTGGCAAGTGGGCTTGGGTTGCAAGGCCTAGATAGTATCTTTAAATCATCAAAGGCTCGAGTGCAAATGTTCGAACAAATTTCACATTTTTGGAGCTCATTATCAAAGTGAGTATGTTACCAAGTTATAGAAAACCTTTAAATAGGTATCTCTTCACTAAAAGCAAAGGAAATGCACATACCTAAGAATAAATAAGGTGTGATTCCAAAACAATAAATAACAAGGTGTCAAGGGCCAAAGTAAAATATAAGCAACAAAATAAGCTCAGATGTAGCTTTCAAGATCTAACTTCTGGGAGCAGAATATTGCAAATCAAACTTGGTTCTAGTATTATTTTTATTTTCCACCTGTTTCTTAAATTTACACACACTCCCTAGCTGGTTGATCAATAAGCTCTTATTGTGGGTTTACGTTGGACATGATTTAAAATGCTTTCGTCGAAACTCTTGTATGTCCTTTCGAAGTAGTAAAACTGCCTCATGGATTCTATTTCTCTAATCCAGGATATTTCTGATACAGTCCTTTCTCATGACATATTTTTGTTTACCTTTTATGTTCAAAGCCTCTATCCTAATTTTCCAACTGTTGTTCTATTACAGGCTCTCAAATATTTCATCATAACTTATAAGAGTATTTTCAAAAGATAAAGTTAACATTATCGTCAGACTAACTGAGCTTGTTCTTACAGAACACCATCTGGAATCCTGCAGCAAGATCCCCATACAGAACAGAGGTACATCTGTGGGAAGCAGTTTCACAGTTGTTTCTGCTTTTCCCTCCCTCTCATTTCTGGAGCTTCAGGTTGTGGTTGTCATGGCAGGCATCCGTCATCTCTATTTTAAGAGGTTCATTGACAGTCTTGAGATGGTTTTTTGATAAACTCTCTAATTTCCCTCCAAGGTGACATTATTATGTCTCATATACAAAAATGTTGGATTTTTGATGCGATCGATGTTTCATAAATGTTCATCCAAATGATGAGTATTGGATAAAATGATAATTAAGCATTTATTTTTTTATTATAAGCCTAGCATTCAATTCTAGTAAAGGGTGCTTGGTGCTTAGTAAAAATATATACGTTAGTCGTGGTTGATATAACAGTACCAACCAACATTATGATGTATGACATGATACACATGTTCCATATTCTCCACATCCACAACCACTTCCCTTCCGCCTCTGTTTTCTGGAACCTCAAGCTGTAGCTGCAATGGATGTCAGTTGTTTCACCATGTTAAGAATTTCATTGATGATGAGATGAGATGCTCCTCTTTGAGAAAGACTTTGACTTTCCTTATATTTTAGATGCCAACGATAAAAATATAAAAAAATCTTCAACTAGATACTCAACAAGCATATGAATTTCTGGTACACCTTTGTGATGACATAAACCTAAATATTTGCTTCTCAAAAACATGAAAATAAATTGCAGTAGTTGGCATATATGGCAATGTAAATAAACAATTTTTATGTAAACATCCTCTCCATGCACAAACAGTCTCAATTAATGCAAACTTGGTAGGAACCAAACACATCAGGAGCTCCATGAACAAGGATTCGGATCCCAAGTCTTACACCATACCTCAGTACGCAGGACTTAACTAATTATTGATGCTATTATTGTCTATTTTCCCATAGAGCAAAAACTGCTTACCCGGTAGTGGACCTTGATTCTATCACCTTTGTGAGCTTGAATATCACATGATTTTGGTTTATGCTGCAACAAAGAATATATGACATTTTCTCAAAACTAATACAATATATAGTTTGATTGGGCAAAGAATCCAAAATTATGAAATGAATCATATAATATATATAGCACTTTCTTAAAATTAATATAAAAATAGTCGAGCTATGCAAATACATTAAAATGTTTAATTTTATAACAGCGTAAGTGTAAAATCATTCTTGAAATGAGCTGTGGAAATGAGACTAGGAAATTCTGCCTCTGTCGGATCATGTATGGAGGGTACATACTGAGATTAGGATTCATTGGATCGAACGCATACAATAGCAATATCTGCTGAAAACAAATTTGTATCTATATGTCCAAATAAAAGTTTCACTTTTACTTCCAACAATAATAGCACCTCTTCCTCAAACTCTTCTGCCTCCAAGATTTTGTCAGACACTAATGAGCAGTTGAAGGGTTCAGACCAATCATCTTCATCTATTGATCAAGGAAAGAAGAAACGCAATCGTCATTAGTCTAGCCATTCCACTAATGAATAGGACCAAGGAGGACTTTAAGGCTCTCCTCACAAAGCAACATGTTCTAGAGCTAACTAAGAATGATCAGTTGTCAAGGATTTCTATCAAGAGGCGCGGCCTATCAAATGTATCCCTTGAATATATATATATATAACCATGTATGACATTAATGACAGTAAGCATAACACCTACAATATTCAGAAGGATGTTAAGGAACAGAAACTCATTTCTTCTTTTTCCCTAACTCTCTTTTACTTTATGTAAAGCAGGAAGCGAAATATGTGAATATTAATTAGTACTTGTCACACAATGTTTATGCCAATCAAAAGAAGATACTATAGGAAAGTCGGCTACTTCAGATATTCAGGGTATTATTGATGTATATTCAGATATTTTTGAAGAACCCACATGATTGCCTCTTATAGGAGCTATCCAGCATAGCATTGGTTTGGTTCCAGGTTCTACACTCTATAGTTTCCTTACATATCAATACGTACTTATCGCTCTGTGTATATGCCAAGCAAAAGAAGATAATGTATGAAAGTTGCCTCCTTCAGGTATTCAGGGTATTATTGAAGCATATTCAGGTTTTTTTGAAGTACCTGCTAGATTGCCTCCTCTTAGAGCTACAAAGCATATCATTCATTTTGTCATGCCATCAATTTTTCAACCCAAAACCCAGGTAAAACTAGAGCACTTATCCTCACTAATTTTATAACAAAGAAACAAAACTTGCATTGTTCCCACTATCTTCATTTAAAACAGTGCTTCGCAACAGAATAGAACGACACCATGTTGCCAGGTTACGGTTACGAGTACCAGTTCGGATGCGGGTTCGATACACAGAGACGTCAATTTTAAAAAACCCTTGGGTACGATATGTCTTGGATACATCCATACATATATATATTAAAAATTAAATATATATATATATATATATATATATATATGCATATACTCATTTTACTCATTTTTTAGTCCATAAAATACTGAAATAGTAATACAAAACTTGAATCAATGTTCAAAACATTCAATATACTATGTAATTATAAATTTAGAAATTAATTTTTAATTATTAATAAATAATAAAAATATACATTAAAAAACTAAAACTATATAATAATCAAATCATTAATAATAAATATTAAATAATAATACAAATTTATAAACTTAATTAACAAGGTTATAATTAAACAATAAAAAATAAACTTAACAATAAAAACTTAATTAACAAGGTTATAATTAAAAAATCAAAAATAAACTTAACAATAAAAACTTAATTAAATATAATAATAATAAAAAGTTAAAACTTTATTAAAAACATAACAATAAATATTTTAGGTAACCGTAAAACTTAACAATAAAACTAAAAACTTTATTAACAAATTTATAATAAAGAAATTAATAGTTAAAAGTTAACAAATTTATAGTAAAGAAATTAATAGTTATAAGTTAAAAATTTATTAAAACCCTCCCGACCAAGGCAAATGGCAGCGGCAGCAGCAGTGGTGGAATCGTGGCTCCTTGGCAGCTGACCCGGGAAGAATCGTGGCTCCCTGGTGGCGGCTGGAAGAATCGTGGCTTCACCCAAGATCGTCTTCTCACACAAAGAAATAAAACCAAAAAAAAAAAAAAAAGATTTTTTTGCCCCTACCAATTTTAACGAATTTTTGTTGTTTTATCTTAAATTTTTGCGTGGATTCTTGGCAGATACGTGGGGTTCATCTGGGTTGGCCCGAGTACGCCCAAACGTACATGTGTCGAACCCCGAACAAACCCCCACGTACCTGTGCGTATCCGTACCCAAACCCTGGCGTATCCATACCGGACACGTATCAAGCGAGGTTCGGGTAGGTCAGGGACGAACCCGGCATCATAGGAACGACACATACGTGGTGACCCATCTTGCTGACAACTAGTTGCACAATCCTTCCAGTTCCAACTATATTACTTATCTATTTCTAATTTTAAGTTATGGAAATAGAAACATACAAGATATCTTGATATAAGCAAGCTCTAAGAGAGCAAGAAGGGTGTGTCCCAAATCGGTCTCTACCCATTTGAATCCCATGTTGATTCCTGCGAGGCTTGATGCGAAGACTTTGGCCCGTTGAAGGCTCATTGGATTTTAGAATGAGGGGCCATGTTCCCTAAACTCGTTTGGTGGTCCTTTGTTGCACTTGGATCTGTGTGTGGGACCTGGTTGTTTTACGAAGGAAGATGATTGAGCGAACATGTGGTGGATGGAGTGAGCTCTTATTCGTCAAGTGAGTTGGGGTTGCGTGTGGGTGTGGAAGGTGTCTTCCTCTGTTTGGCTAGGGCTTGTTCTGGGTTTGTGGGCTCTGACAGGCACACGGCTGTCCTCAAGGAACTTCTGACATTGTTGACTCTTGTATGTTTTTTTCATGCTCTGGTTGGAATCGGGTGGTATTAAACGGTTGCGGGTGTCCAACTTTTGCTTTCTTTGTCATCTTGGGGTGAGGGATGACATGTCCTGTTTTTATTTGCTCCATTTCTAGCCCCTGGTTTTGGAAGAATTTGGGGACTTGCTCAGTTGTGTTTGCTAGTTGAAGGGTATGGGCATCCAAGTTTGTGACTTCGTTGCCCTGTTCGCATCGGAGGCTAAAGCTAGTGTTGGTTAGGTGGTGATTGGTGTATCTTGTTTGGCTTAAACATTAGATGGTCGGTTGATCTAGTTCGGAGGAGGGGTGGGGAGATCTTTTCGGGAGGTTTTTACCCTCCTTCCCCGATTCTATGATGACAGAGTGTTGCGGTGCGGCTCTTGGAATATAGGGTCATACTTGCAGAGAGTTTGCTTTTTCGGAGTTTGGGGAGCTCGAGCGTCGTGGACTTGGTCAGGCAGGTTCATCTCGTCTCTTGACTTATGTTCGAGTTCAAGGCATTAATGGTTCTAACCCGCGAAGCTTGTTTCATATAAAAATTTATGGGAGGCTCGAAGAGAGCAAGGATATATATGAGCCAAATTCATCTGCTAGTTTGTTGATATTTCTTGTTTTATAGGTGGTTGTTTTATTGACCCATGTTGACTCATGTCTGAAATTAGTTTTAATTGTATTGAGTCGGTTTTGTGATGACATTTTGTCTTATTTTTATCAGCTCTTCTGCGAGCTTGTCTTAGGCGTGCCTTGATGAGGCTGTTTTTTTGTTTTGGAGCTTGACTCATGTGACTTTTCTAGTGTTTCCTGGCCTGATCTCAGGTGGAAGTGCCTATTTTATCCGCTCATGGCTTTCAATGTTTCTATGATTTGTGAGTTGTTTCATGTGACCAGTTGTTGGTTGTATGTGTTGCCTCATTCTGGACATTTCATTTGTGATGGTGTCCTACTCATGTCACTCGTGGCTTCCACTAACTAAATCTTTAGTGAGCTGACTCGCGTGACCAATCTCTAGTCATTGTGCATGTTGACTCTTATTTGTAAGTATCTTAAGGTTTCTAGGCTTGTTTTCCCTATTTGTATCTTTCGCATTCATGCTGACCATTTGCTGACCTTTATGGAAGGTATGGTTGTAGGTGTATTGTGGAAGCTTTACCTTTCGTCCTCGGGGCCCTTCCAAAACCCTCAATTTACCCTTAATCAAATATATATATAAGCAAGCTCTAAAGAAAATGCTATCTTCATTCCAACAAAACTTTTGAGATTACATTTCAAGATCATTTAATACAATTCATATAAGATTTAGTTATTATTCATTTTAGAGAGAAGGTTAGGAGAGCTTTCCAAAAATGTTATTTATCTTTACATCTCGAGTACATATATAGGGAAACCATGAACATAAGCAATCGACGAGATTTCTTAACAAATTTCAAACACCCAAAACATGTTATCACCATCTAGTATTTCCATTAGAAAAAGTGAGAAAGAGCTTTACTTTGATACGACTACATTTTAACCCTAGATCTATTCACTAACAACAAACACTACATATTTCATAAGTCGCATATCACAATGACAACTTAAATCGTACCTCTATTCCAATCAAACAAAAATACGAAGACAAGTTTTAGCTTGAGTTACAGTTCATTTATCGATCTTAACAAATAAAAGAGCAAATTACCTATCTGATACACACAAAGACAAACATCCCAAAATAGCAAGAATATGACAAGAAAGCAAAATATCTTTTCAGCACTCACAAAGGCAATTATTTTAAGTTGTATAAAAATAAAACAAGTGGGATAAGGGGAGAAAATGTGCAAACACCAGTCCAATCTAAAACTATTGGCGCCGAGGAGGTACATGATTATAAGGCAAGTGCAATTCATTCATTTTATTTTTAGACTTTTGTTTAGAGACCGAAGTACGAGGCAGAGCAACTAGCATCTTCAAAAAAACTGATTTTCTAAACAAAGTACCACAGAATCCTAACACTACCACAACAAAACAAAAGTTAGCTCCTCACTATGGGTCACTAGTGCCGGCTGTCCAGCTCGTGGCTCTAAGCGTACTAAAAGAACTCGCAAAAGTTGCAAGTCACTAGGCCTACATTCTTACTCATCCAAAGTTGCCTTCATATCCCGGAAATCAAAGTCAAATGTAGTCCCTTCCTTGTGCACAAGTGTGTTAGTCCTTACTACAAAGGAAATCGGGCTTCGATCTGACCTCACAAAGTGAGATCTCACAATCACCTCCCAAATAACAATCACAATCATTAACCGGTTCACTCACAAGTAACCCTTTATTCCTATCCCGGAGCTTAAGTTAACACGACACTCACTCCGAGGAAAGCAATACACCCCAAACATCCATGTGATTTGAAAGGGATATGAGATGCATGCTTTGTTAACCATGCAAGGCAAATTGCCCAACTTAAGTCATAGGCCACATGCCCTATTTACAACCTTGGTCAAATGCTCTAATGCCCACATAAGCACTCTCCCTAATATGTTTAAGGCCATAAGGAAATTGAAGTCCAAGGGCTTAAATGGGAGGGGGTGCACTTTTTGGTCCCAATCGTCCCAAACGTTTGTGGTGGTTGGTGCACAAAAGTGTGCCACCTTCCGATTGGCTCAAATTTCAAGGCAGAAAATTGGACTAACTCCTTAAGCCATACCTTGGGGAGCAACTTGTCGAGGCCATAACTTGAGTTCCCGGAGGAGTTTTTTTACGCTTCTTTATATGAAATTTCCTGCAAATGGCCTTCTGAACACAATGGTGGGGGTCTCATCCCTTGATTATGCCTGTAACCCCTAAAAATAGGCTTTTTCTTCGGGCTCAAGGGTTGTGCATGCTGAAACCAAGTTGTGGGCAGAATTGCTTGGGTCTTGCGAAAAATGTGAAACCACCATCCTCTAGGGCTTTGAATTTGCTTTCTGACGATATTTCATTTGGCCTCCAACTCTTCACAGAGCTCCCAAAATCACTTCCCGAAGCTCAGGGGGTGTTTTTGCACTGTGCACTACTTTGCCCTCCAAGACCCACTTTTGCGTTGAAACTGTCCCAAAACTTTTGAAACTTCCCAAAATCTTCCAAAACCAATTGCACAACATTATTAGCTCTCTAATACACCTCCTTGATGAGTTTTATCTTTTCATTCCATTCTGGGGGGGTGCTCACCATCCTTAGGAAGACCACAAGAATTGCCTTTTCTTAAGCTTCATAGAGCTGTCTTGGAGGTACTTGAATAGACTGGATATCCTGAATCACCTATGGACACGATGACACAATACATTGGACTGCTCGAAAGGACGGGATAGGGCTGACACGGGATTAGGGTGATCTGGAGGAGGGCTGGGGACGACCTCAAGCAAAAAAATTCACTATAGGGTATGGTTGTCATGCTTTCAGGTGTGAATTTTGCCCTTGCAAAAACTCATGACAACACATCATCAGCTATGTGTCCTCATTCTGCAAGTTGTTTCCACTTCCAAGGAGGATATAAGCCATCCCCTTGGGGCACAACTCTTCGAGTACTCAACAGAAACCCTTCATTTACTCTTTTAGCGACTTTTACGTTTTTGCCTTTGTACGGGCATAAAAGAGAGTTTTGACTAAAGAATGCATTGTTCAAGGCATAGATCTCTCAGAGTGATCGCCATCTTTGTACATTCTCTCATTTCTGCAATAAAATCTTTTGTTTATGCGAATTTCAGTTTCTGTCAATTTTGATTCTGCTTCCATAAAACATTAACCAACTAGTGTGTTGCCCACCATATTGCACCCATAATTCAGATCACTGTTTGAGATCCAAGTAGAAATCACTTGAAGCTATATCTCTCTCTTCGTTCGAGCAATCCTCTAAAAGCCTCGTTTCTTGGTTGTAGTTGGATGAAGGTTAAGTAATACACCTTGTAGTTATCAATTTGATGATGATTCAAGTTCATCCATAAACCCTTTCTCAATTAAGTTGATCAATGACGAATGCATTTAATGAACTCCATATTCGGCTTGGTACACAAATTTAATGAACACCAAATTTCAAAGTGAATGGCTTGTGTGCAATGTTGAACTAGAGAAATGGAAACAGTCAAGTGCATGAAAATTCTTCTATAGGGACCCAGGTTAAGCATCATATGTAGATACCCATATTGTCTGGGCTATGTTGGAAGATAAAGTTTATTATGTGACGTAACTTTCAAGAATTGTCCATGCATTGGTTAGTTACTTGAGTTGATGTATTCATAAGGTTGTGTATCTATTCATATGAAGTCATTAATATTCATAAATATGGTGTCAAAAAGTAAATAATCACATAAGGGTTTATTATGCATAGTGGAATGGAAAGCCAAAAGTCAAATCTAATTTTGTCAGACATTTGAGAGGTTGCCAATGTGAACATACATGTGGATTATATTAAAACATGGGAGAGTGCACAAGTTTGAGGAGAAGATGTTGATGCTATAGTGGATTATTAACTTTATTTATCCCAAAATTGTTGTGTAACTAAGGTTGTGAAAGTTGTTCTCTCAAATGCATTTCTACATCGTTCGTGAATCGCTCTCAAAAATTGCATGCATGTATCCCACATTTTTACTTTTATGACAACCATGTAAAGTTAAGTAAACATGTTTATTGTTACTTCTAAAAGCATTGTCTAGCTTTAATTCACATATATTATTATTTTAAGAATGCATGGTCCAACATGCATGCACGAGACTCTCGTCTATTCAAGCAATTTCAGAGTGCAGATACAAATAGTCAGTTTATTGTAAGATGGGTTACAAGGTGTGTTTTCTCATATCCATAAAGAAAAATGTTTACAATACAAATTACTAGAAATAAATCTGGCCCCTATCTATCAACTGATTGATAACCAATTAAAAAGCACCGCATTATGAAATTCAATGCAATGTTCTTAACAAATAATGAGTGTTATATAAAGGTATTTCCACAGCATGCTTCAAAGTTTATGCATACAATGGTAACATGTGACACCATTCACAAGTTACAGTCTTTTACCTTACACATGAATTAAAACCAGTTCAATGCCTATAATTTTTCTATTTAGCAATCATTCTTATTTTTATTCAAAAGGATTGTGAATACAATAAAAATACCTTCACTCCTATTTGCAGCTCTACAACATCACTCGACTTCGTAGCAACCACTGCATTGACAAAAGAGAACCGACTGTTACTAAAACTCTCTCTACCCTCTTCTGCCTATATTTGTGACCACATGTATATGTATTAGGTATTCTACATGCGCCTACAATTTTATGGAAATGTCAAACAAACATTTTACAATGCATCAAGTTTATGATGGCTAGGACACTTATGAAATAAAGGAGGATAGCATCCGAATAACAAAAACAATAATAACACTATTAGAGGAAACTCACAATCCGAGCAACGAGCATCAAAAAGTAAGTCTATATTTAACATAAGGACGGAGCTTCAAGGCTATTACAGATAGTAAAAGCACATAAGATACACTAAGTTTGGCCAATGATTTTGAGACTAGATGAAAAGTACAATAAATACATATTCTTTTAGAATTCAATAGACATTGAAAAGTTGCCAACATAAAGAACTGTCATAATGCCAATCTTCAATATTGTGAACAACTAATTAGATAAAAGTTTAAAACCAAAGTTTGAGAAAAGTTGGTCCTATAATACAAAGAATAAGATTTCTAGCAAATATTACATGCTACTTGTATTAGCATTTGATAACTTTTTTGATATGACGTACAACCTCTCTTGAGAAAAAAATCTCTCACTTGAGAAGCTTACAGAAGGTATGTAAATAAGTTGTACAAAAGAAAATGTGTGAAAATGGCCTAGTAAAATAGGAAGGAGAAATGAATATAAATTATATTGATGTCCACAAATTACCTAAGATACATCAATGGGACTCGAGAATACATTGAATTTATAATAGAAAGTGCTAGGGTAAAAGGACCTAAGATCAAAGACTAACTAAATAAAAAAGAACAAAAGCACTGAAAATAAACAAGGGGTAAACCCAATGCAGTAAAGCCCCAACCCATGTGGTTAAGGTACCGACACAAATAGCCATGTGGGAGGTGCAAGAACCCCAAAAAGAGCATGGGCTGACAAAAGTTGGAAAGACTGGATGCTAGTCCCATCAAAGATACATCCAATTACAATAGAATGCACTAGGGTAAAAGGACGCTAGGATCAAAGACTAACTAGATTAAAAAGAACAAAAGAACTGAAAATAAACGAGGGGTGAACCCAAAGCATAAAGCCCCAACCCATGTGATTAAGGTACCAATACAAGTTGCCATGTGGGGGGAGCAAGAACCCCCAAAAAGCATGGGCTAACAAAAGTTAGAAAGATTGGACAGTAGTCTCATCAAACATCTCTGACCATGCTTCTAATAGAGGAATCATATGTGGCATCTTTTATCACCATGAAAGGGCAATATAGAATTTAATAATGCTCATCGAGGAGTATCTAGGGCTGTAGGGACAGGTGGTATAATATTAGGAGGTAGTAAAGCATTCCCCTAGAATCCCTCATAATCTGTGCCTACCCCACAGTCTGGGAAGACTATTACACTCACATCTCTATGATCACAATGGACATGAGATATGCAAAACAATAACGATTATTAGTATTCCACTTTCAAAGAACCACAGAGTATAGATACTAGAATCGGAAAAAGATGAACAAATATTAAATGATTGAGACTAAGATTAATCATGGGAAAACTATCATCGTATGACATTGACATATCTTATGATAAAAATTCAAGGAAAAAGAGCATGCCTCTATTACAACAAAGGAAAATGCCGAATTTACCTCGAGCACTAAAGAAGTTCAAGTCATAGAACCACAAGAAGAAACCAGCATTAAAAAGCAACCCTGACAAGTTGCTATGATGAAAATAATTAAAAAGCATCATCCTCAAAAAATCGGACAAGATTCTCTGCATGCAATAACATTAGGGGAGAGTATAAATTCTGACATACATACTAATTCAAACAGACCTTATTTCAATAGAAACCAAGGGAAGGATCAACATAAGATGTTACAGTATGAGTAGAGTAAACAAGTCATTTTGAGACCAGCAGTTTTTAATTTGGATCTTAACACTCCTACATGGTATGAGCAGCTTCCTTTAGAAACACCAACCAAGCTTCAGTTTTCCGTATGGAAAAATAGGAACTGAATTGGATTATAGTTCTTTAAAAGGTTATTTGTATTTTTCCTTTTCCAATAGGTAAATTGCAACAAGATATAACACTATCAATTAATTAATAACTCTGACTTGTTAAGGGTAAAATGAAGACATAACTCTAACTAGTTAGGGTAAAATGAAGACAAAAGCTTATATTCTGAATCAGCTAGAAAACCCTAACAATTGATATTGCGTATAAGAATCATGATCCGCAATATTAATATTTTCCCATGAATGCAACCAGATCAATGACTTTGTACTTAATTTATCTTAGTTCTCCACATAATCCATATATTAGTGAATCTGTTAGGACCCCAATATCCTAACCATACATTATTTTTGTATTGTAATACTCATAGTTGTCTTTAAGCTCGGGTGCCTATTGTATGCGTGGAGCCAACCCTTGAGCATTACGGATCAGGTTTAGCAATGAAGTTGGGATGCCTATGTGTTGAAAGGCTGACCCTTGAGTATTACGGATAGGATTGTAGTGTATATTTATTGATATGGAAAGGAAGAGATAGGGATTATTTTTGTTACTGGAAAGGAGGTTGACCCCGAAGAGGCCTGTGACATCTGAATACAAGCAAGTCCGAAGCTATTTTCTGAGTTCCTTTAACATTCTAGTTCTTTTGTATTATGTTATTTCTGTTTTCACTAATATTTTTGGCAAGGATCATAAGTGGTATCAGAGCTATTTCCAGGGACATTTTCCCACAACAGTATTGGGTTTTAATAGTACTACGATTGTACGATTGTACACCGTATGCTCTCACCCATTGTCAATCTTGGTGACCAAAAAGTGGCAACAGAAGTGGTGGAACTATTAATCTTTGGCCCTAAATCAACCATTTTTTTGCAAGTAGTTTTGTTTTTTGTTTTTAGGATAGAAAATGTGTTCCAGCATTTTAAAAGTCACAACTAAAAGTCATTCTGGGCTAAGCAGATATCAATTTTACTTGATTCTGTAAAGTTGGGGGTAACGCCCCAATACTCAAGTAATTAGACAACATTGTATAAGAACAAGAGCTTCCACATACCTTTAGGTATATCAAAAGACCCCATCTGTTTTTTCGAAGCTTAGCCATAGAAAACCATCTGTCATTGGAAATTTGTGGTAAACTAATAAGCGGTTAGCCCCAAGAAGTTACTCACATTGTACCTCTAAGACAAAATAGTGGGCTCTCGGGAATGGTAATTGTCAATAGTGTGTTCCGAATCATTAGGTCAACACTATTTACGAATGGGATCAATATCTCTATGAGCCCACAAACCAAACACACCATATAGCAAACCGTCCCTACTATAACCCTGACTGTGATAAACCCACCACTGGCAGAATTTTTTGAACGCTGGACACAAAAGCAATCAGATAGAATGGTTAAAGAGGCAGTTACAAAGAATAGAAAGGCCAAAAAAATTCTATCCATTGTTGAGCCCATTGGGTAATCAATCAGGTCAAAATAAAAGAAGACTTGAAAAAAAAATGTTTTTTTTTCCACCTATTCCAAACCAATTTTCTTTGTCCTAATCATTTTGGTCTCATAACAAAATTAAATAAATTAAAAAAATTGGTTATCTCATATGATATCAGTAGTGGCTCGATCTAAAGAAATGGATCAACTGAAGGACAACATGAAAACACTCCAGACGAAACACTCCTTTATAGTGGATAAATTATCCAAATTGGACAAAATGGATATCATAGATGACATGGACAGTAGAATAATAGGTTTGAATGCCAAGTACAACTCTCTCTATAGTGGACCTAGCTCTAACACTAGACCCCATGGTCACAACATCCACCAAGTCCCTTCCTCAATTGGATTTCCTGAAATTTGCTGATTATGATTGTATGCAGGCTAAGAAAGTCTATAGATTGTCCTCTTTCTTTTCTCAACAACAGAGATTATGACATAGAGAGGACCATTCTAGGGCCTACACACAGGCCAAGATTGTAACCAAGAGGTGCAAGAGTCAAGGATTTAGATGATGATAATCCACTCTCTACCAAAGGTGTAGGGTAACAAAGCCTAGGTCTAGGATAGGGGATGTAGTCTTCCTAGTATCCTAATATATGAATACCAATAAGATATAATGTGCATATAAAGAGATATCTAAACTAGGATTGTAAACAAGGTAATAAGAGATCAATAGATTGTAAACCAAGGGGCGGATGTAAGACAAGGGTCAATAAGAATAATGCAATAGACAAGAATATGCTACTCTATCCTAGTCTATGTACATGATACATCAATCAATGAAATCAAATCAAAATAATAAAAGAAAATAAAAAGAAGGTTTGAGATACTTACCTTTGTGAAGACACCGTTGGCGCATTAACCCCCAGGTTAGTAGCACCTTATGAGAAGCTTGATGTGAGGGACCATAAGACGGATAGGAAGAAGACCTAAGTAAACCACAGTTGGGGAATCCAAAGACATGGTAGACCTTGTTGGTGCAGCTCCTATCCTTAAATGTCCTAGACCCACTACTCGAAAGATGGTCCTCCAAGTGTAAGCAAAACTAACTCCTAAACCTTTAAAACCTTAAGAGCAATTTGGCGAGTGCAAACAAACTGATAGATAATGATGTGATGTCTTTGGAAATGGGGACACTTATAAATAGGCGTCATGGTTAATCAATACAATTCCTTATAGCCAATGGCATCGACCAATTGGCCATTGAGAAATACAACTAACGATATCGACGATGGTCAATGCCATCGGCTCTAGGTAATGACAAATCATGGAGTTCCGAGGGATGGATCATGAGGTGGAGGAGGGCTCGAGAGCTGATAAATTGGTGATCGGACGAAGGTATAGAGGTGTTGTAAGTAGATATACAAATGACAATAAAAGGATAATAAGGTGATATCAAATAAGGGCATAAAAGGAAAACTAAGAGAAGTGAAGAATACGATATATAAGGTGTCAAAGATTGCACATCAAAGCTCTCTCATGGATTCCGCGAACTAGCCCAACCATTTCCGATCATCCTCGCTCCTCATAATGCCTCGTAAGACATCACTCTAGGGGGTTAATGCACCAATGGTGTCTGAGAAGAGAAATCTAGTAAGAGTGAAAAACTCTTTTTTAGGGTTAATCACAAAGATTTCGACCGGTTGATGACTCTCTTTTCCAAATAATGAAAATTCCATCGTGGTATCAACATCATTCAAGCCAACCTCGAGGACATCATGATTCATACTCGCCAACAAATCCTACACGATGTATTTGACATCATCAACAATGCATGTCAATCATTAGAACGTCGTCATTGATTCACTTGATTTTACTTGGTATATCGTTATATATATATATATATATATATATTCTTGCTTGGGTTTAAAAATCCTGATTGGGTTCCTACTGACCATTGCTTCTACCTCGGATACTTTTGTAATATATCTCCCATCTCTGCTTGGGTTCCTAAAACCATTGTTTCCTACCTTGGATACTTTGATAATATAACTCTCATCTCCCACTTGGGTTCCTATGACCATTGCTTCTATCTTGGATACTTTGGTAACTCTATTACACTCTCCCACTTGGGTTCCTACGGCCATTGCTTCCTATCTTGGATACTTTGGTAACTCTATTGCACTCTATCACTTGGGTCTACCTCTCCTTGCTTGGGTTAGCCCTCTCATTGGCCCCGTACCATTCAATCCTACAACCACATATTACCTATCATCATCCTTTTAAAACTTTTATTATTGCATTTTTCTTAGTCATGAATTACATTGGCGCAAAAATAAGAAGATAAAATCATAAAAGTAAGCATACATCAATATAATGTATACATACACATGACATCACCAATACTATCTCATACACACACACACACACACACACACACACACACACACATATATATATTAAAACCATTTTATACATCATCAATACAATGTACACCTCAAAATTATAACACCCATCCCTCAAGCACCTCCTCCAATAATGAAGGATGTTCGATGCTTTCAACCAATGGTGCTTGACTAGTGGCCGGTAAGGATCGTTTCTAGTGATGTGGCTCTAGACCGAGCCGCTACAACCTCTCCCTTTTCTCTAGTTGTGCAAACCTCCAAGTCTAAAATATGGACTACATCAATCACCGGCCTGCAGCCACCACATGTGCATCTAATAGTCTCCATGTCTACTCTCATGCCAACATTGCCTATGCCTAGAGAAAGCCCCGCACCAACAAAGCATATCTCCCGCACTCGTTGTCGTCCGAGCATATTTATACCTCTAAAGCTCACAATTCACCCCCAGGATGCCCGAATGCACCCACTAAATCTCCCATTATTATCGATACTAGATCTGCCATCATAGACGTATCTATCGGTGTGGCATCGTTCGATCCGTGGTGTGCACTATCAATCAACAAGTGCCACTCGAATGCGATTCGCTCTACAAAATGCCAAAACCCATATAACTCATCAGCAATATATACAACATTCTAATATAATCTATCATCACACTCGACAACAAATCTACTTAAATCACTCTAAAGGTCACCAAGCCACTCCACTATGACACTATGTTTGCCCAACATCCTAAAGAATGCCCCATCATCCTCATATCTCGACCGACAAGCCCCTACCGATCGGGCCCACCTATCTTGGGGCACTAATATCACATGTGGTCTCCTTGGAGCCTCTACTCTCTACCTAGGTCGTTGCATCATGAACGTTGCCATTTGGGCACCCATATCTGATAAATATCATCCTCCATAACGACGACTCATGATGCCATCCCCGAGGTCTCTCTACTCTCTCCTCCTCCATGAGAACATGTCTCTCGAAGCTATCCTCCACCTCTATAACCCAAGGTCCCTCTCGCACCTCTTGCTCCCCTTCGCTGCCGCCAAAGACTTTTTCCGACCGTGGGGTATTCCTAACTTGATGTGGTCGAAACGGTGGCACCGATACATTTGGTCCCTCTCTCCTCCTCTCTCTCTCTCTAGCATGTTATCGTCGATACTCCGACGAGAGGTAGGGCTACCGTATGAGTTGGGCGCCCAAATTGCAACGAAACCCTATCAACTAGGTGTGTCTCTATCCACCGCCCAGAATGCCTTATGATCTCTAATGTCCCCCCGACAACCATTGTAGTCGGCGAATTGGACCACTAATCCATTGTCCCTCTATAGGGCTCGCATACCACCAAATCTTCTGTGGCCTCTATTAATTTTTGTATCCCACCGCCCCCTCACTTTGTTGAGCCTCTCTCCCACTGTAGAATCCTACGGTCATCCCCTGCTATCTGTAGCAGGTGTCCCTATAGATAAATACATCGTGACACGCTCATAGATCCAGGCTGCCAAAAGTATGATGGGCCCCACTATCCTCTGTTGTCACACACAAATCTTGTACAAATCATGCACTAACCGCACCCATGTGGTCATCCCCAACTAAACCATATGTTGGAATCCAATGCATCTTTGCATGCCACTAATATAAACAACAATATTGCTCCATCGCCATGTGGCACAAGGTCCATACCACTCTACATTGCTCGATTGAGCATCACAAAACATCTCGCACACCGAATGGGCAGCCCAAGAATCGTCTATAATGTCACCTATCTCTATCCATCAACCCTTCCCCGAACATGTTGGACTCGAAGTCCCTATGGCCTAAAAACAAAGGGTATCAAATTTGGATCAAACAAGATCTGTACTATCAGCATAATACCTCCAAAACCAAGGCCTCAGAATCGTGTCACATCCTGCACAAATAAACCACGCAATAACTCGAGTAACCACGCCACATCCACTGACCTCCACAATTGGATCCTTCATGGAACTTGCAAAATATCAAACAAGTACCCATCAGATCTCAATCCATAATCATCGTTAAAAATATAACTCAAACTACCAAAAATCAAAAACATAAACTACTTCCAAACTACATTGGCCAACTTGGCTTGACGCCATCGGCCACCGAGCAAAAAACAGCTTTTTCAACCACATCAGCCACCTTAGTACAATGCCATCAACCAACATAAAAATCTCCACTACTTAAATGACATTGGCTTCCCCTGACCTCAACGCCATCGACCATGATGTTAGCATGGCCGATCTCGTTTGTCTCAAAGGTTCACAACCTTTTCTATCAATTAATTCAAAAACCTACTCTAATGACTTTAAAATTCAAAATGCTCCCAAACCCTCCTAAAACTTGACCCGATTTAGATTTTGACAATCTTTAGGAAAATTCCACTAGCCCAATTTACCCCAGCACAAATTTTTCCGCTTTACTCGAGGTACCCCTTTCCAATTTAAAAACAAAACCTATTGTAGCATCCCCTCTTCTAGATCCCAAAAATGTGATTGAATTTTTTTATTTAATTTTTACGTAAGAGAAGTACCACATTATCCTTTCCAAACTCGCAATTATCTTGGCCTCATAACTTTGTTATAGGCTTGATGAAATAGAATCATTAAGCACTCATTCACCAATTTACTAACATTATTTGCTCATTAGTCTTAGGTTCAAGTGAAGTCCTTATGGATTGGGACCCGCTTCTGCCGCTACATAACTCTGATCCTACTGCTTATGGCAGCAATGGAAAAGAGTACACGGCGTCATTAACACCCTTCACAAAACCTCTAGACCTTTTGCCACAAGCTACCCCGTCAAGGATTTTAGGTTCATTTCTCATAAGCTTGTCGTTAAACGTATAGCTATTTCTGAAATGATCTTCATAGTGTAGTTCACTATTTCTGTAATGTACATATTATGCACTAATTGTACTTAGAAGTATTTGTCACATTTCATACAGTTATAGGATAAATCATTCCTCTTTTATAGGTGTATTAAACATCCTTCGCCATTGTTAGAAAAGGATTACATAATTTATTCTTGTTTTACATCATTTCTTAGTTTCCTTCTTACGTGATGTGGTTATTACTCCCACAAGGAAGTTAACTCGGTTTGCTAATGGGCTTTCTCAGCTGCCCTTATTTAATTACTAATTCCATCATAGCCTTATAGTATTTACTAGGTTCAACACATTAATGTTAAAGTTTCACTTTCTTTAACCCATACAATGTTCTTCATGCTAATAAGGGTAGCGTCCAATAATAGGCTACATTTCCTTAATACACTTACATAAGTGATTTAGTCCCATTCCCTCAGCTAAAAATTATAAGACCTTAGATAAAATAGGGATACAGATGTTACATTCTTTGAAGTTACAAATGTTCCATCTACTATACCCCATATGGGGTCAGTTATTGTCTAAAAAAGAATACAATTACTCGTGATGTGATAACCTCATTTATTCCACTTGCAAACGCAAATACAAGTACTAAGAGATTTCTGATTAATCCCCTCAATTAGAATATCTAGATTTCATACACTTGCACGCCAATTACAATATGGTTGTATTAGTAGATGTTGTGAATAGGAATGAACGCCTGAAGGGTTTTGATCAGGTCACATCTAAGGAAATAATACAGTTCCTAATCCCAAGTACCATTGTAACATCTCTTTCTTAATGAGTCGATGTTTTTAAGTTTGAAGTGAAGTTGCTCACTTCCCAACCTTAATATATGATTGCATATTATAACCCCCAAGAGTTTATCTTTTTCTTTAATGGCTCATGCTAAACAGGCCAAGATGAGAGTTTAGTTCACATTTCTCATTCTTATAACAGGAACTTCTCGTTTTTCAATTTACTTTAATTGCTCAACTTGATGGTTTGCATTATGACTGAGTTGAACATCTAGCATTTAGCCATTAAATCTATTAAGATGCACTCTCGTCCATATAAGGTCACTATCAATAAAAGGAGACCATATCTAAAGTGAAACAAGCTAATTTTTCCAGATTTATAGTATTTACGAAGATGGTTTCTATAGGTAGTCCATAAATATAATGTAACCGGTCATCCAAGTAGTCCCCTAACAACAGGTCCAAACAGATTTGAATTCACATATAAGAAGTCCAACTGAAGGAGGTCGTTATAGTAAGTATAATTTCAATCAAGTCCATACATTCATACAATCAACTATAAAGTAAGGAAAATCCATGGGTGCATATTAGAATATCCCATCTTACTTCCAACCTCAATTATGGATGTAAGATAGTGATCAGTCGCGTTCTTAATTCTTTAAATGCCATCCATAAAATTCACCTATTGAAGAAGCAAGTTCAATGCATTAAGGGCATATACGGATTTAAAAAGCAAGTTATGTATTAGGGACCCAGAATGGGTACAACACATATAAAAGTTGTATTAACATCATACTTGTTAAAACACAACACCAAGCCCTTCGCAGAGTGGTTAAAATTAATCATGGAGAGTTTGTAAACTACAGTCTTCCAAACTGGAAAAGTACAATTCTTAGACAAGGTAATATCAGAATAACAAGCATTCTCACATTCATTACAAGGGCCTCTCAGATAATTCATTTTATTCCTACCATTCCCAAATGGTTACCTATCTTCTGCCTGGAAGGATAAGTACATTACAAACCCGATTCTTACAGTTCAGACCAGCCATCAAATTCATCCCTTTTCACAAGCAACCGTGTTCAAGAAATAAAATTTTCAATAACTTTTCTTCAATTAAAGTAAATCTTTAGAAGGAGCATACATGACTTTATTTCTTCCACTTTCTTCTTTAATTTCACTGCAAAACCCTGTTAAAACATGGCCAGCTCCGAAGAGACTTGCATGATTTTAAACCATATGTTGGCATTGTCTATAGTAAACATCACTTTTTCTTTATTAAAATAAGGTCATAAACCCATGCATTCCATATTCAGATTTAAATATACAATATGAACTGCATGTATACTTCCATGCCCTAGCAAGGAAGTGTTGATGCCTATCAATGTATGTAATAATAACAATCCATCACAGTCATGAAGAGTAACGCAAGTATTCCGTAGTTAAAGCGGACAACAAAACATTCCATATGAGATAAAGAAAATTCTTATCAAGCAATGAAATGATTTATTTTGCAACCAGTCTCATAGCTTATCAAAAGTCCACATAATAGAGAGATAAACCATTCAAACCTCCATCAGGAAGGTACAGACAAATCATCACACCCATCATCAAAATTTCAACCAAATTTAGTTCTCTATGTATTCATAGACCAGATGCAGACCCAGATATGGGAGTATATAGCCTTATGCAACTGTCAACCTCTTGCATATCGGTGTATACTCCCATTCCAGTATACAGGAAAAACCAGAATTCTTTAAACTCCCTCTATGTGGAGTCGAGCATAAAGAAAATAAACACGCAAGAGAGATCAAACAATGTTTACAAAGCCAATACGAACATAGAGCAGAACCATGCCTGAATCAACAGCAAAGGTGGGGTCATGCCCAAGAACGAGCTATGAGTTCCTTCTCACGTCCTCCTTCCTGCGCCATTGAGGAGTAATTTTCCCACTCGAACCATTGTTCTCAGCTTTGCCCTGACTGGGGCTTTTATAATTTTTCAACTTCCAGTTTTCCTACGCATGCATCTCAAAATAACCAGTGTCGCCTCCATGTAAAAAAACCCATGCAACTGGGTCAACTGAAATGCCACCTTGAATGACTCATACAAAACTTTGAGTTCTCTATAGTACATAAAACCCACTGCCATGCAAGCACCAACTACCAGTGCCGTTTTCATGCAAGGCTAAAAAAACAACAGAGCCGCCTTCAAAAACTACCACTTCCAGCTAGGGTTTCTTGTAATACGCATAGGACTTTCCAAACCAAGTTCTAAAACTCTGATGATCAACAATGATAGCCAAGAGGAGGAAGTCAGCCCCTTTTCGAACGGATTTCAAACTCTTAAAAATTCCTTATAAGATTTTGGTCAGGTCCAAGACCTAAAACTCCTCACTAGAGTCATTATTTAAAGTCAATAAATAACAATGATGTCATGATTAATCATAATCCACGAGGTCAAAATACCTCATTCTAAAACATTCATCATAGCTTAAGCATAAGATCCACAAGGCTCGTCCATTAACTATGTAGAGACAAATTCCACAGAATCTAGATTATCGAATGTTAAGCCCACAAACATTTGCATCACGAGGGAAATGTTAATGAATAAAATCATTAAGGTCAAACCAAGGTTCATACCACCTGTATATGCCAAGGCTAAATATCAAAAGCCAAAGTCCAAGACAAAATAATAATAACTATGATTTGATTTTCATCACAGTCCAAGGATTGTATTTAAATCCAAATAGTACAGTTAACTCCCAATAGTTATAAAGAAATCATGCAACTCTGCTAAGGTCTAAGCCAAAAGATAACACTGCATAACCCATACAAAGGTCAAACTCAAAACATGAATTTACCCGTAATTCAAAAGGTCGAAATTGCTCAAGGATGGTTATAGTGCATCAACCAAGTCAACCACATATCATAATAATAAAGATAATACCTTTACTCATTCAATATATGTAATATCGAAATACTACATCACAATCAAAATATAATTCCTGAAAAGCCAAGCCAAGATAATAGTGTTCCATAGTTATCGTACAAGTTTATGGTCCATAATGACAAACAATATTAATGTTAAAGCCAATGCAACAACACTATAACAAGCTCAAAGGCTTGATGGCAATATCCCTGTAATGGTATCACAAAAGTGATCTATAATGTCATAGCAATAATTCATAATTACTACATTCCACAAGGAATTTTCCACAATATTTTGCAAGTGAGGATTTATGGCATAGCTCAAAAGCATATGCATTATCTAAATGATCCATTGCTACCTCAACCAAGATTTAATAAGGTATGCACCCTCATTCATAAACTCAAGCTTTGAGTAGTCAAACAAATGTGTTAAGCACATAACCTATAATAAGGGTAAATATGGTAACATAAACATAGAGACAATACCAATTCCATGGTGCAAGCTAAGACTCCCAACTCTATAAATCCACCAGAAAAGGCAGCATTTACACCAATCTTTAATTGGTGTATTGTTAAAAATCAATTTTATCAATTTAATCTAGCCTATCGATGACCATGCAAACGTCAAAATCTGGGGATCCCAAAGTTGGATGTGACATTTGTTGGTTCCAAGTATTACACCCCAGAGACTTGGCAGCATTTCAGAAACAAATAGCTTAAAGAATGATAGATCTGAAGAATATGTCGTTGATGGCCAAGGATATGTCTAACATTCTTTCATCACCAAATCTTGGAAATGACTAGGAGGCACGTACAAAGGGGATGGCTAGATCCTGCTACTTCTAGCTCTACCTAAACCAGGGTGAGAGAACCCAAGGGGTAACTTGAATGAGGGAAATATGTTATAATTCAATTTCCTTCAAATTATTGGCAAGTCAATCTGAGCTAAGTATAGCCATGAATGCAATATCTACTTGCAAGAGTTGTCACACAGATATCACACATACTTAGTGCATCAGACACAAGTTACTAAAGACAAATAAAATATGATTCACAAACATCATTTCTGAATAATAGTTAATGGAATGGAACTTCATGATGCTAGAATGCTAGTCTTCACAAATTAGAGCAAATGCATTCATAATATGCAAGTATAATGCAATTTACAAGGGTAAAACGATAGGATACTTTAGTTAGAAAGAGGGGGAATGGATGATGGTTGATTCACAATAGCAACGTGCCAATAACTGCCATGATAGCATGCTACTTTCAGAATGCAGAGAAAATAAAATCAAGTAAGAACAACTTTCAAAGGGACACTTGCGCTCATGGATACCCAATTCAAGTAAATGGTACCAAGAAAACCTTCAGAACTCTCAACATAAACACTTGTGCAAGAATTCTAACAAAATGTTCATTGCTTCCATTTTCATACGCCTAAGATACACTCAAAGGTTAACAGAGATCATTCCAAAGCAAGATTGCAACAAGGGTTTTATAACTGGACCAAATATTGCAAAGTAAATACTACAACACAATATTTATTCAAGTAACCAAGAAGATGTAATAACCAAAGGTTAATCTTGTGTATTCTATAGATCTAACAAACAAAAGATTGCAATATAAGTTATATTTCATTGATCAAATATTCAACGTACTTATCCGAAGCCATGACTGAACCAAAACAGATTGCTTTATTTACTTAGGTATAATCAAGGGGACATGAACTAGATGCTCTCAATGCCTGCTAATGATTGTACAGTGCAATCACCTTAGCATTACAACCTTAGGCTTAAAACTTCTACACTTTCTAGAAAATAAAAACCTAGAGCTAAAGCAATCAATCACCAACCCTTTGAATGAAGACATGCCTTCATTCTTATACAATATTTTTCCCAAAAGGAATATGCCCAAATTCCCCCCAAAAACTATCTGAGAAGAGCAAGAATGTGGGGAAAAGGATGTTGAGCCCACCAAAATGGAAGCAAAGACTCCTCCAACTGAAAAGATCCCATCTTGATGCGCCAAGCTGGAGCGGTTCTGCTTCATGATTGAAAACATGGAAGTGTACAGGATATTCCCTTTGCTAACAAACCACTTTTGTCTTTACTGCCCTGTCATCCTTCATGTGTGTGTCATCACAAGGAGTCTATTACCTATCTTAATCATTTGGTTTGATTCTCCCTCCTCTTCTCCTTTTGAAAAGATAGTGAGTCACAAAAGAATAGAGAATAAGAATCTAAGAATAAGGAATAAAGAATATGCTCAGGATGGGTCGAGCTCAATGGCCTTAATTTCTTCCTGTTCTTTTGGTCTGTCTCTAAATGCATCAAAACGTTCAAACATTTTTAAGATAGGATCTTCATCTAGCCTTGTGTGATACAAGAAGATTGTTTCTTGCTTGGACAAGATGTTGATACACTCAGCAGATACAACCTTTTTCTTCTTCACCTTTTTGGCCAATTTATTGATATAGCCTTCCAAGTGAACAAACCTCTAAAGGGAAGAATAATTAAATACCTTCTAAGTCTCAAACTCACCTGCAATATGCCTTTTGAGTATTTCAATTAATTTATTAGTATCTGCAGTTCCTGAGTCATAAGTGCCTTCAAGGGGAAGCATCTTCTCTATCTTGGACTCAATGTCATCTACATACTTACCTGCCTTTTCCCTCATAGTTTGAAGCGTGTTGATGCAACTTCCTAATGTTTACCGGGGGACTATTCCTTCCTTCTCTAATTCTTCTTCACTTATGGCATTGATGGTTTCAAGCTTGGGCAACATACCATCCCAATGTTCCACCTCATCCTGATATTTCTCAATTAATGCACCACCATCCTCCAAATGCTCAGTAACTTGCTTATAGCATGCAATTACTTCTTTGAGGACTTGACTTCCCTTCTCAACCAATTTCTCTTCCCATTCTTTTGTGGCCTCTACTCTGTTTTTCATATCTTCTGCATCCTGTAATGCACTAGGAGTAATGGCAGCCATAATTTCCTGATTTTCCTTGGGAGGTTGGAGCCACTTCTGCACATAATTGGACAAGATATCAATTTTTTCTTTGAGTTCCTTCTTAGTTTCTTTGTCCTTGTCTAATTTGTGGAAGAGGCCTCCCATAGCAACTGAAACCTCATGTTTCATACCTTCAGTAGTGGGCTTCCCCAAGGGGATTTGTGTGATTTGATAGTTGGAGGGAGTAGCCTCATCTCTAGTTATATCACCTTGTGGGGTAGCAACCTCCATAATTCTATCTCCTTGAGGCCCCATTATTGTTCTTGATAAAATTCTTGCCTTTTTAGGCACTTTGGATGGCCTTAAGGACAACATGATGTCAATCTCCTCCACCTGTACTTTGACCTTTTTCTTTCTTGGGAGTGCAGCTCCTAACCATCCTGTATGTGGAGTACCTTCTTCTTCTTGTGCTTGCTGCTGAGAGACTTTTGGGACAATTGAGAGCTCTTGGGATGGGGAGAGTGTAGGACCTGAGTCATCAACCTGCATTTGTGGTACTTCTACCACCTCAACATCTTGTACTTGGACCTCAACCTTCTCCAACTCTTGATCTTTGATTTCTTCACTTGTTGAAGGTTGTGTGGTAATTACATTTGTGATTTGTATCCCTTCAACCTCAACTGCTTGCTCCTTCGGCAGAGACTGTTCCTTTGCTGGCTCAATCATTTTATCATATATGTCCAAAACCTCTATATTCTTAATCTGCTCTGCAACCTCATGTGTTGCAATGGCTCTCTCCACTACATCCAAGGCCTTCTGGAGGAGGTCTACCATTGTAGATTGTTCAAACTTTGTCATTGTTACCGCCCCAACACTTGGTGGCTCACCTTGTGTTGTTGTTGTTGTGTCTTCTTTGGTAAGCTCCTCATGAGTTGTATCCTTCTCTTCCACACTGACTGTTGCAATTTCAACTTGTGTTACCTAAATAACTTCAAGATGAAGATCTGCCCCAGCATCCTAATCTAAATCTTGTAATAAGTCAGTAAAGACCCTTTCATGTGAGGTCATGTCCACTTCTTCCTGCACCACTACTGCTAATGGATTTTGTTCCATAGAAGTTACAATAGGAGTGGGATTCTCTTGTATTGCAAGGGGTGGGGTGGTGTCTATTACCTTAGACACTTCAGACACTTGGGCTAGTATGCTTAACCCTGGAGCAACTTCTGGGGGAGGTGTATTTGCAATTGTTTCAACTGTGGGTAGTGCTACCCTTGCCCTCTTGTTCCTCACAAAATGCTTAGTGACTGACTCCTCATCTGCTTTCCCAAGAGTAGGACCCAAAATTGGTTTTCCTCTTGGCTGCTCAGGTGATATACTTCCTCTCATTCTCTTTCCTATAGTAACCGCTTCTCTTCTAACATGAAATAATGTACCTTCCTATGCTTTCTTATGAGGAATGGCCACTTGTGGCATAGAAGAGGTGTGAGGTACTGCCTGAATTGGAGAGCCCTAGTTATTGGATATTTTGTCATTGCTCTCTGCAACATTTTCTCAACTTTTTGTGTTAATTGGGATACTAAAGTCCTAGTCCTACTTGGAAACAAACTTAATTCTTCCACTTCCCCTGAAGTTGTCCCTTTAGTGGAGATCTAAGGAGGCCTTCCTTGTAATGGATCCAAACCTGTTGTCCCCTTCTTTAGTGGTGGAAGCACATCCTTGAGCAACCCAACATTCCTATACTCTCTCAAAATTGCAATGTTTTGGAGAGATAGATCTATACCATTACTACTCAACCAAGTGAGGGTTCTTTTAATAACCCTAACAGTTCTTTCATGTAAGTAGATAGGTTCCTTTGTTGTCCAATCTAAGGGTGGAAATGGCTGAGTTGCAATCTTGTTATCAATGTACTGATTACCAAATTCTTGTCATCCACCAAGCCCTCAGGGATGATTGCAATTTTATAATCAATGATTTGAGTTAAGGTCATTCTGGAGAAATCCCTTAACCTGACTTCTTCTTCATCCCTACAGTCCATCCAGAAATCTATTAGTGGGACTCATGCTCATAAGAGTTTCCAAGGGCTCCCTGCACAATCCACTTGATGTCATAATTTGCCCTTGGTTGGAGTTTATGCATGGTTGCCCTATTCATTTCTGCTTCCATAAGTCGTGCTTTGATAATTGTAGGACAAGTATACCTCCCAATTGTAATTGGGAACTTGACATTGGTCTTATGTTTGCCAGTAATAAGCTTATGTACCTCTACCAACTGTCTTGACAACTCCTGCAAAGCCCACTTGTCATCCAAATATCTAGGGAGCATGTAAGGAGTGCCTTGAAAGCCACTCACTCTAATATAGGTGAAAAGCCTGAATTGGATGAAGTAACATCCAAATTCACTTATCACTTCTTTTGCACTTGCTGAAATCATGTACTACCCCCACTCAGGTTTGAATAAACACATAAGGGGGCAAAGAAAGTGTCATGGGCTAACCTGCAATTGTACTTCTGGTTTTCCAAATTAAGTTGGGGATATATATGATATACCCTATGTTGAGAGAACTCCTTTTCTCTATTCAAACCAAGGAATGACCTATGACATGCTATGTTGTATACCAAATAAGAGGTCATGAAAAACTCACACCTTTGCTTTGATCCTTCCTGGATCTGAACTGTCATTCTGATGAGCTGTTGGTGGATGGACTTACTGATTAATTTTCCCCAATTAATAGGTTTTTGGTAGTTGAGGATGATTTGGATGTATCTGAACATCTAATCATGGTAATAATATGCAGATTCATTACCCACCATTTTGTTTAACAATGTAATAAGGTCCCCAATCTCTTCAATAAAATCAGCTCTATTTAGCTTCTTGGGGATGCGGGTAGTAGAAACCCTGGGCTTCTCAAGCCATTGGTTGTTCAGAACTTTGGAAAGTTGAGCATTATGGTCAATCCAGAACTGCTCTGCCTTCTTGACAGTTATATCTACCTCTTCATCCTCATCAAGGAGTCCCAACATTGTGTCAAAGGTCTCAAGAGTTAATGACAACACCAAAGCCCCACTTCTATCCCTAACCTCCTTTGTTTCAGGATTGTAATTTTCAGCACAAGCCCATACAAGTTCTAGGTATTGAGCAAAAGGATGAAAGGTAGATGCTAATGCAATGGAACTTTCATCTATCTTTTCATAACTTCACTCCTATCATTGGCATGCAACCTCTGAAGAAACTCATCTAAATCGACATTCCCTAAGTTTGTATCAGTGATGAGATCCAAGTCAGACACAAGGTGAGACGTGGTTTGAGTTCCGGTCATCTTGATCTTCATTTAGACAGAGGTAGGAGGACAAACAAACTTTATTTTGAACACATAATTGACAAGAAACAACACATTGCCCCGACTACCCCCAATATGTTCGATATAACCTAGATTTGCAAAAATAAAGGAAGAGAACATTCAACAACTCACCCATGCACCAATGCTACTGTAATTCCCTCCTTTCTAGTCAATACAAGCTTGAGAATGTTGCTTGGAGCTCCCGCACGATCCAGTTGTAAGAATTAGGGCTTCGCTCTCGTCCCGAGGCTCCAATTCATTTGATTCTCTCGTATGCAGTAGGCAAAGTGAAGGACTTAGTCAATTTTTGCTTATATTGCTTCCCGCATGCCTACATTAATGACAAGTATATCTCCCACTTCTTTTGAATCCATAGTCGTTGATCCAACATCCAATTTCAAACGTGAGCCCCACACATGGATAGATCACCAATTGTACTCCACCGCGAGCCGGGCGGGGCTGAGGAAGCAATTGACAGTCGTGCAATAGCTGCCAACTGCAAAGATGCAAGGATGCTCCGGTTGTGAGATGCCACCGCATGCCACCATGTGTTCCACTCATCGAGCATTGGGGCTGGGGAGGCAGTTTACATCTCTGCAGTAAACTGCAAATGTCCTTAGTTGCTTCGTCTGCCCCTTTCGCCAGATCACGCCACGTGTTCACATCTGTTGCGTTTCGGGCCCGGGGCCGCTCTTACAACTTGCAACTTTGCATAAAATTCAAAGTTGCGTCTTAGGCCCGCATACCCTCCGATACTTAGAATATTCGCTTGGTCTGGCGCCTGAGGTAAATTTGCAGTTTGTAGAGACATAGAGCTGGAAACCTGCAAAACTGCAGGGAACGTATTCTCGAAGGCAAGAGGCCTTATTTTCCTGATTTAATCACACATTTTGGACCTCCACAACATCATCCATGTCCCTAGTCCTCGCAAATCATTAAATTCAATCAAGGAACACAAGAAATGTTAAATTTTGTTTTAGATAAAACGCGAACAGCGGATCAAGGACATAGTGAATTCAATTTAATCTGGAAATTTTGAGAACACTGAACACATAACAAAAGTTCAAGGAATGAACTGAAAAGCCGGTAAAGACCACCAAACCTTAAGGCATACGCAAGGAAAGCGTGATTTGTTTAAAGGGTCAAATCGGGCATCAACAACACCTAGCATGGGATTCGCACCACAATGTGCCCCGCCTAGACCACCTAGCAAATGATTTTCAGTATAATTTCTTAACTATTATACTTGTTACGACTTCATGGCTGAAACAATAAATATGCGGCCAAAAAGTGGTAAAGCAATGCAACTAATCATTCTTATTGTGAAAATAGCTTATAAGAGTGCATGTTACTTGTTGAGATTTTATGGCTGAAAGAATAAAGCTTTGGGCAATAAGTGTTCTAACAATGCTATTAACTATCCTTACTTTCTAAATAGGTTTGCAAAGTCCCACTGAAAGTTAAAGATTGTATCGCTTAAAACAAGTACAATGAAGCAGAATGCAGCTAGTCCAATAGAGCAATTTGCAGAGTATGAAAATCGAAGCCAGTTGTTATATACAAAATCAAATCATCAGTTTTTCCTATGAGATTGCTTCCACAAGGAGGTAGTCATTCCTCCAACTCATCTGAGAAACAAATTTGAAACAAGCAATAAAAGGGAGAAGATATTGAGGAAAGGAAGCTGAAACCTGACTTCAAAAATATCTTTTTTGACCCAAAGCTGATAATTCTGACATCCTACTTATATAGTGTGTAATGGGGAAGGGGTTTGGTGCTCAGAAAAACGAAAATTTACTGGTCTCTAGTTTCCATATATCACTGCCTTTACGCTTAGTAAGAAGAGATTTCTAACTTGCCTAGAATGTGAAATTCAGTGCTTAGAACTCTTCTTTCATGAAATCTCCAACTTGAATTGCCGAAGCAAAAAGTTCAAGCTAGCCCCCAAAACCCAAAACTAACGAGATTAACTTTAAAATGAGGAAATACTTAAACCATACATCACTCTACCCATAAGATCGGTTGCATTATTTCAGGTTTAATTCCGAGATGCATTCGCAGAGAAGCACGATTTTTGAGGCTAGCGTCCCGCTCAAATTGAGAAGCATAAACATAAGTAATACACAAAGTTGTCTCTGCATGTGTACAATAGGCCAGCAGCTTTACACAAACCTATACCTCTCCCGCTAAAATTATATTTAGAGATGGATTAAAATTAAAACAACAAATGTATCTAAGGGGGATCAGTTACGTGGTGAGCACAACGAAAAGACTCAGCATTATTTAATGTATGTAGGCACTTGTAAAACGTAGATCGGTTGTCTTAGACTTCTCAAAATGGAAGGATTACAGAGAAGATATGCTATGAAACGCTAGAAATATTAAAGGAAAGAGACAACCCTGGCCTACCTGGTGATGGTAATGGTAATGGGGTTGAAGTGAGCAAGCAAACTATGAACACGCAAGCCCCCGGTGAATACTCGTCCTCATCCTCCTCCGGCGTTGGTAATCTAAGTGCTGCCTGATCTCGGTTCAATAACCTAAACCGCTGGCTTATGCTATTTGTCCCAATGCAAACCTCAAACACACAAAAGATTGTATACGCGAAGTTACTCTATGAGCGTGATCAGATAAAAGACGTTCCCCTATAATTAACACAATCACAAAGCTCTTTTCCACAACGGATATTCTTCAACATATTAAGAGTCTAGCATTACAAAGGATGTATATGAGCTCCAAGCGGAATGTTTAAAATGAGGTTTGGAAGTCTTCACGTCACATATCAAAAAATATTTTCAATGGTATTATTTAGGAGGCTTCGCGACAAATTAGACGACTAGTGTCATTATCCCTCTACAACGGTGGAGATATCAATAATCTATCAAACTACCTTATTATTATGATCAATCTACTCCTTGGAAATGTATTTGGTAGCATGGTAGAGCGCAAAATTAGTAATTAGGCGTAAAAGAAGGGAAAAGAGCAAAAGGGTAGGCAAGTTTCAAGCCCAAGCATTCTACTATTGACCAATGCATCACCCTTGGACAATTGATCGAAGAAGTATGGGATACCCAAGGAGACGAAGCTTTTTATTAGTTTGTTGACTTTAAAAAAGCATTTGACACGCCGCATGGAAGGGCTCAGAGTGTTGGATGAGTATAAAGCAACAGATTCATGCACTTTATGAGAAAGTCGAGGCCAAAATCATAATGGGAGAAGGAATTTCAAAATATTTTGGAAGTGACATCGAGTTAAACAAGAATGTCCGGTCTCCCCACTTTGTTTGTGTTATACATCGATAAGTTAGATGAGTGGATAAACAAAGTTGGTGGAGATGACATTCACCTAACTAACCATGTAATAAAGTTATTCTTACATGCAAATGATATATCCTAATCGCAAAAATAATTGATAGTTTGAGAGAGCATTTGAGGGCGTTATATCTCTTTTGTCGGGAGGTTGGTGTAGACACATGTAGTTTGATCAATGCAACCGTTATTCCTAATATTGCACTACCTATCCTTCCCCTTTGCAAATTCATGACACCTCATCAATTAGGTGTATCTAACTCCCCTCTTACGACACTCGTTGGTCGTATTTCCTCTTATAAACTAATTAAGTAGGTTATAATAACCTCTTCTCGGCTAATATTCTCTTCTTTACCACCCGTATTAGCTCCGGGGTATCAATCCACTTTGTTGGATTGATTAAGTCTTTCAGAGCCCTTCCAAAACCTAATTTCTCTCTCAATAAGATTAATTACCTCTAAACATGTTAGCTAGTCTTAACCATGGTCAATCTCTTCTAAACACGGTCAAACCTCACTTTGACTTGCTAAAAGTGATTTTTGGATTATTGCATTTGTCCCACATGCACCCAAATCTCCCATTTTCCCAAATGGAAAACTAAAAATAGGGCTAGACCCTCCCTCATTTTTTCAAAATTCTCTCTTCTTCCTAAAGACAGATTATAGTATTTTGTTTAGGCTTTAGATTGTATTTCATTTTCTTCCATTGAGCTAGTAGCATTTGCTTTTGTATTTTATAGCACAAATATGGAGTAAAAGGGAAGAACCATTGGCCTTGAAGCCATTAATGGGGAGATCTCTTTCTCTTAAACACATAATTGAATGCTTAGATCCTCTTAGGTTCATTATTTCAAGATTTCAAAGAATAGAGGTTAGTTTCATTTGCTTAGTTTGTTTGTTTACTTCAAATTAATGTATGCAAAGAAGAAAACCTTTCTCATTTCTTATCAGATGGTCCATTGATCAGCTTTAAAAGCCTTTGGGGTTTCTTTAGAGATTCTTACCCCAAATCCATGGCTTTTGCAACTTTTCATGAACACATTTGGCATGCCCGGTGGGACACTTATGTCCATCCTCCATTAATGGAGGTCTTTTGAGTTCTTCAAAGTTCATTTTCAAGTTTTTGGATCAAATCACTTGTTATTTCCTCATTTCTATTTCTAACACTAGATAAATGACCTTCATTTGCATGTATTTTGTGGGTTTGATATAGAAATAGGATACTTTGACTAACAACTAACTTGTTTGCTTTTGAAATTTTGAAAATCCATGAGTTTTGCAGGTTTTTCACAGGTGTGCGTAGGTGTTAAGAAGGGGCGCGTACACGTTGAAACCCCAACATCCCCGTCAGAACAGGAGCGTACATGTCTGACTATCCTTATCATTGACAAATTTTTGTCTCTGCAGGACGCACACGTGTCTCCGTCGATCGGTCCGCGTCTCGCCTCTCTCGACCACGTCTGCGTAAATAGCTTGACTGTGTAAAAATTTGAAATTATTTGTTTTATGCTTGGGCGTGTATCCATTGAAACCTAAGCATCCATGTTGAGTCAGCAGCGTCTCTTTCTATCTCGGACGCATTTGTGTTTTAATATACTTGGATTTCACTCATTTTGTTTACAGTGTTTCGTTGAGTTAGGTGCATACCCGTCGGTTGGGGAGCGCTGGTGTCGGTTTAAGAGCGCGAGCGTTTGTGTAAAAGTTAAAAAAATCTACGATTTGCAAAATCTTTTTCCGATCTTTTGCTGCAGATTTCTAGGACTAATAAGTTAAAAACGAGTTTTTCTTTAGTATTTCAATTTGCATAGTTAAGTGTTTTGGTTCTTAGCTTAAACTAGGTTTGTAAAAGTGCGTATGCTCTCTCCTCGCGCCTTCAAAAGCGATCTTGGAGATCAGAAACACTTATACAAAGCTTGTATCAAACGCTCAAAACACTTATTTTATAAACGGATAAAGTAATCTTTCATGTGATTTAGTAGGATTTTTTCACATTGCGTATGCTCTTCTTTCATGTGATTTAGTAGGATTTTTTCACATTGCGTATGCTCTTCTTTCACGCTTTTTGGCGATCTTAGGAATCAAAAGCAAGGTGTAAAGTTCTTTTTTTTACATCAATCCACGAACTGGAAAATTACTAAGACTTGTTGTCTACAGGACCCAACGCTTGTAGAAGAAAGACGTCCAAAAATACAAAACTTCTAATACACGTGTTCTTGCAGGTTGCCAAATGGTGTGCCACTTAAAACCACATTAAGTTAAGCAAGATAAAAAACACACCATATTCGTACATTATCATTGCGAGGTTTGGAAAAGGGTACGTCCTATCCGCTCAACTGGAACATAACCCCTTTGGCATAACACCTTAAGCTATAACAATGGGGGTGGTACCAGGAACCCTAAAGTAGTCCACCACTATGTAACCTCGTGGATGAAACAGGAAGCACTCCGCTTACCCACTTGACTAGTACGCCTTGTGAGTTAGAGTTACAAGTTGTCTGTATCACGACCCTAGTAAGAGTACATGATGGATGCATTTATTGCCCACTGTACTTGAAGGGGGCAAAGCCGAGATACTCCCAAGATAGTTAGGGGGACTATTTGGGTAAATCGCGCCCACTCTTAGACAACTTTGTAACACCTAGTTGAGAGAACTTATTAAGGAGGCCATTCTGTCTTGGAGCCCACTTTTGCTAGTCCATTGTTGCGTCAAGCCATCACAAAGTGACAAATCATTTGGGATCTAAACGTTGTTCTTTCAAACAAAGCAAGGAAACCTTATTAGTTTGATCTTAGTGTCTTTCACCATGAAACTAAACTACGTCCCACTTTCGCTTAGTTTTATTCTTGTCTTTGGATGAGGTGAAACTCTAGCCAAGTGGCGCTTGGTTTGTTTTCATCTTTTTATCTATACCCTTGCATTCTCACCGCCCATTTTTTTCGGGGTGAGAAAGGTGCATAAGTACACATCTAAAGTGCATAAACCCATCCATGTTTGGAGTCTGGGTTGTTAAACATCTAAAGTGCACAAGTACATTTTATATATCTTTGATAAAAGTCCTTCCATCTTGATTTCAAGATCATCTTCACTGTTGTGAGTCGATTCATCTTTCATCTCTTCTTGAGTTGATAGTTTTGTTTGCATCCTAGACGCACAATCTTGGTACTTACATCGTATTCTCATTTTTAATGAGAAAATGGTATAAGTCCCTTTATTATGTAGTTATGTTGCTCACACAATTAAAAACTCCTTGTTATACTTATCACTTGGTTTCGGTTTCGACGTCATCTAAGTCTTCTTGAAAAGTGTCGATAATGCCTTATATATATCGTAATAAGGTTGTCATGGTACTAACACCTTGCTTGCTCGGTTAATGTATCACGGTGACGTTGTTACGCTATATCTATTTGTGACTTCCATTTTTCAGAAGGTTTGGCTTTCATCGGCATTCAAACTAGTTTTAAGTATACCTTGTCGAGGGACTGCGTCAACACCACATCAGTACTTAGGCCTTGTTAGAATTCTAACTTGACCTACATATTGATATGGTATTGTCGCTATCTATTTTAGGGCATAGGCTTGGTAACAACAAAATTGAGTGATCATTACATTTAGGTGTGCATATGAGTGTTCCTTGATAAAAACGACTACATAACACTGCATCTAGGATACACTGTAGTATAGTTCAAACATCACCTTGAGCGGCTTGCAAAAACCATACACTTAGGGGTCATGCTAGCTACATACAAACGTCTGCTAGTAATGCCTAAAATCACAAAAATGGCAACCAAATCAAACGAGCATGACATAGGAGAAAACCCTTTCGAAACCTTCCCATTTAGCGGCAACAATTTAGCACCTCTCTTTTCTCAAGTCAAAGATACAGAGCTATTAATTGATCATAGCGGAGAAGAGTCAAACTCTTCCAGAGAACAACAAAGGTTAGACCTAAAAGATTTGATGAACTCCTATATTATAATAAAGATCAAGTACTCGCAAGAGTCTTAGAATTAGGAGCTAAACTTGCAAGAGCGTGAAGAAGAAACAAAGGTCATTAACCCTAAACTAGGAGAGCAAAGATCTCTCTTAGACATAGATAATCCTTTTGATGTGGGATACGCTTCCACTTCTGGGCAACATAAGGCCACTGTCGAAGGAGAACCATCACGAAAACCTCACTATAAAGCTTCACGTAAAGTGAAAATTGAGCGTAAAGCTTCCCCTCCTCCAAAATTTGATGAAGAAGAGGACCCCTGGTTGAGGAGGAGATCCTCCAAAAACAGATCTTGAAGTTGAGCTAGAAGCTAGCAAACTTAGGCTCTTCAGAAAGAAACCTATACAAATACAAAGACAAAGACAAAAACAAGCTTAGCAAGTTTCAATATGATCCACACACAGACTATACCTTTAAGGTGACTCAGTACAAAGACCAATGTCACCTACTAAGGAGCAACTCATTCAGAAAGAGTTACAATCTATGAAAGATATGCTTACTACATTACAATAGGGAAATGTAGGCCAAAATAGAAAATATTTGTATGAAGAACTATGCCCTTACCCCTTTGATAAGGACATGTTACAACAACCTTTCCCAAAACACTTTACCGTTCCCAAGTTTGATAAGTATAAGTGCAAAAGTGATCCTCGTGATCATATAAAAGACTTTTACATGGCTTGCCAAGAGGTCGCATAGAGCGATAATTTCTTAATATGACTTTTCCTCACATGACCTCAGGAGTCGTGGGATTGGAATGGTTCTATAGCATACCCAAGGGCTTCATTACAATGTGGCCCACATTAGCGGAGAAATTTGTAAGGCATTACTCCTATAATATGGAAAGTGACATCATAATGAATGATTTATGCATTACAAAACAAAAATCCAATGAGATGTTTGCAGGGTTTTTACAACGATGGCGCGGGTTAGCCAGTTGTTTTCCTTGTGCATTACCAGAAAAATAGTTAGTGAGCATATTTGTTCCTAACTTAAACCCTGAAATAGCCTTTCACTTACAAATGCATTGTGGCTCAAACTTCGAAGAAGTTATAGAGAAAGGCAATTAAATTGAGAAAGCCCTCATTGCCAAGGGAACACTTAAGTCTGTTGTTAAAAACAAACATGAAGCCAAATCCATAGACAAACCTAAATTCTTCAATAAGAATAAACATGTTGTTGGTGATGGCATTACAGACTCTAAAAGAGTCCAGGTCATACAGACAGGCCCACTTTTAAAGCTTTCACAAGGACCTCGTCCCAAAGCGCCTACAAAACGTACATTTACATCCTTAACAAAGTCCTTATCTACCATCCTAAAACAATTGGATGATGCAAAAATGGTGGAATATCCAACTACAATGGTACCATACCCAGAGGATGCTCCAAAACTGGTTTGGTTCAAAGATCATGAATATTGCAACTTCCACCGTGTTAAAGGACATAAGATGGATAGGTGTTTGAGACTGTGCCATTATATACAAGACCTCATCAAGGAAGGAAAGATCATTGTGGATTCTCCCCCTGAGTCCGGGAAAGGTCCAAATGAAAAAATGGGTATCTACAAGGAACATTTTCCTAACCATGCAGATAAAAAGAAAAATAAACCACTCATGGGTAAACCTCTAACGACTATAGAACCATTGCTGTGTTTACCCCACAAATGATAGTCCTTTTGATTCCCTCATTGGATGTATCACTCATCTAATGAACAAATCAACACCATCCGGAGTTTAGAAAAGAGTTGCGAGAGGGACAAGACGTGCCCGTTTAGTCACACCGGATCATGTGCAAATGGTGTGGAAAAAATCGATCCCGGTTTGATCATTTCCAATCCAACATTATGGATGGGAAAATAAGTTGTAATGTGTGTATGTTGAGAGATAAAGGACTATTTGTCCTGCCAAAAATTGTTGTATGGAGTGTTGTAGAGTGTGCTACATTGAAGAATTTTGTGTAACTCCCCCGGCCACAAGCATCTAGAAAGGTCAGGGGCACCCAGACGTAATTTTTCGGGTATGAGCGTTGGTGTATGTGTTGTCAGGTCAAGGACCCAAGTCGAATCTGAGCCATGTCTAATGTTGATGATTGTGTGTATTAGTATTGTGATGTGTTAAATTGTGTATGTGGATCTGTATATGGCGTGACTTATTCACCCAAATGATGCCCCCTCATTTGGGGTGCATGCGACATCATTGAGGAGTATGCAGCCCAAAGGAGGACCGACCACCATTGCTGAAACTATGTCATGCAGGGGGAGGGAGTGTGCTTGGTAGAAACCAAGGCACACACAAACAAAAGTGGCTAGGAGACAAGTGTTAGTATAAGCAAGACAAACACACATAAAATATAAGCTAGAAAACAAGCAAATAATGTGTAGCCTAAGATGCAATAAGACAAGAATATAATGTAGAATGTGAAAAGTGGGTTTCAAATATGGGACATCACTCATGATGTCATGAAGACAATCAAGGCCGAATGGGCCAAAAGCATACAAGTGTGCACACAAGAAAAAGGGAAAAGCCCATGCAAACAGTGGAAAAAAATGACAAGCAATGATAAGTAATGTAACAGAAACCATGGAAGCAAATAAACCTACAAGACAAATAGTGCACACAAAGCACCCATTAACATGTTAGAAAAGTTAAAAAGTATTTCAAAGCGTTTATAATCCAATAATAATGTGCTATGAAAAATGAAACAATAGCACATGTATTGTAGGAAATTGGATGCCCCCAAGAGCCGTTGTGGGACTGATATGAGGTACTATGCCAAACATCCATGTTGTGTGTATTGATCTATAGAATCTGCGATCACAACTAGAAGGAAATTGAATGCACTTGTGTATATGATAAATATAATGACATACAAGATATTTATCTAACATGTGTAAAGAGTGTACATGTAACAAGTAAATGTAAGTAAGATTAAATGCAACCAAGATATGTAATATGTTGTGAATGAGATGAAATGGAATGCAGAGTGAGTGATAGGAACCGTGTGCCCCGAGTGGATGTGTATGCATGTGATGAGGTTCATTTATACATGCCCCCTCAATAGTCAAGAATGAATCGTAGAACAAAAGTGCATCATCGGAAATGGTTTGAATTATGTGTATAAACAAGATGTGATCACAAAGCACAAATTGTAGAGTGGAATCATGTGAGTGAGTGAATGAGTGTTGTGAGGTCCATTTGAGATGTAGACCCTCAAAGCATTTGAGTATGGACCATGGAACTAAAGTGTGTCATAAGGTAGTGAGTGCAGAGCGTAGAAATATATGTAAGAAATATATGTCATGAATGCACGTATTAGATGTTGCATATAAGGAGATGAGTGTGTGATGTGTGAGGTATATGGTGTGTAATGTGTAGTGTAGTGTGTAGTGTGTGAGTTTCATGTGTATAGGATTCCCTCAACAGTCAAGTGTGAACCAAAGCATGAGAGTGCGTCATCAGAAATAACGATACTAACGTATCAATATGTGTATGTTGTATGTGAAATTCTAGATGTGAAGTGATGAGAAAATAAGATGCTTATTGATGTTGGGGGAATAAGTGTGATGCCCCCAAGTATATGATGATAATAATGATCAAGTAATGTCATCTAAAAGGTCTTCATTATCATGGTCAAATCCGAATGGTGAAGAATCTAAAACGTGATAAGCGATAATATTAGGTTGGTCAAGTAAAGCACCATTTAGGCGTAAGTTGTACATTCCCATAACATATTCCTCATCAGTAAAAGGAGGTAATGGACACCCATGTGCATACCAACGAGTGAGATTTGGTGAATAGCCAAGAAATGAGTCATTGCAAATGAAAACACAACCAAATGACATGGGGAATGATATATCAGTATGATCAGGGTCTAATGTGCCCCAATGTAATCAAGCCAAGACTATCTAAGTGTAAGTGGAGAAGTGTGGGGATCACGTACAACGAAGACTGTGTAAGATAAAAGACTCAAAGACTATAAACAGTGGTAATGTGAACAAACCCATAGTAGAGATGATGATCATGAGGTGGAAGAAAGATGTCATCAATTGTAAATCCTAGCCGAGTCAATCCATCATGTGTGCATATAGATTCAGATGAAGTGGGATCAAATGGAATATGTTCCGGATAAGATCCATGCATGAAAAGTATACATGTGAATGGAGGACGTCTTTGGTGGAGTTTCTCATGAGAAGATGAAGGAGATGCAACGATGTCTAATGTTTGGACATGCCCCCGATAAAGAATCATGGTAGTAGTAAAAGCAGGAGGAGGTAGTGTTGCGATAGATGAAACATTATCTAGCATGCAAATAACACCTTCACGTGGTGGTAAATGAGATGGAGCATCCACGGGTTATGGTTCATTAGTAGTATCAAATCTTGAAGTGGGAAGTGTAGTATTGGGATCACGATTACAATATTTGAATGGGTCACGATCATTAGGAACCGTATATTTTATGCCCTCATAATTTGACACAATGGAGTACTATAGAAGGAATTGCTTACATGACATGAAGCAATGGCCTACCAAAAAATGTGATTATACGAAACCAGGAAGTCAATGACAAAGAAAACCGTGTTGAGAGTTTTTGTCCCAATAGTGATAGGTAGGGTAATGTGACCTATGCATGGACGAACAAAGCCATCATATGCACAAAGAGAAAGAAATGATGGACTAACATTGGTAGTAGAAAGATCGAGATTTTGAAGGAATGAAATAGGACAAAGATTAAGTTCATATCCGTTATCGATTAGAGTATGTTTGATACCCACATTATAAATGTGAATCATGATGTGTAGAGGTGGATCATTGTCGAAAATAACAAGATCAACATTAGGATCAGGATGGGAAAGAAATGTGTTGAGAAAATGCATCTACAAATGCGTTATATATTAGATCTGGATGAATATCAAAAGGAATTCAAGTAGTAATAAAGAGAGTAATGATTTTAGCTATTAATTTAGGGTTGATGAGCAAGAAATCATGGATAGAAATATCTAGGATGAGGAGATCTTTGGAAGATAAAAACAATATAAGTGTGAGGACCCTAAGAGTGTTTAGACTTGAGTCGGGTTCACTAAAATGATTAAGCAAAATATGGATAAAATCTATAAAAATGATTAATCGATTGTTATCAAAGTAAATAGATGTGCAATTAAGTACGTAAAGTAATCCAAGCAACCTAAGTCAGTAAAATATGAAACCCTAAGTGCAAAGAGGAGATAAGATGACTTAGTTGATTCACAATATATCTGAGGTGTCTTTGAAGTGTTGACCAGTGAGCAGATTAGAGGAACTATCGCGTGAGTCTCGAAAAATGTGTGTGAGCCGACGATCTTCCTAGACCGGGGCACCCTGGAGAGGGGAAGTGGTGCATGCGGGTGCCCTAGACATGTTTCTCGGCACTGTGTCTACCGAAATGCTAAAAACCATCTTTGAATGGTCGCACGATGTTTGTTGTCCTTCGTCTTGGTCGTATTAGTATGTCACACAATGTTCGCCGAGGTCATTGGAAAACTGTAATGAAATAATGACCAGTAAAACCCTTTAAGAGACATCTAATCCTAAAAAAAAAAGATGCTGAAAAATGAGGGGTTGGATTGTCCTCAATTGTCACAATAGCGATCTTACAACTAAGTGTTGCACTACATCTCACACCCAATCCGAGTTCTATGTGTGTGGGTGTGTGCAAAATCGTGCCCTAGGTGGCTCTTGTGCATTTCACACTTGATAACGAGTAAGTAGATAGATGTAAATAAATGTAATATATGTGTGCATGGAATATAATAAACTCCCCTCCTATGAAGTGTATGCTAGAATAATGTAGTCCCTTGCCCTTGAATGGATGCTAGAATAGATGCTTGAATGCTCTTGAATAGCCTTTGGATGCAACCTTAGGTGGTGATAGTTAATGCTTAGTGTTTGTCCTTTATTATGATCACATAACTTTATATTTATATGATTCCCTTACTTAAATTTCATAATTAACCCTGAAAATGCCAACTACCAAAAAAAATAAGATTCTCAAACAACTAAAAATGACCCAAAAGATGTGAGTAAAGTACAAAGAGGTCAGGGGGTGCCCAGAGGGGACAGGAACACCGCGCCGGTGTCCGGACTCAGAGAAACTTAAGGGTCGAAGGTCAGACTGAGAAAGAAGGTGTGCAAGACCAAAAGTGGTAACAAAAAGAAAGCAAAGATGGCCAAAGACATGGGTTAATAGTACTTTTCTTACTTAGGAATCATATGAATAGTAGTATGCAACCTGGGACTAGATAATTACCCAAAGTGCATGATTTTGTGTCTACACCTAAAACCACGCATGTTACTGTGTAAGCTAAAATTTGGTTCTAAGTATGCAATTTCAAATGTAGGAATGCTACAAAAACATTGAAATCCTCTTAAAACATGACTAGCTTAATTTATGTGAGTTTTTAGTGCGGAATGATAATATTATGGTTTCGATATTCGAGATTCTTGTCCTTAAATGTTGCAATAATGTGCCCATGATACCTATTTATGTATGCAATAAGCCAAACAAATCTCTAGTTTAGGTCTATGATGTGCATAGATAACCACATTTTCAAATCCTTGATTTTTTTAAATTCCACTATTCTAGTTGAAGAAAAATATTTTTTTACATGAAGATTGGGTAAAAATCAAATTATTTACATGAATATGAAGTTTTTCTGGCTTATTATTTTGATATTATGCGGTTGGTCTATCGGAAACAACAAATGTGGACACTCTTACACATCATCCCAATAATGGATGTTGATCAACTTCACAATCTGTGCATTTCTCTCACAAATTTTGCAAGCTCCTCACTACCATACTTAATTACACCTAATATGGAAAATTGGCTAACATTGTGATTCTTCCATGAAGAATGGTCACGAAGACATGGAAGTTGCATATATGTTTTGTTATGTATGACATGGTAGTTATTTTCATCATGGAGTCACGACTCACAAGTACAAATGTCATCATAAGAAAATGGATCCAAGAAAAGCTCCCTACTCTTCCATGGAAAGCCTACCTTGGACAATATCATGAGTTCACCCTTGTCATACACCCACCTCTAGATGACACTTGGATTGGTTTATCCAAAGACGTCCTTGCATGGTGGGATGATTTTATTGCCAACTAAAAGAACTTGAATAGTGGAAGTTAGATGAGTGGAGAGCAACACATCATGATTCTGATGAGTGTGACAATGACTATAGTGGGGATACCTACACCGGCCTTTGTCGTCTACCTTAAATCCCCATATATTTTGCAAAAAGTGGAAGATAATGCTTTTGAAAAAGTATTCCCCACTTTTGTTTGTTGACAACTATTGATTTGTCTTTCATAAGCATGTTTTGAACTAGTTAATAAGTAAACACACAATTTTTAGTGCATATGATACTATGTATGTTTGTAGTAAGGTTATGCTTAGGTATGAGTTTCAATATGTATTAAAGATATCTCACATTTTAAGGTGAGAAACTATTAAGCCATAAATATAAGTTTATTTTGTGTTTTCTCGCTTGTTTATCATATGGGCATATTTTTACAAATCTCAAGCCAATAAGTGAATTGTATACCCTTGTTTTTGGATTCATTTTGGGTATAGAAAGCTTGTTTTAGAGAAAATGAGACTATACACAAGGCTTAGAGATTATACTTGTATGGGTTTATATTTTCATGGTCAATCTTCTTGTGAAAATACTTAATTACTTAAAGTACATTTTCCATAAAACAACTAGTTATTGCTCCTCAATTGATGTATAGAGTTCAATTATAGACATTTTAAAAAGATTTTTTAATTTATATGAATATTATTCCAGACATGATTAGGTAAGATCCATGAAGAAACCTGATTTTTTAGACATTCTACACTTTCTCCACCACAAAAATGATTGGAAATTAAAAGAAAGCCTCAAATAAATTTGTGGTTTACCTAATTGAAAAGCATATTGGGAAATTATAGATCAAAACCAACATCATATATGAATTTCTCTACATTTAATTGATAACAATCAGAAGATTCCTCATAGAGAGAATCACTTTCATCTTGATACTATAGAAGATGTCTTAGAACATGATTACCTCCATTATTGCATCAAAGAGCTTTCTTTGTTCTATTACCCATGAGTGCTTGTAAAGAAGGTCCATTTATCCTATTCTTTGATAGGAGTACCACCAATGGCACATGTAATGAAACCCATATATTATTTTTCTCTACATTTTTTATTGCTTCAACAATCTATTAACAAAAGGCATGCCAAAACCTACTCCACACACACTTTTTGAACCATATAATCTAGTTTGTTTAGTGTCAATTAAAATACAACATAGACTCAACTTATCAATCACATTACACAACACATGGAGGTAGAGTTATCAATCTCATTACATATAACATTAAATTTATCAACCATAAGATTAATGCTATAGTGAATTTTAGTAAATTGTCTTTGGAGAGCTATCTTTCTCATATCAAACTCATTGGAATGCTTGTTGGCAAAGAGATCATTGAACGCCCTAAGAAGAAAATCAAATGTGATATACGGAGGAAAGAGGGATAATTTTAGGTCATTTTGAAAGATTTGAAGGCCATCATGTTTAACATGAAGGTGGCTATATCGACATGTCACATTAGTTCTTCTTTTGTCTTACTTTTTGTTGTTGTAACACTTGTTGGTAAATTTGTGTTTTTGTTGTTTCTTTATGATTGGGCAACTATTTTTACTTCTCTATATCATTTTATGTGTAGACACAAAATCACACACTTGGGTACATTTCTAGGTCCTAAAAGCATACTTGCATTCATGTGATTCCTAAGCAAGAAAATTATTAATTTATAACTATCTTCAAACTCTTTCCTTTGTTTTTTATCTTCTTTATGGTTTTTTATACCATACAACCCAATCGATATTTCACTTGTTTATCTTTTATGACTCTATACACCAACGCCTAGCTAGAACGTTAGCGCCAGGTACCCTCGTCCCTGTCTGGGAACCCCTGACCTCTTTCCACCTTACTTTCTCTTTTTGGGATTCTTTTATTTTTGGGCCTCTTATTTTATTATGGGTCGGCCTTCCAGTTGTCAATTACAAAATTCAACCAAGGGAATCATATAAATACAAAGTTATGTGACCAAAATAAAGGACCAAGCTCTAAGCATCTATTATCATCACCTAAGGTTGCATCCAAAGGCATCTAAGAGCATCAAAGGCATCCATCTAGCATCCATTCAAGGGATAAGGGACTACATTTTCTACATACACTGCATAGGAAGGGGAAGTTTATTATTCCATCCACACATCTATCTACATTGGTACATCTAGCTACTTCTTGCTATCAAGTGTGCTCACATATGGGCATCCTAGGGCACGATTCTATCACACACTCACAAGAACTACATGGATTATGAGATGTGTAGTGCAACACTCGTTCGTAAGCTCACTCAATTAGGTGACCTCCGGGGTGAGTCGACTCCCATATTACATCTTTATTTTTTTGGGATTTGATGTAGTTTGAGGGTTTTACATGTGAACATCTTTTTACAGGTTATAGGCACAATCAACAATCATATCACACATACAGTGACCAAAAGTGAACATCAATGATAATTTTACGACACCTAAAAATCAAGTTCGACCATTTGTGCAGTCATGGGAATCCAAAGAGAGACTCTAACACCCAAACACCCTTGACCCAATCAAGGTTCCCTAGTCTAGCCTCATCTGAAAGCTTCCAAATTTATAGTGCATAGTTGTGATGGTATGCCTTTTCTATTAATCAGTTTTCCAATCTAGATCAATTTTAGGAAAAGTGTGAAATCAACTAATTCCATTACTCTCTCTCTCTCTCTCTCTTGCACTTAGGGTTTCATATTTCATTATCTTATTGCTTGTGTCAAATCTGTACTTGACATTTATTTATCATATGTGACTCTATAATTAGGATTTATCATTAATTCTATTTTTGTTAAATCATTTGGTGAACCCATTCGAACCCAACCTTACTTCTAGGTATTTTGTCATCTTTTTATCATGGTTGAAACTCATGCACCCTTTACTAATGAAGACCTTTGTGATCTCAATGCTCATCTTGCTGAACATCCACAAGATCTAGATCTTCTTTTTCTCTTTGCTTGTGAGGATGCCACCAATCTCATTGAGCTTAATGTTCCTACATCCACTACCGCTTCTATGCATATTAAAGTTAAACCTCCTAATTCCACCATTCCCCCTACTTCTAATGTTCTCGTTTCTATGCCAACCCTATGATCATTTTAATCCACTTATCACTTTCTATAGACACCAAATCATGCACTTTAGGTACATTTGTAGGTCCTAGACACATAATACTATTCATATGATTCCTAAGTGAGAAAACTAGCAATTGACAACTATCTTTGGCATTTTGTATGTGTTTCATGTCTTCTTTATGGCCTCTTACACCCTACAACCTAGTCGATACTTTAATGCTTTATCTTTTATGAATGACACCAATGTCCGGGCGTCCCCATTCTTTTAGGCACCCTCGACCTCTCTTTACTTTACTCACTCCTTTTGGGCATTGTTGAGCACCTAAAAAGGCTAAGTACTGTAAGGATATTACTTGTATAAATCAGAACATATACAACAGAATAACATGAGAGAACACCAAAATATAGATAAATTATGACAATATGCTCATATAATAGCCTTGCCACTTCGAGGGGGCAACCTCCAATACCACTTCGAGGGGGTAACCTCCAAACCATAAAATAACACTCCAATACTCAATATCATGATTAACTACAACCTTATAACCCCTATATATACCATTCTAACCTATGGCCAATACTGAGGTTGACCTCCTAAGCATAATAAATCATAAATGAATGATATAATAAGATAAGGGGATGTGTGCCACATGTCGGCATCTCCATCAATACATATACATCATAACATCCTTTCCCTAGGTGCATAGCATTCCTTCCCTCCTTGACATGTTTCGTCCCCAAAACATAAGAAGAAACCATGTAATGAGTGTGTTGTAAATTTTTACACACTTTGTGCCATGATCGATCATCCATCCATATGTGATCCTAGTAGATGATACATATCTGAACTAATATCCATATTCCGTTGTGCTACTCTGATTCCATTCATGACCATAGTTTATCATCCTTGGATTCCATGCATAACTAACATAAGGATTCAATGCATAACCATAATAAGGATTCCATGTATAACCATAATAAGGATAACCATAATAAGGATTCCATGCTTCATAATTGTTTCTTGTGCATTGATCCCTGTATAAATAAAGTGATTATTCCTCCAATTACATGTATATCTATATTGGTTGGAAATATGATGTGCCCAGGATATCTCCATGATTTTTTTCTCTCATGTTGACGTGGATTTCCATATGCTGCGATTGTAGTATCCTCAACCTTATCAACTTTGTTTGTGAACTTTCTTTTCTTCTTCCACCTTTGCATTTGATATTTTATTTTTATCTTGAGTAGATGAATCATCATTTCCTTCTTTTTCTTCATGTTCCTCTTTTGAATCATCCTTATTCCCTTCTTCTCCATATTCTAAATCATCCTCATGGTGTATATTGACTTTTCTTTGATTTCCATTAAGCCGATATCCCGTAAAGTGACCTTCTTCTTTTTGTACCAAATCTTCATAAACTTATTTTTCATATTAATATTAATTGTCCCCAATGTCTCTAACTAACCAAGGATACCCAAGAACAATATCCAAACCATCCATATATAAGGAAAAAAATCTGAATGTAAAGTATATTTGTCCATAGTAAGTTTTAAATATTCAAAAACTTGAGTTTTCTTACCATTCACTTGAGCTTCTTTGATATTACTTTCTTGAATATGTAGATGTTGATCCATATCTTTATTGATGAAGTTATACTTGATGTTAGGGTTTATGGAAAAAATTATCTTATTCCTTTGAATTCATCCATGAAACTGAAATATGGTATCTTCTTCTACATCAATATCTTGTTTTTCTTCCTCTTCTTCATAGCCTTCTTCAACTTCTTTTGCGTTTGATTCTTCAATATATGCTGCACCATCATCTTCCCTTGAATCTTCTTCACCTTCCTCTTAAAAAAGCCTCCATCTTCTTTCTCTCTTGATTCTTCAATATATTCTTCCCCATCATCTTCCTTTGACTCTTCTTCCTCTTTGTGGTCCCATCTATCCATAAAAAGTTGTTCCATTTCCTCCCAAGACCAATCCTTCATATCATTTTTTAACTCAGAAAACCAAATCCATGCAGGACCACCAAGATAATAAGAAAACCTATTCCTTGTCATGAAATATGAGAAATATATATTCTTAAAATTTATCCACCATTCTTTAGCATCCATCTCACCATTTCCATAAAAAATTGTTATCCCCGTGATCATGATTAGGGTTTAGGAATTTTGAAAATATTTCAGTAGATGGATAAAAACACAAAAGAAAAACCTAACTTAAATTTCAAGAGCTTTCTGCAAATATAAATTTTGCTAAAAAATACCACAATTTGCTTCCTAAAAAGTGAATTTATGAAAAAACCTAAAACACCAATAACATCCGCAAAACAGATCCAATGGAGCTGAAATTTTTAGATATTCTAAATTTGAGTATTTCCAAATTATGATGAAAAAATTGGGAAAAAATTCGATATCGTCTTCAAGATATATTCGAAACAAAAAAATTAGGGTTTTTGCCCTAATTTTGGCCGAAATCGTTGCTCTGATACCACTTGTAAGGATATTACTTGTATAAATCAGAACATATACAGCAGAATAACATGAGAGAACACCAAAATATAGATAAATTATGACAATATGCTCATATAATAGCCTTTCCACTTCAAGGGGCAACCTCCAATACCACTTCGGGGGTAACCTCCAAACCATAAAATAACACTCCAATACTCAATATCATGATTAACTACAACCTTATAACCCCTATATATACCATTCTAACCTATGGCCAATATTGAGGCCGACCTCCTAAGCATAATAAATCATAAATGAATGATATAATAAGATAATGGGATGTGTGCCACATGTCGGCATCTCCATCAATACATATACATCATAACATCCTTCCTAGGTGCCTAGGTACACGAGGCGTGAAGGGTTTGTCACTCAAGAAGAGGCAAGCTGCAAAGGCTCATGCAAAAGTAGTTTTAGGAAGGGCGTAAAGGTTCACGCGCCAGGCATTTTCAGATTAAGTTATAAATTGAAGAACACTAAGTAGAGTTAGTTATAGTTTAGTTGTCATTAGGAGAAAGCTTGCATGCTTTAGGGTACTTGAGTATGGTGGGGCATGATGACATTTGGCATGTGACCTACTCTTAAGTGATGATAGGTGGTGGAGGGAAAGTCCCCACCATTATGTATGATATATATGGATTTACGTGGCAAAAAGAGAGAGGGAGAGATGCAAGAGAATGATGATGGAAACTTCTTGAGTAGAGTCATTATAGGGTTAGAATGTTATTTTGTTGATGTATCTGGTCTGATTATGATTCTTATGATGTATTTGGCTACTGTAACAATGGTGGATTAATACAATGGTGTTTTTTCTAAATATCAGTGCTTATGGATCTCAATATTTGTGTTCATTATTGTGTTCATGGTTTAGATCTGATTCCTACATGTTGTTTTTGATGTTCATAGTCATAATATGGTTCATCTATGCTTGGGTCTAGTTTCTTTATTCTTGTTATAGGATGTATGCATTTATGATTGTGCACTACTCCACCATTCATGGTAACATTCTTGACAAAGCTCACATAAAAGAGGGGCCTGGTGACACCTTCGCGCGCTTTGGGTGAGCCCAGTTTAGGCTTGGGTGATATGCCAGTGCTTGGGAATTAAAGGGTTAGGAAAAGTGACTACATCTTGGTTCCATTTTGGGACCTCTTTTGAAGTTGTTACAAGAATGGTGTGTGATGGAAGAATGCTTGACCTTGGCCAACAATGTGGAGACTTGGCTTAAGAACATGGAGGATGAGTTTACACAGAGATTCAACATTGGACTGAGTTTGATGCACGTACATGGGTAGAGGAGCATCTATATCATGAGCTCTATGAGACATTATTTTTTTGTTTTCCAGTAGAACTGTATGAATGGTTGTCAAGTGTATGCATCGAGGAAGAGTTGGTATTATCGACCTCGTGTTTGGACCCAAGAAGATTATCAATGACTACATGATGTTGATCTGATCTGGACTCATGTTTTGATCATTGGTGGAGTGGTGTGTTGACTAGCTACACATTGGAGTATGTGGTTTCTACTTATTCTTTCCCTAGAGGTTGTTGAGTTTGAGTTCTTGCGAGAACCGAGAGGATATTTCTTATGTTTTTACCATTAGCCATTAAGATCTTGATCATCACTCTGAGTTTAGAAGCATTTCCTATGGCTAGCTAAACTCCCACTAGGTGTGGGTGTAGAAGCGAAGGTGTGGTAAGAGATGGTGGATCCTATGATAGAAGTAGAGAGAGAGGAAAATGGCTCAAGTATAATGAAAGCACAGAGAGGGAATTGGTGAAACAATGTGAGATTGTAGGAGTGATGGATGTATGGAGGTAGATGTTGTGGGAAGGATTTGAGGTTCATGTGGAGGACATGGAACTGAGAAGTATATGCTACCCCATCTTGGAAAACATGGAAGAAGAACCCCCCTTAGATTTTTTGATGAGAGCTCATCAGATGAAGAAAGGAGATGGACCGTAGGCACACATTTGAACCCACATGTGACCTAACCCTTGCGCTTAGTTTTCCAATTCTTGAGACAAGTATTGCTAGTTAGTCGGTTGGTGGTGTTGGTGTTGGTAAGTGAGCAACATCAGGTAGATATCATTTTTCATTAAATTCATCTATGGCCACATAGACATTTCCTGTGTTTGGTGGTATCTATCAAGTGTGTCATTTGGACAAGGTGTGGGTGCACAAAACATGGGTATCACATCTAGAAGTAGTTCAACTTTACAAACTGTTGGAGCTAATTTAGCACAATGGTGGGAACATAGAGTAGCACTACTTTAGGCCATGTACCTACTATAGGAGGAGGATCTGGTGGATCTGGAGGATCAGAGAGTTAGTGGATCTAGTGGATCTAGTGGTGGAGGAAACACATGAGGGAATCAAGGGTTTTGGATCTGGTGGGAAAGGACCACAACCCCATCAAGTAGGTATTTTATGAGATGTCTCTTCATTTACCTAATTATAAAGGTGTTGAGGATGTTGTAGAGCATGTACACAAGTGTGAATTGTTATGGCGTGCTAAGGGGATCACTACCCAGAGTGGAGGAAGCCAATTAGTTTGTAACTAACTACGTTGTAGGGGTGTGCATGCATAGCTGGTACCAAAAGTATGACCCACACATCAAGATGGTGGTGGATTATAACATGCATTGCATGATGCCTTCTTGGAAGAATTTCATATTCCTGAATTTGAGAAAAAGAGCATCAACATGCTCAAGGAGATTCAATAGGGTATGGAGAGAGTGTGTGGGAGTATGATGCATGCTTTAAGACTCTCTTTGTCAAAGTTATCTTATGATATCCATCCCTCTCAGCATGCTCAAGTGGTTTTTGGAGGCTTGATAACACCTTTTAGATGAGATGCTTTCACATAAGACTTTCATGGATCCGTGTGAGGCCTTGGAGGGCTTCTCTACATGTTGAGGCATTGGAAGCATTGATATTAGGGTAAGTCCCTTTTTGGAGGCACATATTGCTTCCATGGAAAAAGCAACTTGAAAAATTATCTGTGAATTCAACACATGAGACTCATGAATAGACTTTGGTGTATAGATTGTGAAGTAGAAGGACACCAAGGATAGTTTCCCTCAAAATTTGGTGTGCACACCATGTCGTTAGATTGTGAAATATATCATGGGGATCATGATCCAAGTAGATGCCCATTGTTACAAATGTGCTCCATAAGAATGTGTCTTATATTGTAATATTTGTACATCTACTACTCATGATATACAAAGGATTTCGGTTGATAGACTAGATTCATGATGTAATTGATATGGTGTGTGTGCCAGACCAACATTGTGAATAATTCTAAAAATGAGGGGCATCAGCATGAAGGGCGTGAAGATGGTGGAGGAAGGGGAAGAAGTTTTCATGGAGGATTCAGAGGCTGTAGTGGTCATGGAGGAGGAAGGAGTGACTCCCCCATGGAACTTGTTTCAATTATGGATCTATGGATCACTACAAGTGTGAATGCCCATTTTCTAATGCTCATGGTGTGGAAAGAAACATAAGTATGAGGAGTTCCTTGATTTGTATGATCACATGAGCCAGAATCATAAGAAGGAAAAGGGCATGGGAATGGTTAGTGTGAAGCACTGTTGAACCCTTGTTCATGCCTAAGGTAGTGCCTAATCCTGAGTTGGAACCTGTATTAGTAACTACATGCATTGAAGCTACATGCGTGCAGAGAAATACCAAAGTAGAGGCCTCTCATTACAAGAGAAGAAGTATTGCATGGAAAGTACCTGATCGACTTATTAGAAGGAGGTTTACCAGGAGACTATGGAGGTTATTAGGAGTTTGCAAGGGAGAGATCAATGCTTGAAAGAGAAGTCATGGAAGTTAGACATAGGGATGAAGAATGTTGAGATCCCTCAAAAGGATGTTGATGATGTCAAAGAGGTATGTAAGATGTTGTGTGCTAGAAAATATCATTCCCTTGTTAGGAGAGTGGTTGAGAGAGGAAATATATAGTGTGTTGGAAGTGGCATGAGAGGTAGATCTTACATGCTAATTTTCCCCCTCATAGTCTTGATTATGACAAGGAAATCACGTTGAATGTGGTAGTTGATGGATGGCTCTGAGAAACATACTAATTGACACATAGGTGTAGAGGTTAATGTTCTTACTTTGGATGCATGGAATCAAGATGGGGAGACCACCATTACAGCCATCTTCAAATGTGTTGTACATGGTGAATAGAACTAAAAGCTGCCCATCGGAGTTTTGAAGAATGCTTCCATAACCATTCAAGGGGCCAAGTTCACTAGGGATTTTGAAGTCTTAGCACTTTTTGAGGTAGATAGTTTTCCAACATTACTTGGATGCCCTTGGTGTTATGTGAATAATGTTGATTTGCACTTCAACAAAGGATACATCAGTTTTGAGAACAAGAAGGAGTGTGTAATTATTCCACTAATAGATGGGAGGTCTACACCTTATGTAGAGCCTTTGGGTGAAGAGGACATAAATAAAATTTATGTGTGCACCATCAGAGACCCAGAGGTTATTGAACCATCGAGAGAAGTCATTTAGTGGGATGATGCTCAGTCCATGAGTGATATGACTAGCATTGCATGTGATAATTGGGTGCATGGGACTTATGAGTTGGTTGGGAGAGAATTGAAGGAATTGTGACTTCGAGTTGTCAAGGTGCACTTGGTTAGGCATCTGGGGAAGATAATTACCAAGTTACACTGGAGAAGGTAACCCGATGTATTTTTTGTGTGCTATGGAAGTCTAGTGGACCTGTGAAGTAGAATGGAGGAATATGCTTATTTATACCTTGTGTGGAACAACAAGCGCATTGGTGGATGACTCATCGGGATAATCTTATAGAGTGGTGAAGTAAGAATCACGTTCTCTATTAGATTTCTCTAGAACAATGCACCTTCAAATATATGTGACTATCATGGGAAGGAATCCACCTTGTACCACATTTAGGAATGTGAGAAAGCCTAGATGGAAGGAAGGCCTAGAAGCTTTACCCCTTCACTCTGGGTGCATAAGTTCTATTCCACCTTGCAAGGTTGTGCATGCACATGGTATGTCTATTCAAGAGTTACATCATAGACAGAAATTGGTAGGAGTTGATGACAAGTATTATTCAGACTTTTGAGTATCTATCTTCTAAACCATAGTGAATGAAGCTTTTGTAGGTAGTCAAGCACCTTACTCTGGGAGATAGTGCCAAAGATGAGGACCTCATCCTAGATTTTCTAGGGGAACCTGATTTGGAGGCACTTTGAAGAAGAAGAAATGGATGAAGTACAAGTTTGAGTGTGCCTTCCTAGAAAAAGAGAAAGGAAAAATGGTGTACCTGATAGATGATGAGGAAATAGAGAACCTAGATGTTGATCATACAGAGGGTACACGTGAAGTCTTGGATAGTGCAGATGAGAAGGTGTGTGCTTACCATAAGCCTTTGAAGACAAAGAAGGTCAACATTGGCATAAAGCAAAACCGAAAGAAGAAATCATTGGTGATTATTGGACAGACCAAGAGGTTTCAAAGATAATTGAGCTTGTTGTGACTTCCAGGATTTTTTCCTGCATGTGGATACCATGAATTAAAAGGGTTCATCACTCATTGGGAGAGATGTGATTAAGTTGAAGGAAGGTGTGTGCACCGATTAGGAAAAGGCCTTATAGGATGAATCCTAATCTACGTGTGAAGGTGAAAGAAGAGATTGATAAAATGTTGGAATGGGATCATTGAAGCCATTGAAGAGTCTGAATGGGTTAGCCCAATGGTGATTAGTATCAAGAAAGATGGGAGGATAAGGATGTGTGGACTACAGAGATATTTGAATGTTGCATGTGTTATAGATCCTTTTCCAACACCTTTTACTGAGGAAATCTTGGAAGGTGTAGTAGGGTGTGAAATCTACTCTTTTACAGATGGATTCTCAGGGTATCACTAGGTAAGGATTGCAAAAAAGACCAAGAGAAGACTACTTTCACCATTGAATGGGGAATTTTTTCTTACACAGTTATGCCCTTTGGACTTAAGAATGTGCCTACTTGTATTTTCACGCATTGTGGTGCAAAGCATTTCAAGACTTTATTCATAAGTTTCTACAAGTCTACCTGGATGATTGGACAATGTATGGATTGGTGAAAGATCATTATGAAAACTTGAGATTGATGTTTGAGAGGTGTAGATAGTTAAGTATCTCTCTAAACATTAAGAAATGTGTCTTTGCTACTCCTTTTGGCACATTGCTAGGTCATATTATTTGTAAGGAAGGTTTATTGGTGGATCCTACCAAAGTTGTTATTTTGGGTTTGGAGGAGCCTACCAATCAAAGCGGTGCAGTGTGCATGGATTTTTGGGGCATACGGGTTACTAAAAAAATTTCATCAAAGGCTATGCTAGGATTTCATGCCCTTGGAAGAACTATTGAGGCATAAGGGAAAATTTCATTGGGATGAGGCACAACAGGTGGCTTTTGATACGTTGAAGGAGAAGGAGAAACTTACTACTGCACCCATTTTACACTTTCCCTCTTGGGACAAGCCCTTTCATGTGCATGTGGATGCATCAGGGATGAAATTGGAGCAGTTCTACACATCTAGAGAAGGGATTGTTGATCACCCTTTTTTTTTCAAGTAGAAAGTTAACTCCAAGCTGAAGAAGAATTACACAACAAAGAGTGAGCAAAGCGTTTTCTATGATTTATGTGTTGCATAAGTTTAGGTAGTACTTGTTGGCTACTCCATTTATCTTTTACACAGATCACATGGACACTTAAGTATTTGGTAAAAAAGCCTGTTTTACAAGGGGCACATATGCCATTGGATCTTGTTATTTCAGGAGTTTGACTTTTAGTTGTAGTAAAACCTAGGAAAGAGCAATTTAGGACCTGACCATCTTTCAAGAATTAATTTAGGTGAGGGACATGCAAGAGCATTGAAGACACAATGTCGGATGCACATTTGTTTTAGATTACAACATGTGCCCTCGATTTGGAGGATATTGTTATCTTTTTACGAAAAGTGTGGCACTTGATGGAATGAAGAGTATAGAAAGAAAACAACTTTCCATTTCATTCACCTTACATGTTGATTAGTGGAGATCTATACAAACTTGGTGGGATGATTTTTTTTTGTGTGTACTAGAACATGAGCATGTGGGTATTATGGAGGAAGCTCATGGAGGGATTTTTGGTGGACACTATGTAGGGTGAGCCACACATGCGCAAGATTTTGATGGCTGGTTTGTGGTGGGAAACATTGTACAAGGATTGCAAAGAATATGCCAAGGGATGTGATCATTGCAATGCCTTGGGAAGCCTGGGCATAGAGATGAAATTCCATTGAGGCCTATACAAGTGTGGAACCTTTTGAAAAATGGGAAATTGACTTCATGGGCCCTATTTCCCATACATGTGTAGGATTGGGTGTCACATACATCATTACTTGTATATATTATCTTACAAGGTGGGTGGAAGAAACACCTACGAAGGATTACACTGTAACTACTACAACAAGGTTCCTTTGGGAGAATATCATAAGTAGGTATGGATGTCCATTGAGTTTAACAAGTGATAGGGGTACTCATTTCTTGAATGAGACTATTAGAATATTATTGGTAGAGTTTATGGTAGCACATCATAAGACTACACCCTATCACCCATAAGCTAATGGAATGCTATTGAAGCTTTCAACAAGATTTTGAGCCACACATTGACAAAGATCTGTGATGTTGGAAGGAAATATTGGGATGATAAATTTTTTTTGTTGTACTTTGGTCATATAAAACAACCTACAAGAGGTTGAACAAAAACACCCTTTCAGTTGGTGTTTGGCGTAGAGGTTTTTTACCGGTTGAGTTCATGTTACCATCCATGTATATTGCATGCATGAGGAGGATTGGATGATGAGAAAGCACTTGAAGAGTGCATAGAAAAATTGATGTAGTTGGATGAGAGGTGACGTTATAGCTCGATGGATCCTAAAAGAAGAAAAGAAAGAAAGAAAAGGCCTGACATGATCGACACATTAAGAACAAGAAGCTTGAAGTTGGACAGATGGTTCTTTGTATGACTCCAAGTTTTTTGCACCATCCTAGAAAGTTCCAAGTGCATTGGTTGGGACCATATGTTGTGACCTATATATACTTGAATCAAGCTTTCCAGTTAGAAGCTTTGGATGGCACACGGTTTCCTAGTTTACTTTAATGGGAGTAGGTTGAAGCCCTACTATAAATAAGTCTTCTTGGTGTTTGTAATAAGGTAGTGTTTCCATTTAGCTTAGGTTTTCCTTTAATGCATTTTCCTTTATATGTGTTTCCTTTTCATCATCATGCTATGCTTTTGTATTTTTAGTCTTGTGTTTGTTGTTGCATTGTGTGCTAGTAGCTAATTACATTTTAAGTGATTCCATGTGCAGAGGACCACACATACATTTAGTGTGGGGTGGATTGAAGTATAATGTGGAAAATGGTTGGCGCATTTCTAAGGGAGGTTGGATTGATTGAAAAATCCTTTGGGATATTGGTGCAAAGGTAGAAAAAATGGTTTTGTTATATGAGAGGTGTTTTGAGGAAGGTTGAGATGATTGAAGACCACACAGGGAGAGAAAAAAATCATGCAAGTGTAATGTGAGGTAGGTGAAACATGACATGGGAAATTACTTAGTGGATAGTGTAGAGGTTAAGTACTTTATGTAGTGAGGTGTGTAGAGGAGGTTTGTGGCAGTGAAGTAGTGTTAGCATGCTAGAAGGTTTACAATGTAGCATGTGAGGTGGGGTCATGGAAGTTTACTTAAGTGGAAAAAGTACTTTGTTAAAAAGTAACTTTAAGATGTGTGGGTCAAAAAGGACGTTGAGGTCATGAAAAGTATAAATAGGGGGTGAGGGTAGTCATTTTAACTACCTTCCTTTCAAAAAAATTTTTTTTTGTGCTCTCGAGTGATTGAAGTGTGATGAGGGTGTGATAAAGAAGCAAAGTAACTTTTATGAACCAGTGGCATTTTGCAAACTATGATGAGACCTTGTGGAGTGGAAAGTGGAGTAAATAGTGAGGCAGCAAGGGGTTACGTAAGAGTGAAGCTATCAAAGTCAGAGAGCTTGGGAAGACAAGGAGAAGTTGAACACCTAGGGGGCATGAAGTGAAGGAACAAAAATGGCACCAAGAAGGCATGAACCAAGAGACCGGTGGTGGAGAAGGAGGAACCCATAGAGATATACTTGGAAATGTAGTACCCCCGGGTGTGATCAAAGTAGAAGTGGAGTTTGAAGCTATATAGGTGAAAAATTAGTGAGTTTCAACCATAACATAACAAAAGAACACAAAAATTTGATGCGGGGATCTAGTTAAAGACATCCTAGGGTTAGATGAGCTGGAAACCCTAGGGTTGATGACTCGGTGCAACAAGAGTTGCATAAAACTAGAGTTTTGCAGCTATGGGAGTTCCCTTTTTTCTAAAACCCACCCTCTCTTCTGGTGGTTAATGTCACAAGTGTGCATGAGGAATTTTTTCTACTTTTGGGGAGAAGAATGAGAATTATGGGCTAGTTGATAAGGAGAGTGACAAGCCTGCTGAAACACTAGTGAGGATATGGCACTTGACCTATGTGCCAACGTGAAAAATTGAAGAATTGACAAAGTAGTTGAATTATGAGAAGGGGGAAGGGCTCAGTCATTATAGATCTGGATGATCTGAGCATTAAGGGTCACTTCCCAACTTATCAACTGCAAATTGGGTGCATCGAATGGTGGATGGATATAAATAGAAGATACATGTACATTACGTATAGAGTATCAAAATGAGTGCACTATAACTTTTGTGTAATTCATTATGAAGAGTATCATTGAGGAAGCGTAGGTGCAAAAAAAGTTAGAGAAAAGATCATGTGGGGTCCATCCTATTGTTAATCATATTTTGGGAAATTGGCATCCCGATGGACCAGATGGGAATGTGTGGGTTTACCCACCACACACTCATCTCATGTAGTGTAATTTTTCATAGTTCACTTGTGATGGCTCCATCATGAATGCCTATAAGACCCGAGATGAAAAAATGGTATGAGAGACTACGTGAGGCCTTTGAGAATGAGTGGCATATTCCACTTGAGTTTCTAGTAGTTGTAGGGGACCAAGTGAAGTTTTTAGTTATGCAACACTTCAACTTGGAAAAATTTAAAATGGCCAATGGAGAAATGGGGTTGTGGTGTAAAATTCCATTTGCATTCACTGTGAAATATATGAAGTGTGCCATCAATCAGCTGAAAGATGCACAAAAGTTGACCATTGATGCTAACAAAGTGGACTCTGATGTTCACACCCTTCGCATGACCTAAGTATGATGTGAGGTGGTGTATGTCAAAGTCTTGGAGCAAAGACTTCCTAGATCTACAACCATAGATCAATGTCACTATCAAGGGCTTCATCCATCGAGTGTTCATGTAACTGTGCCCTAAGACACAAGGGGGAGTTGAAGTGGAGGTTATAGAACTCCACCTTTCTAAGGCCAAGAGAGGCATTGATCCCACCTATGAAAGTGGTCCAGGAAGAAGAAGGAGAGGAAGAAGAAGAAGAAGGAAGTGAGGGAAATGGACACTTCCAAGAAAAGGAAGTATTATTTCACATTGGATTAAGTAGTAGGGGGGCATAGGTACATCACAACAAGGTAGTGCCAAGGCTTCACAACCAAGAGTGAAGAAGTTAAACAACCCAAAGAAGAAGAGATGGAGAAGAAAAATCCTAAGGTACATGATGTCTCAGTTTTATGTGATGGAGATAAGCTCGAAAGATGATCACACCACATTCAGAGAGGAACTTGAGGTGGAGCTCGAGGAGCAAGAGAAGAGAAGGGAGGAGAAGGCCAAGGAAGCAATTGATTGATGTGCACATGCAAAGGTAAAGAGTGCCCTATAATGGAGGAACTATGTGAAGAGTCTGTGAGAGAAAATTCACCTATCCACCCTGAAAAAAGAAGAGAAGAATAAAGGAGACTCCTTTGTTATTAAGGAGGATAAAGGGTTCATGTGGATCAAGCACCTGAGGAAGAAACACACAAAAGCAAGGTGGAGAGGAAGAGGTGGATGCCTAGGTCCCCTCATATGGACTTCATGGATAATCCCATGAAGGTGTTGCATGCATGGTTCTAGAGCACCTTTCCCCAAAGAGAAGTTACATGCTTGGGATCTCTTAGACTAGGATGGGGGCATAATGAGGACCAAGAAAATGATAAGTTGGAATATGCATTGTCATGCAGAGGAGCCTAAGTTGAGGTCAATGATCATGTGATCGAGACCATCCATTTGAAGAAAAGGAAAGGGGTGACTTATAAAGTGGTGGATCCAAGCCCACCTTATAGATGAGAAGCATGAAAAATGCACTGTAAAAGATGTCCTCGGAAGTCATAAGGTGGAGCTTGGACAGGGGTGACTATTCGGACCTTGGTCACAAATCAAAAAGGAAGGAAAAGGAAATAGAAAAATACTACAATGGTTTGAAGGGTGAATAAGGTGTGGAAAAAGAAACATATGATCAAGTTGGCACCTTGGTTAAGAAAGTATTGGGACAATGTCGACATTGGTGAGCCAAGCCAAGATGGACTATAATGATGAGATGGAATATTTGGAAGACTTGGTGGGGATGTTGGTCAACATCAAGGATGGCATGGGACCCATAACGAGAGGAGCTCATGAAGGAGAAGGAAAACAACAAGATTGTTGTTGAATCCCAGATTATTGAGTTGGAGGACTTGCTCACCCAACTCAAGGAGGAAAACATATTAGCAGATAGGGGCTTCAATAGTTGTCAAAAATGTGAGCCATTATTGATGCGTGAGTCATAGATGAAGAGGCCATCCTAAAGGCCTTACAGAGAGGTCTGAAAATAAGATTGAGCATTCCAATGATAATCGACACCACAACATAGAAGGATAAGATAAAAACCAAGTGTGAGAAGATGGAATTTCAGATTGGTGAGCTCGAGATTCTATCACAAAATGTATGGATGAGTTCGAGGAATTTTTGTGGAGTGGTGGTGGTCATAGAAGAGATCTCAAGGGAAAGTTGAAGAAATTACACTAAAATGTACCAACATAGTGGAGGAAGTGCTAGAAAAATACAATGGCCAAACTAGAGGCATGGAAGAAGTTAAAGGGGGAGATAGATGCAGAGTTCCCTAAACTCCTCTAGTTAACAATTTAGACTATTGCAAAATACAATTTTTTTCCTTATCCAGTTTTTGGATCAATGGAATTTTGTATGTAAAGCATGAAGAATTTTCGAGGTGGAAATCAAACTAGTGTGGGGTAATGTTGAGCCCCTAAAAGACTAAGTACTTGAGGCGTGAAGGGTTTTTTGTCATGTGCACAACAAGGCGCAAAAGGCTTTGTGTAAAAGTAGCTTCAGGAAGAGCGTGGAGGGTTGTCACCTAGGAAGAACATGCTTGGGACTTAGCCACATTTTGGGCCATAGTTAGAGTTGTAATGAAGAACACATGGAGATGCGGCTAGGATTGATTATGGATAAGGTTAAAGCATGGAGACTTGCAGCCCAAGAAAAGCCTACTTTAGGATATGATCATTATGTTAGGATTAAGAGTTGTAAAGTAGAGTTAGTTATGGTTTAGTTGTCATTAGGAGAAAGCTTGCATGCTTTAGGGTACTTGAGTATGGGGGCATGATGACATTTGGCATGTGGCCTACTCTTGAGTGATGAATAGGTGGTGGAGGGAAAGTCCCCACCCTTCTCTTGTATATGTATTGATTTGCATGGAAAAATAGAGGGAGAGAGAGAGAGAGATGCGAGGAATGTTGTTGGAACTTCTTGAGCAAAGTCATTATAGGGTTAGAATGTTGTTATGTTGATGTATTTGGTCCATTTATGATTCTTATGATGTATTTGGCTACTGTAACAATGGTGGATTAATACAATGGTGTTTTTCTAAATATCAAGTGCTTATGGATCTCAATATTTGTGTTCTTTATTGTGTTCATGGTTTAGATCTGATTCCTACATGTTGTTTTTGATGTTCATAGTCATAATATGGTTCATCTATGTTTGGGTCTAGTTTCTTTATTCTTGTTCATAGAGGGGAAGTTCATTTTGACATCCACACATCTATCTACATTGCTACATCTATTTCTTACCATCAAGTGCATCTTGCACAAGATCCACCTAGGGCATGATTATTACACACAAACATGAGAACTAAATGAAGTCCGAAAAGTAGTGTAATGCTTGGTCGTAAGTTCACTCAATCGAATGATCGTAGGGTTAGTATGACTCCCCATTTGCATCTTTGTATAATTAGAATTTGATGTGTTTTGGGGTTTCTTAAGAGATCATTTGTTTTGTAAGTTATAGGAAAACTCTGCGCTCATCCAACAACATATAGGTGACAAACAACGAAGGTTAACAACATTGGTGTGACACAATAAAAACCATTTTTCGAGGTTTTCCATAATCATGGGTGCCTACAAGTAGTCTCTAGTGCCCCTAACCTGATCCAGGTGCCCTAGTCCAGGCATATCTAGCAGTTGCACAATTGTGACAATTTACTCCTCCTATTTATTAGTCTTCCAATCCGGCATACTTCAAGATTTATTATGAAATCAGCTAAGTCTTTATTCCCTTTCTTGCACTTAGGGTTTCAATTTCGTTTAACTTATTATTTGGGTCATATTTGTACTTTATTGTATATTTATCATATGTGATTATAAAATATTCTAGGGTTTTATGAATTCTATATTTGTTAAATCATTTGGTGAACCCATCACTCGAATTCCACCTTCTTTCTAGGATTTTCTTCTTATACCCATTACCCGTAGTGGTAATTTTGGGTCTTTTGAGCAAATTGAGTTGCCTCCATATTCCCATAGGGTTTCTAAATTAATGGCTGAATTTGATTACTCCTTTGACAACTCTCAAAATGTTCCTCTTGAAGATATTGAAACATCCGATAGTGACCAATCTTATGATGATGTTGTCCCCTCAAAATTTTCCTTCTTTTTCCAAGTTTGGACTTAGAATTTTTGAGTTGTTACCCTTTGAAAATGGTCTAATAAGAGTATTTTGAAATATGGAACTTTCTAAGGGCTCAAGGATGTTTGGAACCTACTTCATCAGATGGGAAATTTCTTCCCCTTTCCAAAAAGGTAAAGAAGTTGTTCTAACTCCTTGTTTTGTGCAAGATATGGCTCGGCGGACTTGAGTTGTATTTTTGCCCAAGGTGGACCAGCGGAGCTGCGGAGGTTTCTTTGTCACTTTTCCTTTTTGGAAAAAAAAGGTGTAAATGGTGATGGCAGATCTGCGAGCCCGAGCTAGGTAGAGAAAATAATGAAGTTTGAACCCCGCAGGCAATCAAATTGTGCCACGTGTACACAGGAGTGCGGAGCGGTGGAGGATGTTGCGAATTTGAACCTTTTTCTAACAAAGGTTCAAAATGTTCTAAATGGAGCCATGACCCTGTATCCAATCCAAAGGTGCCATGTATGCATGTTGAAAAGTCAAACCGGGCCGGCAGAGGAAATTGTTCCAAATTGCGAATTCTAAAAAAGTCGTGAAATGAAGGGAGCTCACCCGCGGCCACTCCAATCACTTTCTGCCACATGGATGGCTCATATTTAAAGGCAAAAAAGATAAATATAACGGCCCACATTCAATCTGGAAAGTTTGTAACCATTTTAATTATTAATTCTCTGGCATTTCCCGCCATGGCCATTTTTCTGCAAAAGAAGAATTCAAAATGGTGCGAAATGATGAGATATTTTTGTAACTGCTTCTTGGCCATTAGCAGAAGTTGTAACTACCTTGTGTGAGCTATTTCATGGCTTTTAGAAGTCATTACATGGGTTGGCATTTGATTTTTGAAGACTGTAAATGATTTTCATGAACAAAGGACAAAAACAATAGTCGTCATTCTTCTAAGCTTCTTCTTTCTATATTTTTCTTCCATTTCCTTTCCTTGTACAAGTTTCTACTTCAGTTATAATAAGAAAAGAAGGATTTTATGCCCCTTTGATAGAGGATTCAATTGGTACTTTGTGACCAATGCATTTTTATTCAGTCTTGTAGCTCTGGTTTGCGAATTTGTATTCTTCTTCCATTTAAATGCATGTTATAAATTTCTTGATCAATGTTTGTAGGCCTCTGATGTTCTACCTCCATCATTGATCTCCTTGCCTTCATTCCCACTCCCCTTTCCCACTCTCAGACCACTTTTTTCCTTGCAAGAAATTGCAGGCTTTGCCATAGGGTCAGTGGAGTGCCCTTATGGATCTCTGGTTCAAAAACCACCATTGAATCCACTTGTTTTTCATGCATAATACTAAGCGCACCGTTATAAGTAGAGGGACTTAGATTCCCATAGTGTTGTTTTGGAAACCACCAATTTGTCCCCCGAGATGAATTTCAAGCCACAAGATGAAGACACAAATGTTGATCAAGAACAACTCGAAAAGGTCAGCAATTTTCATCAAGCTTTGCATGATAATCCCACTCATCTTCTGCATATTCTCCATGCTCGATTGCTACTAAACTCTTGAGATGTTACTTCAAAGCACCCCTTGTTAGTTATTATTTGGCAGGTGCTTTGGCCTCCACTCAATCCCTTCATATTCCTACTACTACCACTCCCATCATTCAACCTAATGCTTCTAATGCACAACCTGGCTCTTCTTTAAACATTCCTGATTTAACTTCTTTAAATCAAGATTTGTAGACTCAAATTCGTCAACTTCAAATATCCACTTCTTATGTGTCTCCATCTCTTGATTCCACTTTACTCCTTCACACTCCTTTCACACCCGCCATTTCTACCTATCCACTTCCTCTTAATTTTTTCACCCCTAAACTGCCCACCTTCAAAGGCCATGATGACCCTTAGGAGCATCTCCGAGCATTTCATGTAGCATGTCTAGATTATGTGGATGATCATACTTTACTATAAAATATCTTTCCTAGAAGCCTCCAAGATTATGGAGTGTGTTGGTTATATGATCTACTTGTTGATTTGGTATCATCATTTACATATTCAGCCCAATGCTCTTCTCACACATTTTTCAAACAATATCGGCTCTAAGATCTCATATGCTTAACTTGCATGAAATCAAAGAAGGAACTAATGCGAATCTAGTAGATTATGTGTAGCAATATAAGAACAACTTAGCTAAGATGTTTGATGTACTCACGAACTTTGAAATTCAAGATCTATTTGTCCAAAGTCTCTTACCACCTTTGCAAGAAAGCGTCATATTTGAGACATCTTCTTCATTTGATCACTTATGTCATACTCTTAAATTACGTGAAGGAAAACTTATCTCTATGGGAAAGCTTAAATATCATGACCAGCTTCATCTTCTAACCGGTTTCAAAGAAAATCTACTTTCAAGCTATCTACTAAGCTTGTTGAATCCAAAACAACCTGTTGACGTTATTACTACTCCCGAGAAGCTTCAATGACAACATCCGAAGAGTACATTTACAAAACTTCCTATCGCTCAACAACTTTTATTGCCACAACTTGTTGACAAAAATCTTATTATGCTTCATCCACTACTTAATTTGGATCCATCTCAACCTAAAGGACACAACTATAATGAAAATTTTAGATGTGACTATCATTAATGTGTTGGGCATTCTACTAGATCAATGTTTCAAACTTCGACATCTTATTCAAGATCTCATTGATAATAATGCAATCGAGCTCCCTGAGCCTTCATCATCTATGTTGGTCAATGAAAATAAAAATCTCAAAATCTTTAATGATCCTCTCCTAATCATGACAACCAAATGGTTCATTCTTCAACTAATCATACATATCATGTTGTGTCTCCTCCTTCATGGGGCCCTTGATTTTCTAGTTGCACATATTGAGGCATCTCTACCATTCATCACATTCTCTGATCATGATTTTCATGCTATGTTTTCTTCTGATACATTACATATTAATGCTTCTATTGGATCTTATTCTATCAACAATACTATGATCAGCTCATCATCTCCTCTTTGTGTGTGTTCTATTGTGCTCCTCGTTTCTATCAATTATCCACTCTCATAAATATCATATCCAATTCCCAAATTCTATGGTTATGTCAAGCTTCCAATCACAATCAGGCCTCTAACCATGCTTGTGCCCTTCATTGTGGCACCTTCAATCAAAGGCTATGACCTACTCTTAGGTCTTCCTTGGCTCCACGCTACTTAGGATATCTTTTCCATGACTCATTTGTGTCTTAAGTTCATTCACGATAAAAAAGTTTTCTCTCTCAAGGTGTTCCTTCATCCACTCCATTACCTCAGCCTCCTCTTGAGGTTACCATTGCCCTCGCTAGAGCATCTAGGTCCCCCTGGACCTCTCAAATGTAAAGTGAAATATGATCCTAGCTCTCCTATTAGCACACAACCTACTCAATCTCATCAATCCATTAGTCCATCTCATCAGCCTAGGTCTACCACTCGGATGGCTCCTTAACATTGGTATACATCACCTTTGTGGTCTCCTTCACATCGATATACATCACCTCCACAGTTTCCTTTACATAGGCACACATCACCTTCACGGTCTCCTTCACATAGGTATACATCATCTCGTGGTCCCCTCCTAGGTCTCGTTCACGATACATATTTTGTTTCATGCATTACTAATATTAGAGCATGGTCACACACCTTTATCTTCGCAAGCATCGGGTGGAGGACCCTTTCCCTTCACTTTTATCAGATTGCTTACTTATCATCATACACTTGGGGGATTCATGCTTATTCCCCCTTCTTAGCATTATCAGTGTCTCATATTTCTACTATTATGATTCATACTTCACATTTACTCTTTCGCATGTATCATACCCACATTGATACCATCATTACCCTATGACGCACTCTCATGCTATAGTTCACACTTGATTAGTGAGGGTGTGCTACATTCATGAACATCACATCATGCACATGACACATTTCACACTATGTGCATTCATGACACATATTTCTAGCATCACATTCTCACACATTATCATAACCCATGACACACTCTAGTTCAATGGTTTATAGTCATCGCCGAGGGTCTAAATCTGAAATGAACCTCACCACACTCATTCACACTCTACACTCTATGATTCATGATCTATCTTTCTAGTGCAAAATTCAAACCATTTCCTTATGACGTACTCTAGTTCCACTGTTCATACTTGATTGTTGATGGTCTTAATCTGAAATGAACGTCACCTCATCTCACATTCTTAATGCTCTATGCTTCATTGATCATATCTTTCTAGCACACACAATTCAAACCATTTCCCGATGACACACTCTTGTTCTATGGTTCATTATTGACTATTGAGGGGTATTTTATAAATGAACCTCCTCTCATACTCATTCACATTCACTCAAGGGGCACACTACTCCTATCACATTCACTTTACATTCCATTTCATTCACACTCACAACATGTTGCATATCTTGGTTGCAATTACTCTTGTTTGTTTATACTCACATGTTACACTTTGCTTACTATGTTAGCCGGATATCTAGTATGTCATTATCTTTATCATATACACATGCACGTTCACTTGTTCTCTAGTTGTGAATGCATACTTTCTACAGATCTTTACACATTACACATATGCTTAGATTGTATTGCTTACCATTCCCACCGAGGCTCTCTAAAGGAATCTAATTTTGTACACATTACAAGCATTATTATTTTGATTTATAATACTTCCTATTCTTACTAAAGACACTACTCTATCAATACATACATGTCTTGACATACTTTTTATCTTTCTAACATGCTAATATGTGCTTCATGTGCAACATTTTTCTCAGAACTATTTTCCACCATGGTTGTCTGATATTTTGCTTCCTACTATTTGTTATTGTTTGTCATTATATGCCATTATTTATAGGATTTTCCCTATGTCTTACATGTTCATTACTTGTATGTTTTTGGCCGTTTCGGCCTTGATTGTCTTGTGCCATTTTGAGTGATGTCGCATGTTTGAAACCCACTTTTCGGGGTATACATTGTCTTCTTACTTGCTATATTACACATTGTCTTCTATATGCATATTTGTCTTGATTATACTAACACATGTTTTTAGCCACTTTACTTGCATGTTCCTTGGTTTCTACCATGCACATTCCCTTCCCCTATAGGGTATCGCTCGTTTGAATCAATGCCTAGTCCTTTCCTTTGGGATGCATCCTCCTAGTTATGTCATATGCACCTTTGTCGACACTAAAATTTTCCTCCATAATTTCTATTTCATTAATGTATGTATTAGGAATAGGATGTTGTTAAGTATAATTAGTAGTAGCGTCTGATAGAAGATAACGGTGCCGTCAGTACGGTGCCGCCAATAATGTGGAGTACGGTAATAGTCAAAGTACAATAGGAATGTTGTAAAAAGTAAATATTTGTCGTAAGTGGTCCGGTAATGTTAAAATGTCAAAGTTTGGGTAATTAGAGAAGTAGGGTTTACATGATTAGGAATTAGAAATATTATATTGGTAATAAGGACAAGGAGTGAGGTCATAAATATTTTGTGTATTTTATTTGTAAAAAGTCTAAAAATGTGGAACCCATGTAAAATGATAAGGTTTATCTTATCTTAAGAGATAAGCTTACATGTACAGATAAGAGTTAAGGTATGGAATATGATTCGTCAGAGTGGATTTCTTATCCTATCTTAGAGATAGGATGGATAAGCCTGGAAGTTCTATAAATAGAGAGGCCACCCCCCTCATTTAGCATAGAAGGAAGTAGTGAGAAATATTGTAGGAAGTGTGCGAAGGAAGCCATCAGTTTAAAGGTGTGTTAAGAGGTGTAATTGTAAAGTTTCTCCCATAGTCTTGGTGAAAGGAAAGTGAAGTCAATAACACTTGAAGTACCTCATGGGTGAGATTGTAACAGTTTCATGTTAATATTATAATTTATTTGATATTTCAGATTTGTCATCATTCTGTCTTATCATAGTCGATGGTATTCTTGTGTTATGTCGTTGTTTTGTTTCCAGATTACATCCACCAAACTAAAGGTCATGTGCATTAGTAAATAATCATAGCACGAGGAGTTCGGTGAAGAATTATCATAGTGCCGGATTGGTGATGACATTTTGGTTCCGTTCTTTAGGACCATTCCTCATTGGTGGATTTTCGGAGAGATATTCCCACTTAGTCAAAAATCAATTAGAGGGTAACCTTGTTTTTATTGTGCATAGTAGTTACCATGGTAAAGTTATTTTTGCCATGAATAGTAGTTACCATGGTAAAGTCATTTTTCTTTGGAATAGTATTTACCGCATGAGAAAGTCAATTTTTACCGTGAATAGTATTTACCACAAGAACTTCACTTTTACCGTGAATAGTGTTTACCACAATAAAGTCGCTTTTCTGCATAAAGTAAGTCAAGTTTTACCATAGTTTACCGTGGTCATTTCTATTTTACTGTAGAAAGGTGTAAAGTCACTTTCTAGTATAGTGATTCCAATTATTTGTACACATAAGTCTTGTTGATTGTAGTTGTGAGTTGGTATTTCACGGTGGTTACTTTTGAAAATGGGAAAGATTCCTGTTTTTTCAGCTCAATCTAATGAATATGCTTATTCTTTCATTCAAGAGTTTAAGCGATCTTGTATTTGTAATGGCCTTATAAGAAGGGAACAATGGACTAAATTTTTTCCTACCTTTTTGGATGGTTCAACACTTAGGTGGTTTGAAACACTAGGTGATAATGTGAAAAATTCATGGGATTTATTAACTGAAAGTTTTCTTGAAGAATTTGGTGAACAACAGAAATATGCAGATCTCATGATCGAGATCACAAAGCTATCCCAAGGAGAGAAGGAGAAGATAAGGGATTATCATGCTCGTGTTCTAGAGCTAAGGAGGAAGCTCGATGCCCAGATCCGGAAGGAAGGACTAGCGGATGGGTTGATGAATGGCGTGGATAATCTCCTCTGTAAGCACTTCATTCTTGGGATGAAGCCAGAGATCAGACAACGAGTGAAGTATGACCGCCCAGCTACCATTGAACAAGCAAAGGAGATTGCAAGAAGGCAAGAAGAAAGCATGGAAGAGGAGCCCAAAGAAATTGTTGCTAAAATAGAGCCTACACTAGCACCTTTGGTCCAGAATCCACAACCACTCCCGGTGAGCACAAATATTTCTCCTAGTACATCTACTGAGTATGAAGATCTACTCAAAAAGATGGGTCAGTTAACTATTAATCTTCTTCAAGGAAAGGAATTTAGTTCTCAAGGAGGAGATAGAGGTCCAAAAAGAAATATTTCTGAAGTTGTTTGTTATGGTTGTTATAAAAAGGGTCATTATAAGTATAATTGTCCAGATAGAGCTTCTACATCTGGTAAAGGAGATAATGATAAAGGAAAAGCACCTGTGAATTCTTTTGATGTAGTAGATAAGAGCAGAAATAATGAAGTAGATGTGTTTGTAAAAAAAAAAAGAAAGAAAAAGATAATCAAGATGGAAATGATCCTAAGAAGATGAAAGAAGAAACTAGTAAGAAACATAGGAGAAGAAAGTTGGGTGTGCAAGATTTTCTGATTTCACAGGGGCAAGGACCATACTCCATCTTGGAAGATCTGTCCAAAAGGCCTGCAAATATTACATATGGTCAACTCTTGGCTATGTCTTCTAAGAAGAGGTGGGAGTTGCGAGGTGGACTCAATGCTCGAAGAAGGAAGGAGGTTGAGGTCCCTGTTTTGGAGGTAGAGGAAGATCCCTATGCTCCACAAGCTGAGGTATTATGTAATGGTATTTCAATTCATGATGTCTTAGTTGATGGAGGTGCTGCAGTTAATGTAATGACCGAGTCTGTAATGAATATGTTGGGTTTAAAATTGATCGCCCTTCAACACTTATGTTAAGGTCATTAAATAAAGGAAAAACTAAACCGAAGGTGTAGTTTCAAATGTGGAAATATATGTTATGGGTGTGGTATGTGCGGTAGACTTTGGGTGATGAAAATGGTATCTGTTGCATACCCAATCTTTCGCTGGGAAGACCATGGCTAAGGAGAGTTCATGCAAGAAACTCGGAATGAAGGTTTCATAACGCTTGGACATGGTAGAGAGAGGGTGAAGATAAATGTGATCCTCGACATCATAAGGCGTAACACAGTGGATTCAAGTGATGAAACCGATGATTGGACATCCTCTCGATTACTCTAGTACGGTGAAGTGGATACTAAAGATGAAGAAAGTGAGGTGGATGTTTGGTCATGGATATCCTTCCAGTCACACCAACTCATGACCCCATAAAATTATCTCGAAGAAGAAGTTGATGATCGTCTCCAACAAATAAAGATTGGTGATCTTTGTGATGGAGAGTGAGAAGGAATCCTACCTCCAGCTCTTTCGAAGGTACATACACCTATTCACTTTTGATTACAAGGAACTCCGTCAAGTAAGTTGGGTAGAACATTCTATTGAGTTGGTAGATGGTGCTAAGCCCATAAAGCAAATGCCATATAGAATGAATCCTAATTTTTCCAAGACTGTAAAAGAAGAAATAGATAAGTTGCTTGATGCAGGATTCATATTTCTTTGTGGAGAATTAGAATGGGTTTCTCCCATTGTGATCTCAATAAAAAAGAATGGGAAGCTACGCATTTGTGTTGATTATAGGAAGCTCAATAAGGCAACAAAGAAGGATCATTACCCTCTTCCATTTTCAGATCAGATCTTGGACGAAGTAGCTGGCCAGGAGTGCTATAGTTTTGCTGATGGATATAGTGGCTACAACCAAGTTCGTATAGCAGAGATCAGCTAAAGACCACGTTCACCACTCCTTGGGGAACGTTTGCTTATAGAGTTATGCCTTTTGGGTTGTGTAATGCTCCAACAACATTCCAACGGTTGATGAATAGGGTGTTTGAACCCTACATTGGGACCTTCATCGAGTATTTCTCGGATGATTTTTGCATATATGGGAGCAAGTTGACCACCTGCACTAGATGGAGACAACATTTCAAAGGTTAGATGAAGCACAAGCCTCACTAAACCCTACAAAGTGTGTCTTTGGATGTTCTAAAGGCGTTTTGTTAGGGCATGTTGTATCCAGAGATGGTATTGTAATGCGATCCCGATAAAGTTTCAAAATCAAAGATTTACCATTTCCTATGAATAGAAGTAAGTTGAGATCATTTTTAGGCCATGTGGGTTACTATAGAAGGTTCATCAAGAATTTCTCAAAGATTGCATGACCACTAACCCAGATTCTTGAAGAAGGATGTTACTTATGAACCAGAAATAAGGCACATGAAGCTTTTGGACACATTTGAAGGAAGCCACGGTGTCTTCACTGTTTTGAAGAATCCAGTTGGAGCAAGCCATTCATTGTGTACACCGATACCTCGAGATGCGCAGCACTAGGAAGTACTTTGAGCCAAAAGGATGAAAATGGGAATGAACATCCAATTTACTTTGGGGAGCAGACAAATGAGCGTCTTGAGGTAAACTATAATGTAATCGAAAAAGAGGCTCGCTATCATTTCTTTACAAAGAAGTTTAGAAATTACTTATTTAGGCAGAAATTTCTAGTTGTAGAATCATCGTGCTCAAATATATTGTCAATAAGCCTAACCCATCGGGAGGATAGCAAGATGGATAATTTTGCTACAAGAATTTGAATTTGATATTATAGATAGGCGGGAAAGAAGCATGTCAATGCAGATGCACTCTCTCGAGCCTATGATGGTTTAGGATCATCTTGTGATGATGATGATTTTCCCGATGCAAAGCATTGTTCTCCTCGACACAATCCCTAGTGAATACATAGATATTTGGTATTATCCGAATGAATTCAAGTTTCTGATGGTGCCAATGCAAAGACTAAGAGAAAGATTACTCAAGCCGATCGTCCATATTCTATTCTCGCATGGAGCATTATTTTGAATAGGACACGATGGAGCAAAGACAAGAGGGCGGTTGGACGTGATCAAGGAAAGGAGCTGCTAGAAGAATTCCACAATGGTACATGTGGAGGGCACTCCTCTAGACAACTTACAAAGAAGAAGGATCTTGGATGCGAGTTATCACCGACCCACTCTTTTTAAATATTGTTATAATTATTGTAAGACATGTGATATTTGTCAAACACATGGTAACCGTAAGACTTCATCACTCCATTATGTCCTATTCTTCCACTTGGTCCCTTTGAAAAGTGGGGAATAGACATGTAGGTCCACTTCCAACTACATCATGCCAAAATAAGTATATTGTAGTTACACGCATTATTTAACCAAGTGGGTTAAAGCTAGGCCATTGAAAACATCTTCCATGGATGAAGTGGCAAGGTTCATATATGAACGCATTGTCACCAAATTTGGTTGTCCATTAGAAATTATAATGATTAAGGAATCCACTTCATTAATGAGGTGGTAGAAGCCCTAGTCAATAAGTTTTCTATTAATCACAGGAAGGCAACAACATACAAGCCAAGCACAAATGGACAGTGGAACAAACAAATTTTGTGTTGTGTCAAATTCTAGCAAAAGATGCACCTTGCAGTACATAAATGGGATAAAAGGATTCATGCAAAGATTGTGGGCATATAGGGCAACATCAAAGTCAACAACAAGATACTCCCCATTTTAGTTGGCCTATGACATTGATCCAGCTTCTTCCTATTGAGTTTGATATTCCCACCGTGAGAGTTATGAAAAATGAAAGGATGGATGAAAGTGATTCAAGAAAAGAAAGGTTGGTACATCTTCATTTCTAGAGGAAATGAGGGAAATAGCAAAGGATACAAGCCATAAGAAGAAAATGAAGCGAGAAGGAATACTTTGATCAAAAGATCCGGTGGTCTCCATTTCATGTGAATGACTTGGTCCTAAAAGATATGATTCCAGATACAAAAAAAGAAAACAGAGAAAATTTCTTCCAAAATGGATGGGGCCCTACAAAATAATTTGTGCATGAAAATGGTACGCACTGATTTGGAGGAATTGGATGGCACTCCCATTACGAAATGGGTCAACCACGACAAGTTGAAGATTTTCCAAGCACTGAATAGTCTACTCGAGGACGGAGTAGAAGCTAGAAGGGGAAGATGTCGACACTAAAATTTTCCTCCATAATTTCTATTTCATTAATGTATGTATTAGGAATAGGATGTTGTTAAGTATAATTAGTAGTAGTGTCTGATAGAAGATAACGGCACCTGGCGTCAAGACATGCCGCCAATAATGTAGAGTACGGTAACAGTCAAAGTACAATAGGAATGTTGTAAAAAGTAAATATTTGTCGTAAGTGGTCCGGTAATGTTAAAATGTCAAAGTTTGGGTAATTAGAGAAGTAGGGTTTACATGATTAGGAATTAGAAATATTATATTGGTAATAAGGACAAGGAGTGAGGTCATAAATATTTTGTGTATTTTATTTATAAAAAGTCTAAAAATGTGGAACCCATGTAAAATGATAAGGTTTATCTTATCTTAAGAGATAAGCTTACATGTATAGATAAGAGTTAAGGTATGGAATATGATTCGTCAGAGTGGATTTCTTATCCTATCTTAGAGATAGGATGGATAAGCCTGGAAGTTCTATAAATAGAGAGGCCACCCCCTCATTTAGCATAGAAGGAAGTAGTGAGAAATACTGTAGGAAGTGTGTGAAGGAAGCCATCAATTTAAAGGTGTGTTAAGAGGTGTAATTGTAAAGTTTCTCCCATAGTCTTGGTGAAAGGAAAGTGAAGTCAATAACACTTGAAGTACCTCATGGGTGAGATTGTAACAGTTTCATGTTAATATTATAATTTATTTTGATATTTCAGATTTGTCATCATTCTGTCTTATCATAGTCGATGGTATTCTTGTGTTATGTTGTTGTTTTGTTTCCAGATTACATCTACCAAACTAAAGGCTGTGCATTAGTAAATAATCATAGCACGAGGAGTTCCCGGTGAAGAATTATCATAGTGCCGGATTGGTGATGACAAAGACCCCAAATGAGGGAGAACATACATTGGGTGAAAAAATCACCCCATTTAGTAATTCATAGCTTCAAGACAACAAAGTTCAATACATGAATGACACAATCTACAAATCCACGTAAATGGCCCAGAGATCGACTTGGGTCATCGGATTCAAAGATAAATGCTAGCACCCAAATATTGACATGAGTGCCTCGGGTGCTCCCGAATCTTCTGGGTGCCTATGACCAGGGGTAGTTATAGTCACTTGTTTGGATCAACACAATTTTCAATAGTTTATAGAGCTATTTTTACAATATAGACACAATCCTCCAGCAATTAGAATGCATTCTATCTTTTTTTCTACCTAGATCGAATTGGAAAAGCAAGATCACACCATCTACAAGTGGTGTATAAACTCGGGAAGAATTCAGGGGATAGGGAATAACAATAGACATTTCTCTCCAATACTCTTCTACAAAGTGGCATGAGATTACCCAAAAAACTTGCACTTGGCTTGAGATCACCCAAAAAACTCATTTTTGGCGTAAGATCGCCCAAAAAAATCACTCTTCTACAATGTTTCAAAACATTTTTCTATCTTTTTAACTCATCATAGATCATGTGCACATGTTCTTTTTCACATTTTAAATACTTTTACATACTTGGATCGAATTTTTCATATACACGACTTTGACTACTCTTTTTCTCTTCTTTTTGCAGGTCCATCCTTATAAGAAGCAACAATCTCAAGCACAACACAAGCACGACAATGACAATAGGTATAACATGGTACACACATTACGATTTTCACCCCTAGGGCCACTTCCTCTTTCCTAACTTAGCTTATACGCTTCATTTTTATCACTGCACACTTTTTCTTGTCTCCTCAGCACGCTTTCACTATCGATCTACATGGTTATCAGGTATGCATCTCTTATCTACTTTATGTTATCGATTATTCACTCAACAACATAAAGTGGGGGAAAATGTAGACACCAAATCACACACTTTAGGTACATTTCTAGGTCCTAGTCACATACTATTATTCATATGATTCTTAAGTGAGAAAACTAGTATCCGATAGCTATCTTTGGCCTTTTGTATGTGTTTCATGTCTTCTTTCTGGCCTTTTACACCTTACAACCTAGTCGATAATTTATTGCTTTATCTTTTATGACCACGGACACCAATGCCCAAACACCCCTATCCTTCTCGGGCACCCCGACCTCTCTTTACTTTACTCACTCCTTTTGGGCATATTTTATCTTTTGGGCATCTTGTTTTCTTATGGGTCAACCTTCTAGTTGTCAATTGCGAAATTCAACCAAGGGAATCATATAAATACAAAGATATATGACCATAATAAGGGACCAAGCTCTAAGAATATATTAATATCACCTAAGGTTGCATCAAAGGTCATTTTAAGAGCATCAAATCATCCATCTAACTTCATTAAAGGGACAAGGGACTACATTTTTTGCATACACGCATAGGAGGGGGAGTTCATTTTGACATCCACATGTCTATTTACTATTGCTTGCTATCAAGTGCATCTTGCACAAGAGCCACCTAGGGCATGATTCTTGCACACACACACAAGAACTACATGGAGTCTGAAATGTAGTGCAATGCTTAGTCATGAGTTCACTTATTCGGATGACCTTTGGGGTTAATCGACTCCCCATTTGCATTTTTTTGTTTTAGGATTTGATGTGTTTTGGGGTTTTGCAGGATATCATTTGTTTTGTAGGTTATATGAAGATTATGCGCTCATCCATCGACATACAAATGACAAACAAAAAAGGTTAACGACATTGGTGTAACATAACAAAAACCAAAATTTGAGGATTTTTACGATCCACGGGTACCCCAAGAAGCACTCTCTAATGCCCCATTCTAGACATATCCAATAGTCACATAATTTTCTGATCATGGTTGTCAAAGTTTCCTCCTCCTATTCATCGATCTTCCAGTTTGGTATAATTCAGGATTTATTGTGAAATCAACTAAGTCTTCCATTCCCTTTCTTGCACTTAGGGTTTCAATTTCATTTAGCTTATTGTTTGGGTTAGATATGTACTTTATTGTATATTTATCACATGTGCTTCGAAATATTCTAGGGTTTCAAAATTCCATATTTTAAAAATCACTTCACACATGCAACAAGTCTCTCCCTTGAGCACTCAAGTCCTAGCCTCTCTCTATCAAGATCTCTAGGTTCAAATCATCAACTCTAACATCTCCATCTCTTGATTCCACCTTACTCCTTCATAATCCTTTTTCACCCGCCATTTCCACTTATGCACTTCCTCCAAACTTCATCACTCCTAACTCTCCCACCTTTAATGGCCATGGTGATCCTCAAGAGTACCTCCAAGGTTTTCATGTGGCATGTCTAGATTATGCAGATGATCATACATTATTAGCTAATCTATTTCCTGAGTCTCCAAGACTATGTTATGCGTTGGTTTTTATGACCTACATGTTCATTCAGTAGCATCATTTACACATTTAGATGATGATTTTATTACACATTTTTCCATTGATATCGGTTCTAAGATATCCTATGCTCAAGTCGCACAAAGCAAACATGGCTCTAATGAGCATCTAACTAACTATGTATTATGCTATAAGAACAATTTAGCTAAGATGACCAATGTACTTGTGGATTCTGAATTGCAAGATATTTTTGTCCAAAGTATTTTATCTCCATTACAAGAGAGCGTCATATTTGAGACCTCTCCATCATTTGATCAACTATGCCATACTCTTAAGTTATGCGAAAGCAAAATATCATCTATGGGAAATCTCAAATATCATGATCAAGCTTCATATTCTAATCAGTTTTAAATTAAATCTACTTTCAAGCCATCTCCTAAGTTCACTGAAGCAAAAGTTACTATTAACATTGTTTATAATTCTAAAATATTCAATCGCAACGTCTAAAGCGTACATTTACTTAATTGTCTTATGCTCCTCGTCTTATATTGCCACAACTTATCAAGGAAATATTATTATGCTTCCACTACCGCTGAATCTTGATCCATCTCATCCTAAAGGCCACAAATATAACAAAAATGATAGATGTGTCTATAATTAATGTGTTGGGGATTCCATTGATCCATGTTTCAAACTTATGCATCTCATTAAAGATCTTATAAAAAATAATGCAATTGAGCTCCCTTAGCCTTTAACATCTAAGCTGGTCAATAACAACCAAAAGATAAAAATATTCAAAGATCCATTGCTTAAGCATGATAAGAAAGTTGTTGATTCTTCAGATAATCATACATATCATGTTGTGCCTCCTCCCTTATTGGGGGCTCTTGATTTACTCGGGTTCTAATACATATCGATGCATCTCCACCACTCATCACATTCTCTAATCACGATTATCATGCTACATTTTATTCTAATACACTACACATAAATTCTTCTATCGTATCTTATACTATCATTAATACCATGATCAATCCATCGATCCTATTGGTGTGTGCTCTATTGCACTCCTTGTTGCTATCAACTATCCACTATCTCAAATTTCATATCCAATTCCAAAATCTTATGGCTTCATCAAGCTTCCAGATTCAAATGGTCCTCTCACCATGCTTGTGCCATTAGATGTGACACCTTCAATCAAGTGTTATGACATGCTCTTAGGTATTCCTTAGCTATGTGCTGCTCAAGCTATATTTTCCATTAACCACTTGTGTCTTAAATTAATTCACAATAAGCAAGTTGTTACTCTCAAAGGTATTCTACCTTCTACACTGTTGCCTCTGCCTCCTCTTGAGGATGTCCTCTCACTAGATGGAACATCTAGGCCCCTGGCCTCTCAAATCTAAGGCATCTTTTACATCTAGATCACCTATTCACACACGACCTACTTATTCTCATTAGTCTACTAGTCCATCTTTTCAGCCTAAGTCCCCTACTTGGGAAACCCCTTCACATAGGAGTTCACCACCTCCATCACTTCGAGGTCTCCTTCACATAAGTGCTTATCACCTCCTTGGTCTAATTCACATAGGTGCTCATCACCTACTAGGTATCCTTCACACAGTTGCTCCCCACCTAGGCTTCTTTCACATATACATTGTTAATCTCATACACCTACGATCTTAGAGCATGGTCACCAATATTTATCTCCTCGACATCGGGGTGGGGACCCTTAATTAAATTTTTCGGATAACTCAATCATCATCATACACTTGGGGGAATCATGCTTACTTCTCTTCCCCCTCCTAATATCATTAGGTGTCTACCATTTCTATTATTATGCTTTGTGCTTCATATTTCATCTTTCTAAGCATCATTACACAACTTGATACACTTTGTATTGTCATTACCCTATGACACACTCTTGTGCTAAGGTTCACACTTGATTGTTGAGGGCATACTACATTCATGAACCTCACCACACTCACTCACATTCTTTATGCTTTATGCTTCATTGATCATATCTTTCTAGTGCACATTATCAAACCTTTTCCGATGATGCACTCTTTTTCTATGGTTCTTTCTTGATTGTTGAGGGGTATTTTATAAATTACCCTCACCTCATAATCATACACATTTTCTAGGGGTACATTGCACCTATCTCATCCACATTTTATACCATTACATCTCACTCATACACAACATACTGCATATCTTGGTTGCATATACTCTTTCTTGTCTATACTTACATGTACACTTTATTTCCCACATTAGACGGATATTTAGTATGTCAACATATTTTTCTTTATACACATGTGCATTCGATTGTTCTCTAGTTGTGAATGCAAACTACTTACATATCTTTACATGTTGTAATGATGCTTGGAAATGTACCTCTTACCACTCCCACCATGACTCCTGGGGGCATCTACATTTCTCCTCTTACACATCATAGATGTTATTGTTTCATTATTTACTACTTCCTATTCTTACTAACACATTATTTTCCATTGATCTATACATGATTTGACATACTCTTTATCTTTCTAACATGCTAATGGGTGCTTCATGTGCAACATTTACTTTGTAGGACTATATGCCACCATGGTTGTCTATTACACTTTGTTTGTCATTATTTTCATTGTATGCCATTATTTGCGGGCTATGCCCTTTGTCTTGTATGCAAAATGTATGATTTTGGCCACTTTTTACTTGATTATCTTGTGACATTGTGAGCGATGTCCCATGTACGAAACTCACTTTTCACACGGTCTCTCTCAGTATGCACATTTACTTGTTACACTACTTTTCTATGATATGTTTACTTTTTTCTCGCTAACACATGCATCTAGCCTCTTTGTTTACATGTGACTTGGTTTCTACCATGCACATTCCCTTATCCCCGTAGGGAAAATTTTAGCTCAAAGATTCGGTCCTCTCCTTTGGGCCACATTCTCCTAATGACTTCACATATATCCCAAATGAGGTGGGGCATACATTGGGTGAATCGGTCACCACCCCATACAACATTTAGAGCTATAGTTCATTCTAACACAATACAAAATCAACACAAATAAATAGTTACGTAAATACCCAGAATCTAACTTGGATCCTCGATCAACACAGACTGAGCACCCGAGATACGACACTCAGAGCTTGGGCACTCCCGACCTCTCTTAGTGCCTATTTCTGTTGCACCTTATTACATTGGTGGTTATTGTAATTTATGTCAAAGGAATTGATGGAAAAGGGAGAGTGCAAGAGAAGGCATATCAAATGGTTCTTATATGTTCAAGATGATTTCATGTGGTTTCAAGAAGGCAAGGACTTGAAGGTTGATTGGTAGTGCCACTTTAGGATGGTTTTAGGTGCCTAATGAGTCTGTTGAGGTGTGACAGGATGGTACATGTTAGAGAAATTATGGGATAATCTTTGGGAGAGTTTCTATAACACGTGTGAGCCAAATTTAGGCTCAACTTAGTCCCTAGGAGTCAAGTTTCTATGTTTCACAAAAGTTGGTGTTGAGAACAAGCAATGTTCTTGTATGTAAATGAGATGGGTTAGACAATTTAAGACCTATTAATCTCATCAAAATCATGGGAGATGGTGAATGAATGTTTCTTGTACTTCATGCAAAATTTTAGGTCATTGTGAGCTCATTTGAGAAAGTTGTGTGAGTTTTTGTAAAATTGGTCTATTGAAAAGCTCATTTTGAGCTTCCTGGTGTTTCACCTTTTTCTTAGATTGTTTCTTTGAAGTGTTGATTGAAGCAGATAGGGTAACAGCATAGGAGGAATAATTGTTCAAATTTTAGTTGATGGGTTTGCGCACGTATGACTCCCAAATCCACAACTGATCATGAGAGCTTCCTTTGGCTAGGAGGAACTACCGTAATGAAAACAAGACCACCGAAGGAATTAAACAATATGGGAAGTGAACTCGCCTAGTGTAAGCTAGATCCAAGAAGTATGATACTTCCTAAGGTCTGTTAGTCAACTTTTTAAAACAATTCAATGCTGTAAACAAAGTAAATCCTATTGTTATTTTAAAATGATTTAGGTATCTCACTTAAAAACACAATAAGAAATAGATCTAATCTAACAAAGCTAAGCTAGAATAGAATCCAAAGGTCGAATGATTGGTTTTCGGGGTCTCGTAGGTTTGATAAAGGTATCATGTAAATCATAGGTGAATGAGGGTGAGATAAAATTAGGTGGGTGGTCTCTATTCAGTGGTGTGTGTGGGCAAACACAAAGATCGGTGTCGGTCAATGAGTGACCGACGATGGTTATGTATAACCGGTGCCGACATCGTGAGATCTAGAAATGTCACATAACAAGCTTTTGGTCTCCTTTGTGATTGCACAAAGGACTTTGGTTGGTTGGGATGAGGTATTGGGTGACTGGAGTAGGATTTTGCGAGGTTTTAATGGGTATATAGAGGTGAAAATGTGGATAAGGTCAATAGGGGCAAGGTAAACAATGGATGCTAAAATGATGATGAAATGAAATAACCAGAAAGTATGATGTTGTACTTACTTGGATTCCATTCCTAAAGGCCTGTGTGTGAGGGATGGAGGTGCTGATGATGGGTTTGAAGGTTACAAGTGATCACCAACTGAAGAAAAGCTTCTGCATGGGCTGCATGTACACTCCTCTTTGCTTGGATAGATCAGATCATGGTTGGGATGGTTGTGTGCAGGAGAAGATGCTCAATCTCCTTCCTCGATGTGGGTTTTTATTGGAAATAGCTCTTTCAAGATGTGTTATCTCTCTGAGATCTGTTCTTGCTCGTCAAATTTATCCTAATGTTTGCCAACCTTGAGAATAAGGTAGTTTAGGGGTTAAAAGGGGTAACCGACGGTGGTCTAGCTTAACCGGTGATGGTTAGGGGTAACCGACGTCGGTCAAGGTGGGATTTCCTAGGTTTACTAAACTAGGGAGATCCTCTTGATTTCCTTGGATCTCGTGTCGTTATCCCATGGATTAGACTGGGTTTCTTGTGAACATGTGGGAATGTGGTTAGAGGGAATGTAGGCATTGATTTTTAGGGTTTGGGTAAGTCTTAGTTAGTTATGGTAACTTGCTAAGAATAGGTCTTAGGTTGAGTTAGCTTGGTGAGGTGTCTAAGTGAATTGTATGTGTGGATATTATTTAAATAAGATATTTAAATAATAAATATAGTGAGGATAATGCATTAATTTAATTTAATTAATTAAATTAATATTAGTGGGGTGAAGGGGGTCATGGCTAGGTAAATGTAATAAAGGGTGCTTATATGTCGAGGGACAAAAGGGGAGTGTGACCTAATTTTAGTGTCTACATTTTGCCCCTTTTTGTTGCGTAGCTTGTATTGGTAAGTGATGCTAACAAAAATAAGATGTGGTTGCCCCATGTGTGGGTGAAGGTGATCCCCCTCAAACCAGGAATTGACGAGGCAGCAGGCTGAAGTGGTGAGTGGTTTGATAAAAGGTAAAGGTGAGGAAAAGGCAAGTGGGTATAGGGGAAAGGGGTGAAAGGTCTACTCGGGCAAGCGAGGTAATGGGTCAAGGTCACAGGTAGCAACAGTCAAATGCACACACACGTATAAACTGCAGCACGCTACCGGGTTGAAGAGCAGAGCAAACTCTACATCGTCTAAGGTCGATAGGTTTATCCAAACAAGGGTGAAGTGAATCCGGTATCCAAGGTATAGGATATGGTCAGAAACACAACATAGGTTAGGTGCAAGAACATTTAGGTATGTTCGATACACCAAAGGTAGGGTTAGGATAAACGGTCATGGAAATAATAGGCTAGGTAAGGTCATTAGGTCAATCAACATAGGTAAGTAAAGTGCACATAGGTATATCGAACACATGAGGTCAAAGGTCACTAGTGATGGTCCAGGTCCAAATATCTAGATCGCGGAATGGGTAAGGCCAAGCTAGGTGTAAAATAATGAGTCCCCAAAGGAGGAAAAATGGAGGTAGTAAATGATGAGGTCAGGAAAGGTAAGGTAATGGATTAGGTAAAGGTTGGATGGGGTAAAGGAGCAAGGTAAAGGGTGGGGTAAAATGGAAAAGTAGGGTAATGTGTAGGTTAGGTTGACCAATGGTAGTCATGATAATAACCGACGTTGGTATGGGAAAACCGACGATGGTGAGGTAGGGCACGATACCGATGCCGGTCAAGGGGAACCGATGTTGGTTAGGTCGATTTTTGTATAAAAACAAAAAAACCATGTTTTTATTATTCATTTGTGATTTACGAAGTGAAGAAATGACAAAAAGAGAGAAAAAAGTGTCTGGAGGAAATGGGACAATGAGCTGGCAGTGTGATTTGACGGTGGTTGGGTTGGTGAGTAAGGGGTCCATGGGATCGGAGCGAGAGAGTTGATTGTTGGAGGTGTGGGTAGATATTCGGGGATGGACTGGAGAGGCTAGAGAGGGGAGCATACCACCAAAGACAAGAGCTAGACATGCCACCGAGACGATGATAACACGATGAGGTAAGCACCTAACTCTATAGTGTGAATTAGATAGAGTAGAGGTTGTGATAGTTGTTATTTGTAGGGTTTGGTGGGTTTGTTGTATTTTGTGGGTGGGCAAAAGTGAAATGTGGGTATGGGGGAAAAGGAAAAAAAGAGGGGGAGGGTAGTAAATTGGATAGGTGGGGTGGGTAGGGGTTTTGGGGTAGTGTAGGTCATTGTAGGTGGGGTAAAAGGGACAGGTGGGAGGGTTTTAGAAAAAGGGGGTTTGGGAAGTCACGGATTTTTCCACGATAGTGACCGGTGTTGGTCAAGCTGGGCCGGTGTTGGTTAGGTAGAACCGGGATCGGTCACCAAACAGGTGATCGATGCCGGTTACATGGTAACGTGGTCGTCAGAAGAGGAACCGGTATCGGTCACCAAACAGGTGACCGATGCCAGTTTAAGGGTGACCAGAGTCGGTTAGGATGAATCGACACCGGTTGGGATTTTAGGCACAAGGGTCCAAGAGGGATGTGGGTCAGGTAGTGGAGATGGGTAAAGTAAAAATAGGGTGGAGGGTAATGATAATTAGTGAATATGGTCATGGTAAATGTAGATTAATGTTGTGTTTGGATTGGATGCAGGGAGATCGTAGTTACATATGCGGGATAGGGTTCCACCACTACTGGTGACATTGCGACCCCTTTATGAGCACGTGGAGGTAGTGGGATTGAGTGGTATTTAACACTACCGACATGCTATTTGGTAGCCTAGTTTAATGGTCGCGCTCATCGATAGATGGGACTCCGCGACCAACACGTTCCACCTTCCGACGGGTGAGATGACTATCACCCTAGAGGACGTGTTCAGATTTTGTGGTTACCCATATTGGGGGCCCAGGTGTACTCTATCTCCTCCGAGGCCTCAGAGGAGCTGATCGGGATAGTTTTGGTGAGGGGGCGGCAGAGTTGAGATTCCATAGCGCCAGTTTGAGCTATGGCGAGATGTACCTAGCCCATCCGGATGAGACGAGGCTAGTGGTTTTATTGATGGAGGTAGTGTGCTTTGCTATGCACCGATGTAGAGGGTGGACACTTTCCCAATCACTGATGGGGGTGCTCCATGATATGATGGTGCATGAGACACGCTTTTCCTGGGCACCAACATTCTAGTGCAGCTATACAGAGAGCTTTGGGCGTATGGGTGGTTCGCGTAGAGTTTAACTGTGTTGTACATTTATACTGCATTGCTAGGCCTATGAGCACATAGTCTGTGTTCGACCTATAGGGATTCCCAAGTAGATGCATTTCCCTTGAGATGTGTGCGGTTGGGATACAGAGATGGGTGTTGGTTGCAGGAGAGTGGAGGTCGGATAGGCCGACATATGATGTGGCACATTTTGGCGATTATTGGAGGGGTTATGTCAGAGTGGAAATTATCTAGAGGCCATATGTGGGATTCCCCTCATATAGGCACATGCATGAGGAGCTAGCTAAGCTCCAGCTAGAGAGGTGGATATAGGGTCACCGTGCCAAGGAGGATGAGATGATCCTGGTAGATAGGGTCCGATGGCAGTTCGGGCTTGTACAGGATATTCTTCATCCTTCCCACAATATCAGAGAGATGACGTGGAGAGGCCTCTACCTCTACCACAACCTACAATGCCTATAGGAGAGGAGGAGCAACCAGTGGATTGGCGGATTGATGACGCTAGATGCACATATAGGTATAGGTAGTGGTGGGCGGCTCAGTTATGAGCCATACCACCTAGATCAAGGGCAGCCGACTTACTACCATTATAGCATAGAGAGATGCCCTACAAGGGTGTAAAGCAATGCCGATCACGCAAATAGGTATACTATAAACACAACTAGAGGGGTCAAAGGTAGAGGTAGCAGAGCTACGAGTATAGGTGGCTAGTCCAGTAGGCCCAGATGGTGGAGGGAGAGGGTGGAGGAGATGGAGGAGATGGAGACAGAGATGGTCAGGTGGCAGCCCTTACTGGCTCAGGTGGTAGGTTTATAGGGCTAGTTGGCCACAACCTAGACACAGATTGGGGCCTTACAGGCCCAGATACAGGCACAGGGGTAGGGGGCACCACCACAGCATAGGACGGGGGAACCACCCACAGCACAGAGAGTTGGTCCCGGCTCACACACGGCACAAGGCAGTACATAGGGGCCGAGACCTATGGGACCACCATAGACCGTGCCTATATCCAAGTTACGGGATGCCTTAGGTGAGGTGAGATATTATCAGATCAGATTCATGGGTTGGGATATACTTCCTATCCTATGGAGAGTACAAAGTGTAGTAGGCATCCAGTGAGAGGACGAGATCCCGCACACATAGTGTGGAGAGCACAGGAGGTCAGCGAGCTCGAGGCCCGATCAAGGAGAGGCCACCAATGCACAACGACTAGAGCTAGGTGATGTGCTAGCAGGGACACAGGAGGCTAAGGGTGTAGGTGACACAGAGATGGAGGACATCGGCGAGATGTCTGATATGCGGCCACCCAATTTTTGATGTATACTAGTGATTATTTGATATATATGCCAGCATGCGTGCAAAGATAGTTGTATTTTTTATCACATATTGGCCTATGTGCGAAGACAATGAGGATGTACGAGTGATTTTTGTATATTGTGAGCATATACCAGCTTGCGTCAAGATTTTTTATATTGATTCATTCATTCTTTTTGTATATACGAGACCGACCTGCGTGTCGATGACATTTTGTATTATATATCGGCCTGCGTGCCAACATTTTTGAGATGATGGACAGGATGAGATATGCATGTATTTTGAGATACACATTTATTGATTTATATGATGAGATTCATGGTATTTTGTGATGTGTTAATATGTTTATGAGATATTGGATGTATGGCTTGTGTTAGAGGAGATATGGATTTGTTAATTTAATGTGGTTTGAAATTAAGTGAGTTAGGCATGATGGAGTTAGGTTAGTTTAGGCATGGATCGAGTCAGGTTATAGGCATGGATCGAGTCAGGTTATAGGCATGGATTGAGTCAAGTTGTGGTTATGGCATGGATCGGTTAGTTATAGGCATGGTTGAGTTAGGCTATAGGCATGGTTGAGTTAGGTTGGTTTATGATTCATTATTGTTTTGCAATGAATGATAATATGGGTCATATGTGAGATGTGGTATAATCTATGCATAGTGATGATAGAGGGATGATATTTGTAATAAATGTATGCTATGGTAAGCAATTTGTTATGTATGTGGCTTAATTTCCAATTTTGTTAGAAAATGGGAACTAAGTGAAATGTGATGTAAATGGTGAGTGAGGCATGATTGATAAATTGTTTTAGAGTAGATAATGGCCGAGCTAACCTCCAAGGGCCCCATGCCCTCGAGTTATGCCTATATAGTCCCGGGAGCTAAAAGGGACCTCATGCCGATGTAGTTCTCCCATGAGCTAGGGAAGAATATGAAAATGAGTTGGTAGGTTTTTAAGCAATGTTGTGGGTTTAGGTTTAATAGGTGTGGGTTTATTATAGGTAAAAGGATGTAGGTGAAGGTGATTATGGCGAAAGGGGAGGACTACCTCAAAGGTAAGCGTTGAGAAGCAAGTCATGTATAAGGTAATCAAAACGTAAACAAAGATGGTTAAAAGATAAGAGGAGGCAATAGAGCCACTGATTGGGTAGGATCATACCAAGTAGATCATACCTTGGAGGGGGTGATGAACACAAGACCTGAAAGGCATTGCACGATTAACTGATTCTACGGTGAAATTAGTCACAGGATCACCAAATGTTGAAATTCCAAGATGTCCCTTGAGGTAATTGAGATTGAGGAAATGGTAAGGTGGGTGAAAGGTAGTTAATTTTATATGTTTTGAGTGACAGGTCTTTTGGGCAAGAGGTCCGAGGTCACAATGGGCAAGTCCACGACTAATTTTTTTGTTTTGATAGACTGATCGATGTGGGAAGTCTATATGGGATAAATAATATGGTACTCCTTTAGGTCTTTGTGAAGCTGATCGATGCGAGAAGCTTTGGTTTCTCTCGTTTGTTTTATTTTTTTGAAACCTTCACATATAGTTGTCCTTTGAGGAGCAGTCTATTTATAGCAGCAATTTTCTCGAGAGGAAGATGTCCTTTTGAGGGAGTCATATTTTTATTAGAAGTTTGACTTAAGGATTTTGGTCCCATTGGAGGTGACCAAGGAGAAGGATAGGACTCTTGTTCAAAAGGCAAGGTGGAACGACTATGGGATCTCATCTAAAGGTAGACAAAAAGTATCCATGAGAATCATGCTATGTGCAGTGCCGTGGTACACATATTCAAGAGAAGATAACAAGTGAAGGGTACTCACATGATTCTTGTTTAATCGTTAGGGAGGTGTGTGGAGTGAATAACACTCAAGGGACAAGCTTGTAAAGAGACAAAGGGTGAGGTAGGATAATGAGTCAACAATAGAATGGTCAAAGATGCAATGTGTTAAGGGGCTCAGGTTCGGGTTTACCCTCAAGTAAGGATAAATGATAGGCACCGATCCATAGGTATGAGTTACGATGTATGGTCCAAGCCAATTAGGAGCGAATTTTCCCGTTTACCTTTTTTTTGCCTTGGTTATGTGTTGATTTTCTTTCAAGACAAGGTCACCGACTTAGAAGGTTCATTCATGAACACGTTTTTCATAAGCATGTTTGATACATTGTTGGTAAACTTGAAGGTGATCCAGAGCATTAAGACGATGTTTGTCTAATAACTCTAGTTGTGCTAAGTGGTCCTGACGAAAGTCATCTTTAGTAAGCATGTCCAAGGAATGATCGGTAGCTAATATGTATAGGTAAAAAGGTTGATCGTCTTTAGGTGGAATGAGTATGGGTGGTTGGAGAAGGTATTGTTTTAGGCCCTCAAAAGCTTTGTGACAATCATCATCCCATATAAAGGAGACATCCTTCCTAAGAAGATGATGAAATGGTTGAAACTTTTCGATAAGATAATTGTGAAATGAAATGGTGAATGGACTGCAATTTACCTTGCAGGCTACAGAGTTGTTTAAGGTTAGTGGGTGAAGGCATTTCCAAAATGGCCTTGACCTTAGCAGGGTCAACTTCTATACCACGGAGGGAAACGATAAATCCTAGGAGCTTTCCTGAGAGAACTGTGAAGACGCACTTTTTAGGCTGAAGGCGGATGCAATATTTAATGAGGCGGTCAAAGATGGTTTCGAGGATGGCGAGGTGCTTAGCACGACGTTTAGATTTGGCTAAGAGATCATCCACGTAATCTTCCAATATGTGATGCATGATATCATGGAAGATGTAAGTCATAACACACTGATATGTAGCACCAGCGTTTTTAAGGCCAAAAGTCATGACTCGATAGCAAAAGGTTCCCTAAGGGGTAACGAATGCGGATTGTGCTGATCTTCTAGGTAAAGAAAAATTTGGTTATAACCCAAGAAGCCATCCCTAAGTGAGAGCATCTCGTGACCAGCAGTGAGGTCAACCAGTTGATCAATACCGGGAAAGGGAAAGTTGTCTTTCAGGTAGGATAGGTTGAGGTCACGGAAGTCCATGTAAATGTGGAGTCCCCCTATTACTTTAGTAATAAGGACAATGTTAGAAATCCAATGAGGGTAATCAATGGATAAGATGAAGGAAACCAAAAGAAGGCGCTGAAGTTCTTATTTGATGAGAAGAGCAATGAGGGTGCATTTTCCTCACTTTTGTTTGATAGGTTTGGCATCAAGAACAATTACGATATTGTGGACCACTATGGTGGGGTCAATACATTGGTAGGCATGTCTCGCATAACCAAGCGAAAGCATGGTTATGATCTTGGAGAAAAGAAGTGATGGTTTCTGTTTAGAAACATCTAAAGATTATCCGATCTTTAGGATGTGTGAGATCATCCCTGAGTATGAATGTTGATCTCAATAGTCGATTCATTCAACATGGTTTGTGTCTCAGAGGGTAACGACCGATGAATATATGAGTCCTCTACACCAAGGTAGGTGATTATGGATTTATCATCCTGACATTAAATGATGTTAATTGTAGGTGTGTCGTCATCGATCATCTCAGGATACAGGAATGGGAGAGTGGAAGGGGCCTCGCCTTCGCGTTGATAAGTCAAAGGCCCTAAGGAAATGGTGTTTATGAAAAAAAAAGTTAGGGGGGATAGATTCAAGATCCATTGACTCTGTCGGTGAGGGTGGTGATGAAGGTGGAGTGGTGAAGGTAGTGATGAAGATGAAGGTGGAGGAGGGCTAGGGTATTCAATGAGTTCAATGCGGGCTTGTTTGGTAGGAGGTTCGAGGAAGCCGATACCACTACGGTCATTATGTTTGCGGGTGGTACATGGAATAACAAAGATGGTGGCCTTCCTCGTAAAAGCCAAAACCAAAATCCTTCCATGCACATGTGAGTGCAGAAGGTGTGGGAAAAATGGTGATTGATAAGTGATTGGAAGTTAGTGGAAAATGGGAGGGGTTATGATGGTGGTTCAGGTGTGTAAGTGGTAGTATCAAGTCCCCCATAGGTGAGACTAGTACGAAGATGAGGAGGACCATAAAGGAGGTGTTCTCCTATATGGTGATCATAGCAAGGGTGTTGGTGAAGGCTTCCATACTTGTGCAGAGTAAGGAATGTGTTGACACTATATAGGCGGTACTCCCCTAGAGTGAGGCATTGAAAAACACCTTCCAAGGGATCAGTGGTTGGTATGTAGGTAGCTGGTATGGATAATGTATTAGAGGTCGATGCAAAGGTGGAGTTAATGGATTGGGAAGCTAATGGGTCAGTTGTGGAGGTTATAGCAGTGGTAGGAATGGAGGAGGTATGTGTGGTGAAAGCAGTGGTTGTACTGGTAGGTGGAGGTGTAGGTGAAGTGGTAGTGGTTGCGAGAGGTAGATGGCGTGATAGGTATGAGCACATCATTGGGTCGGTAAAGCATGTTGCATGTTTTGAAAGGTGATGGGTCAGTTGGAATGGTATAAGTGTGTCCTTTGTGTTCAAACTTTACACAACAATGCAAAGTGGAAGGAACACAACCCATGACACAGATCCAGGGTCTACCAAGCAACAAGTTATATTGAAATTCCCCCTCCAAAACATAAAATAATTCTAGAACAGTGTGGGGGCCCATGTGAACGTGAAGGATGACAGTGCCTAGTGTGGAGGTGATAACATCATTGAATGAATGCAACATGACCAGATGTTTATGCATGTAATTGTCAGGTATGTACATTTGAGCAAATGCATGGGATGAAATGATGTTAATGCTAGTGCCTCCATCAATCATCACATGATGTACCTATATGTCATCAATGTGGATGAAGATGAAGAGGGTTGGGTCTGGGTCATCGTTCTAGTGTGGCGTGATCTCCTCCTCTGAGAAGCTAAGGGAGGCCACTTGGTGAACAAGGTGAGGTGAGGATGAAGGTGGTAATTTGGTGAGAGAGGCTACATGATGGGGTGTGATAATGGAGGCTACGGGTGTAGGGTCATTGGGTAAAACCTCAATAGATTGAAGAACCTCCATGAGGGCTTGACGATGGGATTTCGAGGTTTGGATGAGGTCATATAAGGACATTTTGAGAGGAGAATGGGGTAATTGTTTGAGCATGGTGTGATGTGTGACGCCATTAGAAATGGGGTATGTGGGGTCGTAGATAGTGATTTTAGGTATGGGTGCAGATGGTATGTTGGGTATAGGATTGGTTGGTGGGTCAATTGCCTTTTCTTTTCCCTTCTACGCACGTGTAGTGACGTGTATCATGTTGATTTGAGGGGAGTTGGAAAATGGAGAAGGTGTAGGGTGAGTGGTATAATGACACAACGGGAAAAAACCTACCGGAGGAGAAAAACCTTGTGAGGTCAGTTGGGCACAATGACATTTGGGTGGTGGCGTGGCAAGTTCTCTGATGTGAACCATGTTAATTTCAAATCTTAGGTGTGGCTCTAGGAGTTGTGAGGGTGGAGGTTGTGGTTGTTGAGTGGGTAGTGTGGGAATGGGTGTTGGTGAAGCAGGATCCTCATTAAGAAGGTCGTTGTCATCATCAAAGTTGGTTTTTGGTGGACACAATTGGATAAGGACGATTTTCAAGGCCTTATAATTCTCCACATCATGCCCTGGCACATGATGGTATGCACAAATTTTAGTATCATTAAACCCTTTTGTTATGGGTTTGAGGGGGTTGTAAGTCAGAGTGGCGGTAATGTGATAATAGAGGTCTCAAGGAGGTTGGTTAAAATTTTGGCATAGGACCCTGCTAGTGGATCACAATGGGAAGTGAACGTTGGTTTGGGTGTAGGTGTGGTTGATTATCAAGGAACTATTTTTGGAAGAGTAGGAATGGGTCGAACTATGGGTTTAGGTGCCAGTATGGTTTGAGGTATCGGTCGGGTTTGTTTGGGTAGGGGTAAAATAGATGGATGGGTAAGAGGGTGTGGGGTTGTTTTGACTACCTAGTTGTGAGGTAGTGGGGTTTTGTTTTTGGGTTCGCACCTTCTGGGTAAAGGTGATGTGGGTGTATGAGGTCTAGAGGGAAAAACATATGGAGGAAGAGGGTGAGTTACCCATGGGGATAACGGGGGTGCTGTGAAGGTAGATGATGCGGGTAATGTTTGGGGTGTGAGGGACAATGACTGAAGTGTAGTGGGTAGTGAAGCAATAGCTGAAGGTATTGGAGGTATTGGTGGTAAAGAGATTAGGTGCGGGTATAAGTCATGTTGTGTGCTTGGGTAGGTTAGAGGTTTGTGAGGAAGGAATGGGTTGTTGTGTTATTGGTTTATGGATGGGTGAAGGTTGCTTGACCATGTTGGGCAGTTGAGGTCTTAAGGCAGATGGGACAAGTGCGGGTGTGATTGGTGTGGTCGGGGTATGAGGTCGATGAGTTTGTTTCTTTGGTTTGGGTGTTGGAGTAGGTGTGGTATTGACGTTGGAGGATGTAGCTAAATCCAATTTAATAGGTGGATGAGTAAGGCTGGTGGTTGGGGTGACCCCTAAAGTGGTAATAGGTTTAGTGGAGGCAAATGTTGTAGGTATTAGTTTGGGTTTAGATGTAGGTTGGGTTATGGGTAAGGGTGTGGTGTGAGTGCTAATGGGGTATCATGGAAGGGGTTACGACAGCAGTGGTTGTATTTGGTTTGATGGGTGAAATGTGTTTAGGTAGATAGTAGAGGTATCGGCGAGGATCTCTGCATCTGTGTTGAGACAGGAGTAAGAGGTGCCCCCATAGTAAAGCCCTATCCACATAATCTAAGTGATTGGCCAAACGTGAGAATGACACATTTGTGGGTGGAGTTGGTGAGGACCTAATGGGAATTCCCATAAAATGCATCTTAGAGATGGGGAATTGGCTAGCTTCAACTTTCGTGGGTAAGAGAGCCGAAAGTAGGTCTGTTGGATTTTGGGTAGCTGATGGAGAATGCTCGCCAAGAGGAAAAGGTATCTCAACTGGGTCTATGATGGGTGGAAGAGATGATGGGAGCTCCTCTATAAGTGGAGGGATGGATAGGTGCTCCTTTGTGGGTGGAGGAGGTAGTGGGTGCTTTTCTGTGGGTGGAGGAGGTAATGGGAGCTCCTCTATGGGTGGAGGAGGTACTATAGGTAAAGGTTCTCTAAGTGGTGAAGCTAGGGGTGAGATGGTCTCAATGTTAGTGGAAGACCCCTCCGTAGGTGATGAAGGAGATGAAAGGTGTTCCTCTATTGGTGAAGGAATAGTGGAGGTTGGTTCCAATGTGGAAGGAGGATTTTGCTAGGATTTCCTCTATGGAAGGGATGTGAGGTAATTGAGAGGTGACAGTACCTCGTTAAAGATAGTGTGAACCTCACGGGTATGGGTATTGTGAGTGGATGTCTCACCGGTTTGATTGGATGAAGGGGCATGGTTGGGAAATGGTTTTTTGAAGATTTGTAGATTTTGGTTGGGGGTGGCATTGGGATTATCCACAGTTAACTCACCTTTCTCGAGAATTTCTTGGACAATATTCTTGAAAGTGATGCAGTTGCCGTCACTATGACCCTTTACTTGATGATAGTTACAGAAATCATGTTCTTTATACCATGCGAGCATGGGGAAAGCAGGGTCAAAACTAGTGTGTGGTTTTATGGGTGGAAGGGTGATGGATCCAACTTTGATAAGCTTTTCTAAGATAGAAGAGTAAGGTTCCCAATTGGGGTATATTTTCGCTACTCTTGTCTGAATCAAAAAGTCTGGACAGGTGAGAGATTAGATGAGGGTGTAGCTTGATTTGGTGGATGAGTTGGGTGGGCCTTGAGTACCACTGCGTTATAGTGCCCTTAGCTTTTGAATAATTGGTTTGTGGTTTGGAAGAGGAAGAGGAATCATTTGAATTGAATGCTGAATTCTTATTGTGTAATTGGATTTTATTCTCTTCGATGGCCCGAATCTCTAACTTTCGTGCCATAGTGAATGCCTCATCGAATGTTTGGAAGGTTTGGACCTGCAAGGTCGGGGAGATATGTCTAGTGCAAGCTCGTGTGAAGAGCTCGATGAGTTCAATTTTTGGCAGTTGGAAGGTAAGTTAATTGATCAGGCTGCGCCAACGAGTGACAAAATCTGCGATAGATTCGTCCTCATACTGACATGTGGAATATAGATTGGTCATGGTGACCTTCTTGACGATATTGATAGAGAAATGATCCAAGAAGGTTTGGGCTACCTGATTGAATGAGAATATAGAGTGTTTAGCTAACCCACTATACCAATCTAATGTAGGTCTAGTGAGGGACATGGGAAAAGTTCTCAAAAGTAAGGCATCATCATGAGCGATCAGATAACACCGTTTTTGAACGACTGCAAATGTTGCTGTGGGTCTTCTTTACTATTGAAATGATTGAATTTAGGCATTTCCCAATGCACAGGGTATGAACGGATAGGAATGGATGGGTGAATAGGCTCTTTGCAAATCTTGTCGTAGGTGAGAGTGTCATGCGGGAGCCGGAAACCGATGCCTCAGTGTCTGCATCTTGTCCAACATCAATTTAATTAGGTCATTGGTGGGTTGTGATTATTGGATGCCTCCCGTAGCATGAGGAGGTTGGTTTTGGGCATATAACAAGGGTCATACTCTAGTGTATGGGTCTTCCATGTAGGGTGATGGAGAAGAAGGCAAGTGAAATAGGTGGTACATACTCGGAATGAATAATGGATGAAATAGGATGTTGTTGGTAGTATGTATATGGGGGTGGAAGGGTCGTGGTAACCCTAGTGGCAATAGGGCCTAATGATTGTGGAATGGAAAGAACCACATTTTGAAATGGGGTAGGGGTCACCGACCGGTGGTGGGAATATAGCTACGGGTATGTATGAGACATTAGGGGTAGATGAGGTTGTGTTTGGGGTAGTTCTCGAGGGTATGGTGGATGTAATGGGTGCCACAGAGGTAACAGACATGACATTCATAGTGGGTATAGAACCTAACTGCAAAATGACTGGGGGTAAGGTGGATGTAGGCAGCATGGAGCTAGATGGGGCCGATGTGGAAGTGGGTGCGAGAGTCGGGGGATAGATACGGGCATGTCTTGTATATCAACTGACCCGAGGCATCTCAAGTGGATGAGTGGGAAAGGTAAAACTGCAAGGCGGTAGGGTTCTGGTCAAGGAGTCGTGTAAACTCCTCATCTCCAGTAGTGATAGTAGTAGGCTAGATGGGATCCATGGTTGGTGATAAAATAGAAGGTGGTGAAGGACTAGGTGGGAGTGGTTGGCAACTGGCATGGAATACGAGGGTGCTTGCTTGTCTTCGGGTCAACACCATGTGAACCAAGATTGTTCAGTAGGGGCTTCTCGTAAATGATATGAGAGAATGACAGAATAGGTGAATTTGGTGATAAAAAGTAGATGAAGTAATAAATGGTGGCTGGAATGTGAAACAAGCTAATCGATGCCGGTTAGGGAAAACCGACATCGGATCGGGGGTAACCACTGCCGATCACTGTAGAAAATGGATAGTAAGTAAACAACGAGGTAGAAGGTAAAATCTGATAGGTATGCCAAATTTGAAGATGTTTAAAATGTCAATGGAAAAAAGACAGTGACAGAGACTATGAAAAGTGGAAGAAAGTGAAGTAATATGTCCTTTTGAGTAGATTAGCAAAAGGACCTGGAATTGACGTCGGTTGGGTATAACCGATGGCGGTCAGAGGTAATTGACGATGGTTACTGTGAAATTGAAACAGTGATGAAAGAAAGTGGTTGTGAATTAAAATCTGATGTAGAATCGACCCAAAATTTGGGAAATGATGATGATATGGACCAAGCACACTCAGGTGAAGTTGAAATACACTAGCTATGATGAGGAGTGTGCAAGGATGAACAAGAAAGTGACGAATGTGATCTCTCACCTCAAAACGTAAGCCAAGCAGAAACACTAAGAAAATGAGATCCTAGGAGTGCCTTTTCCCTTATTTTTGTTTAGCTTATGCTATTTAAGGACTGACACATGAATTGTGAAATAGAGTTTTTGGTGAGGATGGCTTCCTACAAAGAAGGAGATCTAAAAGGTGAGGTTTCAGGTATGTTATGGTGGGGGCGGGCTTCACATCTCGAAGTATGACTCGATAAAGCAAAGTGAGCTAGGTGCCCACCGTGTCATGTGATCATGTGATAACCTATAGCTTCTTCCGAGGTAGGATGTTGTTTAAGAATGTATGTATTTTGATTTTTTCTGTGGTTTGGTAAGACTTAGAGAAAGAGAGAAAGATATAAGTGCTTTTCTATGATTTGTTTGTCAACCATCGTTGGTCATGACTTCCAGCAGTATAGGTTACCCTCAATTAATGTGAGCTAATGCAATAAATCGAATAGAATGCGCTTGTTTTCAAACCCAAATAAAAAATGTGGAATTGGATGACACAATAAGATGAAGAGGAAGAGGGATGCTCTTTCACTACAATGCAAAAACATGAAGAAATGATTCTTTTTAATTACACCAAAAGAAAAGTTTCCTTTAGAGCAAGTAGAAAGAAGAGGTGGATTACCAAGGAAGAAAATTAGCGTGCATGCTTTTAGAAGGGAAACAAAAACACAATTTTTTTCTAGGAATGAATGAAATGCAAGGAACCTCGGATGGGTCCCATCGGGTGTGCCAAAATGTTTCACCTTTTTCTTAGATTGTTTCTTTGAAGTGTTGATGAAACAGATAGGGTAACGAGCGTAGGAGGAATACCTGTTTAAATGTCATTTGATGGGTTGTTGCACACGTATGACTTCCGAATCCACATCTAATCGTGAGAGATTCCTTTGGCTAGGAGGAACTACCGTAATGAAAACAAGACTCGTAGAAGGAATTAAACAATATGGGCAAAGTGAATTGCCTAGCGTGAGCTAGATTCGGAAAGTATGATACTTCCTATATGGTTTGTTAGTCCATTGTTTTAAACAATTCAATGTTGTAACAAAGTAAATCCTATTGTTATTTTGAAATGATTTAGGTATCTCACTTAAAAACACAATAAGAAATAGATCTAATCTAACAGGCTAAGCTAGAATAGAATCCAAAGGTCAAATGATTGGTTCGGGTCTCTGCAGTGTCCGATAAAGGTCTCGTGTAGATCACGGGTGAATAAGGGTGAGGTGAAATTACGTGGGTAGGTCTCTGTTCAGGGCTATGTGGGCAAACACAGAGACCGGTGTCAGTTAGGGGTGACCGATGACTGTTAGGTATAACCGGTGCTTAAGTTCATTATGGGATCTGAAAATGTCACAGAACAAGCTAGGATCTCCTTTGTGATTGCACAAAGGACTTTTTTTGGTTGGGACAAGGTATTGGGTGACTGGAGTATGATTTTGTGAGGTTTTAATGGTTATATGGAGGTGAAAATGTGGAGAAGGTCAATAGGGAGCAAGATAAACAATGGATGATAAAATGATGATGAAATGAAATAATTAGGAAAGTATGATGTTGTACTTACTTGGATTTCATTCCTAAAGGCCTATGTGTGAGGTATGGAGGTGTTGATGATGGGTTTGAAGGTTATAAGTGGTCACTAACTGAAAAAAAACTTTTGCATGGGCTACATGTACACTCCTCTTTGCTTGGATAGATCGGATCATGGATGGGATAGGTCATGTAGGAGAAGATGCTCAATCTCCTTCCTTGGACGTGAGTTTTCAATGGAATTTGCTCTTTGAAGATGCGTTATCTCTTTGAGATGTGTTCTTGCTCGTCAACTTTCTCCCAATGTTTTTCAACTTCTTGCCAACTTTGAGAATAAGGTAGTTTAGGGGTTAAAGGGGTAATCGGCGGTCGACTTAACTTAACGGCAATGATTAGGGGTAACCGACGTCGGTCAAGGTGAGATTTCATAGGTTTACTAAACTAGGAGATCCTCCCGATTTCCTTAGATCTCGTGTTGTTATCCCACAGATTAGACCGGGAGCCTTTTGTGAATATGCGGGAATGTGGTTACTGAGGAATGTAGGCATTGATTTTTAGGGTTTGGGTAAGTCTTAGTTAGTTATGGGAACTTGCTAAGAATAGGCCTTAGGTTGAGTTGGCTTGGTGAGGTGTATGTGGGGATATTATTTAAATAACATATTTAAATAATATATATAGTGAGGATAATGCATTAATTAAATTAAATTAATTAAATTAATATTAGTGGGGTAAAGGGGGTCATGGCTAGGTAAATGTAATAAAGGGTGCTTATCGTCGAGGGATAAAAGGGGAGTGTGACCTAATTTTAGTGTCTACATAATGATTAAAGTGACCTTATAGGAGATGTTCAAAGATCTGTGGTTCTTAGAAGATCAACTCAAAGTAGTCACTGCCCTTTGTGAAGGCATCCAGGGTTGTCATTAAGGGTCATTGATCTAGCATGCAACTGTGTAGTCCTTTGCACTTGAATAAAGATGTTTACAAGAAAATTGTGAGGCTCTTGTTTGTTAAATATGAAGTTGACATGTTCCACAAGCTCACAACCTTTTATATTTTGTAAATCCATTGAATATTGAAGAAGGAATTGAGTTTTGAGCCTTCTCGGTTACTCAGTAACTATATATATACCATGATCTAGGGTTTTAAAGAGACAAAAATGCTTCATTCTCAGTCAATAACCAATGATATTAAACCAAACTTGAACAAGATCATTATGGGGATGTTTACAAATGTTTACAAAAGGAAGTTTGTCATTTAAAGTAGTATCAAAGGATAATTAATTGACCGTGATTTGAAAAACCATGCTTAGATTATCAATATGTTGTGTTCTCTTTCTTTCATGGAATTTCTCCAAAAACTAGCCCAAGTTCTTATTGAATCATGTTGGTGGGAGGGAATTCTAGGTCTAAAGGACATATTAGAAGCATGTTTAAATGTTGGAGGTTAAAATATTTGTTGTATTGCCCGCACAGTCATTCTTGACTGTCAACAAAGAAAATTTGTAATATCTCTTCATTCATTTGAAGACTTCAAGTCACGATTCACCTTGAATCATGTTTGAATGAAGAAAATAAATAGAGTGGGGAATTCAAAGGGTTTGAAAAAATGTTTTTATGCTTGGTGTAGGATTTTTCCATAACCTCTGACGGTGAACAAACGGTTCAAGACTTGTCCATGAAGCAATATATATATATATATATATATATATATATATATATATATATATATATATATATATATATATATAAACAACTGAAAATGCTTGAAGGTTTTGTTGATGCTCTGAAAGGTTGAATGAAAGAGCTCGAGGTGGAAGTGCAAGAGCATTCATTGGTTCTATTTTAAAAATAAATGACTCTTGAAGTCTCAAAGAAACTTAAAAGTCTTTTGATGTTTTCATGAGATGATAAACACACAAAATGATTACATCTTTGTTTGAATATGAAAGATGGTATGACTGTTGGAGTCATAAGATCGAAGGGTATATAGAAAGGAGAAGTTTAAAATTTTTGTAGAATGTGAAGAATTATCCGATTCCTTTGTCTATAGACATACACACAATACTTGTGAATTTAAAAATTATGATGTGAGAGTGATTTGGTGAATTCCTTTGGTGATAAAGATATAGAGAACTCAATGATAAAGAAACTACTTTATGAATGACTATGATTGTAGTGTGTAAGAAGAAACAATGAGGTTTAATTGATTGAAGTGAAATGAATAAAATTTTGAATTGAAGAATACAAGAAGTGTTGTGAAAGAGACTTAGATTGAAATATGAAAACAATGCTTAGGATAGCTGTACAAGAATATGAGTGAATGTGAGGGAACAATGTTAGAACATGAGATTGTGTCAAGCTAACTTTTGTTGAATGACACAAAGATCATTGTGAAAGAATGAATGTTTTGAACCAGAATTTCATGTGAATGGATGTGTGAAAAGAAAATTTAAACAAGTCTTAGACTGAGTTGATAAGTAAGAAGATTGATTTTGGTATGTGAAGGCATATGACAGAATTTTGAAGAGTTCAATAGTAAGCTGAGATGGAGAGTGACAAGGCAATAGAGAAAGAGTGCAAATATAGGATCATCATCAGATGTTCAAAGCATAAATTTAAAGAGTGATTAATTCTAATTTTTTAGGTTGAGTTGTAGCTCATTTGTATTAGAAAGTTGTTGCTTTCTTGCAGGTAGTAGCTTGTAGAAGGTCAGTGGTAGCTAGCTAAATCATTCAGGAAGTTGTTGCTTCCTTCACCAAGTTGTAGCTTGAGTGATACTGAGGTTGTAGCCTCAAGAGTTGAGTTGTAGCTCAACAAATAATTGTAACCTTTTGCCACATAGTGCACTGGTTCAGTGGGTTTTCTCCTATTTGGGTTTCCCACTTAAAATTTCTTGTCTCTTGTGTATGTGTGTTGATGATTGCTCTCTTTTGAATTGTTTTTCAGATTAAGTGGTTGAGTTTGTGATTAGTAAAAGTTGAATTGAACACTGATTCACCCCCTTAGTGTTCCAGTTTATACAAATTTCTTGGGGAAGATATACATACTTTCTTAGATCATCACAATTTTTAGCAATTTACAAATCGATTTTCACAATAGAGGCACAATCCTCCAACAAGAAAAATACATTCTATCTCTATTTCATACACCAAACAAATATGGAGATAATATGGTACAACTCGGGACAACATAGATCAAACCATTTGTAGTGGTGTATAATTCAAGAAGCAATCATGGAAGGAGAGTGACACTAGACCTCTCTCCCCAACACTCTTTCTGTCATGACATGAGATCACCAAAAAAACTCACACTTGGCGTGATATTGCATAAAAAAATTGTTCTTGGAGTGAAATAACCTAAAAACTCACTCTTGGCGTGAGATATCCCAGAAAACTTTCTCTTATACATTATATTCGGGACATATATCTATCCTTTTAAACTTATGATCATTAGGTGCACACTTTCCTTTTACTACTTTTACACACATTTACATACTTTTATTTACAAAGTTTTCATAATACATGACTTTGATTACTCTTTCTCTTTTTTTGCAGGTCTATCCTTAATACACAACAATAAGTAACCCTACATCAAGCACAATAACATGTAAAACATGGTACAACACAATACACTTCACCCCTAGGGTCACTTCCTCTTTCTTAGCTTCCACGCTTCATTTTATCACTCCACGCTTTCACTTGTCTCTTCGGCACATTATCGCCATCACATTCTACATGGTTATCAGGTACACATCTCTTATCTACTTTATGTTATCGAGTATTCACTCAAAAACATAAAGTGGGGGCAAATGTAGACACAAAATCACACACTTGGGTACATTTATAGGTCCTAAAAGCATACTTGCATTCATATGATTCCTAAGCGAGAAAACTAGTAATTGACAACTATCTTTGGCCTCTTTGTTTTGTTTCTTGTCTTCTTTCTAGTCTTTTACACCCTATATCCTAGTTGGTATTTCTATTGTTTATATTTTATGACTTTGGACACCAGCACCCAACTAAGACACTAATGTCCTTGTCCCCTCACAGGCACCCCTGACCTCTTTCCACTTTACTCGCTCTTTTTGGGATTCTTTTATATTTTAGGCATCTTATTTTCTTATGGGCCGACCTTCCAGTTGTCAATTACAAAATTTAACCAAGGGAATCATATAAATATAAAGATATGTGACCAAAATAAAGGACCAAACTCTAAGAATCTATTATCATCACCTAAGGTTGCATCTAAAGGCATCTAAGAGCATCAAAGACATCCATATAACATCCATTCAAGGGACAAGGGACTACATTTTATGCATACACTACATAGGAAGGGGAAGTTCATTATTCCATCCACACATCTATCTACATTGGTACATCTAGCTATTGCCCACTATCAAGTGCACTTGCATAAGGGCATCCTAGGGCACGATTCTATCATACACTCACAAGAATTACATGGAGTCTGATATGTAGTGCAACACTTGGTCATAAGTTCACTTAGTTAGGTGACCACCTAGGTTGGTTCAACTCCCCATATTGCATCTTTCTTTTTTTGGGATTTGATGTAGTTTGAGGGTTTTACAGGTGAACATATCTTTGTAGGTTATAGGAACACTCAACGATCATATTACGACATGCAATTGACCAACAATGAATATCAACAACAATTGTGTGACACCTGAAAAATCAGGTTTTGACCATTTGTGGAGTCATGGGCACCCAACATCGACTCTAGTTCGAGACACCCTTGACCTAATCCATGCGCCCTAGTCTAACCTCATCAGATAGCTTCAAAATTTATGGTGTGCGGTTGTGATGGTATACCCTTCATGTTCATCAATTTTCCAATCTAGATCAGTTCAAGAAAATTCTAAAATCAACCAAGTTCTTTACTCTCTCTTTCACTTAGGGTTTCATATTTCATTAGTTTATTGCTTGTGTCACATTTGTACTTTAGCATTTATTTATCATACTTGACTCTGCAATTAAGATTTAACATTAATTCTATTTTTGTTAAATCAATATGCTTTATGGCTTTATTTGGGATTTAAGGCCTTTATGTGATGTAATAGGGTATGGCCTCTACTATTTCCCCCACTTTTACTAATAACTAAAAAACATTAAACAAAGAAAGAGAGTTATAGGATGTGGATTAACAAGGAAGAAAACTTTAAAACCAACTGCATTACATTGTCAATGGATATGCGAGTCTTATTGATTTGAAATTTTCATGAATCCTCATCAACAATATTGGCCATGTGCTCATGAGGGAGGAGAAATTTTTCCTCAAGGGATAATTGAGGGAGTTTTGTGTACAATTGTCAATCTCAAGGACTATTGGGAAAATAGTGGGTTATAGATTGTGAATTGGTATGGAAGAAAATTAAAAATTGATTGCATTACATTGTCAATGGATATTTGAGTCTTATTTATGTGAACTAAATCCATGAATACTCATGAATAATGTTGGCCACATGCTCTTGACGGAAGGAGAAATTTTTCCTCAAGGTATCATTGAGGTAGTTTTGTGCACAATTTTCAACCTCAAGGACTATTGGGAAAAAAGGTCGATTATAGTTCCATCCTATAACTACTAACATTGCTGCTACACGAAATGAAAATAGAAATAATTATTTCAATGGTTATATTATTCGCTGCATTGTTAATAAAAAATGAAACAATATAACAATATATTGTGGATTGACATGGAAGACAATTTAAAAATTAATTGCATTACATTGTCGTATGTATGTGTGAGTCTTATTGATTTGAACTAAATCCATGGATACATATCAATAATGTTGGTTACACAATCTTGAGGGAGGAGAAATTTTTCCTTAAGGAAAAATTGAGGGAGTTTTATGTACAATTTTTAGCTCGAGCACTCGTATATCAACTTTTTTGTTCACATGCTTTCCAAGTCTACCTTTTTTTGCATTGGTAATTCCCACTTGAGATACCCAAAATAAATTTTCCTAACACAAGGTCTATTGTTTAGCACCTTAGATTGATGTTCATGTAGGTGAGATATTCTTAAATATTTGGTTAGGCTCTGTGAAACTAATAAAGTTTCCACAACGACAATTTATCAAATTACAGGGATATTTATGTCATAGCTAGAATAATATCCACCTTATCAAGTAGAGATGTTCCATGAATCAATAAAAATTTGGGTCCATTCTTCATGAACATAGTAAGTGACATCTTGTGCTACAACGATTTCACTTTTTGTGAATCTATTTCATTCCCTTTTAAGATTTAGTGTGTTTCTAATTAACATACATAAAAAGGATGAAATAATATAGTAGTGGTTATCCTGATTTAATTAAATTCCAACATTAATTCCCAAATCAGATTGATACTTTAAAAAGTGAATATTAACCAAGAAATTATCAAAACACAAAGGAGAGATTGCACTTAGCTGATTTTGTGTGGATTTGAGGGATTCTGAGTGATTTGGATGTAAGAACATGTTGATTTGGAACTAAGAATTCTTTGTTACGAGAACTGGTACCTGAGAGTGGATCTTGTCAAAAATGTATAAATAGGTCAAGACCATTCATACGGTTCACGACCCTACCCGTACGGTTTTGGCGTTGCTTAGATTATGGGTATGTAACTTATTGAGTGCTTCACCTACCTATAAATGACAATCAATGTATGTTTATCTTCTTTAATTAGCTTAAGAATGGATTTGTAAATGCGGATCAAACCCTCAAACCCTCATAGTGCAAGACAAAGTTCCTACAAAAAAATATTTGGTGGTTTTGGGCACCCCTATGTACTATCAATGTCACCACTACTTTGAAGAGGGATAAAACCACACGTCTTTCTCCTAGTATGTGATATTTACCATAGTGTAAGAAAAAATTGATCCTAAGGACATTTTGAGGCTTTAGATATTCCCTAAATCTCCCTAAACCATTACAAAATAGTAGAGGATTCTAATATCTTTCCAACGGTACCAAGAATCTTGGAAACAAAGATAATGAGCTCGAGATATCATTGGTCAAATTTCAAAGTAGAGAGGGTCAACTAGCCGGATTAGGCGATGACACATGGCAAAAAATGAAGATTGATCAAAATGGTTAAAATTTGTTTAGGAACGTCGATCTTTGACACTTGGGATTAAAAAGGTGTGCCCCCACTATTTATTGGTTGGGGGCCCTCAACCAAGTTTGGCACACTCTTTTCATGAAGGTGTGCCTTTGCGGTGAGTTTGATATTTCGCCACATGGTGGGTCCTCAGAGCCACCATGTGGTCTGCTACCACTATTTACATTACATTGAGCCAACTCGGTTTCCCTTGGCAAGTTATTATATTATAGGGTGAGTTGTTTATTCACAACTTAGTGAGTTAAACAACTAAATCACCTCGTATTTACATTGGATAGGTGAGTTGCATTCACTATGAGCGAGTCCCATTACTCTTTACAACCACAACGTGGCTTATCAACATTGCTCATGCTTATGCGTTACAAAACATCCACTTTGTGGCATTTGATACAATGCCACTATAGACCCGACCATGCCACATTCAACATGGCGGAGACCACTATAGACCATTGCTTATCCTTACCAACTCGGTGATGAGCGTTACTGAGTTTAGTAGGCTTGGTTCACACCTCACCACCCATGTTTCAATTTGGTGATTCCAAACTCGGCCACCCTCGTGGTGTATAAACCTTGCCACCTCAAACTATGCCTCATGCAACCATTCAACGTGGCAATTAAAATCGATTGACTATTCAACTCGGCACGACCACATTACAACTTGACAAAAGTGGTCTTGAGACCGATATTAACCCTTACCGCAAATTTTTAAACATTGCCTACACTTTCGCGCCATGCATATGGGACAAATCCCATAATGGAAAAACATAAAGAGTGGGCGGTGGGCAAGGGGTTCAAACCCTTGACCCACTACATTCTAGAATTGGCCATAGCCATTACACCACATGAGCTCGGTGAGTTATGTAGTGAGCTCACAACTATTTAAGGAGGTGTTCATGCAGACCATGATATGGGCGGTTTTGAGAAATCCTCAATTTTGAAGCCTTTGGAGGTCAAACCAGACTTTAAGCGAGAACTAGAGAGTTGCTCCAAATTCGAGAGATTATCATTCTAGTGTTTTTAACTTTTCCTTGAAGCATCTTTATTTTTCCATTATAGGGTTTTTTGGCTCATTTACATGGAGAATTCTTGTGAGAAGATGTGTAAAGCCAAAAATGGATTTGGGGATGGTATTATGATTGTTTGTAGAGTCTTTAGATCAATATCAACTCTTATTATAGGTCATTGTGATCTATTTATCATTTTGGAAGGGTAATTGTACTGAAATGATTTTACAATAGATCGATTCATTTTTTTGTGAATATGAAGATCGGCCTACCTAGGTGAACTTCGTTATCAATTTGTATCATTTTATCGTTGATTTGATTCTGGTTTTTGATTTATTTCCACACCTAATCAAAATTTGCACATTAAAATAAATTACAACATATTTTCTTTAAATTGGTTAAAATGAAGACTTGGAATGATTTGAAGTGCTAATTGACGTGGGTGTGAAACTCATTTTTAAAATCATATTTGTGAAATAATTTTGAACTAGATTTCATTGATGATTTGGATCGAGTTCAATTAATTATATTTTAGAAAACTGATAAATTTTAATATTCGAGTAAACATTATTTTAGTAGAAATAATTTGTGCTATGTTTATGGATCATTTTGGTATCAAAGTTGGTTGATGCGGTGGTTACTTCAATTATATTTGTATACCAATTTGTGATTTGCTAATCCCATCAATGCAGACTATTTGGCTTGATCTTCTTACTTGGTAGTTTTGTAGTATTTTGGGGGATCAGTTGGTTTGTAGGTAATCATGGGGAAAACATTAAAGAGGGAGAGACTAGAAAGGGCTTGATAACATCAATAGATAAGTTCAGGAAGAAAATGCGTACCTATAATTCAATCTCTATTCCCTCAAAGAGCAAGTTGATCGGTTGAAAACAAAGCTAGCATCAAAGGATGAGCTCTTGATTAGTTTGCAGTGTGGTGATAAGAATAAGAAATTGCACTCTACTTATACTATAGATGAAAAGACCATGATAGAATGCATTGTAAGTTTCTCACCACATGAATCTTCTTCTTCCTCCCATTCGGTTTCAAATTTAGGTAATGATGTCTTTGGTTTGTTTGAAAATCATACTAGAGGCATTGGATCCAAATTGTTATTTAAGATGGGTTTTGATGGAAGAGGTCTTGGAAAAGATAGTCAAGGCATTGCTAACCCAATACATGTTGAGGATCATCCTCATTTTTCAGGATTGGGTTTTACTAGTGTGGGAAAGGATATTGGAGAATTCTCCAAGCACCTCATGGGAGATAAGCACAAAGCCAAATGAATACCCCACTAGTCTTGCAGGTAGATTCGGTGCAGGAATTAGATGTTTCATCATAGGATGAATTTGGTAAAAATTATAGAGATGAGGTAATGAGATACCACCTCCTCTTTCTTACAAACCTTTGCATTCTAAGAAGAAATTTTGTAAAACTTCTGATCCACTCTTTCAGTTTGAAAAGTTTGGATTTGATATTTAGAAAATGATGGATGCCTTTCCTTGTATGTTTTATGGGATGCATAACCATTATGTTACTAGATGTTGGAAGAGAAGGACTTTGTTGAAGAAGTTGTTGCCATTCGTTAAGAACCGGGAAAATAAGAAAGACCAATCTCTTCATTTAGGAGTGAGAAAGATAAGAAGAATTCCTCTGTTACTAGGAATTTTTGTGCCCCTTGTCATGACAATGGACATCGGGTGAACATTTGTCGAAAATTCATCCATCTCGCCATCAGTGTAGTGGAAAACCAAAGATGGAGTATAGACTTATTTCAAAGGTAAATGAAGTTTCAAATCTACCATCAATTGATGTTATAACCTTAGATCAAGTGATACTGTAGATGAAAATCATTGGCATGGGTTGGTAAACAATTTTCAACTTTATATTACATAGCTCTTGATTGTTTATAGCATGTAATTAATTCAGGGCTTGTGTTATGGGATTCCAGTTGTTTGTTGAATGGAATTGTTTCCCATTTAGATTTGAATGGTTTTGGAGTTCATATTTTGTGAGAAAAGTTGGGGGATAGGTTTACCATACTCAATTGGTTTTCTTACTTTGGAAAATTTGATTGATACTCCATTTACATATCCTTATTTTAGCTTTGAGTTTCTGGTACAGTTGGGTACAACTCATGTTTTAACTTGGGAGATTTCTAACAATAGTATGCAAGTTCAGTGGGCATGGTTGAAATGTCTATTTTTGGAAACTTGCATTTCAGTATCTGTTGTTGATTTTATTGTGCAAAGTATGGATGCTTGTAAGACCCATTTTGGGCACCATTTTGTTTTTGTAATTAACTTACAAACTTATTGTATCCATACCGAGATGTTTACACATTTTCTAAGTCCCTCATTTTGGGAATTTATTGTAACTATCCTTTGTGGTTACAATTAGGGTGTATGTTGATTACACTAACAAATTGGTTTATAGAGTGTACTGGTGATATTTTCACTTGATGGTAGTTCACTATTTTGGGTATTTTAGCTTTGTGCAGATAATTTATTTCTATCCTATTTACAATGCATATTGTGGGGATAGATTATTTTCACTGGTAGTTCACTTGATTCAGTTTTTGTCTATTTTTGGCATGTTTATTTTGGATCATATTGGTGACAGTTTTTAGTGTTTTATAGTTTCACATGGACAGTGGACACTAGCCTATTGTGGGCATTTTAGATGTCTTTTATACTAATCTATTTTGGTGGAATTATATTTTCAGTGATTGGCCATATCACAGAGTATCAGTTGGACACTTAATTTTTATTGTTGAATGGGTGTTTTTATCTGATCAATTATTTATGATGGCATCACAGTGGGATGACAGTCTACATGATTCAGTTAGGTATTCACCTATTACTTGGGAATTGGTTTGTATTTTTATACCTGATCTAAGCTATTTGCAAAATTTGACAAGGTCACAAAGTATTAGTGAACATTTCCTTTTTGTGGCTTATGATTGTATATTTTGACTGATCAATTTTTTATGAATAACTACTCAACATTTGCATCAATTAACCCATATTGTTATAACATGGTGTCATGTATGTGTTTGTGAGATGTAGGAAGGGGATTGACAATTTTGGTGGGTGAAAATAACTTTTGTGGACAAAAATCCTTCTTAGTGGGGAGGTATGACTGGAGGACATTTTAAGGCTTTGGATATTCCCTAAATCTCCTAAACCATTACAAAATGATAGAGCATTATGATATCTTTCCAATGGTACCAAGAACACTGGAAATAAAGATTGTGAGCTTGAGATATCACTTTGGTCAAAGTTCAAGCTAGAGAGGGTCAATTGGTTAGTCATGTAGTGACGCGTGGCAAAAAAAGAAGATTGATCAAAACACTTAATTTTTTTGGAATGACCGTCTTCGACACTCGGGATCAAAAAGGTGAGCCCCACTATTTTCTAGATGGGAGCCCTCAGCTAGGTTTGGAACACTATTTTCATGGATGGGTTCCTTTGCCACCGAGTTTGATATTTTGCCACATGGTGGGTCCTCAGGCCACCACGTGGCTGCCAACACTATTTACATTACATTGAGCCAACTTGGTTTTCCCTCGACAAGTTATTATATTACGGGGTGAGCTATCTATTCACAAATTGGAAAGTTAACTAGCTAACTTGGTTCATATTTTCATTAGATGGGTGAGTTGAATTCACTACGAGAGACTCACATTACTCTCCATGGCCATAACGTGGCTTATCAACATTGCTCGAGCTAATACGTTGCACAACAACCACTTTGTAGCATTTTATACAATTCCCGCTTTTGACCGACCATGCCACATTCAATGTGGTAGACCAATATAGCCCACCACCTATCCTTACCAACTTGGCGATGGGAATTGCAAGTTTAACGAGATCGATTTACACCTCACCACCCATGTTTCAACCGACGGTTCTAAACTCGGCCACCCTCATGGCGTATAAACCTTGCCACCTCAAACTATGCATCACATCCATTCCATATGAAAATTTAAATTGACAGACCATTCAACTTGACATGACCATGTTACAACTCGGAAAAAGTGGTCTTCAAACCGATATTAATCCTCACCGCCACGTTTTTAAATGTTGCCTACATTTTTCACGCTATGCATATGGGACAAATCCCATAATGGAAAAATATAAAGAGTGGGTGGTGGGTAAGGGGTTTGAACCGTTGACTCACCATGTCCTAAAATTGGCCATAACCGTTATACCACATGAGTTCGACGAGTTACGTAGTGATCTTGCAACTATTTAAGGAGGTGTTCATGCGTACGTGATATGGGTTAGTTTTAGATAATTTTGAAAAATCATCAATTTTGAAGCCTTTGGAGGTCAAACAAGACTTTGAGAAGAGCTAGAGAGTTACTCTAAATTTAGAGCCAATCATTTTGGTGTTTTTACTTTTCCTTGAAGCATCTTTATTTTTCCATTGTAGGGGTTTTTTTCTAGCTCATTTGCATAGAGAACACTAGTGGGAAGACTTGTAGAGCCCTTTGAAGGATTTGGGGATGGTATTTTGATTGTTTGTAGTCTTTAGATCAATATCAGCTCTTATTGTAGGTCAGTGTGATCTATTTATCATTTTGGAAGGGTAATTTTACTTCAAATGATTTTATAATAGATCGATTCACGTTTTTGTGAATCCAGAGATGTAGCCCAACTGGGTGAACTCCGTTATCAATTTGTGTCATTTTATCACTAATTTAATTGTATTTTTTGATTTTAATTCCATACTTAATCAGTCATTTTTAATCAGATTTTACATTAAAATTATTTACGACATATTTTTGTTAAATTAGTTAAAATGAAGTCTTGGAATGATTCAAGTGCTTCGACATGGGTGTGAAAATCATTTTAAAAATCGAGTTTTGAAATAATTTTTAATCAAATTTCATTGCCGATTTGGATTAGTTTCAATTAATTATATTTTGTGAAAGTGATAAATTTTAATATCGAGGTAAACATTATTTTAGAAGAAGTAATTTCTTCCATATTTACGGATCACAACTTGACAAACATGCTTTAGTAATACCTTACTTAAGTTTCACACTTGCTAAAAATACTTGGGAAGGGTCACTTTGTGTGCTTTTGGAGAGAAGATGGAGGCTCCTAGACCTAGTGGGAGAATTCAAACCTATAAAGAGTTCAAATCTAATGGATTTACATCAATTACTTCATTGTTTAGGGAGTAATAATTGTATTTAGTGCTTTCTTTAACATGAGGAGAACATAAAGTTTTAGGACCCTAAATAAGGTATGATTGACTTGCTTATATAGGCTTCTAATGTTTGTTATGTCATAAAAGGATCACCAAGAGGGAATATTATTCCATATGAAGACAATAGAATTAAAAATTTGGACCTAAAACAGGTCGGTTCAAAACCATATAATAGGTTTAAAATTGACATGTGTCAATCCGACTGAAATCTACAATTTTGACCAAGAGGGGAAAATGACAATTTTTCTTTTTAGGTTAGAGGATGGATGTATTTAAATGCATTTTATGCTATAAAACCTTAGGAAATGATGACATAAAGGTGTGAAAAGATAAGAAAGTAGTCAAAGAGCTACCAAAATGTGCTAAACAAGAGCCAAAAGGGTGTATTTGTGTATGTAAGTGTGCAATGTCAAGACCAACAATGTTAAAGGATAGATTTCCAAATTTGAGTGTCTACATACACTTGATGGCAGGGAACAAGGAAATGTTATTTCCTTTCCAATCTCAATGAGGTTTCCTTTTGATATTATTGTGATTTAACAAAATTTAAATCTAGGTAAGGACACTATTGATCAAATAGATATAACAATATTTAAGCAATATATAGTTGTAAAAATACAAGAAAAAGTGATAAACATAACATAAAGAATGATTCAACTTGCATCCACAAGTCTTAACTGATTATAGACTAGAGATTGATCTAAAAGGGTGTATTACGGATTACATAAGCTCTAATTTAACTACTAGAATGTGATGATCTCACGAGACAAAAGTTCCCAAAAAGGGACATGGTTTTCAGTGCTAGTATGCATTGGGTGCTAGCATATGTAAAATAACTTTGGTTACTGGTTCTTTTTGTGTCACTTCTTATTCACTATAGGTCATGTTGGGTTTCTTACAATTCTACTCGAGTCACACATGTATCTCAAAAGAAACCATATATACCTACAAAATACTCAAGTGCACATTAGATGAATAAAAAATGCATATGATTGAGTCGGATGACCTTGGCCTTTGCCCCAATGTGATTATTATCGAGTGCTACACTATATTCTAGACTCAATGTAGTTATGGTGTGTGTGTGTGTGTGTGTGTGTGTGTGTGTGTGTGTGTTATTGGAACTATGTCCCTTAAGATAGGTTTCCCTAGTGCTAGTGGAAAAAAGAATATTAGGCTCAACTACTTTGTCCCAATACAAAATGTGTGGTATGGAGTTCAAAATAGCTCCCCCTATGTAGTGAATAACACAACCCTTTGATATAGTAGATAGAAAATATTATCTCCTTGTAATAGTGTGTGCCTCTTGAAATGCTTGGCCTCCATTAATGAGGTTAAATAAGACATGTATATTTGATTCCTTCACTCAAGGTTTTTCATTAACAAGTAAAAGGCCAACCTAGGGTGAAAGACAAGAAAGAAGTAGCATTTGAAAAATTAGAGAAAAGAGAAAGTGGGCGAAACACCCAAAGAGGAAAATAACACCTCGGTGCTCTGTCCTTAATGGGTGGTTCGTATATGGTGCTTAAAAGGTAAAATAGTGAAATTAGAGCTGAGAAAGATGTCGGCTAGTATGAAAAACTGTAAGGTGTAAGTCTAGAAATAACAAACAATAAAGATAAGAAAGATAAAAGCAATGTCAAAGTAAAACAAGTGTTGTTAATGACTAGTTATATTACTTAGGAATCATGCATATAAATGAAATATTTAGAGGCTACATGTACATAGTAAGTACATATTGTTAAAATATAATATCCAACTAATATATGAATTGATTGAATTGTTGATGATTTTCTATGGTGCACAAATTCACTTCAAACTAGTTTTATCTATGATGCGTAAAGTCACTTCAAACTAGTTTTGTCTATGATGCACAAAGTCACTTCAAACTAGTTTTTCTATGATGCACAAAGTCACTTCAAATTAGTTTTGTCAATGATGCACAAAGTCACTTTAAACTAGTTTTGATGATCTATTTTATTTAATTTAAGCTTATAAATGCATCATCTACTTATTGAGGCTTTGTTGAAATACTTATAAATACATGTGTTCCTTTGTACTTACCGAGAGTTTGTAAAATACCTCTAAATACATATGTTTTTAAGATTTATTTGAAATGCTAATACATACACATTGGACTAAAACATTTTTCAAAAAATATAAAAACATGTCTACCTTGCTTATTGAGTCATTTCTCTAATACCTCAAAATGCATGTCTCGCTTTCTTTCTTTAAGACTTTTTACACAACACATAGACCAGTAAATGTGTTCCTTACTCTCTAGTTTCATCTCAATCTTCTATCCACCCAATATTCAAAGATCCTTTGTGCTCGGATATTCTTACTTCCAATGTTCAACATTTTCATTTGCAGAAGTAAAGTTGGTTTTAGAGCTCACAAAATTAGTAGTGGGAGCATAGAATGTGAACAAGTGGTTACAATTAGACAACCAAGGGTCTTAAAAGAAGGCACCTTTGAAATAATGAAAATGTGATTAAAAAAAATTGTAGTTAGTCTTCCATTGTGATTATAACTCATGTTGCTGATTATCAAAATAGTTAAAAGTTATTTGTTGTTCCTAGATATCCCTTTGTTTTGGTGATCTATTTTGAACTTATGATTAATGATGTTGGTTTTATTACAACATCTTCATTTTATATTATCTGTGTATTGGTTTAATGTAATGGCACATTTTTCTCATAGGTTAGAGCACACCACAAGAATGTGGGATCAAATTCGAGGCCTTACGATTTAGAACCCAAACAAGGGTTTATTTACATTTAGAGATCTAAAGTGGAAAAGTTTTCTTAACATCAACAACGATGATTTATGGGTTACATGGATAAAGAGTAATAGATTGGAGGAATTTGTGAAAGGAGAATAAAATAGGAAGTTATACCCAACCAAATTTCATGTTTCACATCAAAAAAACATATGTCACTTATTCCTAATAAGAAAATACAAATTAACAATACTTTGGAATATGTGATGTAAGTAGCCTCTCCTTTTAAATATTGAGTGTGTATGGACACATTTTTAATCGTGTTTGAGTGTGCATGTGCTAAAAATTTGAATATTTATATACATGTATTGGTGTTCACATGGGCTCGAGGAATTCCATAAAATTTATGTCATGTCACAAGACACATCCTTATTTATGAAGAAGGTAAAAGGTGGTTGAACAAGCCAAAAAAATATTAGATGTGGTTATCAGTGTCATTTCAACACCGATAGAATTGTCAATAAACTCTATCAAGTGTTGTTCACCTAAAATCATATAAAACATGTTGATAGTGAATGCAATCATTATCATGGCCATGAATATGAATAGTTAAAAGGGAAGAAATGTTTTTCACTCCTTTTATTAGCCCACAACTTAATGAGTGGGTTCATAGGTTGTTTTATTAGGTATGTATGTTGATGTTATCCACCTTAAGCACCATGAGATGGTACATGAGAAGGTATTATTATTGAATGGTGAAATATAATGGGATGATTTCCTAAGAAGAGATGACATATTTAATAAAGAATCAAATTAAGGAGCTGCAATATGTGTTTAACCCCAATGATGCAGAAAGTGTTTGGGAGTGGACTCTAGAAAATCCGAGAAGTGGTTTTTCTATCAAGGATATAATAATTAAGGTACTAATGAGGATGGGAAAATCCCATTCATATTAGGCATCCAACTCCCACAATAGTTGGATTGGCTGTTTAGATTTGGAAACAATAGTTTATTGGAAATGTATTCAACATTTAGAACAAATGGAATGAAGGTATGCTTTTAATTCTTGCAATACTAGTAGTTGATACTTCATTTATTGAACTTAGAAGTTGAATTTTTGTTATATATTTTGGTGCAATTTCAATTGTACACGTTGCGGTGTTTGATTCCAAACACCAAGGGCTACTTATAGCATGGGTGATTATGTCTAGGTCATGTACTAGTGACATCACCCAATGGATGCAATTACTTCAGAAAAGAGTACACTTGAAAAATATTGAATGGAAAAAAAAACATCTTCCGATTAAGCAATTCTTGAATAAAATAAATTCCTAAGTCTAATTGTAATGTAATAGTAAATGAATAAGTGATCGAGTACAAAATTGACCCAAGAAAGAGAAGCTAGCAAATATTAAGCCCTAGTTGAAAAATGAAAGGAGAAAACACTTAGCTGATTTTGATGCGATGACGAAACTATGCCAATCGTGAAAGTAGCTAGAATTGGAAATCGAGTGTCACAATCGAGAACAAGTAAAATGCAAAGATATTGGAGCATGCTAGACCGTGAGGTGCTTATGGAGGGTTAGGGGTGCCTAGGGAACCGTATAATTATTACGGGCACTCGTGAATTGCTCGGGATTTTAGAAAACTAGATTTGCAGGGTCACAAGATGTTCACTTGTCCTTCGCTTCTTGTCACTAGTATGTCGCACCAAGTCGCATATATCACTTGTAACCTAAAATGAAGAAATGACCTACAAAGCCCTCAAAATTGCATCAAATTCCAAAAAGAAAATAATACAAATGAGGGGTCAGACTATCCTCAACTATCAAATAAGTGATCTTACGGACCGAGCACGTTTTGCACTACATTTTAGACCAAACATATTTCTATGTGTGTGTGTGAAGATATTGTGCCCTAGGTGGCTCTTATGCATGTCACACTTGATATCGAGAAAATATCTATATGTAAGAAATCTAAGTAGATGTTCTCATGAAAAAATGAAATTCCCCTCATATGAAGTGTATGAAGAAATATCAGTCCTTTGCCGTTGTGTGTGGATTCTAGATGAATGCTTGAGTGCTCTTATAATGGCCTTTGAATGCAACCTTAGGTGATGATAGCTAATGCTTAGTGCTTGGTCCTTTATTATGATCACATAACTTTATATTTATATGATTCCCTTACTTAAGTTTTGTAATTAACTTAAAAGGTTGAATAGTAAAATGATAAGATTCCCAAACAAAGCTAGAAAGGACCCAAAAGATGTGAAAAAGGTAAAAACAGGATGGGGGTGCCTAGAGGGGATGGGGGCACTTGGCGCTAGTATCTTGTTTGGGAGGTGGTGTTCGAGAATGATAAATGCCGAAGTATAAGAAGACATACTTGGGAAAGAATGTGTGTAAGACCAATAAAGATAACAAAAAACAAGAAAAGATGGCCAAAGACATGGGTTGATTAGTACTTTTATTACTTAATAATTATATGAATAGTAGTATGTGATCATGACTAGATAGATACCTAAAGTTTGTGATTTAGTGTCTACACCTTCATGGTAGACAATGAAAATGTGGAGATCAAAGTAATAAGGTAGGTGTTGATTATGTTGCATATGCACAACACAATTATAATGATTATGTTGTAAAGTCTTACTAGCTTGTCTTATGTAGGGAAACATTTGACTATGAGGTGTACTTATGCAACTGACATGTATAATGTGCATGGTTGAAGAATTTGATAGCCAAAGTGAGAGAAGATGATATAAAGTGAGATATGTTCAAAAACATTTATACATTATGCATAGTTTTCTTGATGAAGAGATGACTAACATGGATGTAATTTTTTTGTAGAAGTATCATTGCACACAACCCAAATTTTTTGAATATTGGGAGGAATGTTGGCTCCATAGGGTTGTAATGTGATTGAGGTGTTTTCATACCCTCAAAAATGTTAGGAAAGAAACTAATGTAGCCAAAGAAACATATCATTAAAATCTAAAAATCCATTGCTTGAGTACAACTCACATTGCTACACATCAAAGGGTAGATTTGTTAGTTCAACAACTAACCATAAGTGTTTGTATATATTACTAATGGCTACAAATAAGAAAGAAAAATGACTTTTACATGAACCTCAAAGTTGAAAATATTGAAAATATTTCATGGGTTAAGGATTTAAAAATTTCAAAATACCATATCAGCTTGCACACCTCGACAATTGTATTGCATGGGTGCAAATCCAGAAAGATGATACATTGCATTATCAGGTGTATAATGTAACACCACTAATGTCAATGTGCAATTGTCCATTTTCTATTCCAAGCCTACACATGTAAACATGTAATTAAGGTGGGGATGATGTGAGAGAGATGAGGATTCAATGGAATTCATGACATGAGGGATGGTGTTAGCTACTCCATCAATAATAATGATACATAAGCGAATATAAAGTTTTATCCCTTTTTAATTTTCTATGTTTGGTATTTTATTCCCAATCTCAAGTGGCTGATTTGTTTTCAATACATGAGGTGTGGAAAATAGTCTGAAAAATCCAAATGAAAGTGATGTTTGTATGGATATTGGAGGCTCACCAGATGTAGATATGGCTAATAATTTAAGGCATAAATCCATTCATAATCATTTTCATTTTTTCCTATCAACATTTATCACGGGACGTATTTTCATATACAAATGGATCATTGTTATTGGAATATGTCATGATTTCTTATGAATACATAGAGCATGGAAAATGGATCAAAAAATGCAAATGAAAGAGAATCTCAAATGGATATTGGAGGTGCTTAGGATGTACACATGGATAATAATGTAAGGCATCATTCCATTTATAATCATTTTCCATTTTACTTGTGAGGGCATTTGTAACATGATGTTTTTCTTGTATTAATAGATCATGCTTGATGGGATAGAGGATGAACTAGAAGTGTCGAAAAGGAGAGATCATGAGATATTTTATAATTTCCTTGCAAAATCAATTAGCGGTGGGGTACTATATTTCTTGGAGAAGTGTATGGAAGATGTTTACAACAAGGTCAAGAGTAGGGAATTATCAAATACACTTGGGTTGCAACACCCAATGGCTCAACCTTTCCAACAAGTGCAAGATGGCCATGGAAACACCCTTCATAGAGAAAAGGACTTCATATAATTGATGAATCGAAGAAGACAACCTACCATGTCACAAGAGAAATCCCTCTTTCAAAACCCCCCTAAGAATCACAAATGAAAAATGTGGAATGAGGATCTAAACAGGGCAACCAAACATGACGAGAGAGAATTAATGGAGACAAATCAACTTGAGTGTTGTTGACATGTGTTTGTTGAGTTTTCATTGATGCAAAAGCTACATTAATGACAAATCAGGATGAAGGAGAGCTAAAGGATGAGTGTGACAAGGTAGGATAGGACAAGGCTTGAGAACACCTAGTTGAGACTCAAATTCTTGAGTAGCTAGTGATTAGAAGAGGCATAGTGGTAATGTGAGTAAATGTCAAGAAGATATCCTAGATGTTTTATCAGGAATATAATGAGGTAATAAGGTCAGAATGATGGATACAAGGATGCGTGATTGGAATTAGTGTGACTAGCTCGGTTTGCAGGCCTAAACCTTAGGCCTAGTTAACAAAATGGCCTGAAATAGTGGAATAAAGGCATGAGGAAGATGGAGAAGCATAGTAGAGGCATGAGAAATATGAATAAATCATGTTAAAGCATACACATGGAGAAAACATGACAAATTCATAAGGTTTGAAGAGAAACTAGCTCAATTGGGCCTATTTCAAGGACCTAGGATGGATGTATGAAACAAACTAGGCTATAACATAGTAGGAAAGACATGAGAATTCTATAGGTACATTGTAAAAATCTCTCAAATCATGTTACAAGTCATAAATCAGCTATTGGAGGCATGTTTAAGGTCCAATCTATGATTTTCCTTGAGGACAAACATGTTTACCATGCACAAATGAGATTGGAAAAGAAGGTACATGTGCATTTATGAGAAAATAAGCCTTGGGACATGTGAAGGGACCTATCATAGTGATGTGGTCCAAATTTTAGGGAAAAATATAGAATAGTTTTGAGTTATGAAGGTTTTAGTAGCATCGATCTCTTAGAACGCTCTTACCTACCTTAAGGGTTAACTTTGAAGACTTTAAAGGAATGTAAAAATTATACATGGTACCTTAAGCCTTTCACTAGTGATAGGGAATGGAATTAAGAGTAATTTAAATGTGGAATGAATTATAATGGTGGTCTTAGCTCTATGAATGAATCTTAACAAGTAAAAACTGCTCCAAACCCTCTCTAAACCCTCATACTATAGTGATGGAAGAAAAATTAAGTGTTTAGTCATCAAATCATCTAGGGAAGCCAATGTGAAGACTTAGGCATGTTAAGAACTCCTTCTAGTACATTGAAACATTGGTGGCATGTTCCAAATCAACTTGTAAGGTACAATCGCACCTATTTTGAAGAAAATTGGTTATGCAATCATGAATGGAAGAGTTACATATGAAAATCTTCATGTGGAAGCATGTACGGTAAGTGCACTTTGTGAACATAAAAAAATATAGGTATGTTTAGTGAATATTTGTAGTGAAAAAGAAAATCTATGTCACCTACCATTAAAAGGTAAACAAGCCAAAAACTAGTCACGGTGTATGTATGTGTAGACACAAAATCATGCACTTTGAGTCATTATTTAGTCTTAGTCTCATACTACTATTCATATGGTTATCAAGTGAAAAGAGTAATAATTAACATGTGTCTTTGACCATTGTTGCATTACTTTATATCATTATTTTAGATCTTACACTGTACTTTTCTGATTTGTACTTTTATAATACATTTTTCCTATTTTTGATCGGAGTGCCATGGGCACCCGTTCCCCTCAGGTGCCTTGATCCTCTTTGTACTTTCCTCTCACTTTTTAGGCACTTTCTAGCCATTTTAGCTTCTTATATTTTTGGTGGTCAGCCTTTTTGGGGTTAATTATGAAATTAAAGCAAGATAACCATATAAATATAAAGTTATGTGACCATAATGAGGACCAAACACTAAGCACTTACTATCACCACCTAAGGTTGCATCCATAAAAGAAATCTATAGCTATATTTGCATCCATCTAGCTTCATCATAAGGCACACAAGGCCGGTTCATTTGCATCACACTCAATAGGAGGGATTGTATTATTTCCATGCACACATTTACTACATTCTACATGTAGTTATTTTCTCGCTACTTCACAAAGTGTGACTAGCACAAGAGTAGCCTAGGGCACAATTGTACATACACATCTAGAACTACATTGGGTTTGAGATATAGTACAATGCTCAGTGATAAATCCATCCATTTGGAAGTAGAGGACAATATGACCCCTTCATATGCATCTTTCATTTTTAGGGTTTTGATGATTTGTCTAGGGTTTTACAGGTGATTCTTACATTACAGGTTTACTAGTGCTTCAACGATCACACAATGACATTCACGCAACATGAAGAAAACACAAGAGAACATACAATGATACTATAGAGGAGGTTTCCTATCTATTTCTGAGACCGGGGTGCTTAGATCTCGGACCGAGGTCACCCAAGGGTGCCCCTATCCCTTTCTAGGCTCCCTAGTCTATCCAAATAGTCCAAATCTGCATCTTCTCGAGCTATTGTGTGACAATTTTCTCCTCATGTTCCCTTGGTCTATAATGCGACATAGTCTCGCGACATCTTTTAATAAGCCAAGGCTTTCTTAACCCTCTTTCACATTAGGGTTTAACATTTCATTAATTAGATTGCTTGGGTACCATTTTAGTATTTTATTAATTCATTTATTCAATTATTTTTGTTCTATAACATTAGATTACACTAAAATATTTACATTTTAGTTAATATTTTTGTGAACCCGACGCTTGACACCACCTTCCATTTAGGGCTCTCTTTCTCTTCTTTAATATGGCTCAATCTTCTAAAGATTTTATTGAATCTCATCTTAAATCCATTAATGATCATATCACTGAGCATCCTCAAGATTTAGAATTACTTTTATATGCTGCTCGTGAGGAAGCTACAAACTTTACGGAGCTTAATGTGTCTTCCACTATTCCCACCACAGTCGTTACCCAACCGCTTGCTTCTACTCTTCCACTATCTCTACCATTCTTGTTTCTATCCCTACTCCTACTAATCACTATACCCCACCTCTTGTTTCTCATACACGACAACCTCCTTCCGTTGACACTCAAGATCTAGCCTCCCTTTATCAAGACCTTTAAGCAAAAATTCATCAATTATGGCAGGCTACTTCTCATGTGTCTCCATATTTAGATTCCACTCTATTATTACATACTCCATTCACACAAACTATATCCACTTATCCACTTCCACCAAAATTCATTACCCCTAAACTATGTACTTTCAATGGCCATGATGACCCACAAGAGAACCTCTGAGCATTCCATGTGGCTTTTCTATATTTTGTGGATGATCACATTCTCCTAGTTAAGCTATTTCCTCGTAGCCTTCATGATTATGCGATGCATTAGTTTTACGACCTACTTGTCTATTTGGTAACCTCTTTCACACATCTAGTGATGATTTTATCACTCACTTCTCTATCAATATCATCTGTAAGATCTCATATGCCTAATGTGCACAAATTAAACAAGGATCTAATGAAAACTTAGAAAATTATGTTTTGAGATACAAAACAACTTATCCAAGATGTCAAATGTTCTTGCGGACTCTGAGCTTTAGGATTTATTCATCCGAGTCTACTACCACCCCTCAAAGAAAATGTAATCTTTGAGTACTCTCCTTCATTTTATTAACTCTTCATACCCTCAAGCTTCACAAAACCAAGATTTTATCCATCGAGTAAGCTTAAGTATTAGGAACAAACATCATCATCTGCATGATTTCAAAGCAATTCAACATTTAAACCTTCTACCACAAAACCTACTGACATAAAATTAGTGTCAATTCGGTAGCTACTACTAAATATGTTCAATCATAACCACCTCAACGTATAATAAATTTTTTTCCTATTTCCCACAACTTCTATCACAACAAATTCTTAAAAGCAATCTTATCATGCTTCCTCCACCACTTGAATTAGATCCATCACGACCAAAGGGAAAAAAAAAATACAATGTAAAATTTCAATCCGATTATCACCACTGTGTGGGGCACTCTACAAATAGGTGTCTAAAACTCCATGCCATCATCCAAGATCTTATTGATAACAAAAATATTAAATTTCCGAGAGGCTACATAATCTGAACCCATCAACAACAATCGTAAGCTCAAAATATTCAAGAACCCACCTCCACAACATGATAAGAAACCTGCCTGATTCCGTAGATAATCATACATATCGCGTAGTACCTCCGCCTACATCAGGGGATATCGATTTATTAGTTTCTAACACCAACATTTCTTCATATATTATTTCTTTCTTTGATCATAATTACCATTCCACTTTCTCTTCTAACCACTTTCACATTATTGTCTCTATCAAGCGGTTCCCATGAATAATACTAATGGTTGATCTATCCTAGCCCATCAACACATGTTCTATTCCACTTCTTGATGTTATCGAGTTTTCCACATTTAGAAATATATTATATGATGAATAATTCATATGGAGTTTTCAAACTTTGCATTGCAGTTGGTCCTCTAACTATGCTTGTACCCTTTCTTATGGATCTAACGGTTGACGTGTGTGACACAATCTTAGGTCTTAACTAGATTCATAGGTCATAGTATATCATTTCCATGAATCATTTGTATCTAAAGTTCATTCATAACAATCAAGTTATTTCTATCAATGGTGTGCCTCCATCTACCCCATGGTCTGCTCTCCTCACATAGTCATCAATGCATCACCTACTCCCTCTAGTGTGTCACGGATTCTAGAGCCTAAAGCTCCATTTGTTCCTAGATCACCTACTCATATACAACCTACATGGTCTCATTGCTATGCTAGTCCCACACACCAATATAGGCCCCTTCCTAGGATGGTTACTGCATCTAGACATAGGTCTCCACCTTGCTTCATTCCACGCGGTGTTCATCACCAATGCGTTATGATTTACACAGTCTTCATCACCTACACATTTTATTACACCACACCATCTGTAGTACATTCATCCATCACATGCACATAGACTTCAATCACTTGCACATCGACTATCTACTATTCCACCACTACTAGAGCATGGTCATACACTTTCATCACCACCAACATCGGATGAGGGACCTTCATCCTTCACTTTCATTGGATAGTTCATTCAATCACACACACTTGGGGGAATTACACTTACCTCTTCTGCCCCCCTCCTACTAGTACATTTTTTATCCTAGCATACACATATTCATCTACACCTTAGCATCGTCATTACCTAATGACACACTCTTGTGCTTCGAGTTCACACTTGGATTTTGAGGTCATTATCTACACATGAACCCCACACACTGCACAATAGACACTACACATCACACATCTTCACACATATTATATACATACATCCTACATCCTTCATCTTACATCTCACATCTTACATCTACTATGCTACACATCTTAGGTTATCTACGCATCTTGTATTACATCTCACACACTCTACTTCACACATTACAAATTTTTACATATTTTTTTCTACGCGCAGTAACAAACAAACGATGATGCACTCTAGTCTCATGATCTATCTTTGGAATGTTGAGGGTATACATCACAAATGGAACTCATCACCCTTACATGCTCATCATTTAATGTTTTCTCATGTAACATACCTACATTAAGTGATATACAATTTAGGCTATGTTGGTACCCAAATCGGTCATCTCTTTGTAGCTAAGGTAACATCAACCAAATGTTTAGAACATGATAGATCTAGTTCAATGTCGTTTTATAGCCGAGGAAGGATCTTATCATCTCTTTATTACTTAAGCTCGAAGGAGTCGGGTAACACCATGCTTTGAGGGTATGACCTACCCTCCTACTTTAGGCTCGCCTTTAGCGGGAGATAGGACCCGTCCGTAGTCTATAATTGCGAGAGGAATGGATGTATCAAAAATATTTGGCACTCTTTTGTGAAATACTTGAGAAACAAATTTGGGAAGACATGGTCAATTCAGCAAAGGCTAACTCTCACAAGTTGTCACTTCTAGACAAGTATAGACATATTCTAACCAAATCTTAGACTACTAAAGACAAGTAAGGAACTAACTTTCTTTGGCATTTTGTTGGCTTTAATGAGACAAGCATGGGAAATTTTAGTAGGATTAGTTAGTTTTGGGCGTATTTGATTTGGGGAATTAAACAAGATAAAGTTGATTATACCAGATTCCACAGAAAATTCAACAAATGTTAGGATATCTACCAAATACAAGACAAAGAAACCTCAAAATAGCTCACAATGATCCTTCAACAGAAGATGTATGCTTATGGAATCCCAAGAACGCATAGTTTCACACAATATTTAAAGGTTTAAACACAAAATCTCATGTTGAAGATTTAATAAAACATCAGAGATTCACAATTTTTCATGCCTAAGATACACTTGAAGGCTTACAAGCAACATTTAACAGATTGGTGACATAGTGATTTTAAAATTGTTTATTGCACAAATGAAATGAAAGCTCTTCTCAACAGTGCAATTTCAATTTCCAAAATGCTACCAAAATGATAAAGTTATGTGTGACTTACAGGATCCCTAAAATAATATTACAATAGGAGCATGGATAACTATTTTACGGTATATCATCTTGACGACAGATACAAAAATGCTCATGATTAACACCATTAATTCAAGACTCATCAAATTTATCAACAAGGGAAAGTAAATCTATAGTCTCAATGCTTGTCAATGGCTGGACACTTGCAACCATCTTGACATGATTAAATTTGAAGGCATAAAGAAAATAACAGGTTTCTCAGATAAGCTCTTGGAAAAATGGTTTTTCTCTCATCTCTCTCTTTTCTTTGAACAATTATTAGAAAATTTTAACCCCCTTTTACGAGAGTGTTCTCATTGCCTTTATACAATTCCATCCCTATTTTCTTTTCAATTACCCCCAAAAATGTGGATATTTCAAAAGTATATTCTTCTTTTACAAAATGCCAGTGTATCAATGATACTTTTATGAAAATACTTTATTTGGCCTTCCAGTGTAAAGAGTATGATCCTTCTTCATTTTTCTCTTGTCATATATGATTAGGATATCATGTCCTTTGCTTGTGACTAATGATTTCATAATTCCTTCCACTTGGTGATTGGATGGTTGCTTCTAATATCTTTTGAGCACTCCCAAGTGACTTGAATTAATCAGACACTTTTCATCTACTATCCGAAGATACATCTTGGGTGTTGTGCATTCCTTCTTACATCTTCTTGGTTTAATTATCCCACATGGATCTTGTCAAATCCAGTGAATTCATCAATCATGCTTATTCCGGATTCACTTCAACTTTTAAATTTTCCTCGTGTGGGCCAAAAATGATCTTATTTTATCTAGTGGAAATGATTTCTTTCAATTCAATCAGTCTGTGCCACTTCTACTATAAAACCTAATTTTATCCCTTCAACAAGATGCATTTCTATTCTTATCCTGTAAGTGAGGAAAATTTTCACAATTTTTACCAATGACATGGTGAAAGTACTTATGGAAAATAGTTTGAAGGAAATCTTGTTAGAATATTTGAATCAAATCTTCGACCTGCATGGTCATGATGAGGCTTTCGTTAGGGCTTTGTTTGACATAAAATGTGCAGGAGACACCAGAGGACCCTTGACTTATCAGCAGGTCTGGATCACACTCCTCCTAAGGATGATCAGAATCAACATTGTTTTCCCATCCTTTTAATCCATGTATTTTCATCTCTTTCGGTGGGAACACTAGAAAATCAAGACCGAAGATTCTGGATTGAAAGGAGGCCTCAAGTGTTTGGGAAAAATGATTTTCAGTCTCCCTTTTTATGTGATGAAGAATTTGTGTTGAAGGAGATCCCTTAGGAATCCTATGTGCTGTATAAAAAGTCTTCCATTGATACAATGCCCATCATTTCTAACAAAATAATTGAACAAGAGTGAAGGATTATTTTTCGGAAAAGGCAGCGAGCAGTGCAATTAGAACCACTCATAGAGCCAATACCAAATTTATAGAAAAAAGGGGCGAGTCAAGCTCCCAACCCCCAATTATAATTTCTTATGGAGAAGAAGAGATGTCCTTATCTGCTCACCACTCTAGAGTGGAAATTTATTCTTACCAGGGGACAACAGGGCGCTTTTTTCATTTAGTCATCCAATCATTCAATGTATTGTGCTCCTTTGTCGAGCATGAGTTTTGGGACCTCGGTCAGTTCCTTTTACAAGAGAAGGCCCTGCCCACACAAGGAGATGGGAAGATGGATCTAGCTCAAGACTTCGTAACCCGCCTAAACCGCTAGGTGCATTTGAGCTCTTCCAATTACTCTATACTTTCCCTCTCTAACCTTCACAAGGGGAAAGGGAAAAAACATTCTTCATAGGTGATTTAGATCTTTTATCTTGGGTGTCTTCCTATTAGAAGAAAATTGAGCTAGAAAAGATTATGAAAAATACCAAAATGACTCTTAGTTCTTTGTCGGGCATGGGCATGTCCCGGGATCTAGCAGGTCTGTTATATTTGTTCGAGATGACATAGGGCTCAAATGAATTCATGTTGAGGAAGAAAAATATGTTGAAAAACTTTCCCCAACCGGGAGGAAGCTATGAAGGATTGAAGGGTCTTTGAGCATTATGTTTTTCCTTTATGCCTTTGCTTTCAATTATGTAAATGAAACCTTTTACCATGGGCTGGGGCCCCTATAGAATCCCCATTTTTAATTATATCTGAGATTGCTTTAAAGTGATGTTACATCTCATTTTTCATTTTTTACATGTAATTATTTTATGTTCCTTCATTAAGGACTCTCTATCTTAGTATTAACACTGGTAATGAAAAGAAACCACCACTGTGCATTCAATGGTTCTTAATCATGCCCTTTGCCTCATCCTCTTAGTGTATTGCATTATTTCAAACCTCTGCAGCTCATCCAGAAGAGACGACCTATTTCATGGTGATTCACAACCCTCGTCAAACTACCTTCTTAGTTCGAAACACTATCCTTGAGTTGCATGGCTCTGAACATCAATTCACAGGATTTTTTTCCTTCCACGGGCCTTTCATTTTTCTAAATTGCACCTAGGCAACATGTGGAAACATCTACACGCTCCCCATTTCTTTCAGTTTTTAGCTTACTAGGACTTCCCTACCATGCATAAGCCACATGGTGGATTCTCACAACTTGGGGGCTGACTTGCTATACCTTTTCAAAGGTGTGTCGGGAAACACATGGAAACTCTTCCTTTATTCCATGAGGACTTTCCTTTTAGTGGTTTTGAATTTTGTCTTTGACCATCTGATGAGTTTATATAAATTTTTTGCAACATGTAATTCATACTTGGGACAAGTGAGATAACATTTAAAAAGGAAGAAAGTTAGAAGGATTTTCCAATGATGGCATACCTTTATGATACTCAACCATAAAATAGGATTTTCACAACACGGAGACCGGATTCGGATGATCCGAGTTGGGCCACATTCTAACTGCGTTTGAAGACATGTATAAGCCTTCAGAAGACGCATTTGCATTACTGTCAAAGATTACTCACTTGAATAAAGAGGCCAATGAAACCATGCATGATTTTATTCCTGTTTCAATTCACTGATTAATCATGTGCCACTTGCCATGTTGCCAACACCAGAAAATCAAAAGTGTTTCTTTGTGAACGCCATGAGCTCAAGATTAAGTTTCTTACTCTTACAAGAACAAATCACTACCATGGTCCTCGCTTAAGTTGTGGCCATTCGGATAGAAGACAACTTGCTTATATTTGGTGAGTTAAAACGAGAGCCATCTAAACCTAAGGCTTCAACTCCTTCTCAAGCCACTTCATCAGATCGACATTCCAAAAATGGCAAACAACTTACTCGCATTAAAGAAGTAATTAGCTCAAGCTTCATCTACCACTCCGTATTGGGATATCCCATGGAGGAACTTCACTCCCAATAATGCCCCACAAAGGCCGCGTTTTCCTGTTGCTACTCCAAGGTTAGCACTTGAGGCCCCTTTGGTTAATGCCCTGGTCAAGATCGAAGAAGAGGAGAAAAATTATGAAGAACCTTCATTGCAAGGTGAAGATGATCAAGATGTCGGTGAACCGACTGGTGACTCTACAATTGGGTATATGGAATTTGAAGATGAGGAATCTGATGAAGAGGAAGGTACCCAAGGGTATGCAAGTAGATAGTCATATGCTATTTTCACCGCTCACAAGGAAAAGAAGCAGAAGTTGCTGTCAAGATACAAAAAGAGAAGGTTGTGTCAAACACGCCTCCAATAATTGCTAAAAGAGGTAATCCTCTTCCTGCTCAACCTCCTATTAAACCTTTTACGAAGAAATATTTTCCTCCCATCTCTCCTCCAAATCAGCCTTCTTCTGTTTCCATAAAGACTAGTAACCCTACCCTACCATCACGAAATGAAGGACTCATTCCTTCGTCAACACAACCCTTGGTCGCATTCGACATAGTCGATCATGCTAAAAAGACCAAGATTCAAATGTTTGAAGCTGAGTATCTTCAGTCTAACCCCGAGTAGCTTGTAAGATTAACCAAATATATCCAAATCCAAGCTGCCGTCCCCTCTCTAGTCTCCCCAAAAGGAATCCTTTCCACTCCTCCCGCATCTCGCATAAATGTTGCCTCGACTTCCGCATTAGGCAAAATTGAACCTTTTTATCTCTCCCTCCTAATCAATGGTCACAAACTAAGCAACTGCATAATTGATTCTGGGGCTTCCGATAATGTCATGCCAGGTAAAGGTCGCTCATGCTTTAGGCCTCACCCTTACCAAGCCTTTCGGCTAGATGTTACTCCATGGAAACCAAACAGGTTCCATTAATTGGTTAGATCAAAGACACACAGTTCGCATTTGCAACGTTCCCAGAGAAAAGGGTAAAGATGACCATCCTCATTGTTGATATCCCAACAACATATGGAATTCTACTAGGGAGAAGCTTTTGCAGAGAAGTTGGTGGAGAGATTCACATGGACTGGTCCAAAGCCAGAATCCCTATCAAAGGTGTAATGCAGACATTGGAGCCTGAATCAAAAAAGAAGTACTTGGTCACCAACTCTGATGACCCCAAATCCTAAATTCTCTTTGAATTCTTAGGGATGGGAACTACTTCTTATCCACTGAGTCTGATAAAATGGACGTTCTCATCCAGGAGGAGGACCTTAACAAGATATGGACACTACAGTTTGATGGTAGTTGTGCAACAAGTGGATGTGGTAGTTGGAGCCATCCTGATATCTCTTGAAGAAGAGATTTTCCCTCTTTCTTTCAAATTGTAGTTTTTCAATACAAACAATATTGCTGAGTATGAATCTTTGTTACTTGGTATGTAAGCTGTAAAGGAAAGAGGAATCAAGAATCTAAAAGCACAGGGTGATGCCAAACTGATTGTCAACTAGATAAAAGGAGTGTACCAAGTGAAGAATGATAGACTTAGGCACTACCACAACACAGTATGGGACAACATTGAGGAATTTGACACTTTCTCAATAAAATCCATTCCAAGAGCTCAAAATGACATGGCCGATTCATTGGCCATCTCAGCGTCTCTTATGCTCCCTCACCCAGGGTTGAAAACAGACACATATACCATTGAGGTAGTCTTTCGCCCAAGTGTGCCAGATAATTCTCAGCACTGGCAGGTATTCAACGATGACAATCAACTTGTTGCTTTTCTAGAAAAAGCTGATAATTTCAATGAGCTTCATTTTGAGGGATCTACTTCTGCATGCCGTGAATCTATCACTAGTCAAGCAAATGAATCAAAAGAAGGCGATGGCATATGTCAGCTCAAGGGAAATAAAATTCCAAAGGGTTTAGTCTCTCTGGAATGATTGTTTGACAAACATGATCATTTTGTCAAGAAGAAGTGACAAGATGATCCTAACTCCTCTCCAGAGACCGAATCTGTCAACCTGGGTACTGTAGAACATCCACAGTTTGTGAACATCGGGAAATGTTGTACACCTGAGGAAAAGCGGAAGTTTGTCAAATTTCTAAAGAAGTATATGGACATATTAGCATGGTATTATGCAGATCTAAAGTCTTTCAAGCCTAATGACGTTCAACATGACATCCCATTAAACAACAATGTCAAACCCTTTCACCAGAAATAGAGGCATTAAAATCCCAAGATCTCGGGTACCATCCAGGGAGAAAATACTAGAAAATGCTGGATGTGAGAATCATCTTTCCTATCCATCATAGTACTTGGGTCGCGAACATTGTGCCGTATGAAATAAGAATGGCAAGACATGCATATGTGTAGATTTTCGCAATCTGAATTAGGCATCCTTGAAGGACAATTACCCGCTCCCCATAATGGATCAGGTTCTGCAGGTAGTAACCGGTTCAAAGATGTTGTCCATGCTTGATGGTTTTGGGCTACAATCAGATTGAAGTCTCTGAAGACCAATTCAAAACAACATTCACTACTCCCTAGGGAACATTCACCTACAGCAGGATGCCTTTTAGCTTGACCAATGCTGGTGCCACCTTTCAACGAGCAATGGACTTTGTATTCAAAGGTATGATGGGAAAGGTCATCGTAGTTTATTTAGATGACTTAAATATGTTCTCAAAAAATTGAAGTGATCATTGTGATCATTTGGAGCAAGTATTGATTAGATGCCGAGAACATGGGATTTCCCTAAATCTGAAAAAGTCTATTTTCGAGGCACCGAAGGAAAGTTATTGGGACATGTTGTCAGTAAGGAAGGAACAAAGATAGATGTCGAAAGGGTTAAGGCTATTCAAAACCTTACCTTACCCACGAGCAAGACCGTTGTTCACTCCTTCTTCGGAAAGGTGAATTTTCTTAGACGCTTTGTTCCGACTTTGCTGAAAAGACTCATCACATATCAAATATGATGAAAGGGTTACAAAATTTCTGGTGGAGCAAAGAAGGAAAGACATCATTCGAGGATATAAAAGCCTCTGTTGCTCATGCACCCATCCTGGTATGTCCTGACTTCTCCAAGGATTTTATCATGTACAGTTATGCATTTGCGCATACTGTATCAGCCATCTTAATGTAGAAGAACTCTGAGGATGTTGAATCCCCAATCATGTTCATGAGCTCCCCTCTCAAGCTTCATGAATTGAAGATGTCTCAGTTAGAAAAGCATGCCTTCACCATTGTCAAAGTAGTCAAGAACTTCCGGTACTACATCCTAAACTCTCATATGGTAGTGCTGGTTCCTGACATGGCAGTTAAGTCTATCCTAACTCAATAGGAGTTAGGAAGCTTATGAGGGAATTAGATCGCAAAGGTCCAAGAGTATGATCTAGACATAAAACCAACCAAGCTAGTAAGAGGCAAGGGCCTATGTCAGCTTATGGCTGAAAACAAAGATTCAGAGGTCCCTGAAGAGAAGGTTGATTGCATCGACGGAGCGCAGGGTCAGCTTAAGAAAGTAGATTCTCTACCTATGGTTCTATTTGTTGCGACTAGCGATGAATGGTATTCAGACATCGCTTTCTTTCTCACTTATGGTGAGTTTCCAACTCATCTAACTTCAAAGGAGAAGTGGATTGTAAAGCTCAGGGTAGCTAGATATGTCATATGGGATGACGGTTTATACAAGCGCGGGATTGATGGGATCTTCTTGCGATGCGTTGACAAACCGCAGCAGATCAAATTACTTGAAATTTTTCATGACTCGGCCTGTGGCAGCCACTTCTCCTCATCTGTAACAACACATAAGATCATTCGGGCTAGGTACTACTGGCCAACGCTATTTCAGGATACAACCACCTGGGTAGCAAAATGTGAGCTCTACCAATAGTTTGTTGGAAAACCAAAATTGGCTACTTTTCCCCTCAGGCCCATCATTATTGACAAACCATTCAGGAAATGGGGAATTGACTTTATCGGAGCACTACATCCCCAATCAAGTGCCGGACATAGTTATGTCCTAATAGCAATAGATTACTTCACCAAATGGGTGGAGGCCATACCTGTTAAGAATGTAACCTCGAAGTTGTTTGCAACTTCATCAAAGAAAATATCATCGTTAGATTTGGCATCCCACACAAGATCATTGCTGATAATGCTTCCAACTTCTCTTCATGGGAAGTTACCGGTTTTACCATGGATACTGGAATAACTTTGGCACATGCCTCAGATTATTACCCCTAGGAAATGGTCAGGCAGAATCTAGTAATAAGAACCTAGTGACCATCATACGGAAGCTAGTCAATGAGAATCAACGGTCATGGCACAAGTCATTATATGATGCTTTGTGGGTAGACCGTATTACTCCAAAGAGGTCTCTCGGTATGTCACCTTTTCAAGTGTTATATGGAATCAACACTAAACTCCCCATTTCCGCATGAAACTCCCTGCTCTACGCTTGGCATGAGTGATCGAAGATGAAACTTTCCAGAATTCTCTTGAAAAGAGGATCATGTATCTAAAAGAACTTGAAGAAAAAGGGTAAGGGTGGTTGACAGGATCACTGAACATCAGAATAAAGTCAAAAGACTATTCGATAAAAAGGCCAAGCAGAGGGATTTCTAGGTGGGAGATCTTGTCCTTTTATGGGACAAGTGAAGAGAGCCAAAGGGCATGCACGGGAAATTTTACTCTCTTTGGAGAGGGCCTTTCAAGATCAAGCAACTCAACGGAGAGAATAACTTTTATCTCTCATATCCGACGGAATCGAGCTCTCACTCCCCTATAGCGGGAAACATCTCAAAATATTAAGGAAGTAGAGCTTGCTCTCTTCTTTGTACAATTTTCTTTAGTTGTGTGTTTGTTTTTGTCGTGTGTTTGCTTTCTATTGGTTGTGTTTTTTCCTTTCTTTTTTCGTCACCCTTGTTTTTGACTTTGTAACCCAATGGATAGGCACATGTAGATCGGGATTCTCTACCCTTAAGCTTCACTCAAAGTTAGTCCCCAGAAAGAGCCAGCTGTTATCTTGTAAAATTGACAAGGGCAATTTTACAGGTAACCATACCAAAATTTCTGTTTTGGTCCCCCGTTGAGGTCTCTTAGCGTTCGGAATGGCATAAAATCCCTTTTCGAGAAAATCTAGTTTTTAGAACTTGGTCATTTTCAACCTTTTGGGTTGGGCGTAGTTTTCATTCATGTTACATCAACCAACACTACAAAATTAATGGGGGAATGTTAGGTTAATTTATGCATTATATTACCTTAAAGTAATTAATTATTTATTAAGGTAATTAGTTTATATATTGTTATATAGTTTTATAACAATATTTGTCATTTTATATCGTATTGTTTATTTGTTGCATTATTGTTGCAACAATATATTTGTTTTAATTGTTTCATTATGCTTCCTAGATGATATTTTGGAAGCTTATGTAATCAAGGCTTATTGTTGCACCTATGCAACATATTTCATTGTTTGTATTCATTGTCCAATATCTATAAATATTGCAGCCTGCACCATTGTACTTGATTTTGATAATTAATAAAATAACATGGACTTTCGTCCCCTTTTATAGCACGAAAGATTTTTTCACTCTAACGAGGAAAAATCATGTTTTTACATGAAGGTTTATTTCAACTCAGCTCCACCGCAATGATTTCTTGAAAAAAGCAATGGCCTTTCGTTTCCCTCATTTTTTTGTAATTACTCAAATGCGATGGTATTTTCGGATACTAAAGAGAAAATTTGAAAAATATTCTAATAATCGGGGCCTCACTAAGACAGAGGCATTTTTAATGCCTCTTTGAACCCAATGAAATATTGGATAACTTCATCCTCCCATTTAATAATTTGATCCTTCCTCAACATCTTCATGATAGTGATAGTCATTTCCACAAAATTGGAAATGAATCTTCTTATGAAATTGATTTGGCTGAAAAACGATTGAATACCTTTCTTTTTCTTAAGGATATGAAATTTCCCAATAGCTTCCACTCTCTCAGGGTCAATCATGACCCCTTCCTTTGATACGATATGCCCCAACAATTTGGCCTTCTAAACCCCAAAATGACAATTTTTAGGATTCAATGAGATACTGTATTCCCTGCACCTCTGTAACATCTTTTCCAAATGCTGCAAATGATCATCCCTTTTTCTTGAAAATACTCTCACATCATCCTGGTAAAGAGATATAAAATCACTTATATATCTGGTGAATGCCACATCCATAGCTCTTTGAAAAGTGGCACCAGCATTCATCAAACCAAATGGCATTCTCACGTACACATAGGTACCCTAAGGAGTGGTGAAAGTAGTTTTGATTATTCCAATTGCTTCCCAACCACTTGATAATATCCACGAGAATCCATCTAATGTAGAAGATAGTTCTAACCTAATGATTAGTTGCAACATATTATCCATGTTAGGCAACGGATAATTATCTTTCATTGAGTCCTTATTCAAATTTCTAAAATCTACATAGAGTCTTATATGCCCATTATTTTTCTAATTGGTACTAAATTTTCCACCCAAGAAGAATATCTCAGTAGGTTGTATAATACCTCCATCCCTGATTTTCTTGAGTTCTTCTTACATTTTCAGGGATAAGAGAGGATTAATTGGCCTCTGTTTTTGTCTGAATGGCTTGGCATTAGGTTCTAAAGGTATTTCATGTTGGAAAAGATCCTCCATATATGCCTTCAATTCTGAATATGACCATGCCAAGCAATCCTGGTACCTTTTTAACAACTAGACATATGACTGATTTTCTTCTTTACTCAGGTTATTGCCTAACCATATTTTTCTAGGTTTACCATCAGTCCCCAAGTTATGTTCCTCCACATCTCTTGAGGTTGACATATGCCTATTAACAATGTGGTCAACATTATCAAAGTTTGACTCTAATGCAACCAAACCTCTTGGAATATTATTGGTTTTTAATTGAATAATGTCTTTGCCAAATAGAGTCTCTTTACCCTCATAAACACAAAAAATCGGTTCCTAGTCCATATTTTGATTTATAAATTCTGCTTCATTTTGTAGAAACCTCTGAACCTGGGCATCATCTTCAAAAGCTTGCCAATGTTTGACATTTTCGAGGGGACAAATCGTTTTGTCAATACTTCTATATCATACTCACGAGTAAGGATACATTGTACAATTTTCAAATATGGATCCCAATATTACCAACATGTCTATAGGAGTATTCTACTTTCTATTGTGGTATATTATATTGAAATAATCAAACATTTCAATAAAATCCCAAATTACACGCTTATACTGTTTCATTATTTGATTTTTGGTTGCATACGATTTCCTAACTTGCTTGACTACCAATTATGAATCTTCTTTGACAACCAGATATTTGATATTGTACCTCCAAGAAATCCTCAAGCCTAAAATCAGTGCTTCATATTGTGCAATATTGTTAGTGTATTCAAACTTAAGTTTAAAGGAAAACTTGAAAGTCTCATGATTTGGGGACACAAGGAAAAATTTGACACCATTCCATAAATTAGAACAAGCTCCATCAAACATTAAAGTCCAAGGGATGCCCAGTTGCTCTGGATACTTAGATTTATCTAAACCTTTCTCATCGAAATCAACATAACCCACAAAATTACCAACATCCACATAAGTATAAAACACCTCATAGGATGCGTTCTTAGGATCCTCAATCTGATGCAACATTGTTTTCCCTCCACACAGTTTAACAAGGCCTGCTTCTATTGGTATAGTCACATATGAAAAATCCATATGTACAATCCCTCCAACACTAGCAACCCATTTCCTTGACAACAACATTCCCCATTTAGTAGGACAATCCATAATGACTACATTCATGGTTAAACACTTGCCCAGTTAAGTTGCCAATTGCACTACCAATCCTTTGACATACCAAATCATCGATACTTCTCTTGAATCCATAACTATGTACTTTCCAAAAGCTCACTTGTTATTTTGATATTCAATTCATTCATCACTTCAAGGGGCATCACATTACAAGAGGCCCCTGAATCAAACATGCAGTTGTGCACTAACCTATCTTTTATGATCAAATTAGTATAAAAAGGGTCAACATCAAGTTGGGATTCAACAAGAGAAGTTCCCAAATATACCTTAGGTGGTTCTCCCAAATCTTCTAATACTTGAGGTACTTCCAATCTGTAATGACATGGGAGTATCCACATTATTCACATTTTTACATGAGGGTAGTGCATCCTCTTTGAACCCCAAGTACTCAAATGCTCTTTTTCTATGTTCATGGATCCAAAGTAATTCAACAATAGGAACTGTGACTTTTATCTAACTCAAAATATGGGCAATATCACATGGGACATATTTGGGTAAGATCGTGTTAGGAGGAAGAGTAACAGTTCCTTCTGGTGGTACAAGACTTTTTACATTTTGGGCATGAACTGGGGTACAAGTTCTATTTGGGAAAATCACACCTTTAGTTGGTATATCCTTCTTAGGAGACTCATTTGAGACATTGGTAAGAAGTGAAGTCTTGGGTTTTGGTTGTAGTCCTCCTCTTTTAATAAATCAACTTCTGAGATTGTATTCCTTTTCTTGAGTAACAAATGCATTCATGAGTAATTGCCTATCCTCCTCAGAAGGGACTCCTCCATCATACTTTTTTATCATCAAGGCCCTTAAGTACTCAAAGTCATGATTGGGTAATTCAAAATCCTACACCATATCAATCTCAACATCATTATTAGGAGAAAAGGGGTGCACCTATGTTTGCACCTCCAGAAACTCTCTACAGTTCTTGCGCTTATTAGTTTAGTAGAAGTAGCTCCTTGTTGTGGATTATCAGAGCACTCCATCATACATACATCTCGTAAGTCTCATCATTACCAACCTCTTCACTTTCTTCAACAGGTTCACAAGGGGAATGTGGTAAAAAAACCTATCACACCATTCAATAACATGATTTTCTTCCACCATGGAAACTCTAGCAGTCAAAGGATCAGGGATCTATTTATTTTCTCTAAGTTGTTGCTATTTATTTCCTGACACCATGGGTCCCTTTCCTCTTTCATCTATTTTTTGATCACTCCTAAGATGATTTCCAAATTTATCTTGGACCTGTAGTTTGTGCTGACCTTGAGAAATTTTTCCTATTCCCTTTTCTACTCTGGAAAACTTATAAGATATTTCTTTAACTACTCCGGCCAAAGTCTTCACAACCTCCTCTAGATCCACCACCCTATTTAACTGAGGTGTATCAGGATTAATATATTTGACATGCTCCCTCTTGGGGGTTTTTAATCGCCTTAATATTGTTTTCAATTTGCAAGGCCATTGTAAAAGTATTCCTTAAAGTTCCCGGGTTTTTATTTCTCAAATAATAAGTAGCTTCCTTGTCAAAATCATCATAATACTTAATTAGGCAGGACTCATCACTAGGCCTCAAAATTATGGGTAGTCTATTTAAAGTCTTATTAAATCTGGTATTAAAGTCTTGGACAGACTCATTGGGATTCTTCTTTATATTCTCAAACTCAGACAAGAGGAACCTTGGGTCTGTCTTATCCCCATATTGTAATCTGAAAGCATTCTTCATCTCATTCCATGAATCTATTGAGTTATTTGGCAAAGATTTGTACCAATCACGCACATCTTCTTCAAGAGTATGAATGAATAAATTTATATATACATCTTCATATTATATTTCAAAATCCTCCATCATATTAAATTTTTTTCTCAAATGCTGATCACTTTGGTGATGGCATTATTTCCCTAAAATTTAGGAAACCTATTTCTTACATCTTACAGTACAACATTAGGATGCCCAACCATGCCTCTAAAATTTATTGGTCCAAATGTGTTGACAACAAAAAGAGGTCTATGTTGGAGGCTGAACCATGTTATTTTGAGGAGGTGATCCTACAAGAGGATTAAGATAGTGTGGGACTAGGGGTCTTTGGGATACAAGCATATGATCTTTAAAGTAAATATCCTCTAGTGACTCGGTTTCACAAAAACCCTATTCAGTCTTGAGTGATAAAAGGAAGAAATAAGAGACAACTATTCTAGATAAAAATGATGGCCCTTCACCGGTTGGAGTATTTAAATTCATCCGAGGACTATTTGATTCTAAAATATTTGAAGATGTAGGATAATCCTCAACTATAGGTTGATCACTTTCCACGACTGGTACTACCTTCTCTCTTAACTCTTGATCCCCCAATGCTTTCTAGACTTGTCTCTTTTTTGGATTTATTTTCCCAAGCTCTAGAAACAATCTTCTAGTAGGATCCTTGTTAAAGAAAGACCTTCTTCCTTCCAGATTTACAAATATTAACAACAAATCTTAATTGACAAAGCTTAAGACACTGACATTTACCAAAAATTTCAAACCAAAACGGAGTCGCCACCAAGTATTTTCACCTTAGATGTGCTAAAGCATTGTAAGTAACTTATCAAGTGCCTATCAATACTCAATTTATATAAAGTGTGACAAATATGATCATCCTCTGTCAATATTTATCACTAGAAAAATAAATCTAGTGCAAAATTCACTTAAACCAAGAAATATTACGTAATGAACTTCTGATCTTGCTCAATATTTACAAAACTTAACAAAGGATGATGTTTAAACAACATATTTGCATCTAAACATGTAAAAATCATTACCAGAGGTTAGTATGCGTATGTATTTTCACCAATAGTTCCCCCAAAATGGTGCCAGAGCAGTGTTGGTACCCAAATCAGTCCTCCCTTTGTAGCCAGGTAACATCAACCAGATGTTTAGAAGATGATAGATCTAGATCAGTGTCATTTTTTAGCTGGGAAGGATCTCATCATCTCTTTATCACTCAAGCTCGGAAGGATTCAGGTAGCACCATGCTGAGGGTATGACCTACCCTCCTACTTTAGGCTCTGCCTTTAGCCAAGGTGAGAGGACTCGATTCGTAGTCTATAATTGTGAGAGGAATGGATGTATTAACAATATTTGGCACTCTTTTGTGAAATACTTGAGAAACAACTTTGGGAAGACATGGTCAATTCAACAAAGGCTAACTCTCATGAGTTGTCACTTCTAGACAGTGCAGACGTCTTCTAACCAAATCTTAGACTACTAAAGACAAGTAAGGAACTAACTTGCTTTGGCATTTTGTTGGCTTTAATGAGACAAACATGGGAAATTCTGGTAGGATTAGTTAGTTTTGGGCATATCTGATTTGGGGAATTAAATAAGATAAAGTTGATTATACTAGATTCCACAGAAACTTAAACAAATAATAGGATATCTACCAAATACAAGACAAAGAAACCTCAAAATAGCTCGTAATGATCCTTCAACCAGAAGATGTACGCTTATGGAAGCCCAAGAATGCACAGTTTCACACAATCTTTAAAGATTCAAACATAAAAGCTCGTGTTGAAGATTTAATAAAACATCAGAGATTCACAATTTGTCACGCCTAAGATACACTCAAAGGATTACAAACAACATTTAATGATTGGTGACATAGTGATTTTAAAATTATTTATTGCACAAATGAAATGAAAGCTCTTCTCAATAGTACAATTTTAATTTCCAAAATGCTACCAGAATGATAAAGTTATGTGTGACTTATAGGATCCCTAAAATAAGATTGCAATGGGAGCATGGATAACTATTTTATAGTATATCATCTTGATGGTAGATACAACAATGCTCATGATTAACACCATTAATTCAAGAATCATCAAATTTATCAACAAGGGAAAGTAACTCTATAGTCTCAATGCTTGTCAATGATTGGACACTTGTAACCATCTTGACATGATTAAATTTGAAGGCACAAAGAAAATAATAGGTTTCTTAGATAAGCTCTTGGAAAAATGGTTTTTCTCTCAACTCTCTCTTTTCTTCAAACAGATTCTTAGAAAATTTTAACCCCCTTTTTGCAAGAGTGTTCTCTTCACCTTTATATAATTCCATCTCTATTTTCTTTTCAATTCCCCCAAAACATAGATATTTCAAAAGTATATTCTTCTTTTACAAAATGCCAAGTGTATCAATGATACTTTTATGAAAATAATTTATTTGGCCTTTCCAGGTGTAAAGAGTACGGGAATTCTTCATTTTTCTATTGTCATATATGATTAGCTTATCATGTCACTTCTTATGACTTATGATTTCATAATTCCTTCCACTTGGTGATTGGATGGTTGCTTATGATATATTTTGAGCACTCCTAGGTGACTTGAATTGACAGACACTTTTCATATACTATCCGAAGATACATATTGGGTGTTGTGCATTCCTTCTTACATCTCGCTTAGTTCAATTTGTTATTTATCCTTTTATTTATTTATTAGGATAATTCTTACACTTGTGTTAGCCCTACACTTGTTGGGTTAGCTTGCCTAGGTGTACTAGTTGTGTGGAGTTAGCTTACTAGTTGTGTTGAGTTAGCTTTTCAGTTATGTGAAGTTAGCTTACTGGTCTTTTTGAGTTAGCTTAATTACAAGTATCGGTTAGTGGGAGTTCTTCACCACCGATTTAGGTAGTAGTTGTAATTCCCTCCTCCTATATGTACATATTTCTTATTGAATAATTTAAGTCATTCTATTGTAATGTATTGAGCATTATGGATTATGATGGATTTCCATATATGGTATTTTAGCTCTTCTACTTTGCAAATCTAATGTGGTGTGTTATTATCATCTGAGATCATGGCTTGGAACAATATGCTTATCGTTCCTTTCATGGTATCAGAGATATAGATGATGTAGACATCCATCTGTAAGATTTTCTTTGCAAGCAAGAGTTTATTTTATCATGTATTCAGATTTTTTTAGCACTTTTATGCAACATGCATTTTTATGCAAAACAAAGTGCGCCATTGGATTTGGAAGGTTCCAAAACCATAGAATCGACTGTAAACTCGGCCATGTTTTGAGATAGTCAAATCTAGACATTTTAAAGGTTTTTGGCATATTTCTCAAAAATCCGTACAATTATGTACATACATATTTTTGGCTCAAAAATTATATTAGATTTCTGGGTTTTTCGAGAAAATTTCTGGGTTTCTCTCTTTTTGATACGGATGGTGTGCTTAAAAAAGATATTTATAGTCAAAGTTTGTATTCACAATTGTACTTTTTGGGTGCATTCTTTTATCCATTGGATATAAGCGTGTACCTTCCGGATGCATTCTTTTACCCTCTGGGTATTTCAGTTTTGGATGCAATCTTTTATCCACTGGACACAGATCTGTACCCTATGGGTGCATTTTTTTATCCATTGGATATAAGTGTGTACCTTCCGGATGCATTCTTTTACCCTCTGGGTATTTTGGTTTTGGATGCGATCTTTTATCCATTGGACGTAGATCTGTACCCTCTGGGTGCATTCTTTTATCCATTAATTATAAGCATGTACCCTCTGGACGCAATGATTTACCATCTGGACATTTTAGGTTTTGGGCGCAAGCTTTTATCCTTTGGTCGCAAACATGTATCGTGTGGATGCACTCTTTTACCCTTTGGACATTTGGGTGTCACGTGTACCTTTTAAAAAGATCAGCATTAAAATATTATTTTAATAGCACAACCTTGTAGAGCTCATAAATTTTGATCTCGTAGCTCGGATTAAGGTGATTTTATTTTGAAATTGTGTATTTTTTCGCGATCTACGCATTGGTGACATTTTTATACACATATTTCAAATGTAAAAGGTGCTATTACTCATTGTAATATTCACATGCACTTAATTATAAAGTGCCAAATTTGGGAGGGTGTTGTGATCACTTGTGGATGCATTTTCGGTTGAGCCCGACATCCTAAAATATTGGGTATTGCATTCTTGTATCTATGGGTGTTTACATTTATATCTCTCTTGTTTGTTGAGATATTTTGGATTTGTATTTTCAACACTTTTTTTGGCATATTGACAATCTCTCTTGTGGGGGAGCTATTCTGGTGGAGCCCAGTGTTAGTTTGTTAGTGTTCGAGTAGTTGATTTTGATAACTCATACAGATCTGTGGTGTCACTCTACCCATTCATTACAGTATGGGAGGGTGTGGTGTTGATATTGCTTCTTCGGGTTTCGTGCCCTTGCCTTGTTACCTTGGTTTTTTTTTGGATCATGGCACTCCTATTTATTTGGATCTCGTGTCCTTGCCTTGTTGCCTTGGTTTTTCTTGGATCATGGCACACCTATTTGTAGTAGTTGATCAAATTATGTTTGGTGTTTGTTTTTCACTTTTCGACATCACTCCATTGACAGTATCCTTGCATGGAGCTATTCTAGTGAAGCCCAGTGTCAATTGTTTTTGAGTTATATGATCGAGCAGTGGATTCATACCATAGTGTGCACCACACTTCTTTAGCATTGTACAAATTTTTAGAGTTGAGCTTTTGAGGATATCTTGCAGCAGGATTTTGCTCTCTACTTTGTTATTACTGATTTTGGGTACCTTGTGGTGTCTATTTTCCTAGTTATTGTACGTGGGTACCTCATCAGGCCTTGTTTCCGGGACCCACCTTCTTTTCCACCCACCTAAGCTATGCTTATGGGAGGGTGTTAGTGTAGGTTATTATTTATCCTTTTATTTATTTATTAGGATAATTCTTACACTTGTGTTATCCCTACACTTGTTGGGTTAGCTTGCTTAGGTGTACTAGTTGTGTGGAGTTAGCTTACTAGTTGTGTTGAGTTATTTTTTCAGTTATGTGAAGTTAGCTTACTAGTCTTTTGGAGTTAGCTTAACTACTAGTATCAGTTAGTGGGAGTTCTTCACCACTGATTTAGGTAGTAGTTACACTTCCCTCCTCCTATATGTACATCTTTCTTATTGAATAATTAAGTCATTCTATTGTAATGTATTGAGCATTATGGATTATGATGGATTTCCATATATGGTATTTTAGCTCTTCTGCTTTGCAAATCTAATGTGGTGTGCTATTATCATCTGAGATCACGGCTTAGAACAATATTCTTATCGTTCCTTTCATGATATCAAAGCTATAGATGATATAGACATCCATCTGTAAGTTTTTCTTTACAAGCAAGAGTTTATTTTTTCATGTATTCATATTTTGTTAGCACTTTTTTGCAGCATGCATTTTTATGCAAAACAGAGTGTGCCATTGGATTTGGAAGGAGCCAAAACCATAGAATCGACTATAAACTCGGCCATATTTTGAGATAGTCAAATCTAGACATTTTAAATGTTTTTTAGCACATTTCTCAAAAATCCATACAATTATGTACAGACATATTTTTTTGGCTCAAAAATTATATAAGATTTCACGGGTTTTTCGAGAAAATTTATGGGTTTCTCTCTATTTTTTTGATACAAATAAAAAAAAAAGATATTTGTAGTCAAAGTTTGTATTCACAATTGTACTTTTTGGGTGCATTTTTTTATCCATTGGATATAAGCGTGTACCTTCGGATGCATTCTTTTACCCTCTGGATATTTTGGTTTTGGATGTAGTCTTTTATCCACTAGACGTAGATCTGTACCCTATGGGTGCATTCTTTTATCCATTGGATATAAGCGTGTACCTTCCGGATGCATTCTTTTACCCTCTGGGTATTTTGGTTTTGGATGCAGTCTTTTATTGGATGCATATCTCTGTACCTCTCGAGTGCATTCTTTTATCCATTGGATATAAGCATGTACCCTCTGGATGCAATGATTTACCCTCTGGACATTTTAGGTTTTGGGCGCAGGATTTTATCCTTTGGTCGCAAGCATGTATCGTGTGGATGCACTCTTTTACCCTTTGGACATTTGGGTGTCATGTGTACCTTTAAAAAGATTAGCATTGAAATATTATTTTAATAAAAAACCTTGTAGAAATCATAACTTTTGATCCATAGCTCGGATTAAGGTGATCTTTGTTTTGAAATTGTGTATTTTTTCAAGATCTACGCATTGGTGACATTTTTATACACATATTTCAAATGTAAAAGGTATTTTACTCATTGTAATATTTACATGCACTCAATTATAAAGTGCCAAATTTAGGAGGGTGTTGTGATCACTTGTGGATGCATTTTTGGTTGAGCCCGACGTCCTAAAATTTTGGGTATTGCATTCTTGTATCTATGGGTGTATACATTTATATCTCTCTTGTTTGTTGAGATATTTTGGATCTGTATTTTCGACACTTTTTTGGCATGTTGACAATCTCTCTTATGGGGAGCTATTCTGGTGGAGCCCAGTGTTAGTTTGTCAGTGTTCGAGTAGTTAATTTTGACAACTCATACAGATCTGTGGTGTCACTCTACCCATTCTACAGTATGGGAGGGTGTGGTGTTGATATTGCTTCTTCGGGTTTCGTGCCCTTGCCTTGTTACCTTGGCTTTTTCTTGGATCATGGCACTCCTATTTATTTGGATCTCGTGTCCTTGCCTTGTTGCCTTAGTTTTTCTTGGATCGTGGCACACCTATTTGTAGTAGTTGATCAAATTATGTTTGGTGTTTGTTTTTCACTTTTTGACATCACTCCATTGACAATATCCTTGCATGGAGCTATTCTAGTGAAGCCCAGTGTCAGTTGTTTTTGAGTTATATGATCGAGCAGTGGATTCAGACCATAGTGTGCACCACACTTCTTTAGCATTGTACAAGTTTTTGGAGTCGAGCTTCTGAGGATATCTTGTAGCTAGGATTTTGCTCTCTACTTTGTTATTACTAGTTTTGGGTACCTTGCGGTGTCCATTTTTCCCAGTTATTGTATACATGGGTACCTCATCAGGCCTTGTTTTCGGGACCCACCTTCTTTTCCACCCACCTAAGCTATGCTTATGGGAGGGTGTTAGTGTAGGTTATTATTTATCCTTTTATTTATTTATTAGGATAATTATTACACTTGTGTTAGCCCTACACTTGTTGGGTTAGCTTGCTTAGGTGTACTAGTTGTGTGGAGTTAGCTTACTAGTTGTGTTGAGTTAGCTTTTCAGTTATGTGAAGTTAGCTTACTAGTCTTTTGGAGTTAACTTAACTACTAGTATCAGTTAGTGGGAGTTCTTCACCACTGATTTAGGTAGTAGTTGCACTTCCCTCCTCTATATGTACATATTTCTTATTGAATAATTTAAGTCATTATATTGTAATGTATTGAGCATTATGGATTATGATGGATTTCCATATATGGTATTTTAGCTCTTCTACTTTGCAAATATAATGTGGTGTGTTATTATCATCTGAGATCATGGCTTGGAACAATATTCTTATCGTTCCTTTCATGGTATCAGAGATATAGATGATGTAGACATCCATCTGTAAGATTTTCTTTGCAAGCAAGAGTTTATTTTTTCATGTATTCAGATTTTGTTAGCACTTTTGCAACATGCATTTTTATGAAAAACTAAGTGCGCCATTAGATTTGGAAGGTTCCAAAACCATAGAATCGACTATAAACTTTGACCATTATTTGAGACAGTCAAATCTAGACATTTATCCAAAGGTTTTTGGCACATTTCTAAAAAATGCATATAATTATGTCTGAGACATTTTTTTGGCTCAAAAATTATATCGATTTCTTGAGTTTTTCAAGAAAATTTATGGGTTTTCTTATTTTTTGATATATACGTGTGCTTAGAAAAAAGATATTTGTAGTCAAAGTTTGTATTCACAATTGTACTTTTTGGGTGCATTCTTTTATCCATTGGATATAAGCGTGTACCTTCCGGATGCATTCTTTTACCCTCTGGGTATTTTGGTTTTGGATGTAGTCTTTTATCCACTAGACGCAGATCTGTACCCTATGGGTGCATTCTTTTATCCATTGGATATAAGCGTGTACCTTCCGGATGCATTCTTTTACCCTCTGGGTATTTTGGTTTTGGATGCAATCTTTTATCCATTGGATGATGTAGATACCCTATGGGTGCATTCTTTTATCCATTGGATATAAGCATGTACCCTATAGATGCAATGATTTACCCTCTGGACATTTTAGGTTTTGGGCGTAGGCTTTTATCCTTTGGTTGCAAGCATGTATCGTGTGGATGCACTCTTTTACCCTTTGGACATTTGGGTGTCATGTGTACCTTTTAAAAAGATCAGCATTAAAATATTATTTTAATAGCAAAACCTTGTAGAGCTCATAACTTTTGATCTGTAGCTCGGATTAAGGTGATCTTTTTTTTGAAATTGTGTATTTTTTTGAGATCTACGCATTGGTGACATTTTTATACACATATTTCAAATGTAAAAGGTACTATTACTCATTGTAATATTTACATGCACTCAATTATAAAGTGCCAAATTCGGGAGGGTGTTGTGATCACTTGTGGATGCATTTTCGGTTGAGCCCGACGTCCTAAAATTTTGGGTATTGCATTCTTGTATCTATGGGTGTATACATTTATATCTCTCTTGTTTGTTGAGATATTTTGGATCTATATTTTGACACTTTTTTGGCATGTTGACAGTCTCTCTTGTGGGGAGCTATTCTGGTGGATCCCAGTGTTAGTTTGTCAGTGTTCGAGTAGTTGATTTTGACAACTCATACAGATCTGTGGTGTCACTCTACCCATTCTGCAGTATGGGAGGGTGTGGTGTTGATACTACTTCTTCGGGTTTTGTGTCCTTGCCTTGTTACCTTGGCTTTTTCTTGGATCATGGCACTCCTATTTATTTGGATCTCGTGTCCTTGCCTTGTTGCCTTAGTTTTTCTTGGATCGTGGCACACCTATTTGTAGTAATTGATCAAATTATGTTTGGTGTTTTTTTTCACTTTTCGACATCACTCCATTGACAATCTCCTTGCATAGAGCTATTCTGGTGAAGCCCAAGTGTCAGTTGTTTTTGAGTTATATGATCAAGCAGTGGATTCAGACCATAGTGTGCACCACACTTCTTTAACATTGTACAAGTTTTTGGAGTCGAGCTTCTGAGGATATCTTGTAGCAGGATTTTCTCTCTACTTTGTTATTACTAGTTTTGGGTACCTTGCGGTGTCTATTTTTTCTAGTTGTTGTACGTGGGTACCTCATCAGGCCTTGTTCATTTGGGACCCACCTTCTTTTCCACCCACCTAAGCTATGCTTATGGGAGGGTGTTAGTGTAGGTTATTATTTATCCTTTTATTTTTTTATTAGGATAATTCTTACACTTGTGTTAGCCCTACACTTGTTGGGTTAGTTTGCTTAGGTGTACTAGTTGTGTGGAGTTAGCTTACTAGTTGTGTTGAGTTAGCTTTTCAGTTATGTGAAGTTAGCTTACTAGTCTTTTGGAGTTAGCTTAACTACTAGTATCAGTTAGTGGGAGTTCTTCACCACTGATTTAGGTAGTAGTTGCACTTCCCTCCTCCTATATGTACATCTTTCTTATTGAATAATTTAAGTCATTCTATTGTAATATATTGAGCATTATGGATTATGATGGATTTCCATATATGGTATTTTAGCTCTTCTACTTTGCAAATCTAATGTGGTGTGCTATTATCATCTGAGATCACGGCTTGGAACAATATTCTTATCATTCCTTTCATAATTATCCCACATGGCTCTTGTTAAATTCGGTGAATTCATCAATCATCCTTGTTTCAAATCCACTTCAACTTTTAAAATTTCTTTGTGCAGATGAGAAAGATCTTATTTTATTTAGTGGAAATGTTTTCTTTAAATTCAATCAGTATGTGCCACTTCTACTATAAAACCCAATTTTATCCCTTCACAAGGATGCATTTCTCTTCTTATCTTGTAAGTGAGGAGTTTTTCACAGTTTTCTACTAGTGACATGACAAAAGTACTTTTGGAAAATAGTTTGAAGGAAACATCATTAGAAGATTTGAGTCAAATATTCTACCTAAATGGTCCTGATGAGGCTTTCATTAGGGCCTTTTTTGACCTAAAATGTGTAGGAGACACCAGAGGACCCTTGAATTATCAGCAGGTCAGATCGCACTCCTCCTAAGGCTGATCAGAATCAGTCCTATTTTTTCAGCCTTTCAATCCATGTATTTTCATCTCTTTCGGTGGGAACACAAGAAAACTCCTAAAGACTTGAAGAAATTATGGATTGAAAGGAGGCCTCAAGTGTCTGGGAAAAATGATTTTCAGTGTCCCTTTTTATGTGATGAAGAATTTGTGTTGAAGGAGATCCCTAAGGAATCCTATGTGTTGTATGAAAAGTCTTCTATTGATACAGTGCCCATCATTTCTCAAAAAATAATTGAATTAGAGAAGAGGATTATTTCTCTAGAAAAGGGGTAGCTAGAACAGGTGCAATCAGAACCACTCACAGAGCTAGTACCAAATTTAGGGAAGAGAAGGGGTGAGTCAAGCTCCCAACCCCCAATTATAATTTCTAATGGAGAAGAAGAGATGTCCTTATCTTCTCACCACTCTAGAGTGGCATTTTATTTTTCCAGGACAACAAAGGGCGGAGTTTTCCATTTTGTCATCCACTTGTTTAGTGCATTGTGCTCCTCTATCAGAGCATGAATTTTTGGGACCTTGGCCAATTCCTTCTCCAAGAGAACTCCCAACCCACACAAGGATATGGGAAGCTAGATCTAGCTCAAGAATTTGTAACCCTCCAAACCGTTAGGTGCAGTTCTTGCTCTTCCAATCACTCCAGACATTCCCTCTCAATCTGCTCCTAGTAAATCTACCCTTCACAAGGGGAAAGGGAAAAAAAAATTCTTCATAGGCGGTTTGGATCTTTTAGACTGGGTATCTTCCTATCAGAAGAAAATTGAGCTAGAAAATATTATGAACAATCCCAGAATGACTCTTGATTCTTTGATGGGCATGGGGATGTCCCAAGATCTAGCAGGGTCCGTTATATTTGTCCAGATGACACATGGCTCAAGTGAATTCATGTTGAGGAAGAACAAGCTATTGAACAAACTTCCCAAACTGGGAGGAAGTTACGAAGGAGTGAAGGGTATTTGAGCATTATGTTTGTCTTTTATGCCTTTGTTTTCAATTATGTAAACAAACCCTTTTATCATGGGCTAGGGCTCTTATAGAATCCCCATTTTGAATTATATATGAAACTAATTTCAAGTGATGTTACATATAATTTTTCATTTTTTGACATGTATTTCTTTTCTGTTCCTGCGTTAAGGACTCTCTAACTTAGTATTAACACCGATAATGAAAAGAAACCACCTTTGTGTATTCAATGGTTCTCAATCAAGAGTATTTCCTCATCCTCATAGTGTATTGTATTATTTCAAACCTACTACAGCTCATTCGGAAGAGACAACCTATTTCATGGTGATTTGCAACCCTCCTCACATTGTCTTCTTAGTTTGCAACACTATCCTTGAGTTACGCGTGCTCTGAACATCAATTCATGGGGATTTCCTTCCTTTTGATGGAATTTCCTTTTTATAAATTGTGCTTGGGAGACATGTGGAAACATCCACACCCTCCCCCTTTCTTTGAATTTTCAGCTTATTGGGACTGCGTTGCCGCATATAAGCCATGTGGTGGATGCTTGAAACTTGGGGGTCCTGATTTGCTATACCTTTTCAAATTTTCTTCAGGGGAAACACGTGGACACCCTTCCTTTCTTCCATATGGACTATCCTTTTAGTGGTTTCTAAATTTCATCTTTGACCATCTGCTGAGTTTATAGAAATATTTTGCAACCTATAATTCATACTTGGGACAAGTGAGGTAACATTTGAAAAGGAAAAAAGTTAGAGGGATTTTCCAATGATGGCATACCTTTATGATCCTCAACCATAAAAGAGGATTTTCACAACACAAAGACTGGATTCCACATGATCCGAGTCATGAATTTTCCCCTCAACATATACACATTTTAAAAACATATCAATTGGACATGCAAAATCTAAAGGCAATACTCAAAGAAAAGGGGCAAGATTATTCGAGCTCCAACACCGGCCCAAGCTCCGTCTTGGGATGAGTACCCCTTGCGCAGTGACACAAGAACTATTCAATGCAGCATCGAGGGCCAAAAATCCATTGGGTTAGGGAGTCAAGCAAGCACACACTATGGCCACAAATGAAAAAATGAACCGAGGAATGAGGCAACTGGTCACAACAGACCAAGGAAAGAAAAAGGAAAACAAAAACACAAACAAAAACACTAAAACAAATCAGAAAACTATACACTTTACATTGTTTCATATCTTGCTTTGGAAGCTAATCAAAAAAATGCTTTAGGTGCCTACCATTAACAGGCAACTTGAGAAACTCTCTATCCAAGTATTTAAAGAAGAAAGTATGTTCACCGATCCTGATATCAATGGAATAAGGGCCCATCTATAATGCATCAAAATTTATATGTTTTCCTTATCCTCATGTCTACTATCCCATAACAATACAAGATCCCCAATGTTGAAAATTCTTGAGTCACCTTTTTGTCAAATATTTTTTAAGCTTTTCCCTAAACTTCAAATGCCTTTGGTGGGATTCTTGTCTTTCCTCATCCAACTTAATGATTTGGTTTATTCTTGCATTATAAGGGATAACTTCCTCATCTTCAATTTGTTGGATGAACTGATAAGAAGAAAATTGTAGGTGTAAAGGAAGGAGATCCTAAACTACATAAACTAGCTCAAATGAACTTTTCCCAGTGGCTCTTTTAGCAAGAATTTATCCGCCCAAATAGAAAACTTCAACTTCTCCCCTACTTTCTTTTGTTGATTTCTAATGTCCTTCTAATTATCTTCATTAAATTTTTGTTGCTCTATTTAGCCTATCCATGTCCTTGTGGGTTATAATTATATGCATATGTTGAGTTTATACCATAATATTTGCACATAAAACCTAATGATTTGGCTCGAAACTCATGGTGTTTTTAGCAACTATCTTTATGAGTACACCAAACCTACACATTATATGATTCGAGATGAAATCAATAACAAATCAAGATTCACCTTCTTGGTGGGGATAACTTCAACCCATTTGGTGAAATAATCAGTAGCCACCAATATTCATTTTTGGCCCGCACTTGAATGTTTCACAATTCGTCTAAAAATTCCATGCCCCATTTCTTGAAAGGAGCCTCAAATGATACAGTTGCGAGAGGAAGAGCACAAGAAGCCTTCAGTTTCCTTGAAAATCTCTAGCAAGTTTCACATTTTCTTACCAATAAGGTTGTATCCTTGAAAAGTGTGGGCCACCAATACCGCCTCGTATCTTATGGGTAGTTACTCTTCTAGAAAAATTCCCCCACACACTCCCCCATGAAAGTATGAAATTAACCTAGGGATTCATCCTCCGTAACACATATGAGAAGAACCCCTTCAGGATTTTTCTAGGCCAACCCATAATCAGTGATGATATATTTTTGGGAGGCTAACTTGAGTGTCCTTATTTGATTTTTATCTAAATGCCCTAGACATTCCAAATTTTGAGGTAAAATATGATGTTTTTGTACCATATAGAATTGATCAACTTCTCATGTACCTCCACATCTCCTCCTACCTCATTTACTTCCATCACTTGTAAGTTACTTTCTGCCATTAGATTTTCCAAGCCTAGACCTCTAACCAATTTAGTGGTTTGAACATCCATATCATATTCCTATAATTTGTTCACCCATTGACATATTTTGTTGGAAACTTCCATCTCTGATAAAATGTCTTTGACCATTATATGAGGAACATAAGCTATGATATTTTAGCTTAGAATATATGGCCTGAAAGCTTTTATTTCTCTAACCAAGGAAAAAGCCTATTTTTCCATAATGGTGTATTTCAACTTAGCTCCCTGTAATGCTTTATTGAAAAAATAATTGGCCTTTCATTTCCCTCCTCATTTTTGCAATAACATAGATGCGATGGTATTTTCAGATGTAAAAGAGAAAATTTGAAAAATATTCTTATAATCAGGGCCCACTAAGACAAGGGAATTTTTTAATGCCTCTTTGATCCCGATGAAATATTAGATAGCTTCATCCTCCCATTTAATAATTTGATCCTTCCTCAAGATCTTCGTGATAAGGATAGTCATTTCCGCAAAATTGGAAATGAATCTTCTTATGAAATTGATTTGGCCAAAAAAAGACTAAATACATTTCTTATTCTTAGGGATAATAATTTTCCCAATAGATTACACTCTCTCATGGTCAATCATGACCCCTTATTTTGATATGATATGCCCCAATAATTTGGCCTTTTAAACCCCAAAATGACATTTTTTAGGATTCAACGAGATACCGTATTCGCTGCACCTCTATAACATCTTTTCCAAATGTTGCAAATGATCATCCCTTTTTCTTGAAAATACTGTCACATCCAGGGTTCATTTTAAGATACCTCTAGAAAATTGGAGGTGGAAAATACCTGGCCAATATCCCCAGAACTAGTTTTAGTGAAAGGTGAATTTACTAATTTTTCAAAACTGAATTTTCACCTAGTTTTTGAGCCAGAGAGACTGCAGATTTATAAACCGATGCCTCATTGACGCATGGTGAAAAGACTCGTTGACACGCTGGCCAAAAGCCTCGTTGATGCCTCATTGATGTGCATCAATAATTTTGCCGACGCAGGCGTCAACTCCGCATTATTGACATGCATCAACAACCCTTGTTGATACACATCAACAACCCTTGTTGATACACATCAACAAGATTCGCGTTGACACACATCAATAAGGCAAAGCGACGCGTGCATCAATAAGACTCATTGACATGCGCCAATCTACCTTGTTGTCATGTGTCAATGAACCTTGTTGACGGTGACAACAAGGCATATTGACGCTTTTCAATGACCCTTGTTGACTCGCGCCAATCTCCTTGCGACGCATCAATGAGTCTTGTTAACACACATCAAAAATGAGATTGATGCACGTCAACAAGGGTCATTGACCCTAGTTTTTTCCTATAAATACCCTCCCGCTAGTCATTTTCATGTTTACACTTTCTAGCTCTTAATTTTTTTATACAGAATCCATTATCCAGGTTAGGTACAATCAAGCTCAAGGACAACTACAATGGTGACTACAAGTGCATCCCAAGCTCAAGAAAAAAATCAAGAGGAAAATCTAATCCTACCCATGGGTAAGATACTCTACAGGAATCCTTTATGCCCCCACATCTAGAATATTTTACAGATGACTTCCAAATACAAGGATTTGATCGATGCATGTGAGTTTAGTGGGCTCATTAAGATGCCCCATTTTGAAATAGACCAAGATATTTTGAACTACCTTCTCTCCTCTTACAATACAGAGGATGGCCTGTTTAATGTTACTATGGACGACGACCAATTGTTTCAATTTGGTATCAACCCAACTGATATTCATTGATTTACAAGCCTCCCATTCAGAAATTTACCCTTTGTTACAACAAAGGAAACACTCGTCGAAGACAATAAGAAATATCTCGAATCAACTTTCAGTTTCCATGTTGATTGTAAGTGTAAATTGTTTTCATTCGTCATTTTTTATTCAGTTTTTGATTTTGATACAATTTAAATTTATATTAATTCCAACTATTTTTGGCATTTGCAGCTCATGTCAATAAATCCAGGCATGGTGTGGATACGCAAGAAATTACACACCACTTTCTTGCTATAATGATTTCCTTTTTTAATCCAAAATAGTTTTGTAGGGTCAACAAAATAGATATCCCAAATCGGGCCATTGCGTACATTTTTAACTATCGCAAAACAAATTTTTATTAGTGCACCTTTTAATAAAAAAAAAGAACTGACATTACAAATGCAAAGCTTTTAGAAAAACCTATCATTTACTCCATAAACTATCTCCTTGTCCTTTATTACAAGGCTCTTTTAAATTTAAAAGAAAAACCAATTCCCACTTGCACGGATGAGGCGTTGATTAATTTGTCAATTCCATTTGAAGAACAACAGGTATAAACTATTAAGTTTGTATTTCAACATTACATTGTGCACATGTATTAACTATTTACTGTTTACAGAGAAGATTTATGGAGGCCCTTCCCCAAAAAAAGGTGGCATCAAGAGGAAGAGGCCAACAACACACCGAGGCATTGGGAGATTCACAATCTGAAATGGAATCTCAATCATATCCGAATCCCCAACAATTTGAATTCATTAAACGCCAGAGAAGTAATACCCTTTCATGTAGTATTTACAACTTCCAAATTTGTATTTTCATTTTCCCATTTAAATTTTACCCTATTGAATTGACATACAATTATATGTTGATGACATTGTAGGGACTTTGGACCATATGCACGTTTCTCAAAGTCAACCATCTTCCCAACACACTCGGTTCGATCGCATGTATTTATATTTTCTCAATGACCACCTCAAGCAATCCCAGCAATAGACAACTCAAAAACCACCAATTACTACTCCAACATGGCCACCTCAAGCACCGTGACAAGCTACCCCTCAACAACAAGGTACAAGTTTTGAATAGTACTTTGTTTAATTTCATAGTTTTTGCATTATTTTCTAGTTTTTCATATGTTTTTTCTTGAACTTTTCAGCACATTGTAGTCCTCCTTCTATACAAAAACAATTGCATCACCCCCTCCACCAATAATATTCAAAATGCCAACCAGAGGATCAAGAAAAAAGAACATTGGTAAACACATGCCAATTGCTCTAGCCCCTAGTGGGACACTAAACATTACCTCCTCCTTTCAAATTCCAACCCTCTCACTTGGTGGCTTGCCCAGTGCAACAGGAATATCAGTTTTAAATAATATAAATTTAGATGAAGATTACTTGGGCATTGATAGCAATGACCCAACTGGATTTTTCAATACATGTGAGATGATTCAAGGCCAGTAGGTATACTTCTATTTCAACATAATTTACCATATTGAATTACATTTCACTTTAGATTTATTTGTTTGAATCTTGATTTATTTTATCACAAACAGGATCAGGCCACCCAAAGGCAGAAACAAGTAGCAATTGATCAACCTAAAAGCCCCATACCTCTCTAGCGAGATCATCTTCATTAGATACAAATGGTGAACAATTGCTACCTTTTCCTTTAGAGAACTTAATTGGTTATGATTGTCAATCCCATGTCGATGAGTTTATTCTACCTCATATCAGTCAACTCATAGAATGGGAGAGAATGGCTAAAGTACTTATCAATGAGATAATAATTCATTATGAAAATTATTGGCAAAGGGATAGTTTATATGCTATAGTCCAGAATCAACCTGTGTAGATGGATTCCTTACTTACCCAAGTAAGAAGTGGGACTGTCACGTATAACAACAACTATAAAGATGACATTTTGGATAAGACATTAAACAAATTGGAAAATATTAGTGCTGAGGCCCAGACATATTTTAACAAATGGTCTAAGGACAAGTATTTGGTAACAGTTGCAAATGCTGAGAGAGATAGAGCGACCATAAGTATTATCACTTTTAAACAATATTTTTTGTTAATTTAAAGTTTTCTTATTTTAGTAATATGTTGAATTCACATCACTTTTTTTGTGCAATTGAAATATGAAAATTGATGAAGAGCTACAAATGTTTTCCAAGTTCACTTGGAAACCGTGAAGAACAATTTATCCGCAGTGAAGAATTTGAAGGAAAATATTGTTTTGGTTAACAAACAAAACAATACACTGAAACAGATAATTAAAGAGCATGGCTTTGACCTTGAAATTTTATTCAAAACTAAGGAAACTGTGGAAGATCTCATAAGTTCTGGGATTATTTCTACCATTGGGGAAAGGGGTACAAGTGGAGAAGCCATTGGGGAAAGGAGCACAGGAGTGGAAAGGGGTACATAAAATTAAGGGTTGAATTTTTTTATTATTGTGTGTGGAAACTTCAAAAATTGAATCTATATTTAAAAATTTGAAACTTTGAATGTTGTGGTCATGGCATTTGAATTATATTATCTAGATTTGAAAGTTGAGACTTGAATTTGATAGACTTTGAAAATTTGAAATACTATATAATCTTTAATTTTATAACTTCCTATATATTATGTATAGAATTTCTAGATTGTATATGGTGTTTATGTTTCTTCTCTACTTGTAATGATGATTGCATTAGATGTGGATGATGACATTACAATAGAATCAATCTCATAGATATGGATTATCATGAATTGTATGTGGAAGTAGATTTAGCTTCAAGCACAATCATGGAATCTGGTTGATGATAATGGAAAATTGTTTTAAGAAAATTTGAAATGATATGATCATGATGACATTAGAATGGACATAGATGATGATAAATGATGATAATGGATAATTATTATTTTTTAAAATGGAATGTGTTAGGACATGAGATATGTTTCGCACATTTAAAATAGATAAATAATTGTTTTAATAATAAATGGAGTGTCAGGATTATGATAATGATATAATGAATTTAATAATAATTGGAGTGTCAAGATTATGATATGATATATATGGATGATGATGAATTTTATGTGGATGTAGATTTAGCTTCAAGAATGATCGTGGATGATGAATTGTATAATGGATCGTGGATTATGGATTGTATAATGTGGAAAAATATTCGTCTTTGTAAAATTTGATGGTGTGATTTTATCCCACAAATTTTAAAAAATATATCAAAGCATTTTACAAATATAAAAATAAATTAAACATAATTGTAAAAAATCAAGAAAGGTCATATGATAGGGTTTAAGTTACCTCTAGTGTTTTAGATGGCTATGAAATCATCACTCGTAGTCTACTAGATCTTTGTTTTATGAAATCTCAACATGAGAAATGGATTATTAGATAGATGGGTGAGTTGCCGACATTGTGGTCCCGAGAAATACCAACTTCCTTGGATGGATGTCAACCCATGTTTTCAAATTTTTTTATTTTATTTAAATAAATGTAACTATATATACCTATAACATCTTTAATGATAACAAGAGCTGAAACAAAAATTTAAGGTGACAAACAATAAAAGTAAGGTGAAGGAGATACCTATTTAAAGTTGAACCAATCCATTACCAATAGCTTCTTCAAACTCGATGCTCTCTTTTGTAGAGTGTGACGATGCGCCAATTCCACTCTCAACATTGGGAACAGTTGTACTTCAGAAATTGTATTATTCACACATCTTCTTTTGCAAAGGGAATTCCAATGCATAATTTCTCTCTGTTGAAAGGAAAGGTTTCCATGGAGTAGTGAGATACATAACACCTCATTCAACTTTCTAGATTTTTATCCAACCCATTTCTTAGTTTTGATTTTATAAATGATAATGCACTAAAACCCTTTCGTCCTCCACAGACCCCAAAATCATTGTTTGGCATAATTCATATAATCTAAAATATTCACCGATATCTTCTTGTAAGATAGAACTTTGATAGATTCCTTTGCCACAACCTTATAATAGCACCACTTTGAAGGTTCGTCTAAATTTTTATATTGGTTCCTCATTGTTCTTGCAAAATTTGTTGATTGAAACTTTAATATATCAACATTTAATATACCTTTGATTTCCATACCCTTGAACTCTTTAAGTCTTTGTGAAATGTTCCATTATTGTACCCATGAATTTATGGAAATGCTATCTTACAAAGTCTCGCATGACCACCTTTAGTATTCCAAAAATTAGGATTCATCACACAGTTACTTCAAGAATTTTATCTTTGGAGAAACGTTCTCTAATTTCTGATGATAAGGATTCTAAATTTTTTAAGATTTATTCTTGTTTAAACTATAACAAACTCAAAGAGATTACATGTCACGGGAACATCTTCTCATTCCAATCCTGTAATATTTTAAAGTTTTTGAAAAATGTGCAGTGGTATGTCCCTCCCATTAACAATGATGTAGAGGTGATCATGGATATTAAATCTCAAATAGTTATTGGGATTTTAAAGATCTAATAAAGCTTTCCAATTCTTGAAAACAGGTGTATCAAAACTATCTTGGGAATAGTACAAGATATCAAGGCTTTGACATACCATTTTTGTCATCCGTATAAAATCCACAATATAGATTAATCTCCCTGTGTATGCTTCATCAGTGTATTGATCTCTTGCAACATTGGAAGAATACCAACCAATGTAAGAAATGTCTCCAAATCAGTTAAACAGAACAAGTCCCTCGCCCTATCAACTTCATGATGATATTTGTGCATGAAACCAACCAATGAAGGATACTCCTCACGAAATCTGCATGCAGGTTCATACAAAGAGATCTATCTAGTCTCAACATATTTTAGAATTTTTTTTCCATTTGTAATTGCAATTACAAATTTCTGGAACTCAAGAAATTACTTTGGGCTGCTTGCCATATAGGCATGAAGTTCTCTTATAAGGTCTTCTAATTTAGCAACATTTTTCGTAGTTGCTTACCATTTTATATGCTAAATTCATTATGTGAGCCATACAGTGAATTGGTAGCATATATGGGGCCACTGTTGTTTGTAATCTAACACACAACCCTGTTCGGTGACCTTGCATGACAGATGCACCATCTGCTTTGATGCATACCAACTTTGTAGCAATTTCATAATTAGTCATTCCAACAATATCTTTCAAATGAGAAACAATTATTTTATGTAGGTTTTCGGCATTATAATTTTCAACCATTTTCATAACACCCAATAGATGAGGTGTCCTTATATGATTTTATAAAGTATAGACGTGGATACATACCCATGCGGTGTTTGATCTTTGTCACTTCATCAATCAAAGAGAGATAAACTTTGATTTTTTTACATTCTCTTTCAAATCTTCCTTCTCTATCATTAAAAGGCATTTTACCATTTCCCATCCACTACTTTTAGACCAATGAGATTGAGGTATGTTTGACATTCCATTATACCGATAAAAACTTTGAAATCAAGGAAATCAAATCAGTCTTCCTTTCTTTAGTATGTGAAATAAAGTAGAGAATTGTATGAGTTTTACATGTAGATTTTTTTAATTCATCTTACCAATTTGCGATATGATTGGTCCTCCCTTTTCCACGCGAGATGTCTCATGTTTTTTTGTTCTGCCTCATAATCCACTATGCATTTAACATGGATGCATTATTTTTCAGTTTTCCACCTGTGTGTTTTTATTTTCTAGCCATCTGCCCCCATTACAGTCAAATATTGTTTTCCACAATGTTTTTCTATAGTGTCCAGCTTCATTTACATTTTTACTGCTTTCCCAATTTCCACATACATATTATACATGTACATTTAGATGGGATCTCTTTTGAATTAGATGATTGTACAGGTTCGATAAATAGAAATTTGGCTTCCCAATCAAACTTGTATGACCTACCAATGGTCCACATATTCTTGTTCATTTTCAATGTTTTACTTTTTTGAGTAGAATTTTGAGCAATATCACAATCACTTGGTTTCCTATTTTGTGAACCAAAATTTGAATTTGATTTTTGTGTTCTATTTTCTTTGAGTATTTGTATGTGTGATATCTTGATGCACTCCTAGTTGTACCCCAACAAGAAGAATATCTTCAGGATCTGGCATCTCAATAGTTATATCTTCAAGATTTGGCATATTATCGTAGGTGTCATTAGTTTGATACTGTGTAGAATGCATGTCCACCTCAATAATACCTTCCACACAGTCAGTATTCTGATTCTTTCTAGTGGCAACTATATGGTTATTGGTAGTTTGAATATCTGTATCAGCAAAGTTTCCAAAATACTTGAACAGGGACTTCTGAGATTTCTTAGTTAATTTTAGGGTATTTTGAGGACTAACACCTTCCATTATTCTGAATAGAGTCTTGTGTCAGCAAAAGAACCAAGTAGCACGTCAGAGTCAAAATTCCTGTCATGTGTCAACTATCACAATCACTATCACACGTCAATAACTAACACCTTATTTCATGTCAACAACGAGTCAACTATCCCTGTCACACATAAAAACATGTCAACTATCTCTATCACACGTCAACAAGGCATCAATTGTCTCATCACACGCGTCAACTATATCCCTGTCATGCATCAACAACTTACCCCCTTGTCACGTGTCTACAATACCTCCTTATCACATGTCCGCAACACCTCCTTGTCGCACGTTAACTATATCCCTGTCATGTGTCAACAACTAACCCCCTTATCGTGCATTTGTAACACCTCCTTATTGCACATCAACTATATCTCTTTCGTGCATCAGCAAATATCATCTGTCACCTAACTCTAAACTACTAACAGGCTAACAACAATCTCTGGTGCTTAAGAGTATGCGAGTTCATGGTATTGGTAATTTGGTAAGCTACTTGTGGTAGTACCATAGTATACTACCCGAAGAATCACCTAGGTTTTTATAGGAGATGTTTTCAAATGTAGGTGAAGCCGACCCCCAAAAATATATACTATAAATTTTAGGCAAATAGGACACCGAACTACTTGAAAAAATCACCTTTTCAAATTTTCCTAAAATGAAATTTTCACCATATTACGAATATTCGCCACTAAAATTATCCCCTGGTCACATCATCTTGGTATAGAGCTATAAAATCACTTATATATCCGATGAATGCCACATCCATAGCTCTTTAAAAAGTGGCACCAACATTCATCAAACCAAATGGCATTCTCACGTACACATAGGTACCCCAAGGAGTGGTGAAAGAAATTTTGATTCATTCGATTACTTCACAACCACTTGGTTATATCCCGAGAATCCATCTAATGTAGACAATAGTTCTAACTAGTGATTAATTGCAACATATTATCCATGTTAGGCAACAAATAATTATCTTTCATTGAGGCCTTATTCAAATTTCTAAAATCTACATAAATTCTTATATCCCCATTCTTTTTCTAACTAGTACTAAATTTTCCACCCAAGAAGAATATCTCGTAGGTTGTATAATACCTCCATCCCTGAGTTTCTTGAGTTCTTCTTGCATTTTCAGGGATAAGAGAGGATTAATTGGCCTCTATTTTTGTCTAAATGGCTTGGCATTGGGTTCTAAAGGTATTTCATGTTGGAAAAGATCCTCCCTATATGCCTTCAATTCTGAATATGACCATGCCAAGCAATCCTGGTACCTTTTTAACAACTGGACATATGACTGCTTTTCTTCTTTACTTAGAGTTCTTTGCCCAACCATATTTTTCTAGGTTTACCATCAGTCCCCAAGTTATGTTCCTCCACATCTCTTGAGGTTGACATATTCCTATTAACAATGTAGTCAACATTATCAAAGTTTGACTCTAATGCAACCAAACCTCTTGGAATAGTATTGGTTTTTAATTGAATAATGTCTTTTCCAAATAGAGTCTCTTTACCCTCATAAACACAAACCATTGGTTCCAGTCCATATTCTAATTTGTAAATTCTCCTTCATTTTGTAGAAACCTCTGAACCTGGGCATCATCTTCAAAACTTGCAATGTTTGACATTTTCAGGGACAGATGGTCTTGTCAATACTTCTATATCATACTCACAGTAAGGATACATTGTACAATTTTCAAATCTAGATCCCAATACTGCCAACCTATCTACAATAGTATTCTACTTTCTATCATGGTATATTATATTGAAAGAATCAAACATTTCAATAAAATCCCAAACTGCATGCTTATACTATTTCATTCTTTGATTTTTGGTTGCATACAATTTTCTAACTTGCTTGACTACGATTTTGAATCTCCTTTGACAACCATATCTTTGATACCGTACCTCCAAGAAATCCTTAAGCCTAAAAGTAGTGCTTCATATTCTGCAATATTGTTAGTGCATTCAAACTTAAGTTTAAAGGAAAAATTGAAAGTCTCATGATTTGGGGACACAAGGAAAACTCTGGCACCATTCCCTAAATTAGAAAAATCTCCATCAAACATTAAAGTCCAAGGGATGCCCAGTTTTCTAGATACTTAGATTTATCTATGCCATTCTCATCAAAATTAGCATAACCCACAAAATTATCAACATCCACATCAGTATACAACACCTCATAGGATGCATTCTTAGGATCCTCAATCAGATGCAACATTATTTTATCTCCACATAGTTTAACAAGGCCTCCTTCTGTTGGTATTGTTGCGTATATGAAAAATTCATAAGCACAATTCTTCCAACACTAGCAGAACCCATTTCCTTGACAACAACATTCCCCATTTAGCAGGACAATCCACAATGACTACATTCATAGTTAAACACTTACCCGGATAAGCTAGCAATTACACTACCAATCCTTTGACATACCCAATCATAGGTACTTATCTTGAATCCATAACTATGCACTTTCTAAAAGGTGATGTTAATTTGATTTTCAATTCATTCACCACTTGAAGGGACATCACATTACAAGAGGCCCCTGAAATAAACATGGAGTTATGCACTAACCTATCTTTTATGATCAAAGTAGTATAAAAAGGATCAACATCAAGTTGGGATTCAACAAGAGAAGTGCCCAAATATACCTTAGGTGGTTCTCCCAAATCTTCTAATACTTGAGGTACTTCCAATTCTACAATGACAAGGGGAATATCCACATTATTCACATTTTTACATGAGGGTAGTGCATCCTCTTTGAACCCTAAGTACTCAAATGCTCTTTTTATATGTTTAGGGATCAAGTAATTCAACAATAGGAACTGTGAATTTTATTTGACTCAAAATATGGGAAATATCACATGGGACATATTTGGGTAAGATCGTGTTAGGAGGAAGAGTAACAGTTCCTTCTGGTGGTACAAGACTTTTACATTTTGGGCATGAACTGGGGTACAAGTTCTATTTGGGACAATCGACCCTTAGTTGGTGTATCCTTCTTAGGAGACTCATTTGGGACATTGGTAAGAAGTGAAGTCTTGGGTTTGGGCTGTAGTCCTCCTCCTTTAACAACTCAACTTTTGAGATTATATTCCTTTTCTTGAGCAACAACTGCATTCATGAGTAATTTCCTATCCTTCTCAGAAGGGACTTCTCCATCATAATTTTTATCATCAAGTCCATTAAGTACTCAAATTCATGATTGGGAAATTCAAAATCCTTCACTATATCAATCTCAACATCATTATTAGGAGAAAGGGGGCGCACCCGGTGAATGCACCTCAAGAAACTCTCTACCGTTCTTGTGCTTATTAGTTTAGTAGAAGTATCTCCTTGCTGTGGATTATCAAAGCACTTCATCATATGTACATCACCATAAGTCTCATCATTACCAACCTCTTCACTTTATTCAAAAATTTCACAATGGGATTGTGGCAAAAAACACCTATCACTCTATTCAATCGCATGATTTCTTCCACTATGGAAACTCTAGACCTTTGAAAGGATCATGGATATGTTTATTTTCTCTAAGTTATTGCTGTTTATTTCTTGACCCCATGGGTCCCTTTCCTCTTTCATCTATTATTTGATCACTCCTAAGATGATTTCCAAATCTATCTTGGCCTTGTGGTTTGTGTTGACCTTGAGAACTTTGTCCTATTCCATTTTCTACTCGATAAGATTATAAAAATTTTCTTTAACTATTTTGACGAAAGTATTCACAACCTCCTCTAGATCCACTACCTTGTTTGACTGAGGTTTATCGAGATTAATCAATTTGAAACCCTCCCTCTTAGGGGGTTTTTAATTGCATTAATATTGTTTTTGATTTTCAAGGCCATTGTGAAAGCCCGCCTTAAAGTTCTAGGGTTCTTATCTCTAAAATAATAAGCAAATTTCTTGTCAAAAGCATTATAATACTTAATTAGGCAGGACTCATCACTAGGCCTCAAAATTATGGGTAGCCTATTTAAAGTCTTATTGAATCTGGTATTGAAGTCTTAGACAGACTCATTGTGATTCTTCTTTATATTCTCAAACTCAGACAAGAGGAACCTTGGGTCTATCTTATCCCCATATTGTAATATGAAAGAATTCTTCATCTCAGTCCATGAATCTATTGAGTTATCTAGAAAATATTTGTACCAATCACATGCATCTTCTTCAAGAGTATGAATGAATAGCTTTATATATACATCTTCATATTCTATTTCGAAATCCTCCATCATATTAACAAAAAGTCTCAAATGTTGATCACTAGTGATGGCATTATTTCCCTAAAATTTAGGAAACCTATTTCTTACATCTTGCGGTATAACATTAGGATGCCCAGGGTCTTTAGGATAAAGGCATATGATCTTCAAAGTAAATATCCTCTAGTGACCAAGTTTCACAAAAACCCTATTAGTCTTGAGTGATAAAGGAAAGAAATGAGGGACACCTATTCTAGATACAAATGATGACCCTTCACCAGTTGGAGTATTTAAATTCACCCGAGGACTATTTGATTCTAAACTATTTGAAGATGTAGGATAATCCTCAACTATAGGTTGATCACTTTCCATGACTGGTACTACCTTCTCTCTTAACTCTTGATCCCCCAATGCTTTCCAGACTTGTCTCTTTTTTGGATTTGTTTTCCCAAGCTCTGGAAACAATATTCTAGTAGGATATTTGTTAAAGAAATACCTTCTTCCTTCCAACTTTGCAAATATTAACAAAAATATTAATTGAAAAAGCTTAAGACACTGACATTTACTAAAAATTTCAAACCAAAACGGAGTCTCCATAAAGGATTTTCACCTTAGATGTGCTAAAGCACTGTAAGTAGCTTGTCAATCTAATATCACTTCTAAATTTCTATAAAGCGTGAAAGATATGATCATCCTTTGTCAATATTTATCACTAGCAATACAAATCTAGTGCAACATTCACTTAAACCAAGAAATATTACGTAATGAACTTCTAATCTTGCTCAATATTTATAAAACTTAACAAAGGATGACGTTTAAACAACGTATTTACATCTAAACATGTAAGAATCATTACCAGAGGTCAGTATGTGTATGTATTTGCACTAATAGTTCCCGAAAATGATTTTGAGTGATCTTGGTACCCAAATCAGTCCTCCCTTTGTAGCCAGTAACATCAACCAAATGTTTAGAAGATGATAGATCTAGATCAGTGTCATTTTGTAGCTGAGGAAGGATCTCATCATCTCTTTATCACTCAAGCTCGGAAGGATTCAAGTAGCACCGTGCTGAGGGTATGAACTACCCTCCTACTTTAGGCTCTGCCTTTAGCTAGGGTGAGAGGACCCATTCTGTAGTCTATAATTGCGAGAGGAATGGATGTATCAACAATATTTAGCACTCTTTTGTGAAATACTTGAGAAACAACTTTGGGAAGACATGGTCAATTCAAAAAGGCTAACTCTCATGAGTTGTCACTTCTATATAAAGGCAAACGTATTCTAACCAAAGATTAGACTACTAAAGACAGTAAGGAACCAACTTGCTTTGGCATTTTGTTGGCTTTAATGAGACAAGCATGGGTAATTATGGTAGGATTAGTTAGTTTTGGGTGTATCTGATTTGGGGAATTAAACATGATAAAGTTGATTATACCATATTCCATAGAAACTTCAACAAATGTTAGGATATCTACCAAATACAAGACAAAGAAACCTCAAAATAGCTCACAATGATCCTTCAACCAAAAGATGTATGCTTATGGAAGCCCAAGAATGCACAGGTTTCACACAATCTTTAAAGGTTCAAACAAAAATCTCTTGTTGAATATTTAATAAAACATCAGAGTTTCATAATTTTTCACGCCTAAGATACACTCAAAGGATTACAAACAACATTTAACAGATTGGTGACATAGTGATTTTAAAATTATTCATTGCATAAATGAAATGAAAGCACTTCTCAATAGTGCGATTTCAATTTCCAAAATGCTACAATAATGATAAATTTATGTGTTCCTTATAGGATCCCTAAAATAAGATTGCAATGGGAGCATGTATAACTATTTTACAGTATATCATCTTGACGAAGATACAAAAATACTCATGATTAACACCATTAATTCAAGACTCATCAAATTTAACAAGGGAAAGTAAATCTATAGTCTCAATTCTTGTCAATGACTGGACACTTGCAACCATCTTAACATGATTAAATTTGAAGGCACAAAGAAAATAACAGGTTTCTCAGATAAGCTCTTGGAAAAATGGTTTTCTCTTAGCTCTCTCTTTTCTTCAAACAGTTCTTAGAAAATTTTAACCCCCTTTTTGTGAGAGTGTTCTCATCTCCTTTATATAATTACATCCCTATTTTATTTTCAATTCTCCCCCAAAAACGTAGATATTTCAAAAGTATATTCTAATTTTAAAAAATGCTAGGTATATTAATGATACTTTTATGAATATACTATCTTTGGCCTTGCCAAGTGTAAAGAGTACGATCTTTCTTCATTTTTCTCTTGTCATATATGATTAGGATATCATGTCACTACTTGTGACTAATGATTTCATAATTCCTTCCACTTGGTGATTGGATGGTTGCTTCGATATCTTTTGAGCACTCCCAGGTGACTTAAATTGATAGAAACTTTTCATCTACTATCTAAAGATACATCTTGGGTGTTGTGCATTCCTTCTTACGTATGCTTGGTTTAATTATCCCACATGGATCTTGTCAAATCCAATGAATTCATCAATCATGCTTGTTCTGGATTCACTTCAACTTTTAAATTTTCCTCATGCGGGCTAAGCAAGATCTTCCTTTATCTGGTGGAAATGATTTCTTTCAATTCAATCAGTCTATGTCACTTCTACTATAAAACCTAGTTTTATCCCTTCACCAGATGCATTTCTCTTCTTATCCTGTAAGTGAGGAAAATTTTCACAGTTTTCTACCAACGACATGGCGAAAGTACTTATGGAAAATAGTTTGAAGGAAATATTGTCAGAAGATTTGAATCAAATCTTTGACCTAAATTGTCCTAATGATGCTTTCATTAGGGATTTTCTCAACACAAAATGTGCAGGAGATATGAGAGGACCCTTGAATTATTAGAAGGTTTTAATCACACTCCTTCTAAGGTTGATCAGAATTAGTACTATTTTCTCACCTTTCAATCCATGTATTTTCATCTCTTTTGGTGGGAACACTAGAAAATCTGAAGACCTAAAGAAATTTTGGATTGAAAGGAGGCCTAAAGTGTCTGAGAAAACTGATTTTTAGTGTCCCTTTTTATGTGATGAAGAATTTTTGCTGAAGGAGATCCCTAAGGAATCCTATGTGTTGTATGAAAAGTCTTCCATTGATACGGTGCCCATCATTTCTCATAAAATAATTGAATTAGAGAAGAGGATTATTTCTCTGGAAAAGGGGCAGCCAGAATAGGTGTAATCAAAACCACTCACAAATCCAGTACCAACTTTAGGGAAGAGAAGGGGTGAGTCAAGCTCCCAACCCCCAATTATAATTTCTAATGGATAAGAAGATATGTTCATGTCTACTCGCTGCTCTAGAGCGGTAATTTCTTCTACCTGTGGACAATAGGGGCAAGTTTTTGTTTAGTCATCCACTCATTCAATGCATCATGTTCCTCTGTCAGAGCATGAATTTTTGGGACCTCAGCCAATTCCTTCTCCAAGAGAATTCCCACCCCACACAAGGAGATGGGAAGCTAGATCTAGCTCAAGACTTCATAACCCGCCCAACCCACTAGGTGCAGTTCTTTCTCTTCTAATCACTTCGGACGTTCCCTCTCAATATTATCCTAGTAAATCTACCCTTCACAAGAGGAAAGGGAAAACAACATTCTTCGAGAGGTTGTTTGGATCTTTTAGATCTGGGTGTCTTCCTATCGAAGAAAATTTAGCTACAAAAGATTATAGAGACGATGCGAGAATGACTCTTGATTCTTTGATGGGCATGGGGATGTCCGGAATCTAGCAAGTTCTGTTATATTTGTCTAGATGACATAGGGCTCAAATGAATTCATGTTGAGGAAGAACAAGTTGTTGAACAAACTTCCCCCATTGGGAGGAAGTTACGAAGGAGTGAAGGGTCTTTGAGCATTATGTTTTTCTTTTATGCCTTTGTTTTCAATTATGTAAACAAACCCTTTTACCATGGGTTGGGGCCCCTATAGAATCCCCATTTTGAATTATATTTGAGACTGCTTTCAAGTGATGTTACATCTAAATTTTCATTTTTTGACATGTAATTCTTTTTTGTTGCATTAAGGACTCTCTAGCTTAGTATTAGCACCGATAATGAAAAGAAACCACCACTGTGCATTCAATGGTTCTCAATCATGTGATTTTCCTCATCCTCTTAGTGTATTGCATTATTTCAAACCTGTTGCAGCTCATCTGAGAAGAGACGACCTATTTCATGGTGATTCGCAACCCTCCTCGCACTATCTTCTTAGTTCACAACACTATCCTTGAGTTGCGTGGCTTTGAACATTAATTCGTGGGGATTTCCTTCCTTCGTGGGCCTTTCCTTTTTCTAAATTACACCTAGGTGACACATGGAAACATCTGTACCCTCCCCATTTCTTTGAATTTTCAGCTTACTGGGACTTCCCTTCCACGTATAAGCCACATGGTGGATGCTCGCAACTTGGGGGCTGACTTGCTATACCTTTTCAAAGGTGCGTTGGGGAAACACGTGGATACCCTTCCTTTCTTTTGCTAGGACTATCCTTTTAGTAGTTTCGAATTTTGTTTTTGACAATCTGTTGAGTTTATAGAAATATTTTTCAGCTTGTAATTCATACTTGGGGCAAGTGAGGTGACATTTGAAAAGGAATAAAATTAGAGGGATTTTCCAATGATGGCATACCTTTATGATCATCACCCATAAAAGAGGATTTTCACAACACAGAGACTGGATTCCACATGATCTGAGTCATGAATTTGCACCTCGACATATACACATTTTAAAACAAATCAATTAGACATGTGGAATTTGAAGGCAATACTCAAAGAAAAAGGGTGAGATTATTCAAGATCCAACAGAATATAGGGTCACTTCTTCATCAATTTCACTTGCGTCATTTAGTGGTATACACTTTAGGATACATCACCACTCCTTTTCTATTCATCTTGTCATGATATACTCTTAGGCTATAGAGTCACACATACTTCATCTCTATGTCACATATCATCACTACCCACTCATCACAATATGCTACACATAACACATAGTTCAACCATTTCCCGATGACACACTCTTGTTTATGGTTTGTTCTTGACTAGCTGAGGGGGCATACTAAATGAACCTCACTTTGTATATACTTCCATTAACTCGGGGCATGTGGATCATGTTATTCACTCTGCATTCCATTCCATCCATCCACAACATACTGCATTTCATGGTTACATTTACTCTTGCTTGTACTTGCTTTTACATGTTCGCTCTATTACACATGCTAGATAGATATATTCTATGTCATTATTATTATCATACACACATATGTGTTCACTTGCTTTCTAGTTGTAATCATAGACTATATAGAAATACTACACACAACATGGATGCTTGACTACCAATCCCACAATGGATCCTAGGGGCATCCAAATTCATATGCTATAGGTGATATTGTTTCATTTTTATTCATAGCACACTACTTTGGTTTATACACACTTTGACATATGCTTTATATTTCTAACATGCTAATGGGTGTTTCATGTGTAACATTTTTCATGCGCAGGGATACTTGTTTGTTACATTATCTGCTATTGCTTGTTCTTATTTGTGGGCTTTGTCTTTGTTTTGTGTGCACACTTATTTTTTCTACGGCCTTTGCAGCCTTGAGTGTCTTGAGACACCATAAGTGGTGTACCATGTTTGCCATCGCTTTATGTGACCTACATTGTATTTGATCTATAAAATCTCTACTTTTGAATAGTTGACATGATCACAATTAAATGTTACTATTCTACTTTCAATGAAAATGACAACTAAGCTAGTGATTGAATTAATTGTGAATTAGAACCAGAATTTGTAGATAAAGAAAAACACACTTAAGCTGAGGAACACCAACAATTTTTATCCTAGAAACCTCCAGAGGAGGAAAACTAGCCAGGAAGGGAAAACAACTCTTTCTTCCCTTTTTAGTTATTGACCAATTTGAAAATAGATACAGACTTTACAACAAGTGAGAAAGGAAGTAGACAATATCTCACACCTCCTCCTAGCTACTAGATTGCTTTGCTCTCAAACTCCTTCTACAACTCTAATTCCAGCACTAGAACTCTTGCTCACATACTCTCATGCTTCTTCAATGCCTATTCCTTTGCTCCTCCCAAGTATTTATAACCTTGCCCATGTCCTCCCGTGCACTAGAGGATGGGAAAGGTCATGGCAAGGAAGGGACAAGGTTCTACACTCCAAATTTGTGTCCATTCACACTCCATTGATTTTTTTGTCTAAAAGCTATAGTACCACCGCCTAATGCGAGACCAACGATCACAAGACTGCCACCCTGGTGGGCAAAGTGGTTATAGGATCACTTCCTAGGTTGGGTGGAAGTTGTAACTACCGCTCTCTATACAGAGCATTAGTTCTATTATAATGTAAAGATAACCTCCTTTTCTCCATTTTTCTTCTTTGGTGCTGGCTGATTTGATGAAGTAGAGTTATTTTGGATCCCTATGGATCACACCTACCATTCTTAGGAGGAATTTGGTCCCAAAAAATCTTAGTGGGGGAGTAGATGAGGAAATAATTCTCTCCCTTGCTCCTTTGAGTACCACCGAGCCTTCCTTGGTGTCTTCCATTTCAGTCCAACCTACCAAGACTCATGTGAACCTCTTCTCATCTCTCTAACCTTCTTCTTCTCGCAACACTACACCCTCCTCCAATTCTCCTTGGGAATCCAAGACACAATCCTCAATGGAAGGTAGAAACTATAATCCTTCATCTTCATCAAGTATGGATGGCTCATATAGGTGCAAATTCTCATAATTCACTACTAAGTACATCCACATAAATGGTGGCAAATCAAGCCAAAAGGAATTTTCTCCAACCTACTCCAATATGGTGAAGGTCCATATCGTAGTGGCTTGAGCTTCCATACCTAACCTTATAGTATCTCCTTACTCAAGTAAAGCCAAAATTTGTCTCCAACATGAAGCTTATGCTCTCTCCTGTGCTGGTCGCATCTATCCTTGTACTTAGCTTGGGATTTCTCCAACTATTCTTTAAATTTGAGATGGATTTTCCAGATCCTCTTAATGAATTTTTTTTCTTTAGTTACCTCTTTGTCTCATGTATCTTCTCTCATCCTGTTGGCCAATTACTATGTCCAACGAATTTGTAGGGAGATATCCCAAGCATGCTTCAAATGGTGACTTCATAGTAGATGTGTGTCTTTGCTCGGTTGTAGGAATTCTGAATGTAGGCTAAGGACTCATCCCAAGTCCTTGGGTATTTAATTTTATACCCTCCGATCAATTATACCAAATCCTATTCACAACCTCTATTCTTCCTTCTATATGTGGATGGAAATCATGCTTTATTTTGTAACTTGGTATCCATCTTGTCCCATAAAGTAGTCCAAAACTTCCCAAGAACACGGAATCCTCGTCGAAACATTAGACTTTGGCAAGCCAAAATGTACCCATAAATTAGAAAAGAAAATCTCAGTAGCCTCATGTGCTTTTACTGTCTTTTTACATGCCATAAGAATACACATCTTACTAAATCTATCAATGAATAACACAAAGATAGTCATGGCCATGTTTAGACATAGGTAATGCCTCATAAAAATTCCATAGAAATTTCCTCCCATGGACAAGTAGGTAGTTGAAAAGGCATATACAAAACCTCTTTCCTAGTCTTAGGCTTGTTGTACAATAAAGTTTACATCCACGTATAAAATTTGATAATTCTTCTTGCATATTGGGCCAATACATGTACCTTTGTAAGTGGGCTAGGGTCTTACCAAAACCTAAATATCCCACTACTTTTGAGGTATGTGCTTCCCTCATTAATATAATTCTTTCTTATTTTAGCACACAAAGCTTCACACATCGGTAGAGCATCCCATCCTTGAGATAACAATCTTTAATCCCCATCCTTTCGGTCCTTAGGATCTGCAACGCTGAAATGTCACCCCAAAGTTTATGTCTAGGCATAGGTCTCTTCATAAGATTCCTTTGTGAAGGGCTCAATATGAGAGATAGTGGACAAGTGGGAGATTTTCTCCTGTGTAGGCAACCTATACAACATATCCGCCACCAAGTTTGTACTACCCTTCTTATATTTGATCACCGGATGGAATTGCTAAAGGAACCCCATCCATTGGTAGTGCCTTGCCTTCTACAACTTAGACCATGCTTGTAAATACTCGTGAGGTTTGTGGTCGGCAGTGCATAATAGTTTCTTTACCCAAAAAATAATGATCCCATTTGTTAATTACCTAAACTAGTGCATACATTTCCTTATCATATATAGAATAGCCTTTAACTTTTGAAGTAAAAGTTTTAGAATGATAGCATACGAGTTTACCTCCTTGAAGTAACACTACACCCATATCATAATCACTAGCATCTGTCTCTACTTCAAAGGGTTTTTGAAAATTAGGAAGAGCAAGTACTAATGTAAGACTAATATTTTATTTCAATAACTCGAAGGATTTATCTTGTTCCTTACCCTAGGAAAAACCCTTACTCTTTGCGACCATTGTGTGTAGAGTGCTTTGTAATCACAGAGAATCCCGGAATGAACTTCCACATGTACTATACTACTCCCACAAAACTCTTAGTCTCTGTGGCTCTTGTTTGTGTTGGCCAGTTGGTGATGGCTTCCACCTTCTTCAGATCCACTCATAGCTCTCCTCCTCCAACCACGTGCCAAAGATAGACAAGTGACTATTTGGAAAACTAACATTTCTTCGTATTGCATAAAACTGATTCTCATTGAGTACTTGCAAGACTCTTTACAAATGAGTTAGATGTTCATCCCATGTGGTACTAATAATCAAGATATCATCTAGATAAACAATGACACATGAATCTATGAAATCCCACAATACATCATTCATCGATCTCATAAATGTAGTGGGTGTATCACATAAACCAAATGGAAGTAATAACCACTCATACAAACCCTATTTTTTTGTTGAAGGTAGTATTCCATATATCATCCTCCTTCATTCTGACTCAGTGATAACTTGACTTGAGATCCAAATTCGTGAAGAATTTGGTATCAAGCTGGTCCAAGAGATCATCTATGCAGAGGAGTGGATATCATTGTTCTTTATGGTGATTTTATTCAAAGCGCGGTAGTCAATGCACATTCTCCAAGAACCATCCTTCTTTGGCACCATCACAATAGGAGAACCACATGGTGAGGTGCTCAGATGTATCACACCCTGGTCTAGTAGTTCTTGGAGTTGTTTCTTTACTTCAGTACTCTCCAACAAGTATATTTTCATACAACCGATGTTCAAGAGAGGGAACTCGTAAACAATTGAATATCATGCTCTACTTCCCATTTTGGTGGTAACCCACTGGGAGCCTAAAAAAATTCCTAACAAAACTAAACAATACTATCAAAATCCTATTTTCCCTGGTTAGAAATCTTTGAAACTTCTACCGCATATTGTTTATCCTTTAACAAAAGTGAAAAAACTGATTATGATTTTCCGATTAAGTCATTTTTATTGGTTAGCACTCACCATAGTAACTCATGTCTTACACTTTGGTGTGCTCGGATGTTCTAGCTGATCCCATCCTTGACCCCATCCGTATTAGTTCTCCCTTCTCATAAATATAACATATATGATATACAAGTAAGGACTAAAAAAAAACATCAAATGCATCAAGGTAAATAACATCAGCTTCCAATACATCAATATACTGGGAATTTATCCCAAACTTGACCTTACATATTTTTATTACATGAATTCAAACACCCTTCTTCACCCAACCTAAAGGACAAGGGTCTGGATGCTCATAAGTCTCAAGACCAAGATTCTATACAACTACTTGAAATCAAGTTAGACCGAGAACCGATATCATTTAAAACATTTACCTTAGTTATGTTGATATGGATTTTGATCTGTAATAGTATACTCATCTCATCTTCATGTATATCCCTATTGGTGGCCATGCATCCAAGCTTCTCATCTACATCAAAATCATCTTCGATTTCCACCCCCCTTCTATCTTTACAACTATTATGGACTTCTTTGAGTCCTTGGTTGATTATTTGGATGTAAATCCAGATGCAACTTCCAACAGGTAGTGTTAGTATGACCATTGATATAAAAGTTCTTGTAAAAATTCTTGGGATATTTACAAGTATTTAAAGTAGTGACAACTTGTTTACCTTTAACTTTCCACTTACCTTTGTTACTTGTTTTCCCATGTTCTTTCTTCGCTGATTTGTTGAATGCTTTTCCTTTGTCTCTTCTTCTATTTTCTTCTTCTCATCATCTATATAGTATGCCTACACACACGCCTCATTGATATCTTTGGGCTTCGTGGAGATGAATTTCCTTCGAAGGTGAGTGTGAAGTCCTTCCAAGTACTTAGTAAGATATCCTCATCCTCCAAGTCCATATTTAGCAACATGGCCTACCTCCAAAACTTCGTAGTATAGTCCCGCACACTTTGACTACTACCTTGTCTAAAATAATACCATTTAAACATTTGGTCAGTCTTATGCCCAATAGGATATAAGTTAGATCTAAGTAATTCTTTAAATTCTTGCAAAGATCTCACAATAGGATGTTTCTTCTTTTCACAAGTGGCTAGATGGGCTTCCCACCAAACCAGAGCGTGTCCCTCTATTTTGAGATGTGTAAAGGTGATCCTCTATGCCTCGGTGAAATTATGGATGCTAAAGTAGACCTCTAATTGTTTTAACCATTTATCAACAAATTCTACATCTACTTGTCCTTGTTTTTAATTTCAACTTTTGTTTCGGGTTTAAAGGAGCATGATCATAGTTTACCTTCTCTCTTGCAATTGAAGTCTCTTATTCATGATCTTCCCCATATTCTTCCTCATTGTGGCTCCTCCCTATGCCAAATTTTTGGCTAAGCCTTGAACCACTGAGTCCATGGAGTCTTCCTTAATGAAGCTATCTTATAAAAATCTGCAAGTTCTTCTTGTCTTCTAAACATCCTATCCATCATGGTCTCCACCATCTCTATTCTACGGACCAAGTTCTCTTCCTCTATTTGTCCTTGAATTCTCTATTTCCACTTCCTTGTAGAAATATCTGGGTCACAAGGTAAATCCTCTTCGACTTTAGATATCGTCACTGTCATAAAAATCCAAGAATGAATACCAAATTCTTGGATACTTGTTAGATTTGATACCAAAATGATCTGTAAACTCTCTACTTTGGAATAGTTCACATAATCACAAATAAATGCTACTGTTCTACTTTCAATGAAAATGATAGTTGAGCTAGTGATTGAATTAATTGTGCTTTAGAACCAAAATTTGTAGATAAAGAAAAACACACTTAAGCTTAGGAACACCAAATTTTTTTTATCCGGAAACCTCTAGACCTCCAGAGGAGGAAAACCAGTCGGGAAGGGAAAACAACTCTTTCTTCCCTTTTTACTTTATTGGCCAATTTAAAAATAGATACAAACTTTATAACAAGTGAGAAAGGAAGTAGACAATGTCTCACACCTCCTCCTAGCTACTATATTTCTCTGCTCTCAAACTCCTTCTACAACTCTAATTCCAGCACTATAACTCTTGCTCACATACTCTCATGATTCTTCAATGCCTATTCCTTTACTCCTCCCATGCATTAGAGGATGGGAAAGGTCATGGCAGGGAAGGGACAAGGTCGGATGCTCCAAATTCGAGTCCATTCATGCTCCATTTATTTTTATGTCCCAAAGTAATAGGACCACCTTCCAATGTAGATCGATGATCGGAGGATTGCCACCCTGGTTGGGTGGTGGTTACATGATTTCCACCCATGTTAGGCAGCAGTTATGTAACCACCGCTCTACACAAAGTGGCTGCTATGTTATAATGCAAACAAAACCTCATTTTCTCCATTTTCCTTCTTTGGTGCTGGATGATTTGATGAAGTAGAATTATTTTGGATCCCTATGGATCAATCTTCTTGAGTGTTTACATTATATGCTTATGTTCTATCTTACACATTGTTTTTTTGGCTTACACTTGTCTTCTACATGCATGCTTTTTCGTACTAACACTTGTTTCCTAGCCACTTGTTTGTGTGTGCCTTGGTATTTACCAAGCACATTCCCTTCCCCATGTAGGTCAAAGTTTCATTTTACACAGTCAGTTCACTTTTGGGGCCACATTCTCCTATCCATGACATCGCATGCACCCCCAAAGAGGGGGTATCCTTTGGGTTTACACACTAAACATCATGGTATTTATATAGTTTTGTTTTTAGTTATCATCCATGACACAATGGGTTACACAGAGAGTGAGTTGAGACTAGTCTGCAGAACTCCATACCTAGAAAATTTTATAGGATAGGCTGTCCTTAGAATTCTCTGGGAACAATTAAAGGTTAGAGGATAAATTAGACCTCCCTCTCTCCACTAATTTGGCTAGTGGCGTTGGATCTCCCAAAAAACCAGCGGTATACGAGATCTCTTCACAACTCTAAGAAGCAATTACGGGTTGGAGGACACATCATACTTATCTCCATATACTTATTTGGTTTGGTGGCATGAGGTCACCCCAAAACCACATTTCACTAAAATTTATAAGATCCTTTCTACATCGTTTTCTCATCACGAATTAGTTGCACATGTTTCTTTTTCATTTTTACACTTTCATTACATGCTTTTTACATATATACATGCATTGTTTACACATATACATGTGTATTTGACTACTTGATCATCTTCCCTTTGCAGGTCCATCCATGTATGGGAAACAAGTAGTCAACAACACACACATGGCATGTACATCACACACACAATACTAACCATGAAGGTAAACTACACATATTGGCATCTACACATGCGCTTTCATCACTTTTTTTACACTTTTTGCATCTTTAGTCTCCATGCTCCATGTTTTTATCACTCCACACTTTATCTAGTCCTTCACTACACATTCTACATCACTCTACATGGATATCAGCCACACATCCCTATCTACCTTATGTTACTGAGATTTTTTCTCACCAACATAAAGTGGGGGCAAATTTAGACACAAAGTCATGTACTTTGAGTAATTATGTAGTCTTGGTCTCATACTAGTATTCATATGGTTCTTAAGAGAAAGAGTAATAATTAACATGTGTCTTTGGCCATTGTTGCATTTATTTCTATTGTTATTTTATATATTACACCTATACTTACAAAATTTATACTTTCTTACTATGTTTTTCCTATTTTTGATTGGGGCACCCGTCCAGGATCAGGGTGCCCAGGTGCCTTGGTCCTCTCGGGTGCCTTGATCCTCTTTGTACTTTCCTCTCACTTTTTGGGAACTTTCTATTTGTTTGATCTTCTTATATTTTTGGTGGTCAACCTTTTTGGGGTTAGAAAATTAAAGTAAGAGAACCATATAAATATAAAATTGTATGACCATAATGAGGGACCAAGCAATAAAAACTTACTATTACCACCTAAGGTTATATCCATCAAAGGCATCTATACTACATTTGGATCCATCTAGTTCCATCACAAGGCACATAAGGATGGTTCATCCGTATCAAACTTCATAGGAGGGGAGTCTATTGTTTCCATGCACACATTTACTACACTCTACGTATATTTATTTACTTGCTACTTCACAAAGTGTGAGTTACACAAGTGCAACCTAGGACATAATTGCACACACACACACCTAGAACTACATTGGGTTTGAGATGTAGTGCAACGCTCAGTGATAATTCCATCCATTTGGAAGCCGAGAACAATCGACCCTTTATATGCATCTTTCTTTCTTTTAGGATTTTTATGCTTTATCTGGGTTTTACAGTGATTCTTCCATTATAGGTTTACTAGTGTTTCGACGATCACATAATGAAATTCACATGAAAAGAAGCGAATACATGCAAACATCCAATGACAATCCAGAGGAGGTTTCCTATTCATTTCCATAGACTAGGGTGCCCAAATCTTAGAATAGAGCACACACGGGTGCCCCTACCCCTTTCTAGGTTCTCCATTCTATCCATATAGTCCAAATATGCATCTTCTTAGGCTATTGTGTGACGGTTTTCTCCTCCTATTCACCCTGATTTACACCGTGATACATTCCCGTGACATCTTCGTGATCAAATAAGGATTTCTTAACCCTCTTTGTACATTAGGGTTTCACATTTCATTTCTTAGATTGCTTGGGTACTATTTTAGTATTTTATTACTTCATTTATTCAGTTATTTTACTACTCCTATAACATTAGATTACACTAGAATATTTACATTTTAGTTAATCAATAAGAGATCTGATGAGATTACTCACTATGAGGGTCAAATAGTGGCATGAATATTTAAATAAGTTCCAATATGACTTGATGAAGCTCATAACTCAGCATGATGAAGCAACTTAAGGTTCTAGTTCCAATGTCTAAAATTGTCCTACTTGCCATGTATAGAAGAATTGACAAATTTAGTTGCAAATGTGCACTTACACACACAATATAAGAAAATGAATTTTTGAAAGATAAGCAGGGGAATCAAGTGAGATGTTGAAAGCTTCAGGTTGACATGAAAGTCAAGGATGATGTGATAAAAGCTATCAAGAACAAGAATAGTTCTTGTAACTCAAGATCAAGTGAGAACAAGTAGAAGAATGCATGCAAAGTGAACTGATATACCTTGAAATAGTGTAAGATGTGGATGTAATGAGTTGAATAAGGATCAAATATCTCCAAGAAAGTATCTTAGAAATCATGACAAGCTTGATAGGTGAGTGAAATTGCTAAATCTTGAAGTTTGATTCTCCATGCATGTAAATCTGTTATGAACATTACACAAATCTATATTTCATGAAGAACATGAAGAGGCCAAAGATCACTCAAATCATATGAAGATGATCTAAACATCATATTCTATCTTATCCAAGCCATGAGAAATCTTGAAGACTCTTGCATGGAGTTTTATGAAGCATTCGTTTGATCTGTAATTTTTTTCCTCCATGACCGTGTATGGAAGGTTTTGATGGACGAAGTTGAAATGAATATTTTTAAAGCATATAAAGGAGTTGAATAACAAGATTGAGATTCTTGTAATATCCACAACTCATTATGACATCAATTACATTTCCTAAAATAGCTAGAGGAGAAGAGAACTCAACAAAGGAAGAGGAAAAACATGTCATAACAATTACAAATTAGAAGATGACAGTTTAAGAATGGAATCCTTTCAGTTTTATCAAAATATCAACAAGTTCAAAGATTATTTTCAATTCCTAATGAGTTTCATAAATGTCATAAACTGATTAGGAAAGGACAATACTTTAACTATCACATATGAAGGTGAAATGATTATTTTGTAACATCCCTAGATAATGTCATTCAAACCTCTTAATACGTGTTGAAGAAGGAGTATTTAAAGAGTTTCTTGGAAGTTAAAATACAAGAGGTTAGATTATGTCTCTCTTACAAATAAAAATTGTTCTTGTGTATGAAGACTTGTTGTTGAAGTGAGGGAGCTGATAATGAATAAAGACTAGTGCAACTAGGTATAGGTGTAATGAAGAAGATGACATGAAGATATGTTGTTGAAGTCCATGTTATTGAAGGTGTATGAAGATATGAAAAACCAAGGAAATTGAGGTGTTGTGATGTGATTCAATGACTACAAGTTTTGAAGCAAGTATGTATGTTTGAGAAATAAGTGGTTTTATTGCACTATCCAATGAGATAAGCATGCCAAGTGTATGTGTTAGAAGAGCCTTGTATGAAATTTTTGTAGTAGAGTAATAATATGAGAAAAGAGATGTATTGAAGTGAGAAAGAGGGTGAAAAGAGAAGATAGATGAGTTGAACAAGTAATCACAATTTGTTTTGTGAGATAATCAAGGAAAGTGATCAAACCAATTTGTTGAATACTAAGTGATGGATTATAAAATAGGAGTTGAAGCTTCCTTGTACATTGTTTCTTGCAAAAGGTTTAGTTGTAGCTTAACCGAATTGATTGGGAGTTGTATCTTCAATGCAAGTAGAAGTTTGAAAAATTTCAAGTGGTTGCTTGACTAGATTTTGGAGTTGATGCTTTAAGTTGAGTGGATGATCAACATTTGAAATCCTTGTAACATCTATAGGAAATTTTTTCCAAGTTAGTGCATTGGTTTCATTGGGTTTTTCCTTAAAGGGTTTCCTACATTAAATTTGGTGTTCATGTGTGTTTTCTTACTTCATGCTCATGTTTAAATGTAATTAGTTTCTCATGGTTATTAATGATCTTGATTTAATAACTTACTATGTTTGTGAAGAGTTTTCAAAGTTTTAAGTTGAACCGATTCACCCCCTCTTAGTGCCTAGTTTTTCCAACAATTGGTATTAGAGATGGTCCTCTTAGAAAAATTTTAACAACTTGGAGGAGATCCTTGTAGCACAAGAATGGGTACACTAGCTGAAGAAGTCATGAAAAGAAAATTTTGAGATTGTTGAGTCCTTAATTGATGGATTGAAGAAATAAATCAAGTATATGGAAGTTGATCATGGCCAATATCTTAAAGAGATGGAAACAATAATTGAAAATGTGCTAAAATATTTGAAAGACAAGGAAATACTTTTCTCAAACATGAAGAATAATTGAGTATCTTTAAGGATGAATTATAAGATGCAAACTATAGATTGAAGATGTATGGAAAGATTTAAAAGAGTTATGAAGTTATTGATAAAATTTTGGAGAGCCAAAGAGTAGCAGGTGGAAAGAAAAGTCTATGATTCAAAGGAGAGCCTATGGAGAAGAAGGAAGATGACAAGGCACGTCGAACTTGACAAGAAACCATTAAGGAGACTAATGAGACAAGATTTAGAAGACCAAACTCAGTGAGGTAACCAAATGCATCAAGGTATGAAAGAAAATTTAATGAATATTAATTTACTTGTCATAACTTTGGGCATAAAGTGATGGAGAGTGATGGAGGAACAATGAGTGTTGTGTCAGTGGTTCTAGTTGCAGAATGTCTATTTTCTCAGCCAAATATGGTTGTGAAAGGGCTGGTTATTGACTCAAATTAGACGGTTGAAACTCGCTCATGCAGTTTGAGATAGAAAAGGTATCCACACCTATTTCTTGGAATAATATTCTCAAAGAACCTCCAGACAATAATGTGGGTCCTCAATCACCTACAAAGGTGTAGTTCACGAGTGCAAAGGATAAGGAAGGTGTGACCCACCTCAGTGTGCTAGATGGATATCTATATCGAGCATTGGGTAAAGTGAATCTTACACTCGTAGGTAAGTTTCTGGGCTCTAGACCTAATATTGATGCTATTAGGAAATGGGCTTTGAGAAAGTGGCAACCAAAGGGAGATCTGAATATTACAACCATGTCACGGGGTTTCTTCTTGGCTAAATTCAACCAACAGATTGATTTGGAATTGGTGCTTCTGGGAGGGCCCTGGTGCATGGGTAATATGGGTCTTTTTCTTGAAAAGATGGTATCCAGGGTTTGACCCCAATACTGAGAATATACACACTATACCTATATGGTGTAGACTTCCTAGTCTACCCCTTCAATTATGGGATGATGAGATCTTGTTAAATGTTGCTAAATCTATTAGATCTCTGATTGGGTTTGATGGACCAATAAGGAATAGATCCAAACTTGCTTATGAAAGATTATGCATTTCTTTTGAAATGGAACAAGAACTCATAGAGCATATCATCTTACAATCAAAATTTGGTACATGGAAAAAAATATTGAATATGAAACTTTTCATTTGAGGTGTAAAAATGTCATAAAATAGGACACTTCACCAGAAAATGCCCAACCTTGGCCAAGCACAAGGATGAAGGGTTAATTCAGTGAATATGATGGGTAAAAATGATATGGTAAATGATGGCTCTAAAGAGGTACCTGAAATAAGGAGAGAGAATGAGCCTAGGATCCCAAAAATGGTTTTGAAAGAAGGGAAAAAGAACAAATGGAAGTGATTACTCTAAACTAGCTAGATCTAAAATATAAGAAAGGAAAAAAGGGGTTCTGAACTCCAATCAAGAAACCTATGGTTTGTAGGAAACTATGGCACCCTAAAACTCCAACAATAAAACCAATAGGAGAATTCCCAAGCGCAAAAGGAGATCTAGCAGTGGAAACACCTGTGAAGATGATTATGGAGGTTGATGAAAAGACTACTACAAAGTAAGAGTTAATATAATTTCCAAGGATACAGATTACATGTTGAGCATGAAAGATCGGATGATGGATTGAGTAAATAAGAACAGATCCGAATCGGTGATAGAAGAGACAAAGAGGGGTAAGAATGATCCCTTATTTATCATAGAGGAAGAGTCGCATTTGCACGAGGAAAAAGAAAATAAAGAACTAGACCTAATGGAGGAAAAATTCTCTATGACAGAAAATATCTTGTCGAAAGGTGGGTAACTTTAACTCAAGTAATAAAGTAGAAATTTCATAACCATACAAGGATCAGGAACAAGGAGAAAAGGAGGGGAAGTTACACCATTCCTGGAAAAGACACTTTCTGATGGTGATACTGATTTGATCAATGGGTTTATAGAGGTTAAAAAAAAAAAAAGAATGAAAGGATTTGAGGAGATCCCAGATACACTATATAATGATAAAAAGGAAATTGGGGAGCCTCAACATCCAGAACAACTAGATCGTCTACTAGAAGGATAGTAGATTTTGGAAGTAGTTTAAAAAGGAAGACCTTCAAAGAAGGAACTCAAAAAAAAGAAAAGAAAAAAAATATTGCAGATGGAACTCAAAGTTAATTGAGCCATCCTGGAAAATTCATCCCCCATATTATTTAGATGAAGATAATCTCTTGGAATATAAGAGGGTTGAATGAGAACTCTAAACAAAGAATACTTAAAGAGTTAAGACTTTCAAGTAGACCTAATATTTTGATTTTGCAGAAACTAAAATGAAATCAAATATCCTTGAAAATTGTAAAAAGATTTTATGGGATAACTCAGAAATTGCTGTTGTTGATTCTCAGGGAGCTTTAGGTGGTTTGGCTATTTTTGGGATAAAAATCTTCTTACTGGTATGGTGATTTCTGACACCAACACCCATCTTGTTGTTAAGTTTCATGCTATTGATAATAATTTTACTTGGATCCTTTCAAACATTTATGCACCTAATATTGTAAATGGAAGAAGGAAGCTTTGGAATGATTTAAAGCTCTTTAGAATTCATCATAAAAATGACAATTGGCTTGTTATGGGAGACTTCAACTCCCCTTTAAATCTTAGAGAAAAGAAAGGGGCAATTTTGGATATTCCAATGGCATGGATGAATTTGCTGATTTTGTCTCTGACTCAAATCTCATGGATGTGGAACTTCATGGTAATCAATTCACTTGGACAAATAAAAGAGTGGGCAGTGACATGATTCAGGTTAGACTTGATAGAGAATTTATCTCTTCCAATTGGATCCTACATCAAGACTTTCATCTATCCTCTTTACCAAGAATTAGATTAGATCATAATCCGATTGTTTTAAATCTTTTCAATTGGGCTAAACCAACACGGTGCTCATTTAAATTTGAACAGATGTGGATGGACCATAATGAACATATATGATTAGATTAAAGAATGGTGGAATTTGGATGGAGGAGGAGCTACTCAATATAGATTAATTCAGAAATTAAAAAATGTTAAAAAGCAAGTTAGAATTTGGAATAAATAAGTTTTTGGAAATATATTTGAAAGGAAAAAGGAGTTAAAGAAAAAAATATAGGAGCTGGAATCTCAAATAACTGCAAAGGGCATGTCATTGGAGGATCAGTTAGTGGAAAAAAATATTTTATCCGAGTTGCATACGGTCTGTAGTAGGGAAGAAACTTTTTGGAGGCTTAAGTCTAGGGAAATTTGGTTGAAAGAGGGAGATAGAAACAAAAATTTCTTTCATATGACCACTATGAAACATAGAGCTTGCAATAGGATAACAAAAGTTTCAAAAGGAAATGATATTGTCATCAAAGATCCTAAGGATATAAAGGTGAAGCTCTCAGATTTTATGAAAATCTGCTCAAGGAGAATAGTACGGATAATGAAGAGGCTGTCTCTTTTCTTTTAAAGGCCATTCGAATGACAAAATAGATGAGAAAAGATTCAAAAATATTTCAAAAATAGTCACTTTGGAGGAGCTGCAAAAAAATATATTTTACTCTTGAAGAGGATAAGGCACTAGGTCATGATGGTTTTTTTGCAAATTTTTAAGTTTTGGGAAATATGCTCAGATGACTTATTAAGGGCAGTGAATGAGTTCTACAGAATAGGTGATCTCCTAAAAGAGCTGAATAACACCCACATTGTGCTTGCTCCTAAAAAAATTGGATGCTAAATATTTTAAGGATTTCCGCCCATTAGTCTGGTTAATGTTATTTATAGAATCTTTACTAAGATTATTGCAACAAGACTCTAGACTATTCTTGGTAATATGATCTCAAAGCAACAAAGTGGATTCATAAAAGGGAGGATAATTCAAGACAGGGTGATCATGGTGCATGAAATCATTCATTCAATGGATAATAACAAAAAAGCTAGCATGGTAATGAAACTTGATATGAACAAGGCATTTGAAAAAGTCTCTTGGCATTTTCTTGACAATGTTCTTGATAAATTTGGTTTTCATAATAGATTCAGGAAAATTATTAAGGCTTGCATTTGATACAGCTAGATTTTCTGTGGTGGTTAATGGGAGCGATGGGCTTCTTTGCTAGCAGTAGGGGATTAAGACAGGTGATCCTATATCCCCTTTACTCTTCATTATAATGGTGATAGTCTTAAGCGAGATCCATTACCAAAGCTATTAATGAAGGGATTTTAAAAGGAATTAGTGTTAGGATAATTAATTATGAATTGTATAATTAATTATTTAACTATTATTATTAATTAATTATTTTTATATAGTTTTATAACATTATTACATTTTATTAATTAGTTGTATAATGTTATATGGTTTTATTAACCATATTTGTCTTATTATATTCACGGGTATAATTGTTATGTTGTTATAACACTTATGTCATTTGTGCTTCCCTGGATGTATTTTGGAAGCTACTGTATTTTAGTTTGTTGTTGCATAGTTACAACTCCATATTTTTTTGTATCCAGGCTATCCAATATGTATAAATATCAGAGCTTTGCACTATTGTAAGGGATTGATTTCACATGAATAAATTATACAAAGCTTCCGTCTCTATAACCTCCTGCCATTCTCCAGGTGTTTGTAAGGCAATTTTGTTTTGCCTTGGTACCTCCCGCACTAGGTAAAATACGCTCCCTGGATGCTATTTAAAAATAAATAAATTTCCCTGTTAGGGGTTTTACCTCTAATATTAGAGGTGCATTTGGTCATAGTATTAGCTATAGCTAATTCTAGTTTCTTGTCAAATTAGAGGTACTTTTGCTAAATGTAAATACCAAGTGGTTTGTGTATTGGAGTTGCATTGGGTTTTGAAGTAGCTAGGTTACATGCCGAGCTCACACCAAGCTAGCTCATTACATTGGTGGAGCATTGAATGGGTTAACACATTGTTGAATGTGTGTTTTGAATCCACTGGGATCCTACATTACCGACTCCCAACGCACGAGCCAACATCATTCTTTTTGGCCAACTTCTTCTTGCGGTTTCAATGTGGGGATTGATTTGTTACAAAGGACAATGAGCTCCTCCCAAACACACAAAGCAACCACACTCCCCGCTGGTTGACCCATGATCACGTCTCTAAACCTGCAACAAGTAAATAATAAAAATAACCTATATACAACACCAAAGCCATGAAAATCTCTAAACCCGCACAAAAGAAAACACGGTGAAAGCAAATTGAAATCTGTGGTGATAAAAAGGAAAGCAGAAGAATATAAAAAAATAGATCTATTTTCTATGGTGTGTAATTAAAAGGAAGCCCTAACCACCCTCCTCTAAGCATGTGACCATGTGGATTTCTACTTCGGCCACATCGCCATTAAAAGGTTAGTGTTTTTGAATTTCTTTAAATTTAAATTGCTTCATCTTATAGTATAAGCACTACGAGTGCACAAGTGGTTAGTTGAGTAGCTTTGGGTATAGAAGGTGTTGGGTTTGACTCCACCTCTAATTCAAAGCTTTTTTATATATGATTTGCATTTGGCGGAGAAAATTAGAAAATCCACCATGCTTAGTGAAAAAAACCACCGTTAAAGCCCTAGTTACAACTAAAAAGGCCCCTAAAACTTTAGCAAGGAAAACCCTAATATAGGGAATTTTTTTCTCTTAATAGGCCTATTTTTTGATTCGCATAATATTCAAAAAGGGGGTATCGGAAAATTCCATTTTAAGCAAGTTGTTTTATATTTTTTTACTCATAAAGTTTGTTTTGGGCTCCAGAGGCTACTAGGGCCCGAAAAACAATTTTTTTTGCCTGCCATTAAATTTTTCAATTTTTTTGAATGTAATTGTATGCTTTAGTATATTATACTAATTTATAGGTTGCCATAGTCAACCAAAATATTTGTAATCGCTTAGAAACCGACATAATATTGTACTAAAAAATAATAAAATTTGGTTCAAAAACACTCACGAGATCCTAGATCTCATTCACAACATTCGGTATATACAGTGCCTCTGGGAAGTACTTATGGGTAAAGTCATCGTGACTACTACTACACTTGATGCTTAATATAGCTGCAAAAATGTTGTCTAGGCATCGACCCTTTAAATCGATGGGGAGTAATAAGGTCACAGTGCACACATTATGAGCCATCCCATCCATCTATGAATGATAGTACGACATAAATCCAGACTGAGAAATTATCCAAGTATATAGAAAAGTTACACACACATATGAGGATATTTCTTTGAGCCGGTGTCAATAATTGCACAGACCCCTTTCAAGATCTTGTCTTGGTACCACATATGGAATTATTTCACATATGTGAACGCCTCTTTCATGTACCTACGAGTATATATAAAGGGAAAGATTTTTCCACATACCGACGAGTATATCGGAAGGGCGTGTCTATAGAAAGGTTTGGTATATCAGACTAATGGTATATAGATTGGAAGACCTTATACATGGAGTGATAAGAGCCTAACCCTCTCAGCGATTTCTGAAAAATGAGCACCAATGCCCCTAAATTTTTTCTTCCAAATTCACAACTACTCGGAGGAAGCAACTAAGCTTACATGGAAGACTAAAATCAAGACACAACTTGATTTTGAAGAGATCTATCCTTTTTTGAATGATACTCGACTAGATCAACCACCGATACAACATAACAATGATAGTTTGATAAAGTAGATCAGAAGGCCAAACTTAGAATCTTTTTTAGAGTGTCGATGATGTACAACCCCACATTCAAGATGCAAAAATAGCCAAAGAAGAATGTAATAAATTGAGCATAGTATATGAGGCTAAAAACAAGAATGTCATATGAATTTTTTAGAGTCAGTTACACACATTGAAGTTCAAGAAGAATGAGAAAATCAAATCTTTCTTGAGAAGAGTTATAGAGTTGAGGGCTTCACTTCTAGCCCTGGGAGAAGTGGTCACAGATGAATCTCTCATTCCCATTGTTCTGAGAGCTCTCCCTTCTTCTTACTACATTTTTTAACAACACTAAGCTTGTCAGATACGACAATTAGTTTTGACAAACTGGTAAACCTACTACAACAAGAGGAAGCCATGTATAATAAGGATGATGAAGAGGAGCAGACACTTTCTTCACATCAAAAATGGAAAGGAAAAGGTAAAGGAAAACCTAATTCCTATCAAAAGTCCCAACATCAAAATTAGTATCAACATCAAGGGGACAAACAACAGAAGAAGCAATGTCCAATCTAAAGAGGACATGAATTGAAATATTGTTGGTATAACACTTATAAGAAAGGTTCATCAAGAAACTCTAGACCTCAACACCAACAATCTCACAAGGGACATACAAACTACAATCAAGGGCAGAAAAAGGGGAACTGGAAAAGAAGACCCCATCAGCAAGGAAATATTGCTGAGCAAGAAGAACATTTAGATAATGAAGACTTCTTGTACACTTCTTGATCAAGTGAACCATCCACGTCATCTAGTGATGTTTGGTATGTTGATTCAGAGCCACTCGACACATGACCAACCATAGAGATTGGTTTACTTTAATGAGGGACACACCTTTGAAAAACCATGTTTTGTTTGTGTGATGATTCTTCATATACAATTCAGGGGATTGGGAACATTTCTCTACCCCTTGGTTCACGCAACTGTAGACTATCAGATGTCTTATATGTCCCTAGGTTGACTAAAAATCTGCTGTTAGTAGTCAACTCCTAGATCAAAACTTAAAAATTGACTTTGATAGTCATTCTAGAAAGAAAACGTGTTTGATTCGAGACAAATCATGAGGCTCAAAAATAGTTACAAAATCCTCCAATGTGGGATGCATGTTCCAACTTGATTTTTTCCATAGAGATGATCAAGAACTTGTGGCTAAGAACTCTACCTCAACATAGTTGTGGCATCGGAGACTTGGTCATGTTAGTTTCAAGTATCTCGAGACACTTTTTGGTGTAATATGGTACATGGGTTACCATCTCTTCAGAAGGATACAAACAAGTGTCCTCACTACCTAGTAGGAAAACAACATAGAGCTTCATTCCAAAAGAGTACATATCGAGCTCATGGTAAGATTGATCTAGTTCATACCGATATTTTTGGTTTGATGCAACCAAGTCATTCTAGATTTCAATACTTCATGCTTTGTGTTGATGAATATTCAAGAAAAATGTGGATTTTTTGTCTTTGCAAGAAAAGTGAAGCTTTTGAAACCTTCAAGAAGTTCAAAGTAGCTATTGAGAACAAAATTGGTCGTCACATCAAAACTCTCCACTTAGATTGAGGGGGGAATTCACCAATAATGAGTTCAAATACTACCTACAAGCTCATGAGATTCATCGAAAATGCCTCCTCCACACACACCGTAACATAATGGTGTTATTGAGAGAAGAAATGTACTATCATGGAAATGGTGTGATGTATGATCGATGACTCTGGACTTGTAAAGACATTCTAGGAAAAAGCAACAAAGACAGTAGTGTATTTGTTGAACAGAGTGCCCATAGTTGCTCTTGACGAAGTAACACCACAAGAAGCATGGTCAAAGTAGAAACCATTTATTACACACCTTAGAGTATTTGGGTGTAAAGAAAGTATGCACATACCCAAGTAAACTCGAAAGAAATTGGACATGAATTCATAGGAACTCATCTTCATTGGGTACAATGAAAAAACTCTTGGGTATAGATTGATAGATCTCGAAGATCAAAAAGTATACACCAACAAACATGTTGAGTTCTTTGAGAAGAAGGAAGCAGAGTCTCCTCCTCCAGACTCACCTAATGTAGATTCTTCACAGGTTGTAAAACCTAAAGGTGATGTTCCCACAGATGACGAAAGTGATGATGGGGATGATGGTGTTGATGTGATAGACCCATGACCCATGGGAACAATTCAACATATGCCCAAGTGGTGTACTAGCATGTTACGATATGTAATAATGGATGCTCCATCAGATACATCCACCCTTGGACCACAGACTCATAGTAAAACAAGAGAAGAAGTTAACTTTTCTTTGATGAGTAGAGTTATTGAATCTGATGATCACTCTTTAGTCCAGGAATCCCTATAGTCAAAAGCTTTGAAAGATGCCATGGACTCTTAATATTAGTCAGTAATGAAAAATAACACATGACAACTTTTCGATCTTCCACCAGGGAAGAAACCCATTAGATGCAAATGGATATTCAAAACAAAATACAAATCAAATGGGACAATGGACAAGTATAAAGCAAGACTTGTAGCAAAGGGGTATGCACGAAAGGAAGGCATTGAATACGAGGAGACATTTGCTCCCATAGCTAAGATCAAGACAACTAAGATGATTTTTTCTCTAGCTACATAGTTTGGTTGGAAATTCCATCAGATGGATGTAAAAAGTGCCTTTCTGAATGGATATTTATAAGAAGTTTATATGACTCAACCTAAGGCATATGTAGTACCGATGAAGAAGAAAAGGTATACGAGACTCGGGAAATATCCGTATGGCCTCAAAAAAACACCGGGCATGGTACATCAAAATTGATGAGAATATCATATAACATGGATTTGTAAGAAATCCATACGATCCCAATATTTACCTCAAAAAGAAAGAGGGGAAATTGTGATTATCGTTGTCTATGTTGACAATATATTCATCATGATAATTCATCAAAATTGATGAGCATCTCGTATAACATGTATTTGTAAGAAATCCATACAATACCAATATTTACCTCAAAAATAAATGGGGAGATTGTGCTTATTGTTGTCTATGTTGACAATCTAGTCATCACCGAAAATTTAGTGAGGATGATCGATGCAACGAAGGAAGATCTTAATCGATCATTTGACATGACAGATCTCAAGATAATGCACTATTGTCTTAGATTAGAAGTATGACAGAAAGAGAATCACATATTTGTTTCTCAGATGAAATATACTAAGACAATACTTGAGAAATTCAGGATGATGGATTACACACCGATTGCTACACCTATGGAGAAAAGATTGTAGTTATCTCGTTCAGATCCATCTCCCGAGGTAAATGCCACTCTTTATCGGTAGTTGATTGGGAGTCTCATTTACCTGACCTACACTAGATCATATATCAGATTTGTAGTAAGTTATCTATCCAGGTTCATGTAGGAACCCAAAGTTTTTCATTAGAAAGTAGCAAGGCACATCTTGAGGTATCTCAAAGGATCAGTGGACCTTGGTCTATAATACAAGAATAATGAAAACTTCTTCTTGTCAGATATTCAGATTCAGATCATGCAGGTAATATTGATGATATAAAATCTACTTCAAGATTTGTATTCTTTATGGGATCTGGACCAATATCACGGGGAAGAAAGAAACAACACTTTGTTTCTCATTCTTCCATAGAAGTCGAGTATCGTTCTATAGGAGAAGCTATATGTGAAGCGATTTGGCTACGTCGCATACTCGAAGGACTTGGAATACCACAGGAAAAACTAACCACCATGTATGTTGACAATGAAGGTGTTCTCAAACTTGTTCACAATCTAGTTTTTCATGAAATAACAAAACACATTGAGGTATAGGTTCATTTCATACGCGAGCATGTGTTGAAGCACAATATACAACTTCAATTCGTCTAATAGCTGAACAAAGAGAAGATATCTTCATGAAGTCACTTGCACGTGAAAATTTTGAGTTGTTCAGAGAGTTCCTCTCCTCGTCCCTTGAGACAGTGCAAAATTAAGGGGGGAATGTTAGGATAATTAATTATGCATTGTATAATTAATTATTTAACTATTGTTATTAATTAATTATTACATTATATTAATTAGTTGTATAATGTTATATGGTTTTATTAACCATATTTGTCTTATTATATTCACGGGTATAATTGTTATGTTGTTATAACAATTATGTCATTTGTGCTTCTCAAATGTATTTTGGAAGCTACTGTATTTTAGTTTGTTGTTCCATAGTTGCAACTCCATATTTATTTGTATCCAGGCTATCCAATATGTATAAATATTGAGCTTCGAACTATCAGAAGGGATTAATTTCACATTAATAAATTATATAGGCTTCCATCCCTATTTTGAAACTACAATTAGGCCTACTTCTACAAACCAAACAACTTCACATCAACAATTTTTTGATGACACAATTCTACTTTTGATGGCCTCTATCCTGAAGCTAAGGCTATTAATTTGATCCTGAAATTTTATGAGGTTTCCGAGGGCAAGAGATAAATTTTGATAAGAATTCTATCTTCTTTGTAATACTCCTTTGGAAAGATAAAAAGAATTGCTCAAATTCTGGGGTGCAAAATCAATTCTCTACCCACAACATATCTGGGTCTTCCTCTTGGAACAAAAAAATTTCTACCATAGTTTGGAATGGTTTACTTGAAATATTTCAAAAGAAAATGGCTGGATGGAAAGGGGCCATACTATCCAGTGTTGGAAAATTTCTTCTAATCAAAAGCACTCTGCAAAATTTACCTATTTACATTATGTATCTATACAACATTCCTACTATTTTTAGGGACAAAATTGAAAGGATTCAGAAGAAATTTTTATGGTAGGGAACAAAGGAAAGATTCAAATATCACTTGGTGGCATGGGATCAAGTATGTACACCTAAAATAATAGGTGGGCTAGGCATAAAGGATATCAGAAAAATGAATATGGCCTTAATTACAAAAATGGGTTGGAGAATGCTTACTGAGGAGCAACCTTGGATTGATTTAATTAAGGCCAAATATCTAGCTCAGAAAAAAGTAAATTCTTTCCTTTATGATGGTCAACTACCTCAAGGTTCTATTTTTTGGAATAATTTGATACAAATCAGGGATTTCATCAATCAAGGTTGTAAATGGAAAGTGGGAAATGGTAGGGATATTCAATTTTGGAGTGATAACTGGACTAGCTTTAGTTTAAATGATAAATTTGGTTCTATCAAAGATATTTTAGAACACAAGTATGGAACTAAAGTCAAAGACTACATTGAAATGGAGGGTAACAGAAAAATATGGAAGCAACTTAAGGTGGAGAGGAATGATCTAAATTTCATAATATCCTCACTTCAAGAGAAATGGATAACATACCCCTGAATCAAATTGATGTCAAGGATGAATTTTTGGAACAACTCATGTGATGGAGAATACACTGTCAAATTAGGATACAATTCCTATTTTGAAAACATCCATTGTGATTTCAAATGGAGCAGGATTTGGATGCCTGAACTAACTCCCAAAGTAAATTTATTTTTTTGGCTTTTTCTCAGAGGAAGAATACTCACAAATGACAACCTAATAAAGAGAGGCTTTATAATGCCAAACATGTGTTTCCTATGCAAAAAGAGGATGAGGACATCAATCATCTTTTTTTACATTGTGAGTTCACTTCAAATATCTGGAGTTATGCTTTTTCAAAGTTTAATGTTTGTTGGATAGTGCCAAAGGAATTTCTTCAAACTTGGATATAGTGGGATCCTCCTTATAATCACTGTATTGTTAGGAGATTATGGAAACTAGTTATGCCCCATATTATATGGAGGATTTGGAAAGACAGAAATGACATAATATTTAGAAACAATAGATAGACATGCAAGACAAGCTTTACTAAGATTGGTAATGCAATTAAAGATAATATTGAAAGATTTAAACCACCCAAGAACAAGAAATATCCTAAAGATGAAGAGTTTATACTTTCAAATTAGAAGATTGACATTGAAAATGTCCAAAAATGGAGAACTCCAACCATTGATGGATCTTCAATTTATTAGTTCCATCCTCCTAATTATTGTCATAAACTCAATTTTGATGGAGCCTCAAAGGGAAACATGTACGTACCCAAAATTGTAAGGTACTGCACTGCCAGAACAATGTGACACGTGCCCCAATGATGATACAGGTCTCCTCGCAAGGTGTTCGAGGATCTGAAAAAGCTCTCCAAGTGTGTGTTAACATCCCGCATGCCCCGCTTAGCCCCCGCATGCTTTGTTTTTCCCTTTTCCCCTCTTTTCTTGGCCTTTTTCTTCAAAGGATGTGAAACCGCCGCCCGCCGAGGCAAGGTGGTCTGTGACCACCGCCCCGAATAGGGTGGCGGTCTCAGAATCGCCGCCCTGCTCAGGGTGGCGGTCCTTTATGCATTTTCCAGAAAGCTCTTTTAACATGACTCACGTAATTTCAATGTTTTACCAGCTTTCTTTCACCGCCATAAGCTTGCATTTATGATTCTGGTTCCCTGGAATAGTGTTTGGCCATTGTTTATAGTTTAAGAGTTCTATTTGGCTTTTACCTTGGGTAAATGCAAATGCTATAAATAGTTGGCTTGTGCTCAAGAAAATGGCCCCTCAAATTTTCCTTTGATTTCTCTTTGCAATAGATTTATTTTTCCTTTTGCTTAGAATGCTTAGTTTCTTTCATTGCATGCTTAGTTAGCATTGTTTTACTATTAGTAAGCCACATATCCATCTTGTGCAAGTACTGCTGTTATTTTATCCAATCCATTGGAATAGGATAGTCTGTTTACCAATAGGAAGCCATTAAAGTTACAGGTTTTGCTCCTCAAATAGGATAGTTTTAGGTTCTGGACGCTTTATGTTGCATGACTCGCAATAGATCCCGCTAGGAATTGCATAAGCCAAGCTCTGTACTCTTGCGCTATCCCTCTCCTACTCACATTGTATTCACCAACATTCGAGCTACCTTTATCCCAATATCTATTTTCGTTGATGCTAGAATTACACGCTTTTATGGATCCATGTGAACACAAAGGAACGAGGAGATCACACCTGAGGGGACAAGCTCACACACATCATCGGATTCACCAATGTTCTGTAATCCGTGTTCTAGCTTTCAAAGTTCTAGTTAGAATCATATCAAATAGAGTATTTAATTACTTTATTTCGCTTAATTCTACTCTTGATATTTCCAGGAAGTGTGGGGATTGATAGTTTCGAGAAACTTTTATTCACTCCTCATTTCGAGGTAGGATCGAGAGTCTTGCAAATAGATTAGATAAGCTATTTCATTGTTTAGAATAGATCTACAAATTGCATGAGCAGAGATAGCTACACTTGGTTATTTTGTTTGTTTTAAATTGTTATTTTAGTGTCAATTCTAGATATTTTAAATAACTCGATTTCTTAAATTCATAAAGCTCGTCAGAAAAACAAAAAAATAGAGAGGTCATATATGTTATAGATATACTTCACATAGTTAAATTTCATTTTACTATAGTTCGCTTTTACATTGTTGCTTTTGTATGACAATCACGGGACCTAGAGAGCCAAAGGAATACGTATTCGAACCAATCGCTCCTCGGCCCAATCTCATCACAACGATAATCGATATAGATCAAAATCTTAGGATCCAAGTCTTCCGAACAACGGTAAGTGTTGATGCAAAATCACAAAGCACCCCGGATATCGATCGATTTCTAGTTTTATCACTCTAGCATCCAAAGTGTGATTGCACAACATTGAATCCTTTCTTTGAGTGTGGGACTCATGAAAATGAGAAAAAATCTCTAGAGAAGGCTGGTTCCTCTTCCTAAACTACCTGCCACAAGCTATTCTAGTGCAGGCAAGCTAATCTAATCCTAATCTAACCATGCCAAGGAGACAGAGAGAGAGAGAGAAAAGGGAAAACAGAGCCTACACTAAAACGGTGATACACCAGAGAAGGAAAATGTTGAACATCTATCAAAACTGCCATGGAACAAGGAGAGGTGAGCAATGGGAAGGATGGATAGATGCATCACAAGCCCAAGGATAGATTTCACATAGAAAATGTCCCAAAACTCCATGAACACAGCTCCAACCCTGCAATGAACATTCAAACATGCACAAATACCTGCAATGAAGAAAGGCAAGAAGAGAACAAGAAAAAGGATGAGCAAGGATGGACAGATGCATCACAAAACACGTTTTTGTTGCTCTAGAAGTTTGCACAGAACATCATTTTAATGGTGAAAGGCAAAAACGCCATTACAGAGAAGGGAAGGAGGTCCAAACTCCATTTTCAACCCGGAGAAGAAAAGAAGGGAAGGCAGAGTGAAAAGATGAACCACCACTTTTAAAAATGAGCCAAATGGATTTTTACAATGCATGGGTCGAGCCGGGAGGGAGAAACGTGGGAAAACATGCAAGCAGTCCAACCATTGACCAAAATGCATTCTTCATTAAAATTTGTGGTTGAAACATCACTTCGCCATCTTTGCCAAGAAGGATGTGACCCATGTGCATTAAAATTGGTTGTTGAAACGTCCCTTCCGCCATTACCATGCGCGTAGATGTTTCTTGATTTTCTCTCTCCAAACTGAACCAAAATGCAAGATTGACCCGGAATCATGTAGATAATTTTTCCAGCTTTCCATTGATATAAAGAATGCAAAAATCCGAGCTCGGATCGAAAGTTATGGCGATCTAAGGATTTAGGGAAAAACAGCAAAACAGATTTTGAATTTTTTCCGCGCTCCGCCACTGGATGACATGTTTGGTGCTGATTGGATGAGCAATTCTCTCTCCTTCCCTTTCCACGGGTTTTCCTTTGAAGATTTTGCCTTTTTATAACTTTGGAAAATTTTCCATTTTTTCCCCGCGCCCCCGCCACTTGGGACACGTGGCGTGATCTACGGGTTGGAGGACAAAGGGGTCATCCTTGTCTTTTAATTTTTTGGCCCAAGACTTTTGTCAAATTTTCCTAAGTCTTTCTCCGGCCCGAACTCCCCACCTTAGGACACGTGTCCTATGTTTATTAGCTCGGGCCGACTGTTCCATTTTCCCGTTTGAAACTTTTACCGACCACTTAGCAACATTCCATTGCGCTTCCCCTTGTGACACATGTCACGCTGCGATTCGTTGGTGGCTCTTTCAGCTTTTCACGTCCTCCATGTACTTTTGGTCTGGATGTCCCAAACTTCCTGGGACAAATATCTCGATTTGCCCGATTCAGGCTTCCTTGTCCCTCTTTGCGGTGAAGACACGTGGCGAGATTCCATTGGCTCTTGGCTCCTTCGGCTTTTCACGCCCGCGCGCCCCGATGTCCCAACCGTCTGGATGAAAGTCCTTTGTTTCGGATGAACCGGCTGGTTCGTGTCCTCCACTTAATTTTGTCCCAACTGTCCGGATCTGCTCGGGACAAATCTCTCCAAACCGCCAAAATGGATTGACTTGCGCCAAACCGGCCGATCCGCGTCCCTCACATACTTTTGGTCCAACTGCCCCATTGAGCGAAACAAGACTTAGGCAATTTTCTTCATTTCTTCTACTGGTTTGGCTTTTTGCGTCCCACGTGTCTCGACGTCCCAACTATCTCGCAGATGCTCGGACTAGGACTTAGCCGATTTTCTTGTTTTTTCGACCCTAAGCTTGGTACGATGAACCTCATTCAACCCGAACTAGTACAACCCAAGCCCTTCGAGACTCCAAAATGCCTCAAAACGGTCCCGCAACCTTATTTTTCACATTTCTTCCATTTTATCAACCTGTTGGGATTTCTTCTTGGATGGGAGAGTTAGAAAGAAGCTAAGGGGCCTAAAAACATGATTTTTACCTTGAATCAATCTATTTTCTCAGATGAATATTCGATGCATGTTATCAAAATTACCTTAGGGGTTGAATTTTGGATAACAGATTTTAGCGACTTCATGGGGTTAGCTACCTACTAGATGAAGTTACCAGTTGCCTGAAGCATCCATTGGGCATGGAGTCATGAGTTGTAACCTACAAACTGATCTAAACTTTGAAAATCTCCTCTCTGAGCAACTTGGAAACCCACTGAAATGGACGTTCTCACTAAAATGCCCTTTGAAATAGACTGTGTAGGAGCAAAACCAGCACCACAAAAACTATGTACAGAACTGAAAATCATACATGCTCCAAATGGAACATGCAGAGTGTTCACAAGCACTTCTTCTGCTAAAAACAAACCTACCTACTCTACTCTAACTGGAAGCAAAGGAAAGCTAAACAAACCCTGAAATTGGTTGTGAGAAATAGCTTCCCTTTCTCAAAATTGGCAGCCATGCAATTGATTTGGAGCTGATCATGGTTGTTAGGATGAGTGGAAAGTCAACAAGAAGTTGTTCTTCCACCCAAATCATCAAGGTCTCGGTGAAGGCAAATTCAATACCTCTTTTAGTTGCTCTGCATTTGGATTGAAGAGGTATGACAGCTGATCCTTGGTACTTTGTAGCTCACCCTCATGCTCAGAAGCAAGCATGACTGGTTGTGACTTCTCCTTTGGCTCCAATGAAGCCAAATACCTGATTGGGTAAGGTATGATCCGTTTGATATGCCCATAGCTTTGATTTTCAACTCCAAAAATGGAGTCTTCTTGTAGACCCTCCTGAATGGATGGTGTGGAAGCAATGTTGGAATTCCTCTGTCCTTTCTCTTCCTCCAATGAAGAACATGAAAGATTAAAATCTTCCAATCTTGGTTCCAAAGAGCTGCTATAAGATGCAGGCTGCTGCAAATGAATGTTCTCCTTCATGACAGCAGACTCAAGTGTTTGGAATGTGGATGATGAAAGAGAGAATGGTGGAAACTCAACCAACTCTTCTCCATCAAAACAGTCCTCCAAATCTGACAAATAAACTACCTCATGGCTATCTTGCTGCAAATGCTCAACTTCCTCCATGGTGTCTTCTTGATCTGTAACTTGACCACCATGGTTTCTTTCATCCTCCAACATTGAGTTTGAGAGATCAAACTCTTCTTCAGTACTAGAACTTGAGAGAGGTGAAGTAGAAAGAAGAACTGAAGGTTCTCCTGTAGCCTGCTTTGTGCTCAAAGCCCTTGGATCTGCAATTTTCTCCTCCACAACTAGAATGTGCTCCTCTTCTTTTGGATTTGGAGCAGCTTCTCCTTCCTCCAATGTTTGAAGACAATCTTGCTCTTGATTGAACTCTTCCTCCAGCATGAAGTTTGTCAAGTCAAACTCTTCGATCTCCTTCTATAGAGGACAAGTTTGGACTGCAAGATTTTCTTCCGAGCTTTCTTCCTTTATGCCTGTTTGTGTAACTTGAATTGAATCAGCATTCCCTTCAAATAGAGTGCCAACACGGACACTACTTTCTCGAGCAAACCGACATCGACCGCTTCTTCTTTTGCTCTTCTTCTTCGCTGCCACAAAATCAGTCTTAACCACCATTTGTTCAACCTTAGCCTCTTCTGTAGGTTTAACCATCAAGGGGATCTTTGTCATCCCAAATTTGGCAGCCCAAACCCTCAAGTTGTCTGTCATTTCTTTTCTATTGGGCTCCTCTTCTGGCTGTCCTTCATGGCCATTTTTTGCAATTTCTTCTTCCCCATATGGAATTAGGAATGGAAGAGGAGGGATGGGTTGTAACTCAATTGATTTGGAAATTTTTTATGGTGGTGGAGGTAGAAACTCTTGTTTCTTTGGAGGAGGGGGTATTTCTGTTAGCTCTTGTGGAGGGGATGACTGTTTTGAAGGAAAAAGGAAAGAAGAATCAAGATGAGGTGGAAGACCGAGAGGTGGAGACATGGGATCAACATTTGGGACAACAGATGTGGAATTTAGAATTTGCAATTCCAAATGAGATGGTGTCGCTTGAGTAATGGGAAGAGAAAACTAGATGATGGTGTAGAAATTACCCATTGACAAGGTTGTTCAACAACAAGTGTATAGGCGTCTATTTCTGTTGTCCATTGTGCAAGTTGGGGCAGCATCTTCATCATGAAGTCCAGCTTCTCCTAAGGGCTGAAGTGTCTTGGAAAAGGGCCTCCCCATGGACAAGGAGTCCGCAACCAATTCTAAAATCTCTCATTTGAGCTATTGCTCTGGATCGCACCATCTTTACCTCCATCTTTTGGATTTTCTCCAATGAGACCAGCATCTTACATCCGATTATCTTCATTATATGCATACTCTTGCTCTTGAAAGCTCCATAGCCAAACTGATTTTGGCATTACTACTCATATGGGTATGCATGCTGATTTCGAATTTTTCAAGATACCGATTTGGAGGATTTAAAAACATGTTGGAGGTGGGAAACATTGCTGCTATTGTAAATGTGAGTCCCATGATGGAAATGAAGTCATGATTGCACAACTTCATGGAATGGAAAGAATGAAAGAGATGGAAAGAAATATGGATGGGAATGGATGAAAAACAGGCTCAGAACTTCGAAATGGGTTGCGATAAGATGGAGTCACCGAGATGTGTTTGCAAGTGCCTCCAAAGGCTAAAATCTTCACAGAACACACCAAACTGCAAAGATGAAGTGGAAGACCTCTAATGTCCCACCGGCGTGCCAAAACCGTTGATGCAAAATCACAAAGCACCCTGGATATCGATCAGATTTCTAGTTTTATCACTCTAGCATCCAGTGTGATTGCACAACATTGAATCCTTTCTTTGAGTGTGGGACTCATGAAAATGAGAAAGGAATCTCCAGAGAAGGCTGGTTCCTCTTCCTAAACTACCTGCCATAAGCTATTCCAGTGCAGGCAAGCTAATCTAATCCTAATCTAACCATGCCAAGGAGACAAAGAGAGAGAGAAAAGGGAAAAACAGAGCCTACACTAAAATGGTGATACACCAGAGAAGGAAAATGTTGAACATCTATCAAAACTACCATGGAACAAGGAGAGGTGAGTAATGGGAAGGATGGACAGATGCATCACAGGCCCAAGGATAGATTTCACATAGAAAATGTCCCAAAACTCCATGAACACAGCTCCAACCCTGCAATGAACATTCAAACATGCACAAATACCTGCAATGAAGAAAGGCAAGAAGAGAACAAGAAAAAGGACGAGCAAGGATGGATGATGATGCATCACAAAACACGTTTTTGTTGATCCGTAAGTTTGCACAGAACATCATTTTAATGGTAAAATGCAAAAATGCCATTACGAGAGAAGGGGAGGAGGTCCGAACTCCATTTTCAACCCTAGAGAAGAAAAGAAGGGAGGGCATAGCTGAAAAGATGAACAACCACTTTTAAAAATGAGCCAAATTTGGCTTTTTACAATGCATGGGTTGAGTCTAAGAGAGATAAACATGGGAAAACATGTAAGCAAAGTCAACCATTGACCAAAACACATTCTTCATTAAAATCAAGTGGTTGAAACATCACTTCTGGCCATGTCAAGAAGAATGCGACGCATGTGCATTAAAATCGCTCAGTTGTTGAAACGTCCCTTCCGCCATTACCACGCACTAGAGATGTTTCTTGATTTTCTCTCCAAACTGAACCAAAATGCAAGATTGACCCCAAAATCATGTAGAGAATTTTTCTAGCTTTCCATTGATATAAAGAACGTGAAAATCGAGCTTTGGATCGAAAGTTATGGTGATACTCAAGATTTAGGGCAAAAAGGCCAAAACAGATTTTGAATTTTTCCCGCGCTCTGCCACTTGGATGACACATGTCGGGTGCTGATTGGATGAGTGATTCTCTCTCCTTCCCTTTTGCGGGTTTTCCTTTGAAGATTTTTCCTTTTTATAACTTTGGAAAATTTTCCATTTTTTCCCCGCGCCACGCCACTTGGGACACATGGCGTGATCTGGTTGGAGGATAGGGGCGCGGGGTCATCCTTGTCTTTTAATTTTTTGGCCCAAGACTTTTGTCAAATTTTCCTAAGTCTTTCCCTGGCTCCGAACTCCCCCACCTTAGGACACGTGTCCTATGTCTATTAGCTTGGGCCGACCATTCCATTTTCTGTTTGAAACTTTTACCGACCACTTAAAGAACTTTCCATTACGCTTCCCCTTGTGACACATGTTATGCTACGATTCGTTGGCGGATCTTTCGGCTTTTCACGTCCTCCACGTACTTTTGGTCCGGATGTCCCAAACTCCCGGGACAAATATCTCCGATCTGCCCGATTCGGGCTTCATTGTCCCTCTTTGCGGTGAAGACACGTGGCGAGATTCCATTGGCTCTCGGCTCCTTGCCTTTTCACGCCCACGCGCGTCTCGATGTCCCAACCGTCCCTGGATGAAAGTCCTCTATTTGGCCGAACCGGCCGGTTCGCATCCTCCACGTACTTTTGTCCCAACTTTCCTGCACCACGGGACAAATCTCTCCGAATCGCCGAAATGGACTGACTTGCACCAAACCGGCTGATCCGCGTCCCTCGCATACTTTTGGTCCAACTGCCCCAGATTGAGCAAAACAAGACTTAGGCAATTTTCTTCATTTCTTCGGTAGGTTCGGCTTTTCGTGGTCCCACACGTCCCGACGTCCCAACTATCTCGCAGACCACCTGGACTAGGACTTAGCTGGTTTTCTTTTTTTCGGCCCCAAGCTTGGTACGACGAACCTTAGTTCAACCCGAATCGGTACAACTCGAGCCCTTAGGACTGAAACACCTCAAAACGGTCCCGCAACCTTATTTTTCACATTTCTTCCATTTTATCAACTTTGTTGGGATTCCTTCTTGGATGGGAGAGTTAGAAAGAAGTTGAGGGGCTCGAAAAAACATGATTTTTACCTTGAATCAATCTATTTTCTCGGGACTAAATATTCTAATGCATGTTATCAAAATTACCTAGGGGGTGAATTTTGGATAACAATAAGCTTACAACAAATCAATTCCCAGTTGAGCGGACTAAACATAGAAGACGACCAAGCACACACGTTTTGGTCGAATCAACCAAACTACAGATTACCCTAGGCAACATTCATATGATTGTAGAAGGGTTTGAAAGAGAACAAACCTTTGGTTGTGATCCTTTGGTCCCACAGCCAGATGCAGGAGACACTCTTCTAGATATAGATACCAGCCTAAGAATCCAGGTTACACGAACACTGTAAGATATTATGAGAAAATCACACAGTTATTGATCCTAAATATAGAAGCTGAGAAAGCATATGATTACTGGATACTAGGGATTAGGACTTAATTTAATACATGACCATAACAGGTCCACAACAACTAAGAATCTATGGTTGTGACCCACAAATCCCGTAGCCCAACGAATCCATAGGAGAATTAGACATAGACACTGGCCTATGCACACTAGTATTCCGGTCTACCCCACTTCCACCTATCATCATCGAACAATTATCCTTGCTAGACACAGCAGCTAACAGAGCTAGGGAATTCTGGACTAGGCCAGAGAATCACCCATAGAAGTAACTATATCCATCATTCATGACCCTGTCTGGAGACGTACACGAAACTATCCCGGGTCATTTTCCACGTATTCCACAACCTATAGATCGAATCACGCTAGAGATCGATATTGATTGGAGCCTTCGAGTGGTCATCATCTCACGACCAATCTATCACACCAGTTCAAGTTAGGAGGGCCTTCTTTGCCTTAGACTCACAAATTCCGCTAGTGCATATTGAAGACATTAGATTGCCTAACTAGTTTTTCTACACCTCACATATATTCCATACCCACTGGCTATCTCGGCACGACCTCGGGAGGTCAGGTGCGAGGAAAAGTCACTTGTAGATTCCCCTCGCATGTCACTTTTCCGTCATACAAAACCCATGGGCATTTCTTAGTGGAGTAATAATTCGGGATCATAAATGATGTTTAGTGCTACTTATACTTTGGTAGAATGGGAACTTATACCAATCACTATGTTGAAGCTTTATCAGCTTTATGGGGTTTAAGACTTTCTAAGGATTGCAACATTTAGAACATTATTGTTTAAGGGGATTCCTTGAATGTTATAAATCATCTTAATCAGATGCATCCTCCAATTTAGACTATTAAAGATTTCATTCAAGAATCTATTAACATATGCCACACCTTCAAAAGTATTAAAATTTTCCATACATATAGAGAGGGCAACATGGTGATAGACACCTTAGCTAATCATGGTACCAATAATAACTTCATCACTTAGAATGATGAGAAAAACACCCCTATTGAAGTACATAATTCTATTGCCAAGGATAAATATGAGCATCTAAATCTTATGTACAATCACTAATGAGATTTCATGGGATTTAATGGAAAATAAAGTTAGCACATGTGAGAGGAGTAATTATATTTACTAGTCATCAAAATTCACATGCTCCATAGACTTGCGGTTGGATGATTAAAAATTGGTCTAGGAAAGAAAGAAAAACTTATTTATTGGTGGTTTTAAGAAGGATAATCATAGAGGAAGGAAAATGGGGGGGAGGGGGAGCTCCATGTCAGTTAGAGCCCAACTGTGATCCCACTTGGAAGGATAACTTTGAGTTGTGGAACTATCCTCAAATGGGGGTGTCACTAGTTTTATCGAGAAAATCCAAAGTCACGACTAGAACACTTCAGTTTGTTTTGCTACAAATGGGAAAGAAAGGAATGTTAGGTATGGAAGACAATAGGTATTGAAGACAAAGAGTGTTGGTGAATGAGGAGTGCATTGCCAAGGTTACGGGTCTAGATTTGGATGGAATCAGGTTTTTCAAAGAAAAGGGTAGACAAAAATGTCAAGTGAAGAAGTTTGATGAAATAGGGGAGGAGCTCATCTTTATTACGGTTGAAATTAAGGTAAGTTCCATATCAGAACCCTTTGATGAAATTACCGAATAATGGTCTTGTTTATCTCCCTCGAAGGTCAGACATCACCTTGTCCCCACTAAACACTTGATATTTCTTAATTATTTTAGGAGAAATTTTCTTGTTTGTTTCCACACTATTTCCTAAATTTAATAGAGCATTTAATTCTCGACTTTAAAAATCATACTAGGGCCATTCCCCTCCACCAGGGGCTCATATTTCTTCTTCACAAGCATTACCTCATAAATTTTCTTGCCATTCCTATCGCCCCGATGCCCGGCCATTCCCATTCACAATATTCCCACTGTTAACCCGACCACCATTCCTAGTCTCAGAAATGTCAAGACTAAGAACCCTTCATTCTCTAAAGTGACCCCATCTCCCTTTGGTCGTGTCCTTAGGAGCAAAAAGGATATGGAAATAACTCACAATATTTTACACATCAGTAATGTAGGGTAGGATAATGTTACTCAACAAGAGAGGGAAAATATTATCCTCATAATGGAAATGCTGGAAAATGAGGTTGAAAGTATTAAAAAGATCTGCATCAGTTAAATAAGCAAAAGGGGAAAATAAATTTGAATGAGGATGCTGGTATTGGGATAGATCAGACTGATGAAATATACAAGAAATTGAACTCCCTAGATAATAGACTTGGGAAATCTAAGGATAGACACGATCACAACATGGCCATCTTCAAAGCTATATGTGATTTTATTGATCAACAGGTTAGAAGCATCACTATGCTGAGTGGAGTTCCTGAGGACATTTGGGGTACATAAAAGGAAAGAAAATAGGTCATCTCATAGTTAAATGTAATTGACCCCACGCATGTCACCACTCTGGTGCTTTTTACCTCTTCGTAGACAATCAAATCAAGAATTGATTGGGCTTTGAAAAAATAACACCTTCTAGTAGGTTGGATGCGTTCAAGTTGCTGTTTTGTTGCTGATAGTACGTTGTTTTTATGTTGTTTAGTTACAATTTAATCCTTGCCTTGATTTTTCTTAGTAGCTTCTCTTTTAACTACTGTTGGAATTATCGTAATATCTGGATTCAAATACTTTTTTTCTACTTTTTCATGTTTATTTGGCTGTTGAGCCTCTTTTGTAACAGGGTATAGTCCCTTCAAAACTATTTTCCATTAATAAAAAACTTTGGGCATAAATCCAAGGAATGTAAGAAGCATATCATAGATAACCATCCATGAAGAGAATGTACAGATGATTACTCAATGAATATCACTTTTTTAATTGTCAAGAGAAGGGTCATACCGCCAAGTACCATATTTATGAGTCATATAGTCAAAATTGGAGAAATAAAGGTCCTATAGGAAAGAATTATGTTATGTGTTTCAATTACCATGGACAAGGGAATTTTGTAAGACATTATTATGAAATTCCTTGATATAAAAGAAAGCTTCACGCATTCAAAATGCAAAACAAAAAGGTATTAAAAATGAAGACTAATCCTAAGAATGAGTACAAGCTAGCCACATTTGAGAGAACCACTAGAAAGAAGGAGGTAAAGTACACATACAAGGTCAATGAAGCCAAATATAGATTTGAAGAAGCAAATAATGACAAGAAAATAGTATGGGAAGATGATGAAGAGACAAATCAATCCATGAATGTCATGGGAGAAGAAATCTCAAGTAAAGCATAAAAATGTAGTGATGAAGTCAAGATGAAAGAAGACAAGTCTAGTGAAATCTAAGAGTAACTCTTACCCCTAGCTATGATAGAACAAGTATATGAGATGAATCATATATGTTTGTCAGGTATCCAATCAAAAGAATAATACATAGGTGATGAGGTTATCACACCTAGAAGTGCATCCAAGAAGATTGATAAGGTCTCAAGGGAAAGAAGAGAAAGGATAGAGTCATCATGTTTCTTTGATGACTACCTACTATTTTAAGGTGATCTAACAAGCATGGTGTTCCTTCTTTAGGATTATATAAGGCATTGACTATTGGAAATAATATTGGTTTGTCTTTTAAAATATACTCCTATCATAAGTAGGTATTGAGCAAGATTTTCAAGATGTAGCAGATGTGAGATAAGTCAAAAGGTATGTTGTTTAGCCTTCTCATAAGATCCTTGTGCATGATAAGTTTGTTTGAAGGTCACAATTTATTATCTAAGTAAAGAAAAGTGTCTTCATGTCCTTTTATAACCTGTCAAGTTTGTTCTTAATGATTTCACCCAACTCCATTCAAGTATGCCGTAGTGATGTGTGATGAAACTTATCACAGTCTTAAAAAATAGAATTATAAAAAGAGTGATTATTGGAGAGTTTTTCATGAAATAAATGGAGTTATTTTGAGTCTTAAAGTTGATCCTAGATGTGATGAGTCTGTGTATTTGTCAATGACACAAAGTTGAAATGTAGCCTTCAAAAATAAATGATCCATTAAGTGTCTCATAATAATCAAAGTATGTCAAGACCTACTCTCTAATAGTCTTCCTTAGGTGTGACATAATAGTCCATGATATTCACAAAGTCTTTAAAGTAAAAATATGTTCTATGATGTTTATAAGGATTATTTTCATGCATGATAAGTAGGTCATGGATTTTTTCATGGGAATTATGCCCTGTTAAGAAGATCTAAGCTAGTAAGGAGATTATAATGTCTCTCAAATTGTACTATGTTCATTGAAGTTTGTACATGAAAGCTTAAATAGTCATGAATTCATTCAAAATGTCCCGAGTTACTTGGAGTGTATGTAAGTGTAATGTCAACCCATCTTGAGGTATAATTGTGTGGTTCAATGTTTGAGAGTATTCCATGAATGAACATGGATATATACCTATGTCTGAAGAGGTCTTAGTTAGGTTTTGAGATAGAATACATGTAAAAATGATAGTCTTGTCATAGTAAAAATATGTGTTGAAGTCATGATCTTTTTAGTTTATTGATTTTTTTCCTCAAGGACTCAAACTACCCCTAGTCAAGAATGCCATAGTGGTCATGATATCCATTCTTGACTTCATGAACAGTGTCTGTATGAAAGTAGTAAAGTAAGACTTAGCATTTTAGTGGTAATTCAAGCTTATTTTCAAGTTTAGAAGGATGAGTAGGCCAAGAAAAACCTATAAGAGAATTTTGAGATCTTGAAAGGGAAATTATACTTTTAGTGAAATAATTACTCTTCTTGGGCTACTAGAAACCCTCACTGGGGTTTTAGCAAACTCAAACTTTGAAGACTCTAAAAATGAGATGAAGGTTAATAAACTCTTCAAATATCCTATGAGGAATATGTATAAGATGATTTAAGTGATGTTAAAAAATATGAATCCACTAGTAGTTGAGCATGTCCGACAGTCTAGTCCAAAACTTCATGGAGATTTGAGAAAGAGTACTCCAAAATGGAAAATGATCCTAGGTAAAAAGGTGAAGGTGGTTTCAAGGGTTATGTATCCTTAAATGAGGTAATAATAACTTCAAGGAAGGCTCAAATTGGATCAAAGAGATGGAAATGTCATGGTTATTGCATTTGTGACCTACCATAATCATCAAGAGCTAATCAAGGCTATGAAGAACATAGATAATTTTCCTCGTAAAGCTTGATTGACTTAGAGTGATGTTTATAGCAAAGTGGATGGGTATTCAAGATTTTGAAGACATTGATCATAATATATATCCATGATGTATGTACATGGAATTTGAATGTTTGAAAATTACTATAAGTGTATTGCAATTTTGTAAGATCACAAAGGCAATCTACAACCTATAATGATGGTCTTTTTATCAAAGCAAAATTTGGAGAATGAGCTTATATAGTCTTGAGAAGTGGAGTATTTCAATGATAAAGACAATACACTAAAATTTGCACAAATTCATCACAATTACAACTTGAATCAAAGCTATTGATGATGCTTGAAACTCCAAAACCTACATACTAGAGACATGAAATATAGACCTATATGTCTCATAATATAAACAAATTAGGGAGAAATATATATGCTAGTCAAATTTATGCTTTGGTGATAAGAAGGCTAGAGAGGTAGTACTAATTTGAGTAAATAATGCACTATTTCAAGACACTCGTATCTTTGTTAGAGCCATGAAAGAGTTTCATACGAGGTTCGAGGACAATGAGTGAGATAGGGGAGCTAACAATAATAGTCAAACATAATTTTTGATGATTTCTGTTAATGTGTAAGAATTGAATGAGATATGGTACTTAGTATCCCTAGGAGGTGTTTTTGATGCTTGAGAAATTACAAGAATGGTAAAGGTGATAGTGTTGACTATTAGAGATATGAAATATGGTTCTATAGGTCTAAAAGGAGTCGTTGAATCAAGGAAGATGATGGTATCATTCCATCGAGAGTTCATGTGTTAATGAGATTAGATGAATAGAGTAAGTGTTCATTACAAGGCTTGTATAATAGTTTTCTTGCTTCCATGAGTAAAGATGAATCACTTGTGGAACAATAGAGTACTTGTTAATGCCTTAAGACAACAAGGTACATGTCAAACAAAATTGTTTATGAAAAAAAAAGCTGTATATTATCTCCAAATAGGTACTTAAAGAGTAAATCAAACTAGAGAGGTAGAGTTAATGATATATGAAAGCACATTGATGGGAGAAGTAAATGTTGTGACCATGAAGGTTACTATATTAAGAAAATAAGGACAATAAACACGAAAGAGTAGTTAAGGGAATAATGAATAATGCCAAGTCATCTTCATGACATAAGATCAAGAAATAAAGTCTTAATCATGCATATGCAGGTAAATGGAGACAATATAACCCTGGGGAGAAACAAGGAGGCATTTCATGCAATGTATGAAGTTCTATGGATGGTCAAAGTTGGGATAAAATACTTTGAAAATTTGATTTAGGGATATAATCCCCAAATAGCACAAATACCTAGTATAAGGCATAATTGAGCCTATTTTGAACATATTAAGCTAATATAGGAATTCTTGTGAGTTAGGAAGATGTTATCACTCAAGGATCAAGTTGTTGGCATGTTTAAGTGCCATGAAGGCATCTTCTCTGGGGAATAACAATGTTTTCACCGAATGCGTCACTTGAGAAGACAAAAACAATGTCAAGGTAGAAGAAACAAGGTAGTGTAGAGTGATGATTTTGGTTAATGTTTTCAACCAAGAGGGGTTCAAAAAAATTTATGAAGGAAGAGACCATGTAATAAAGGTAGGTACTTTGTCATTAATGCAAAAAGGGGGAGAAGAATCAAGAGTTTTTCCATCAATGACAAAGGGGAGTTTGTTGGCATGTGTTTTTGAGTTTTCATTGATGTAAAAGGCACATTAATGACAAATTAGGATGAAGGAGAGCTAGAGGATGAGTGTGACAAGGAAGGACAAGACAAGGCTTGAGAACACCTGGTTGAGACCCAACTTCTTGAGCAGCTAGTGACTGATAGAGGCATAATGGTGATGTGAGGACATGCCAAGATGATAAAATAGATGTTTAAAAAATTATATAATGATGTAATAAGGTCAAAATGATGGATACAAGGATGTATGAGTGGAATCAGTGTGACTAGCTCAATTTAGCAAGCCCTAACTTTATGCCTAGTTAGCAAGATGGCCTGAAAATGGTCGAATGAAAGAATGAGATAGATGGATAATCATGATAGAGGTATGAGAAACATGAATAAATCATGTTAAGGTAGAAACATGTTGAAAAGAGGGAAAATTCATGAGGTTTGAAGAGAAACTAGCTTAATTAGGCCTATTTCAAGGACCTAGGATGAATGTATGAAGCAAAAAAAGCTAGAACAAGATAGGACATGCATGAGAAGTCTATAGGGACATTTTAGAAAGGTATAAAATGATTTTACAATTCATAACTCAGCTATTGGGGGCATGTTTAAGGTCCAATCTATGACTTTCCTTGAGGAAAAACATGTTTAATATTCACAAATGATATTGGCCAAGAAGGTACATGAACATTTATAAGAAACCAAGCCTTTGGAAATGTGAAGGGACATATCATAGTGTTTTGGTCCAAGTTTTAGAGAAAAATATAGAATATTTTTGAGTTATGAAGGTTTTAGTAACATCAAGCTCTTAAAATGCTCTTCCCTAGCTTGAGGGTTAACTTTGAAGACCTCAAAGGCATGCAAAATTGTACATGGTACCTTAATGATTTCACCAATGGTAGGTAATATAATTAATAGTATTCTAGAGGTGGAATGAATTAGAATGGTGGTTTGAGCTTTATGAACGAATATTAACAAGCAAAACTACTCCAAACCCTCTCTAAACCTTCATAATGTAGCGATGGAATAAAAATGAAGTGTTTGGTCATAATATCATTTGGGGAAGCCAATGTGAATACTTAGGAATTTTAATAACTCCTAAGTACATTTTAGCATTGGTGGCATGTTCTAAATCAACTAGAAAGGTATAGTTTGACCCCTATTTTGAAGAAAATTGGTTATATAGTCATGAATAGAAGATTTACAGATGAAAATATTCATGTGGAAGCATGTATGGGAAGTGAAATTGGTTTCCATGAAAAAATCCGTGTATGTTCAGTGCATAGTTTTGGTGAACAAAACAAATATATGTCACCTACCGCTAAAGGGTACAAGCCAAAAACTAGTCAGGGTGTATGTAAGAGATCCTATGAGATTATTAATTATGAGAGTCAAATAGTGGCATGAGTATTTGAAAAATTTCAAATGTGACTTGATGAAGCTCATAACTTAGCATGATGAAGAAAATTAAGGCTCTAGTTCAAATGTCTAAAAGCTGTCCTACTTGTCATGTTTACAAGAATTGACAAATTTGGTTGCAAATGTGCACTTATACACACAATTTAAGAAAATGAATGTTTGAAAGAGAATTACGAGAATCAAGTGAGATGTTAAAAGCTTCAGGTTGACATAAAATTCAATGATTAGGTGATACAAACTATGAAGAACAAGAATGGTTCTTGTAACTCAAGATCTAGTAAGAACAGTTGAAGAATGCATGCAAAGTGAATTGATATACCTTGAAATAGTGTAATGTGTGGATGTAATGAGTTGAATAAGGATAAAATATCTCCAAGATATTATCTTGGATGTCATGAAAAGATCAATAGGTGAGTACTGAGTTACTAAATCTTGAAGTTTGATTCCATGTGCATGGAAATCATAATACCATTACAAAAATATGTATTTCATGAAGAACATGAAGATGATAGTATCACTCCAAACATATGAAGATGATATACACATAATATTATATCTTATCCCAGCCCCAAGAATTCTTGAAGACCCATGTATGGAGTTTGATGAAGCATTCCTTTGACTAAAATTTTTGGTCTTCCAAGATTGTGTATAGAAGGTTATGAAGGACGAAGTTGAAATGAAGAGTTGTAAAGTGTATAAAGGAGTTGAAGAGCAAGAGGGGGAGTCTTGTAACATCCACAACTCATTATGACATCATTTGCATTTCCTAGAATATATAGATGACAATAGAACTCACCAAAGGAAGAGGACAAACATGTTAGAACAGCTACAAATTAGAAGATGACAGTCGAGAATGGAATCCTTTCAGCTTTAACATAAGATCAACAAGTTTAGAGATTTTTTTCAGTTCCTAATGAGTGTCATAAATATCATAAATTGAACAGGAAAAGACAATACTATAATTGTCACATATGCATGTGAAATGATTGTTTTATAACATCCCTAGATGTTTTCATTCAAACCTCCTAGATACGAGTTGAAGAAGGAGTAGTTAAAGAGTTTCTTGGAAGTTAAAATGCAAGAGGTAGAGTATGTATCTATTACAAATAAAAACTTTTTCTTTTGTATGAAGACTTGTTGTTGAAGTGAGGGAGTTGATAGTGAATAAAAAATAGTGCAACTAGGTATAGGTGTAATGAAGAAGAGGACACGAGTATATGTTGTTGAATTCCACACTTTGTTGAAGGTGTATGAAGACATGAAAAGCCAAGGAAATTGAGGTGTTGTGACATGCCTCCATGACTGCAAGTTTTTAGTAGTATGTATGTTTGAGAAATAAGTGGTTTGATTACATTTTCTAATGAGAGAAGAATGAAAAGTGTATGTGTTAGAAGAACCTTGTATGGCAGATTTTGCAGCAGAGTAATAAGATGAGAAAATAGATGTATCAAAGTGAGAAAGAGGGTGAAAATAGAAGACATATGAGATGAACAAGTGATCATAATTTTTGTGTGAGAGAACTAAAGGAAAATGATCAAACTAATTTTTGAAAACTAAGTGGTGGCTTAGAAAAAGGGAGTTGAAGCTTCCTTGTAAGTTGTAGCTTGTAGAAGGTTAAGTTGTAGCTTAATTGAATTGATTGGGAGTTGTAGCTTCCATGCAAATAGAATATTTCTAAAGTTCAAGTGGTTTCTTGACTAGATTTTGGATTTGATTCTTCAAGTTGAGTAGATTCTCAACATTTGAAATCTTTTTAACATCTAAAGAGATTTTTCCCAAGTTAGAGCATTGATTTTAGTGGGGGTTTCTCCTTGAAGGGTTTCCCACATTAAATATGGTGTTCATATGTGTTTTCTTACTTCATGCTCATGTTTGAATGTGATTAGTCTCTCATGGTTATTGATGATCTAGATTGAATAACTTACTAAGTTTGTGAAGAGTTTTCAAAGTTTTAAGTTACACTAATTCACCCCCCTCTTAGTGCCTATTTTTTCTAATAATAATATCCCTATGTTGCTAATCCATTGAATTCATTCATTTAAATTTTAACTTGGATTACATATATATGACATCAAATGAGAATTTGTGCATATTTATATTAAATAGTGCATATTTTTGTTGAGGTATATGTGTTTATGTTCACAGTCCTAATTTAGTATATATTTCAAGCTTTAGGACCTATATTTTTATTTTTTATTCCTCCTAATTATCTCTTTTTTGGTGTACATGAATTTTATTATCCTTATTCTTATTTTAAAGCATGAAATTTGTGAAGAAAAAGATATTAAAAGTACATATCACATGTATTATTAACACATATTAAAGCTACTTCTTTGGGTATCACATGTACAATCAAAACAAATGTGATGAGAATATATGTATCACATATTTATGAATATTGAATTTTTCTTGAGGCTTAATTTATCCAGACATACTATCAAGACACACAATTTCTATTTGATATTTGTTGGTACAAGCTGTGAGATGGTTGTGAGAGAAAATATTATTTCTAATGTTAATAGTTTTCTCTAATCCTCTTTCTCAGGGAAATGTAATCCTTTGGGAAGTACTTGCTACATTACATAAGTATGGGTGTGTGTAGACTAGTCATTTGCATAATTATGGCATCATATATTGTTTGGACAGTTATTAATTATTTGTTTCATGAATTGCTTCAAATAATTATATGTCTTAATGGTTTGTAAGCACAATTTTCTCATTTCAATGCACATTTCACCATCTAAACTAATTATTCACAATTATAATTTAATCCTCTTTTTTAGGGAAATATAATCCCGTGGGAAATACTTGTTATGTTATTATTGTTTACTATCTAGATGATAGACTATATTTATATTACAATTATTTTAAGACAATCACTATGTGGATTTCAAAAAATGCTTACAATTGATGTTGATATATGTTTTTTCCTTTTAATAACCATCAAATTAGACATTAGTATATGGTTGGGTAGGTGTAGAATATTCATTTGTATAAGTATGACATCATATATTGTTTGGATCGTTAGTAATCATTTGTGTCCTCACTCATTTCAAATAACTCTGTGTTAATGGTTTGTAATCTCAAATTTCTCATTGTAATGCACATTTCACTATCCAAACTCATTGTTCATAGTTATGTTGTAATGCTCTTTCTTAGGGAAATGTAGTCCGATGTGAAATACTTATTACATTGTTGTTGTTTATTATCTAGAGTGGAGACTATATTTATATTATAATGATTTTAAGATAATTATTTTGTGGTTTTGGAAAAATGTAATTGATGTTAACATATATTTTTACTCTTAATAAGCATCTGCTGAACATTAGTATATGGTTGGGTATGTTTAGAATGGCCATTTACATAATTTTGATATCATATATTGTTTGGATGGTTAGTAATTGTTATCCAAAATTCACCCCCTAGGTAATTTTGATAACATGCATCAGAATATTCAAGTCCCAGGCACATTGATTGATTCAGAGCAAACATCATGTTTCTAAGGTTCCCTCAGATATTTTTCTAACTCCCCTAACCGAAGAAGGAGGGAGCAAGCTCTGAGAAAATGCGAAAAAATTACAGAAAGGCAAGTAGGTTGATCCAGAAAAAATTGTGAAAATTGGCTAAGTCCTGCTCAAGGTCGCCTTTGGGACGTGTGGGACAGAAAGACGCGGATCAGCCGAAAAGCCTCCAGGCGGCCCAAACAGAAAAGGGACATCTGGGCCAGAAGTACGCGGCGGGTATGAGAAGCCGATCCGGCCGAAAGAGGAAGAAAAATGACTAAGTGTTGCTCGGGACGTTCGGGACAAAAAGGCCCGAACCGGCCGATTCGGCCGAAATGAGAACAAATAGCCCGAAACGGTTTGGGACATCTGGGCCGCGAGGACGCGAACCGGCCGAATCGGGTGAACCGGAAGAATTTTTCCGCGAAGCACGGGGACATTTGGGGAAAATGGGCGCGAACCGCCGGTTCACCGAAATCAGCACAAGGAGCACAAGGAAAAAAGGGACAAAGGGACGCGTGGGACGCGGATCGCCGAAAGAGCCGAAAAGCCCGAAAACCAATGAGAAGCTGCCACGTGTCCTCACAAGAGAAAGGTCCAAAAAGTCAAAGGGGCGAGTTTTCGAGCACTGATCCGAACCAATGGGATAGTGCCACGTGTCCCAGCTAGGGCCCACAAGGAAATTTCAAAAGAAAGCCCGCCGAAAGGTGGAGGAGAGAGAATTATTCAGCGAATCAGAGCCTGCCACGTGTCATCCAAGTGGCAGAGCGCGGGAAAGATTTCAAAACACGTTTTCACCTATTTTGTGCCCTAAAACTTCAGACCTCCATAACTTTCGATCCAGAGCTCGGATTTGCACGTTCTTTATATCAACGGAAAGCTTATGAAATTCTATACATGATTCTGGGATCAATCTCGAGTTTTGGTGTAGTATGGAGAGAGAAAATAAAGAAATAGTGCTGACATGTGATAATGGCCGAAGGCGATGTTTCAACAACTGTTTTAATGCTAGTGGGTCACATTCTTCTTGACGGCCGAAGTGACATTTCGGTGGCCAAATTAATACACATGGGTCGCATTCTCCTCCAAAATCGCTCAAAGTGACAGGGTATGGGTTGGTAGGATCCTCCATGCTGATTTAATGCATCTGTAGTCAATGAGGAATGGGCTTGCACGTTTTCCCATGTTTCTGTCCCCTGGGCTCGACCCATGCAATGTAAAAAGCCATATTTGGCTCAAATGAAAAGGAGTTGTTCATTCTTTCTGCTCTGCCCTCCCTTCTTTTCTTCTCTAGGGTTGAAAATGGAGTTTGAGCCTCCTCCCTTGCTCGTAATGGCTTTTTTGCCTCTTATTAATGGAATGATGTTTTGTAAACTTCGAAGCAAAAAACGTGTTTTGTGATGCATCTGTCCATCCTTGCTTGTTTTTGCTTGTTCTCTTCTTGCCTCTCTCTTCATTGCGGTATTTGTGCATGTTTGAATGTTCATTGTAGGTCCTGAGTGTGTCCATGGAGTTTTGGGACATTTTCTGTGTGAAATCTATCCTTGGGCTGTGATGCATCTGTCCATCCTTCCCATTGCTCACCTCTCTTCGTCCCATGGCGGAGTTTTGATAGATGTTCAACATTCTCCTTTCTCGGCGTATCACCATTTTAGTGTAGGCTTTTGCTGTTTTTCCCTCTCTCTCTCTCTCTGTCTCCTTGGCATGGTTAGATTAGGATTAGATTAGCTTGCCTGCACTGGAATAGCTTGTGGCAGGTAGTTTAGGAGCAGGAACTAGCCTTCTCTGGAGATTCCTCTCTTGGTTTCACAAGTCCCACGCTTGGAGAGAGGTTTCCATGTTGTGCAATCACACTGGATGCCTGAACATCAACCTAGAAGCCTGATCTGCATCCAGGGGTGCTGTGATTTTGCATCAATAGTTTTGGTGCGCCCGGTGGGACCTTAGAGGTCTTTCACTTCATCTTTTGTAGGTTGGTGTGTTCCTGTGAAAATTTCAGCCTTTGGAGGCACTTGCAAACACATCTGGCGACTCCATCTGATCAGCAACCCATTTCTCTGAGCTTACAGACCCGTTTCCATACATTTTTCATCCATCTTTCTTTCCATCCCTTTCATTCTTTTCCATTCCATGAAGTTGTGCAACCATGACTTCATTTCCATCATGGAATTCACATCAACAACAACAGTATATTCCACCTCCAACACATTTTACAAATCTTCCAGATCAGCATGCATACTCATATGAGCAGCAGTGCCAAAGTCAGTTTGGCTATGGAGCTTTCCAAGAGCAAGAGTATGCATATAACGAAGACCATCGATGCAAGATATCTTGGTTTGTTGGAGAAGATCCAAAAATGGAGGAGGGGATGGTGCGGTCTAGAGCAACAACTCAAATGAGAGCTTTCAGAATTGGTTGCAGGACTCCTTGTCCATGGGGAGGCCCTTTTCCAAGACACTTCAGCCCTCAGGAGAAGCTGGACTTCATGATAAAGATGCTGCCCCAACTTGCACAATGGACAGCAGAAATAGAGGCCTACACACTTGTTGTTGAACAACCTTGTCAATGGGTAAGTTCTACACCATCATCTGGTTTTTCTCTTTCCATTACTCAAGCAGCACCATCTCATTTAAACTCCCCATCTGCTGTCCCAAATGCTGAATCCATGTCTCCACCTCCTAGTCTTCCACCTCATCTCAATTATTCTTTCCTTTTTCCTTCAGACGGTCATCCCCTTCACAAGAGCTAAAAGAAATACCCCCTCCTCTAAAGAAACAAGAGGTTTCACCTCCTCCACCACCACACAAAAATGTAAAATTAGTTGAGTTTCAACCCATTCCTCCTCTTGCATTCCCAAATCCATGTTGGGAGGATGAAAATCAGAATGCGGTCAAGGAAAGCAACAGCAAGAAAAAAAGGAGCCCAACAGTAAAAGAAATAATGAGATGACTTGAAGAGTTGGGCTCTCAAATTTGGTATAACAAAGATCCCCTTGATGGTTAAGCCTACAGAAGAGGCTAAGGTTGAACAAATGGTGGTGAGGACTGATTTTGTTGAAGAAGAAGATCTTGCAGCCCCAACTTGTCCTCTAGAGCAGCAGATTGAAGAGTTTGACTTGACAAACTTCATGCTGGAGGAAGAGTTCAATCAAGAGCAAGATTGCCTTCAAACATTGGAGGAAGGAGAAGCTGCTCCAAATCCAAAAGAAGAGGAGCACATTCTAGCTGTGGGGAGAAAAGTGCAGATCCAAGGGCTTTGAGCACAAAGCAGGCTACAGGAGAACCTTCAGTTCTTCCTTCTACTTCACCTCTCCCAAGTTTTAGTACTGAAGAGGAGTTTGATCTCTCAAACTCAATATTGGAGAGTGAAGAAAACCATGGTGGTCAATTTACAGATCAAGAGGACACCATGGAGGAAGTTGAACATTTGCAGCAGGACAGCCATGAGGCAGTTTATCTGTCAGATTTGGAGGACTGTTTTGATGGAGAGGAGCCGGTTGAGTTTTCACCATTCTCTCTTTCATCATCCACATTCCAAACACCAGAGCCTGCTGCCATGAAGGAGAGCATTCATTTGCAACAGCCTGCATCTTATAACAGGCCTTTGGAATCAAAATTGGAAGATTTTAATCTTCCATGTTCTTCATTGGAGGAAGAGAAAGGACATAGGAATTTCACCATTTCTTCCACACCATCCATTCAGGAGGGTCTACAAGAAGACTCCATTCTTGGAGTTGAAAATCACAGCAATGGGCATACTCAAAGGACCATACCTTGCCCAATCGGGTATTTGGCTTCATTGGAGCCAAAGGAGAAGCCACAACCAGTCATGCTCACTTCTGAGCATGAGGATGAGCTACAAAGTACCAAGGATCATTGCCATACCTCTCCAATCCAAATGCAGAGCAACTAAAAGAGGTATTGGATTTTTGATTGATACCTTGATGATTTGGATAGAAGACCGATTTCTTGTTGATTTTCCATCCATCCAAACAGCCATGATCGCGCAAATAAATTGCATGGTGCCAATTTTGAGGAAAGGAAGCTATTTCTCACAACCCGATTGTAGGGTTTGTTTAGCTTGCCTTTGCTTCCAGATTAAGTAGAGTAGCTAGGTTTGCTTTCAGTAGAAGAAGTGCTTGTGTACACTTGCATGTTCCATTTGGGGCATGTATGATTTTCAGTTTTGTACATAGTTTTGGTGTTACTTGGTTTTCTCTTGCAGTTCTTTTCGGTGGTTTTTAGTGAGAATGACTCCATGCCCGTGGGATTTAACGGCTCAGAGGGAGGTTTTCAAAGTTCGAGATCGGTTTTGTTTGCCACTCATGACTCCATGCCCAATGGATTGCTTCAGGCTACTGATCATTCATCTAGCAGGCAGATGACCCCACTGAGTCGCCAAATTGTTATCCAAAATTCACCCCCGGGTAATTTTGATAACATGCATCAGAATATTCAAGTCCCAGGCACATTGATTGATTCAGAGCAAACATCATGTTTCTGAGGTTCCCTCAGATATTTTTCTAACTCCCCTGACCGAAGAAGGAGGGAGCAAGCTCTGAGAAAATGCGAAAAAAATTACAGAAAGGCAAGTAGGTTGATCCAGGAAAAATTGTGAAAATTGGCTAAGTCTCGCTCAAGGTCGCCTTTGGGACGTGTGGGACGAAGACGCGGATCGGCCGAAAAGCCTCCGAGGTGGCCCAAACAAAAAGGGACATCTGGGCGGAAGCACGCGGTGGGCGTGAGAAGCCGATCCGGCCGAAAGAGGAAGAAAAACGACTAAGTGTTGCTCGGGACGTTCGGGACAAAAAGGCCGAACCGGCCGATTCGGCCGAAATGAGAACAAATAGCCCAAAACGGTTTGGGACATCTGGGCCGCGAGGACGCGAACCGGCCGAATCGGGCGAACCGGAAGAATTTGTCCCGCGAAGCACAGGGACATTTGGGACAAATGGACGCGAACCGGCCGGTTCGGCCGAAATCAGCACAAGGAGCACAAGGAAAAATGGGACGAAGGGACGCGCGGGACGCGGATCGCCGAAAGAGCCGAAAAGCCCGAAAACCAATGAGAAGCTGCCACGTGTCCTCACAAGAGAAAGGTCCAAAAAGTCAGAAGAAGCGAGTTTTCGAGCAGTCGATCCGAACTTGATGGGATAGTGCCACGTGTCCCAAAATTTAGGGCCTGCAAGGAAATTTCAAAAGAAAGCCCACCGAAGGCAGAGGAGAGAGAATATGCCACGTCGTCCCTCGCCTAGTGTCATCCAAGTGGCAGAAGGTGGGAAAGATTTCAAAAAACTGTTTTGCCCCCTAAAAGAGACCTCCATAAATTTCGATCAGAATCGGATTTACCACGTGTCTTTATATCCGGAAAGCTTATGAAATTATCTACATGATTCTAGGATCAATCTCAAGTTTTGGTGTAGTTTGGAAAGATTTGAGAAAACTGACGCGTGATAATGGCACCTATTTTGTGCCCTAAACTAGTGGGTCGCATTCTTCTTAACCATAAGTGACATTTCAAAGTGGCCAAATTAATACACATGGGTCACATTCTCCTCCAAAATCACTCAAAGTGACAGGGTATGGGTTGGTAAGATCCTCCATGCTGATTTAATGCATCTGCAGTCAATGAGGAATGGGCTTGCATGTTTTCCCACGTTTCTGTCCCCTGGGCTCGACCCATGCAATGTAAAAAGCCAGATTTGGCTCAAAAGAAAAAGAGTTGTTCATTCTTTCTGCTCTGCCCTCCCTTCTTTTCTTCTCTAGGGTTGAAAATGGAGTTTGAGCCTCCTCCCTTGCTCTGTAATGGCGTTTTTGCCTCTTATTAATGGAATGATGTTCTGTGCAAACTTCTGAAGCAACAAAACATGTTTTGTGATGCATCTGTCCATCCTTGCTCATTTTTGCTTGTTCTCTTCTTGCCTCTCTTCATTGCAGGTATTTGTGCATGTTTGAATGTTCATTGCAGTGTCCAGAGCCGTGTCCATGGAGTTTTGGGACATTTTCTCGTGTGAAATCTATCCTTGGGCCTGTGATGCATCTGTCCATCCTTCCCATTGCTCACCTCTCTTCGTCCCATGGCAGTTTTGATAGATGTTCAACATTCTCCTTCTCTGGCGTATCACCATTTTAGTGTAGGCTTTTGCTGTTTTTCCCTTCTCTCTCTCTCTCTATCTCCTTGGCATGGTTAGATTAGGATTAGATTAGCTTGCTGCCTGCTTTGGAATAGCTTGTGGCAGGTAGTTTAGGAGTAGGAACTAGCCTTCTCTGGAGATTCCTCTCTCGGTTTCACAAGTCCCACGCTTGGAGAGAGGTTTCCATGTTGTGCAATCTGCTGGATGCCTCGAACATCAACCTAGAAGCCCGATCTCGCATCCGGGAGTGCCGTGATTTTGCATCAACGGTAATCATTTGTGTCCGACTTGTTTTGAGGTTAATGGTTTGCAAGCCCAAATTCCTCATTGCAATGTACATTTCACTATCCAAGCTCATTGCTCACGGTTATGTTGTAATCCTCTTTCTTAGGGAAATGTAACCCTTTTGGAAATACTTGTTACATTGTAATTATTTATTATCTAGATGGGAAACTATATTTATATTACAATGATTTCAAGGAATTTTTTTGTGGTTTAAAATAATTTAATTGATGTTAATATATGTTTTTTTCTCTTGATAACCATCACACTTGATATCAATATATTTTGGGTATGTGTATCTTGGTAATTTTCATAAGTATGGTATTTTATATTGATAGGAAGGTTAGTAATATTTTTGTTCGAACTATTTTGAATTTTTGTGTTAATGGTTTGCAAGCTAAATTTCTCATTGTAATGTACATTCCACTATTCAAACTCTCTCCAAACTACTAAAAATCAAAGTTAATTCAAGTAGGAATATTTTAAATGTCTAGTATTCCCATGCATTAAAGTTTTTGGTGGAGGTACAAGTGGTACTAATCCATTATGTTCCCATCCAATATCTCCATATGTGATATGTTGTGTATTAGATGATTTAGTTTGTGGGTGTCATTGTAAAAGTTTTTTTCACTATTTCATTTGTATATTCCTTTCATATCACATAATTGAATGTGCTATGGAGTTTATATTATTTTATTTTGAGAGGGTTAATGGTTATTTCCATTTATTCATTTAATTATACTTTAGATATGTGATCTATTTTGTGGGTAATTATATTTTCTCATTAAGTTTCTAATAACTCACTTATTTCACCATGCTCAATTTGTTGTAGGGATTAACATCAAGGCTTGCATAATTTTATAGGATTAAGAATTAACATAAAGTATTACCATCAGCTTGGAAAATAGTCCCTTTGGTGAATTATGTTTTTAGAATTATCTCCATCAAAATAGTTTTAGATTTGGGCATAAAATAATCCTTAGTCGATAGATGAATAAACTATTTTGTGATAAGAATGAATTCATCCTGTTAATATTTCTTCCATAATATTTGAATAACCTCTTTGAATGATGAGGACCCTTGTTCAAAGTACCTACAAGATTAAGAATTAGCAAAAATAGATTAGCATGGAGGTTTCTTTGTACTTGTGTGAGCCATACATGGGGCCTACAATACATATGAGTGACTACAAGATGTAGGGATAAGGAAGAACCAAGAGGGATGACCTTAAAAAGGAATAAAATGCTTTAATAAATAATAAACCTTTCTTGATCTTCAATTCATCTTATTGAAGGTAATTGACAAATCTTCACATTATCTTCAATAGTTTACAAATGTATTTGTTCCACAAAGTTTACGAATGTCGTGTTCCATTAAATTATCTCATTCCTATTCATTTCTAAAAAATGAAAAATATGGATATTTGAAATTCTAAAATTAGAATGTTAGATATTAGTCGTGCATGACTTAACAACCACATGGACACTAGTATATCAGTTCTATAAACTTCCAGTCCACAATTAAATAATGCATTTGTTTATATGAGTTTCAGGGACACAATCAAGATTAGTCATCATTCTCAAGTTATACACTCATTATATTTTTATTTACCCAAACCTATAAACTTAAGGGTATTTGACACTGTGGTATTTGAGTCTTAGCGAGACAAATCTGTGTCATACTCTTCTTTGTATTTGACATGGAAACCTTTATTGTCCAGAAATACCAAATGAATAAAAATAGTTGAAAATGAAACAACCTTCAGATATTGATTTTGGTATGAATTTGGAAGAAAGGTTGCTGAAGAGGGAAAATAGATAACATATTCATATGTTTCCCATATAAGTGCATTAAACAAGGAAAGTAGACAACAAACATGCTATATTATTCAACCAAGCCTCTATATATAATGGTGAGAGATTGAGAATGATATTGACCATATATGGCATTGCCATTGCATGAATATAATAATAATAATTATTGGTGATGATACAAAACAATGTATATTGTTATTCGATCTACTTCTACCACAATGAAAATGACACTAACAAAGAAATACACCAAATATTTAGTTCAAACTTTATTTTTTTATAGAAAATGCAAAAGACACATAAGTATAACAAACTATATTGTGTTTGATTTTACATACTATCATAACAAATGAGAACTGTATTATTTTCTAACAAAATATTTTTTTTATATTTTTACATCCACTTACATTTTGGTTTCACTCCCCCAACTAAAAAAATAAACATATGCAACTAAACACAATGGTTCCTCTCATAAACTTGACAACCACCAAAAATCATTTGTTAGACATGCCCACACATCTTTCCACACCCTACATTAGAGTTATACAAATATTCTTCATAGATACCATTCATGCCATTTTATTTGATGTTAACGACCTTCACTATGTCTCCCTTATAATCATAAAGTGCTTTTTTGTATGCATTGGAAGTTTGGAGGGAAACATACTTTTTTCAAGTACCAAATTATCACCCTTAAGTTTCATATTTGTAAGAGGTAACTCCTCATTCTCCAAAATAATAATCTCTAAGGCATTGTTATTGACTATGAAAATTTCCAATTTGTCATTGGTTGTCTTAGAATTTTCAAGAAGGTTGGACAAAAACTATTTTTCCTTAGATAAATTTTTTTCTATTGCTAATGAGAGACTCACACCCACATGCTCCACCTCTGTCACATTGTTCTCACATCTCATCCTTGGGAGAAGATCCTCCACTTCGGACATGCTTTCACCAATTTCCTTCTCATCAAAATTCATGTGCAACCCTAAAGCAATACAAGGAAACATGAATTAGGAGATGTTGAACAATTACATAGTCCATGCATGTATATAAAAATACTATAACTAAATCATGCAAAATAATAAGACACAAAACCATTAATTCCTACCTCCATCAAGCTCCATTAGATTTGTTGAAGTGTTGCAGCCTTCCTCCACCACCCTCTCCCTCTTCCTCAATGCATGGTCTCTAGTAATCATAGATCCTTTGAAGTGTTGAGTGAGTTTCATGAGTAAATAAATATAATAAATGAGAGAAGTGGAAGAAAAATAGACAAGTGACATGATCTAACCTTCCCCACAAGGTTTCATAAAATACAAAATTCATTAAATATTTAAATAAACATGTGACACTATAATAGGGAACATGCAAACATGATCACGATATTTGTAATATTCAATAAATAATAACCTAAACATGTCAACATGATTGATTACATGTGAAAACCATTACATGTCAACAACATAACATATCATACATTGCATCATGAAAAAATACATACATGTAAACATCTATGCATCATTTAATCATAAAAATCCTTAGGATACCTCATTAATTGCAAGGGATTGAACACCACATCATTCCTGTGGACACTAAATTACACACTTTGGGTATCTATCTAGTCATGATCACATATTACTATGCATATGATTACTAAGTAAGAAAAGTACTAATTAACCCATGTCTTTGGGCATATTTGCTTTCTTTCTATTGACTATGTTGATCTTACACTCATGATAGCCCAATCTATCTTTTAATACTTAAAAAAATTCTCATTACGGACACCGGTGCCAGTGAGGATGCCAACATTAGGTGCCCCTGTCCCTTTAAGCACCCCGAATTGTTTATACTTTTCTCACATCTTTTCAGTCATTTATAGTAGTTTGGGCAGGTTGTATTTTTGGTAGTTAGACTTTTCAGGGTTAATTACAAATTTCAAGCAAGGGAATTATATAAATATAAAGTTATGTGATCATAATAAAGGACCAAACATTAAGCATTATCTATCACCATCTAAGGTTGCATCCAAAGGCATTATCAAGAACATTCAAACATCCATCTAACATCCACACACAAGGGTAAGGAACTGATATCTTTGCATACTCTTCCTATGAGGGGAAGTTCATTCTTTCATTCACACATTTATTTATATTTCTTACATTTAGATACTTTCTTTCTATCAATTACAACATGCACAAGATCCACCTAGGGAATAATTATGCACACACACACACAGTAACTACATTGGGTCTAAGATGTAGTGTAATGCTTAGTCACACGAGCACTTGTTTGATAGCTGAGGACAATCCAACCCCTCATTTACATTATTTTATTTTTGGGATTTGATGCACTTTGGGGTTTTACAAGTCATTTCTTCATTGCATGTTACATGCAACATCTATGAACTTGGTGCAACATACTAATGACAAGAAGTGAAGGAAAGCAAACATCTTGTGACCCTACAAATTAGATTTCCATAGCTTCGAGAAGACACAGCACCTGAACATGTCTTTGGCACCCTGTGCCCTTTACCCTCCATAGCCACCCTGGTCCTAGAATTTCGATGCTCCTACAATTTTTGGGTCTGATTATGACACTCTAAGTTATAGTTCCAGCTATCTTCGGATCGACACAACCTTGTCATCATATTGAAATTGGTTAAGTGTTTGTATCCTTTCATTTGTAACTAGGGTTTAATGCTTTCTAACTTATCTTTCTTGGGTCAATTTCTGGATTTCTTTACTTATTATTTTACTACTACATTGCAATTAGATTTAGGCATTTATAAATTATATATTTTCTTAATCATTTGGTGAACCCATCGCTTGAACATTCTTAGGATCCTCATACTTCTACTTTTCTCATTTTTCTAGGATCCTCTCATCATGGCTATCTCTATCCATGATTTCTTGCTAGCCAATCCGAGTGCCATGCTAAAATCATTAATCTTTTGGCTACTACTTGGATTCCTACTACTACTCATCTAGATGTTGTCTATCAAACATTTTTCAATGCATTTTCTCAACAGATTACTTTTCCATTGGCTATAGCTGAAAATATTGCTATTTATGATAATGATCCTCCTCTCTATATACAAGTATGTATCAACAACTTAGGCATCAAGTGAATTTTAGTCGACACTGGATCTGAACTTAATCTTTTTCCTCTATCATTCATTCAAGCTCTAGGCCTTTCGGTTGCTCATCTTAACCCGACATCTCTTTCTATGTGAGCATATGATTCTACTACGCGCCCATGCTTAGGCACCATCACATTGCCACTCATAGTTGGACCAAAGACTATTCTTGTTCCATTTTTAGTTGTGATCTCCCACTTTCATATAATTGTTTACATGGTAGACCATGGCTTCATCAAATACAAGCAATGAATTCTATAGTCCATCGATGTGTTAGATTATTGTATGAGGGAATGGAATATGAGATCCCCTCGATCACACACGATTCCAATATTGTAATATAGATCATAATATTGTATTACCTGTTCTAACTTTTTGCTACTCGTGCATCTTGATGCTAATCCATGACCTAAACATTATCTAGAAAATTTACCTCCACTTGAAGGAACTGTTTGCACATTAGACACTATACCATCCACTTTTCGAGCCCACCATACTTCTACTAATGCTATGGTACTTTATCGAGGGCCTGTCCAAACATTGGATGTCATTTCATCTACTTCACTTTCTCATGAGCAACCTCCATTAGCACACCCTCCATTTACATGCATGCTTTTCATGAACGAATCTTATTGGGAGCACATTCCATTTGATCCTACTTTCTCTGATACTATATGCACACATGATGGATTGACTCAGCTAGGATTTACAATAGATGACATCTTTCCTCCACCTCATGATCCTCATATTTACCATGGATTTATCCACATTACTTATACTTATGGTCTTCACATATTTTACCTCACATTATTTCTTGGACGTGCTCCTCGTACTTCTCCACTTACACTTGGAAAATCTTGGCTTGATTATATTGTGGTACATTAGATCCAAATCATATTGACATTTCATTCCCCATGCCCTTTAGCCACGTTTTCATTTGAAATGACTCATTTCTCAACTATACAAAAACCTTACTCGATGGTATGCACATGGATTTCCATTACCACCTTTCACTGATGAGGAATACATAATGGGCATGTATAATTTACACCGTAATGGCTCTCTACAAGATCAACCACATACTATAGCTTACCAAGTCTCGGATGCATCACCTTTTGGATTTGACCATGAAAATTATGATCTTCTAGATGATGTTGCTTGATCATACATAGGATCATACACTAGGGGGAACCATGCTTACTCTTCCCCCCTTCTCACATTATTATTCATCACATATACTACACACTCCACACCTAGTATTTCTCACACATCCTGCCCATCTTGATATAGCTATATCGTTATTACTCAATGATGAAATCTCATGCTTCAGTTCATACTTGAATTTTGAGGGCATACTATACACATGAAATTCACACACTACAAACTTCAGACATCACACATGCATTATAACTCTTTCTCGCAACTTCTATTACACATAATAGGCACTCTATGCATTCATGATTCATATTTCTTGCTTCTAATTCTAACATGCTGCGCTCATTACCCTATGATGTACTCTAGTTCCACATGTCATACTTAACAAATTTGAGGGCCTCAATTTGAAATGAACCTTAATCACTTGCACTATAAACTCTACGATTTAAACCATTTCCGATGCGATCACAAAATCATGCAATTTAGACATTTATTTATCCCAATGTCATACTACTATTTAGAAGGTTCTTGAGTGAAAAAATTACTAATTAATCCCCATCATTTAGCCATATTGTTTTATTTTATTTCATCATTACCGTCCCTTTTTAGCCATATGCCTAGTTTGTTTCAGCTATTTCCCATCATTTTATCCTCGACCGGGCACCCGTGGGTGCCCTGGTCCCACCAGGGACGCTCCGATCCTTTTCACACTTTCCTGCCACTTTTTGGGCTCTTTCTAGCCATTTGACATCTTTATTTTTCTTGTGGTCAGCCTTTTTGGGGTTAATTATGAAATTAGATCAAGAGAACCCTATAAATATAAAGTTATGAGACCATAATGAGGGACCTAACATCACTTACTACTATCACTCCATCTAGAGTTGCATCCATCTATTACATTAGAGATCACTTGCATCCACATAGCTCCATCATCAAGGCTAGGACATCTGCATCACACTTCATAAGGGGAGGGATTCTATTCTATTCCATGCACACATTATACTACATTTTCTACACATAGTTATTGCTTGCTACTTCACAAAGTGTGATTGGAACAAGAGAAACCTAGGGCATGTTCACACACACTTGCACATAGAACTACATCGGGTCTAAGATGTAGTGTAACGCTCAGTTAGTAAGTCCACCATTGTGGCCATTGAGGACAGTTTGACCCCTTCATATGAATTTTTTTAGGGTTTGATGCTTGTTTTGGGGTCTTGTAGGTCTTTATTCATCTTGGAGTATTTGTGACATTCAACGTAGGACAATGAAGTTTATGTGACACATAGTGAGGGTTTCAGAACACCTTTTGACCTTGTAAAAACTAGTTTTAGAGCTTTTACGCAGACTAGGGCACCCAAATTATAGACTAGAGTGCTCATAGGTGCCCCAATCCTCTTATAGGTGCTCCAGTCTAGCTAAATAGTCCAGATCCACTCTTTTTAGGACTTCTGCATAATCATTCCTACTCTTGATTTTTCCAGTCACCTCTACGACACTATCTCGATAGGAATTTGTTAGCGAGATGAGTTATTTACTCACTCTATTTTGCATGTTAGGGTTAGATTTTTTTGCATAGTTGTTTAGCTTGCTTACATAGTTTTTACTTGTATTTATCTATTTTATTACAGCTATTCATAGCTTAGATTAACTATCTATATACTACATAGTTAGTCCATTTTTAGTTAATCATTTTGGTGAACTCAACACATTTTACTACACCACAACCTTCATCCTATATTCATTCATCACATGCGCATAGAATTCATTCACCAACACAATGTTTGTCTACCATACCACCACTATTAGATCATGGTCCTACGCTTTCATCCTCATAGACATCGGGTGGAGGATCTTCATCCTACACTATCATTGGTTAGTTCACTCATTTCTATATGCTTGGGGGGCATATCACCTAATTCCCCCCCTCATTTTGTCATAACATCTATCATCTTTGCATTTTTAACTAGGCACTTTTTCATCACATGTTTTAGCATCATCATTACTTGATGACAGACTCTTTTGCTTTAGTTCACACTTGACTATCGAGGGATTATTATTACACTTTGAATCTCACACCTTTGCACTATAGGAATTACACATTTCATTTCATCACATGTCACATGTCATACACCATACACCATGAATTCTCCATGTTCGTCTACAACATCGTGACATTTCAACATTCATCCATATAACATTATACTAGTCCTCACCTTACATGTTGTACATCATACACTATTAGGATATTTACTCATATTTCCCCATATCTTATACATAGGAATATACCATACATCATATAATGCACATCTCTACATTATTCATCTATCTACATATATTACATTACATGTTATACATTCCATTTTATACATTCTACACATCTACCATCACATTTTGCACATTGCGTTTTTACACATTCTCTTCATCCCATGGTTGTCTTTTATCATTGTATATGATACATTGTCTTCTACATGCCGCACTCAATACCCTATGACACACTTTAGTTCCTCAGTCCATACTCATTGCCAAGATTTTATCGAGTTAAATGGACCTTACAATCATCACCATGCAACAATCATAGGATAGTGATATACGCTTTAGGCTAAATAGTCACTTATTCTATAATTTTATAGTGGCATACACCTTAAGTTAGATTACCACTCCCTCCTTTCATCTTGTAGTGACATATGCTTTAGGATAAATCGTCACCTATTCTATCATTTGTAGTGGTATACACCTTAGATTATATCACCATTCCTTCCTTTCATCTTGTAGTGATATAGGCTTAGGCTAAATCATCACTTATATGTTTACCTAGTCATGATATAAGCTTTGTCTATAGGGTTCATGCACACATCATCACCGGGTCGTCTCTTATCACTACACCTACACATTCATCACAATGCGTTAGACACAACACACTATTAGACTATTTCCTGATGATGCACTCTTGTTTATGATTCATTCTTGACTACTTAGGGGAAAAAAAATCTCATTGCATACACTTCCATTCACTCAGGGGGCATGCAACTCATATCATTCCATATTGCATTCCATTCCATCCATCACAACACATTGTATTGTCTTGGGGGCATTTACTCGTGTTTACTAGTGTTTTACATGATCACTTTACTACACATGTTAGATTGATTTCTTCTATGTCATTATCTATACCATCAACACATGCACGTTTACACCTTTGTCTAGTTGTGATTGCAGATATAAATCATTCACACGTAGCATGGATACTTGCATTCTACCCTTCATAGATCGGTGGGGGCATCCACATTCGTCTCTTCACAGTGCTATTGTTTCATTTTGTACTTAGCACTTTACATTACTTGGTTATTCATGCTTTGACATATTGGTTATTTCTCTAACATGATAATGGGTGTTCCATGTGCAGCACTTGTTTTGTAGGATTACATGTTTCCATGACTACTTCTTTGTTTGTCCTTATCTGTCATTATATGTGGGCCTTGCCCTATGTTTGGTGTGCACACTTATTTGTTACTTATGGCCATGATGGCCTTACATGTATTGCGACATCATGAGTGATGTCCCATGTTTGTGACCCACTTTATGTGGTTTACTTGTCTTCTTATGTGTTTATATTACAGTGCTTGGTAGTTTTTACATTGTCTGTGTATTTTATACTCAATTTCTATATGGATGTGTTTGTACTAACGCTTTTACTTGGATAGCCATGTGCATACCTTGGTTTCTACCAAGTGCATTCCCTTCCCCTATAGGGAAGAGTTACAAAGTACATGCGGTTGGTCCTCTTTTAGGGCTGCATTATCCTATCAGTGATTTCACATGCGCCCAAAGAGGGGGGGCATAATTTGGGGTTTTTACATACTAACACAAAGATTATACACCGTTTTAGTTCAGTTATATATAATGAGTGGGTTCAGACTAGTCTACGAACCCCATACACAATGGATTTTACAGGACATGGTGTCCTTAGCATTCGGGAAGTAGTTACAGGCTTGGAGGTTATAGTGGGTGTGCCTCTCTACACTACTTCGTCTAGTGGCATTAGATCACCCAAAAAATTAGGACGATACAAATATCTCTTCACATACATTTAAGGAAGTGGTTAGATCTTGGAGGACACAAAAAATTTCCTCCTACACTTCTTCGGCTAGGGTGGTATGAGATTGCCCAAAAACTTGTAGTACAGGATATCCTTCTACACTCTTTCTTGACATGGATCAGGTGCACATGTTCTATTTATATTTTCCATTTGCATTTATATGCATCTTTTACATAGCATTTTTACACATACATACATACATATCTCGACTATTGATCATTTTCTCCTTACAGTCCATTCATACGAGAAACAAGCAATGAAATTTGGGGAAACAAAAACAACATCGTCAATAATAACACTTCGTGACAACAATCTCTTTACTAACCATGTAGGTACATTACACACCACAATAACTACACACACATTCCACCCTAGGTTCACTCTCATCACTTTTTCTTTGCACATTTTTCATCTTTAGTTTCCATACTCCACCTTTTTTTCATTCCATGCTTTGTCTAGTCCTTCGACGCGTTTATACTACACTCTTCATGGACATCAGGTATACATCTCTATCTACTTTATGTTATTGAGCTTTCAGCTCACCAACATAAAGTGGGGGAAAAATGTAGTCACAAAATCATGCACTTTAGACATTTATTTATCCGGTTTCATACTACTATTTAGAAGGTTCTTGAGTGAAGAAAGTACTAATTAACCCCCATCTTTTGGCCATCTTGTTTTATTTTATTTTGTCATTACTACCCCTTTTCAGCCACATGCCCAGTCTGTTTCGATCATTTCCCATCATTTTAGCCTCAACTAGGGCACCCGTGGGTACCGATCCCACCAGGGCACCCGGTCCTTTTCATACTTTCCCGCCACTTTTTGGGCTCTTTCTAGCCATTTGGCATCTTTATTTTTCTTGTGGTTGGGCTTTTGGTGTTTATTATAAAATTAGATCAAGAGGACCCTATAAATATAAAGTTATGAGACCATAATGAGGGACCTAACATCACTTACTACTATCACTCCATCTAAAGTTTCATTCATCTATTGCATTAGAGATCACTTGCATCCACATAACTCCATCATCAAGGCTAGGGCATCTGCATCACACTTCATAAGGGGAGGGAATATATTCTATTCCATGCACACATTCTACTAAATTTTCTACACATAGTTATTTCTCGCTACTTCACAATGTGTGACTGTCACAAAACCAACCTAGGGCATGTTCACACACACTTACACATAGAAATACATCGGGTCCGAGATGTAGTGCAACACTTAGTAACTCCACCATATTGGAAAGGCGAGGATAGTCCCTTTATATGCATTATTCTTTTCTTAGGGTTTGATGTTTGCTTTAGGGTCTTGCGGGTCTTTTATTATCTTGGAGTATCGATGACATTTAGTACGGGACAACGAAATTGATACGAAACACAATGATGGTTTTAGACGACCTTATGACGTTGTAAAACCAGTTTAAGAGCTTTTATGCGAGACCAAGACACCTATATTGAAGACTAGAGAACCCATATGCACCTTAGTCCTCTTCTAGGCACCCCAATCCAAACTTAATAGTCAAGATCCACTCTTTTCGGGACTTCTACACAATCATTCCTCCTAATTTTTCTACTCACCTCTACGACACTATCTCGATAGGAATCATAGCAATGAGTTCTTTCCTCACTCTCTTTTTCATCTTAGGGTTAACATTTCATTTTGCATAGTTTTTTAGCTTGCTTTCATACTTCGTTACTGCATTTATCTATTTTATTACAATTGTTCATAGCTTAGATTAACTATCTATATACTACATAGTCCATTTTTAGTTAATCACCCGATGATGCACTCTTATTCTCTTTGTTCATTATCGATCTTTGAGGGGGAATTTATAAATGAACCTCATCACATTTATAATCATTCACACTCACTCGGTGGGCATGTGTCTCCTATCAAACTCACACTGCATTCCATTCTGTCTCATCCATAATATACTGTATATCTTGGTCACATTTACTCTTACTTACTTATGCTTACATGTACACTTTTTACACATGCTAGATAGATCATCTCTCTATATACACATGAATGTTCACTTTCCTTCTAATTATGATCACAGATTCCATAGATCAATACACATAGCATGGATGTTTGGTGTAATACCTCTTACCAGTCCCACAATGGCTCCTGGGGGCATCCACTTTTGTAAACTATAGGCACTATTGTTTCACTTCTCATAACACACTACTTTATTGGATTATACACTTTCCAACATAATTTATATCTTTCTAACATGATAATGGGTGCTTCATGTGTAAAATTTTTCTTGCAGGTCTATTTACTTCCATGGTTTTCTGATTCTATGTTTTCTACTGTTTGTATTTGGTTGCCATTGTTTGCAGGATTTTCCCTATGTATTGCTTGTTCTTTGATTTCTTGTATGGTTACAAGCACTTGACCACTGATTGTCTTGTGACATCATGAGCGATGTCCATTTTGAAACCCTCTTTTCCTGGTCTACTTTGTCTTCTTGTGTGTTTACATTGTCTTTTTACATGCTTATCTTACACATTTTATTTTTCATGCTTGTTTATCTTGCTTGTACTAACACTTATCTCTTAGCCATTTTTTTTTCACGTGCCTTGGTTTCTATTAAGAATTCTCCCTCCCCTGCAGGGGGAATCTATTTTAGTGCAATAGTCACTCCTCCTTTGGGTTGTATACTCCTCAACGACATCGCATGCACCCCAAATGAGGGGTGCATAATTTGGGTGAATCAGTCACCCCACACAATAGTTAATAGTCATCACACAAAATAGTTCAATACTAGCACAACATAGTCATCAATCACAACAATGAACTATATCCCGACTTGGGTCCTCACCACATCATAGACACTAGCGCCTGAGACCTAATAGTAGTGCTTGGGATCCCCTAACCCTTCTTAGATCCATGTGACCACGAGGTAGTTATACATCATTTTTAGTTCAAAAATATTTTTGACATTTTACAAAATGGAGTTTACTGAGGATACGGTCCTTCAACACTTGACATGCATGCACTACAATCTTTTTATACTTTCACGTTAAATTAGAACTGTTTGAAATAGATCAAATTTATACACACCATCAGCAATGATGTGTTCACATTGCGGGAATATGTTAAAGGTTGTAGGATGACACCATACTTTCCTCCCTACACTTATTCTATTCTTGGCATGAAATCACCCAAAAATTCACACACAATGCAAGCGGCATGAGATCACCTAAAAAAATTGTTCTTCTACAACATCTTTAAGATCCTTTCTATCTCTTTGACTCATCATAGATCAGGTGCACATGTTCATTTTTCATTTTATTTTACATGTTTTTACACACTTTTTACATGTTTTGATCATATACATGCATATTTGACTACTTATTCATTCTTCTCTTTCACATGTATGTCCTTATGGGAAGCGGTAATCACATCAAACAACATCAATCACATCATTACACAAAAAAATCAATCGGCATCAACAACATGTATAAAAACAACATATACATATACGCTCTCACCCTAAGGTCATTATCATCGTCACTTTTTCACTTCCTCTTCTTTAGCTTCCACGCTTCAATTTTTATCACTCCACGTTTTTCCTTGTCTCTCGAAGCACATTTTTGCCATTGATCTACATGGTTATTAGGTACACATCTCTTATCTAATTTATGTTATCGAGAATTCAATCAACAACATAAAGTGGGGGAAAATGTAGACACTAAATCACACACTTTGGGTATCTATTTAGTCCCAATCACATACTACTATGCATATGATTCATAATCAAGAAAAGTACTAATTAACCCATGTATTTGGCCATATTTTTTTTTTTTTTCTATTGCCTATGTTGATCTTACACTCTTGATAACCCAATATATCTTTTCATACTTCAACATTTCTCATTATGAACACCAGCACCCAACCAAGATGCCAACGTCAGGTGCCCCCATCCCCTCTAGGTGCCCCTAACATGTTTGTACTTTGCTCACATCTTTTGGGTCCTTTCTTAGCTATTTGGGCATCTCATCCTTTTGGTAGTTGGCATTTTCGAGGTTAATTAAGAAATTCAAGCAAGGGAATCATATAAATATAAAGTTATGTGATCATAATAAAGGACCAAAAATAAACATTAGCCATCAACACCTAAGGTTGCATCCAAAGGCATTATCAAGAGCATTCAAGCATCCATCTAACATCCACATACAAGGGCAAGGGACTGATATTTCTACATACACTTCATAGGAGGGGAAGTTCATTCTTTCATGCACACATCTATTTACATTTCTTATATCTAGCTACTTTCTTGATATCAAGTGTGACACACACACAAGATCCACCTAGGCACAATTCCACACACACACACACATAGAATTGCATTGGGTTTGAGATGACAACTTGTGTGACATACTAGTGACAAGAAATGAAGGATAAAAACATATTACAACCCTATGAATCTAGTTTTCATAGATTTTGAGTAGAAATAGGTGCCCAAAATAGGTCTCTGGTTCCCAGGTACCCTTGACCCTCTACAAGCACCATGATCCTAGTATTTTTGACACTCTTGCAATTTTATTAGTCGATTATGAAACTCTTAGTTCCAATTCCAACTATCTTCCATATCGGCACAAATTTTTAATCACATCAAAATTAGCTAAGTGTTTTTTTCCTTTCATTTGCAACTAGGGTTTCTTACTTTCTATCTTATCTTACTTAGGTCAATTCTATATTTCATTGCTTATTCATTTACTTTGCTACACTGTAATTAGATTTAGGAATTTATAAATTCTATATTTGTTTAATTAGTTACCTACAATGTGAATAAATAAAACACTTATTAGGAAGAGAATATATAAATGAAACACATATATGGAAACATCATTAGATATCATAAATATCATGTGCAAGTATATATTGAAACATTATTTGTAGGTACTTTATATCATTACATATTTTGAAACATCATGTGCAAGTAAGATGTATCATTACATATCATAAATATTATGTCCAAGTATATATTGAAACATCATGGCCAAGTAATATTCATGTTGATATCATGACAAGGAAAACCCTTGTTAAGGAGAAGAAACATAATTTGGCCGAGCAATGAATGCAAGGTTTTATATCCCTCCCATGCAAACATATGTATTTGAAATTTTTAAGGTTAGAAAAGTGGTCAAAAAAATGAATTTGACACATACATCAAGAAAACACATTTTAGTTTTCTATATAAAGTTCCTCATACCACCAAGGAATAGGTCACAATGATTTTGATGTCACCACCTCTTCATCCACATCCTAAAGAAAATTACAAGATATATAACATAATAAGATTAAAATATGGAGTCCTTTAAGAAATATGAAGCTAACTGAAAATGATGTGCAAACATTTGATGAGTCATGTATGCTGGTTATAGAGGAATCAAATCTCTTCGACTCCATGTACCAAAATGCATTTATAAGTAAATTATTTTGCAATGTCTCTTCGGAGCTCAAGTCGATTATTATAATAATTTCTTTTCATAATATAATATTTCATTTAATATTCTCACTCTATTAAATTATTCGGAGATGATTACAAATATATAGGAAAAGGCTTTCCTATAATTAGGGAGATGCAATCTCCACCAATATCTCACCTCAATCTAACAAACGACTGAATACAATATATTGTTATAACAATATATCTCAACAACCTATATCGTAATATTGTTTATAACAATATTACTATCAAATATTAATTAACAAACCAAACCTATATTAGTGAGTTGTTTATTAACAACTTCACTATTACAATAGTAATTACATTTCTACATTTACGTAATTACTAACACCCCAAATATAATGTAAACATTATTTTCCTAACATATATTTCTTATTCCTCTTGAAGGGCACCAACTCCAGATAGTCATACATAGCCCTTTAAATAGTCACAACACAAAAATTATTTAGGGTTTTTACACCTTGGGAAAGGAATCCCTAATTAGTAGAGACAATGCATCTTTTTGCAACCATATAACCATCAATGTACAACTAGACATTATCACTAGAATGGAAATAATGGGCTTATGTGGATTCAAAATAAGAATAAGTGTAAAACATATTTTTGGATGAATCCTCATCATCATTTTGAGTGTCATCACTCATCACTACAACAAACTCTAGCTCTGGTGCTTTATGCACACCATTCCCCTATATAGGACTAATAACCAATATTACAACCATACAAGTGTTAAAAATGACTATATTAGCAATATGCATGGAAATATTAATTGAGCTTACTTACTAGAAGCATCTCATCCCCACTAATATTTTATTCCCTAAAAACTTGTTCCTTTATGTGAAAGGTACTCCCTCAATGTAATTTCATCATCCTCACTACAATGGATGTGAGGGTCGTGTATGTCATTTTTTGATGATGGTTTCTACAGACATAGTGAAGTTGTTACTTATAACAAAAATGACTATAGTTTTGGGCATGAGAACAATTCAATACTTTGCATCTCACCCGATGTTTGTAGTTGCTTGTACCATGCCCTTGCTCTACCATCTTTCTTTCTTTCTCTTTTTGAAAATATTCTCACCTTTTATTGATAGTTGCCTTCTCTTGTCATTATTTTTAGGAGAATCATATGCACCCATTTTCTCATTGATCGCCTTTAATGATATCTCACTCATTTTAAAAACTTACAAGACATTTTCTTTGGCCATCCATGCACTTTGAATCCTATGCCTCTTGTTAAGGATCTAATTTTAATGAGTTAGTCTATTGTCCTATGTGTTGTTTATTTTTATGTGTAGGCCCTTCCCCTTGGATTTATTTTCCCACTAATTACACGACCTGGAGGCCTAATAGGAACATGCTACCTACCATGATACTTATAATGATGATATTTTAGTCTATATAGTGACTCAAATGGATGGCCACCCTCATTAGAAAATGTGTTCCATGGGTATAAAAAATAACATTACGAATCTCACTTACCAATACCATTTTTAACAATCTTTTACTCACACCCAACCTGTCATTGAAGAAGAATTCATGAAGTTAGAAGCCTTTAAAAATTCAATAAATAAACTAGAATATGTAAGCATATTTGAAAATAAGGAACTTTTCTTATAATTTTAAGTCTCTCCTCCTTGGGATTAGAATGTGAGGTATGTGGAAGACAATCAATATCATATTCATCATCCATGTCAATGTTAACATTAGTATCATGGTTGTTAATTTCCTCCTCATCATTTTCCTATTCCACCTCCTCCTACCATAATGGTCAATGTAACTATGTCAATGCAAAAGCATATAAAATGAAAAATTTATGGATACATGACGATCGAACAAAAAATAAGTACAACCAAAGCTTATATTTGTGGGTATAAAATCATAATGACCATCGTTTCCACCATCATTTGCATTATTGGGCTCTACCACCAAAGTGGTCAATAAATACATGCCAACCAAAAAATATATAAAATGAGAAGCACATATGAGCATGAAAATGGAAGACATAAGCAATTTAACCAAAGTTTACCTATGTTGACCCATCGATTATAATCATGTTTCCTAAATAATAAAACACCCACCCAAATTTCTTTATGGGATACCAAGAAATGAATGATGGAAAGGTAGAGCATTTTTATCCTAAAATAATCAATGTAAGCAAGCATAAATATTATGTATGTGTGAAAAAACAAATAATTGATTCAACGTGATCAAATGTGAAATATTTTGGAAATAAATAAGGTTAATATTTTTGAACTAAAGGTCTTGGGATATTGGTGAGTTACAAGTAGTTTGTAATACTCAACCCAAGTTCCATTCTCATTGAGTTCATTGGAAGATTTCAATAGGTGGCCATGGGGACACCTTGAGGTAGGGGCCACACTTCTCCATATGGACCAAACAGAACATAGCGGGGTGCTCCGAATTTGGATTGCTCGGTAGACATTAAGGAACCAAGCCCGACCCCATGTACCACTTAGATAAAGTGTTCCTCCAACACTCTAGTTCATTGCTCGGTATAATAAAAGCATTTACCATCCAATTTTTTTCATTCCTCTACACTAAATTATGCCGAGCCCTAATTGCCTCTAAACAAACCCTAACTCTACATTTTTGACAGATACGAGTGGCGGTAATGGCCCTCCCCCTCACTCCCGACGTATGCTTTAGTTTATTTTGGTGGTGTTCCATATGGAGATGTTGTGGTGGCAGCAAGATTTGGAGGCCCTACCGGCGGCGTTGTGTTTCCTACATACCGTGGCTCGCATGATAATGGCCCTTATTCTAGTGATGGTGGCTCAACCATAACTATTGGCAAGTGTGGGGAGGAGTTAGGTAGATATGGTTCTAATCAAATCTCGGGTAAAGGAGGCTCTATTCACGGTTCGGGGATATGATAAATTTGGCCTTCAATGCTCCTAATAAACCTACGTCCTTGTCTCATAGCGAGAGGAAATAACACTAGTAGTGAAACTCGGGCTCGATAAGGAAGCATGCAATATAGACACAAATGGAGGCATATTTTAGGTATACGGAATGGAAATAGGAAATAATAGCCAAAATGGAGGCACTTTTCAGGTCCCTCAAGTAGTGTATGCGTTCCTAAGACCGACATAGTTACTAAGGAGGCCTCTACCATGAACACATCCTTCAAAGATGCATTGAATGGTAAGAGATCCCCTATGAAACCTGCAGACACTAGCCCATTTATTACATTTGGGGAAGAGTTTATTTCTTGTGAAAAATACTATGAGGAACACGCATTAATTTACAGATTTGGAGGAATGTGGCCCAACCTTCCTGTAATTCATGATTGGATCGCCAAGCATTGGACTCCGATACTAGTTGGAAGGTTATATTTTTACCCATGTGATAAAGGTATTTTTATTGTAGTTTTTTCTTCAATAGCTGATAAGAACAACATTGCATCCAATCTCTGGGTCTTCCAGTCTAGATATTTGGTCATGAAACCCTGGTTCCCCTCTTTCAACCCGCTCACTAAATCATTTTCCTGCAAACCTGTATGGATCAGGTTACCCCATCTACCTCTCCAATTTTGGAGTCACGATTGTCTTGTCTCTATTGGCAACGCCTTAGGAACTACCCTCTATATAGACTCTCAAACCTCTGATTATACCCATACTACTTATGCTCGGATCTTGGTGGAACTTGACACCTCTAAAAACCTCCCTGCAACCATTGATCTTAGAGTGCAAAATAGAACTTGGTCACAACCTTTAGATTATGAAGGCTTACCATTTAGATGTAGAAGGTGTTTTTTTAGGCCACACAACTAATGATTGTGGGATGACAAAGCATCAACATAAGAGACACAACTATGGAAATATTCCCTTCTAGAACACTGGTTTTCAAATCAAAAGAGGATCTAGAATCAAATACGGATATTGAAGATGAATCCGATGTTGTCCTAGAAACCCCTCTTTCAGAAATTCTAGTTGTTAATAGCAAAGAAAATGCCAAAGAATCTCATTCTTTTGGTAACAAAAAGAAAATATAAAATATTTATCTCGGGATATCAATATTGATGTCCTAGTTGGAATCAAGAAGGATAATAAAATACACCTCCTTCATTTAATCCTTCAAATGTAGAGGCTTTAGTAGGCTGGATAACGGTGCGTAAAAAGAATATTTTTTTCCAAGAATGCCACTTCTCCACCTAGTAAGTTTTCTATAGCTGCTCGGCTATCCTTTGTTGGGAAGCAATCGCTTGATTGATGTACATCATCTATTTTTTTTCGATGTGTTCTTGGTGTTGGGTTCTATTCGAGAAGGATGTTTCCTACTCTAAGGCGTTCATGTTTTATCTTGATTTTGATCTTTTTTGTGCCTTAATTATATAAATCTAGATTTTTGAGCCTTCTTATACAAGGTTATAGTCCCTTTCAAAAAAACTATTTGCCAATAAAAAAATAACATTTAACATTGGAAGGAGAGAGATAACCATAATAAAATTACCTTTCTAGACCCAATGAGAATCCCACCCCCACTAATGGATGCATCATCGATATCCTCTTAGGAATTTGGGTAGGCCAAGATGAACATCTAAACTTGAGGCATGCACACAATAATGATTGACTACCAATTTCTTTCTACTAAAATAATTCATAAAATTTTTTTAGTGGCAAACAAATTGAATCAAACTACACAATTCCCATTTATTTCCATTAAATAATATTTCATATAATTATGTATGACACAAACAAGATTTCTTGCAGGGCCTTCATTTGTCCTAGGTCATCCATAATAATATTTTTAAAAATAAGAAGGAAATCATTAGAAATGTAAAACTTACATTAATGGAATTGGTATAAGATAGTTGTGAAATGTTTTCATACTTGTGGTAGATGTCGACATCTATGGTGATATGATTTTCTAGTATTTGGATACCCCATACAACACACAATGCAATACCATCTAGAGGATACAAAATGGCATCTACAAATAACATTTTTATCACAATAATTGATTATGCATGACAACCTTATACCTCACCCATGGAAAAATATATCTAAAATTACATCTCGTAAAGATATCACATTTGACAGACAACACGTATTGCGGAGTACCTTTTTCCCAGTCTCTTGCACTCTTGTTCTTAAACCTATATTCATTGTTATATGTATATGGAATAACCCTCATTAGTACAAATGTAATAGTTTCACTCACACTCAACACCACTAGCAAGAAGGGTTACTCTATCTAGTTTGGAATCAACCTACATTCAATGTCCACATTCAATTTATTTTCCACATATAGGTGAATATTTTATTTCATTCAATTTACATATATATATCTAGAATCTTTATTCCATGTAAAAAATAAGAATATTATGTATGTAATCAAGGAGGGGATTCAAACTTCCAGTGATTTAATTCCATAGTTTCTTTTCAAGAGATTGAGATCCTATATTTTTGAATGGTGGTGAAGGTGTAATTCCTTGTTTTATGTTGATTTGTGGCATCTTTTTTAGAATCTCTAGTAAGGATGGCGAGGTTTAAAATTTATTAGGTTAGAGAAGATTGATTGGGATACAATTTGTATTGGATTATCTTATTAAACATATGCTCATATGGGAATATGATAAGTCAAACATGAATTCATATATGGAATCTGCATTACATGCTCTTTGTGGGTATAATTTTGATGTAACAATAGAAGAGCATGAAATTAAGGTAATTCTATGACATAGGTAAAGGGTTCTCAAAAATATTGTTTTCCATATTTGTCTTTCTCGCACTTTCTCTATTTACCTATTCTTATCACAAAAATGATCAATAATTCATTTATAAAAAACTATACTTGAATCAAATACAAATTATTGCTACATTATAATCTATATTATAATTACATTGCAATCTATATTATAACATTAGGAAAACTTGTAGAATTTGGCATTAAGAAAGTGTTTGTATATTTCCTTTTCATAGAGAGAAATATAGAAAGAAAGATTTCATAAGTATGAAAAAGAATATTGATCTTGAGTGCAAGGAAAAAATATCATTGAGAAGAAGAACCATGGCAAATGAAAACTCCTTATGAGACTATATTAATGCATGTAAAAGTAGAGAAATTAATTGTAAGGTAGAAGGGCCATTGAGAAAGAACCAAAGTGGAGCTCAAAACAAGGCTATGATATAATTTGATTTCAGATGATGTAGAGGTAGATGGTTACCACTAGATCCTCAATAGAATTTACAAAATGCAAGTAGATAAAAACTTTCTTTAAAAAGTAATAAGTTCGGTATGTACTTAACCGAAGACAATAGTCAATCTTTCTAATAGATCTACATAATATAACTTATTTACTTCAATTTCTACACTTTGAAAAATATAACAATGAATCTAGGTACATTATATGATTTTATCCCATACTCATGAAAAGCTTTGGCTCTACCCATTAGTTTTCAAATTGTTAGATTTGTTAATTCATATAATTGTTACAAACAAGGATTTAATTCCAAAAATAATCTATTTCTTCCTTATTTTATGAACATCACTTGTTTTTGTTCTAATTACATTGTTATTCTCAAAATGAAGGAGCAAATGAAATAAGAACGAACCCTATTTTTACATTTTCATTGTCTCAAAATATGTCGATCAAGCCTAGTGTTATTGTTTTATAGAAGGGGTAGATTTTCCTTTTCCACATGTAATATGGTGTGTATTATTTTATTTTTTTGACAAGGTCACAGAAAAACTTCCATGACCATTATTTATGAAGACCTTTGGAAAATTACAAGTGAATTTTTTTATTAGATAAGGCAAAAAATAGGGATCGGCTCCAGGGGCCAGAACAAAAGAGAGGAACACAACCAGAAACAAAACAGAAAGAAAAACCTAGAAAGGGGTCCCAGAAAAATGAGTTAAACAAGCTTAACTCTTACAATGCAGGATCTAGACCCCCAAAAGGGCAAAAAAAGACCTAGAAAAAATAGGGCACCACAGTTCGCCCAAAGTCCGCACAAAGTTCAGAGACCAACAAAGCCTCCACGACAATAAAAAAACCACTAGAGGCCCCATACCAGCAACAACCAACCAGGAGTCCAAAACCAACCACCACCTACTCCTCTCGAGCTACTAATGCAAAGGTTGAATTTCCTCCTTTTATTTTTCCCTTCGATCTCCTCTACTTTGTCACAAAGACTTTGAACCTGGGTCTCCAACTCCTTCATTTTGTGTTTTATCTGCACCTGATCCATGACCATCTTCTTCAAAATGTTGATGATGTTCAAGATGGACTCCCTTTTCCCCTCGTTCGTGTCCTCCATAGCTTTAAGGACCCCCTCTAAATACACCATCTTCTCGGCTCCATTCTTCAAAAACAATGGGGTCACCCACACATTCATTTTTCCTGGAAGCACTAGCTTCCCCACCACCTCCCTCATTTTTGTCTCTATATTTTTCATCCCCTGGGGGTACCTTTACCCTCTTTCATTTTAGTAAGACACTCCACCAGAGTAATTTCATCTTCCTCGTCTTGCTCCTCTAGGGCCGTAATCAAAGGATGATCCAGAACCAACTTGCCATTCTCAAATAGAAGAAGAATCAGGCCCTCATGAAGGGGTAACTCAACTTTCTTATTCTGGAAAGCCATCAACAAATTCGAAAGAGAGGTAGCCGGAAAAAGGGGATACTGACCATAAACTTGTGACAAAACATGTTGAGGAAGGTCATGTGATGGGTATAGATTTTTCTATACTTACCCTCCAGTGTAATATATTTCATAACTTGAAGGAAAACATCCTTCCAGACTCAGGAATACACGAACGTGTAATACCATCAATGAAGAAGAAACAAGTCTCCTTGCCAACAAAAAATCGCTCAATCTCGAGGTCTCTATGGGTTCTTTCCTTGTATATTTTTAACCCATCCATCTTCATATCAGTCACCCTGGCAATATTGGACTCCAAGACCTCAACCTCCACACCGCGGATAGTAAAAACCCCCTCTTTCCAAGCTTGGCCAAAGTCCTTGGACAGAGCAGGGTCGTGGCCATGTAATTTAGCAATAAAATTACTAAATCCACCAAATTTAAGCTTGTTCCATAGATCCTTGTTGCTCTCTTCCATGTTTTGACTAGTGGGTTCCACGCGAATCCTGTTGCCACCCATCTACACTTTGTCAAGGTTGCCATTCCAGCAATTTTTTTCATAATCTACAAAATGTTCTCCTATCGAGTTCAACCGGGACAATGATTTTTGTATAAGCTATCTTGGTACCTGAAATACTTTCCCCCACTTGTGCCGACATCATTAATCCTAGCACCTTCTATCCTTAATAATTTCATCATTAATATTAGAGGGTAATCTCTCCCCTTTGCACCAAATTTTGTACTCATTACTAAGGACTCCCACATTGGCCATCTTGTCCGCACATTTATTTCCTACCTCAAAGTATGATTGATAGATATCTTGTCAAAATTTTCTAGTAATTCCTTGATATCATGAATGATGTTTTTAACGACGAGTTGATCTTACTCCTATTAAGAAGAGCATTTATAACAATTAAGGAATCACCAAAATACCCCAAAGGAGGGCTCTAGCTTCAGCCATGTTATTAGTTTGCTTTCCCAAGGGACCAACATAGATGAACAACCAATCACCCTCACTATTCCTTAAGATACCCCCACCCCCAGCTTGACAGGGTTCCCCTTTGAGGCCCCATCAAAATTGATCTTGATCGTATTTCCCATAGGTCTAATCCAGTTTACATTCTTACCAGGGATTTTGTTCTTGACCTGACTATAGGTGAAATTATCTAGGACTTCCTACTCCCATTTCGGACAGGATTTTTTGTTTTACCTTTAAACAGTTTGAGATTTTCCTTAATGGCTGCAAGGATTTTCCTTTTAGCCACCACAATCAGAGGTTTTGATCTCTAAAAACACTATCATTCCTTATTTTCCACAGACCCCATAAGAGATGAGGCAGAGAAATCTTCCAGGCCTAGGCTAGATAAGGAAACCTAAATGGGCTCTCCCATTGAGTGCAACAATCCTCCATATTCAAAGGCATAATCCATTGCATGTTGAAAAGTTTTGAAATCAGTGAGAAGACACCTTTAGAGAAAGGACAATGTAAAAAAAGATGATTCACATTCTCTTCCCCTCTCCGACAAAGTGTGCACCTATTAGGGATCTACATTCCTCTTTTTATAAGATTTTCAACAGTCAGGATTCTATTTTGAGCAGCCAACCAATAAAAAATATTGATCTTAGGGATCAAGTCCTTGATCCATAACTTACCCCAATACTCTTTTTGAAAATATTTCTTGAAATGTAAGCTATAGGCTAATTTAACAGAATAATTTCTCGAGTCTTCCTCTTTCCAAATGATGGAATCCTCCTTGGTTTGGAATATGGGGATGTGGAATTCCCTGAGTTTCTTATTGAGATCTTGAAAGGGTTTGATATCACCATCATAACCAAGGGGAACTATGGTTTCCCATTGGACCTCATCATCATGACTCCAGAAATATCTTATCCAAGTTTTACCATTTTCCTCATTGTATTGAGCTACCTCCTTCCAAATTTCTTGATCAGCCTAAAGGGATTCTTCTATCCAATTATCCCACCAAAATCTGATCATGTTCCCCTTACCAATCTCCCATAGGGATCCCTTTGAGAGGATATATTTCAAATCCAACAGAGAATTCTAGAAGAAGGATCCTCTAGGGAGATTTTCATGAGAGAAGAAAGAGTCAATTATGCCTAAATTTTGCAGATATTTCTTTTTATTATATCAATCCATAATCCTTCCTCTCTAGAAATTCTCCAACCAGCTTTAGCAACCAAAGCTTTGTTCATGATAGGTATACTTTTTAGACCCAGACCGCCACACATATTTGGCCTAGTGACCTTCTCCCAGGCCACCAGAGGGAATTTAAACTTTTCTCGAGGTCCCACCTAGAGAAATCTCTTATGAATTTTTTCCAGAGCATCAATTATTTTGGCCGGGAGCTTGAAGAGAGACATAATGAAAATGGGGACTCCTTGAAGAGAGCTCATAAGGAGTTGGATCTTACCCACCTGAGAGAGGAGGAGGCCTTTCCAGGAGGAAAGTTTCTTATTAACTCTTTCCAACAGGGCATTCCAAACAGAGATGTCAGGATTTTTGTGGATTAGAGGCATTCCTAAATAAGAATCCGAAAACACTTGATTTTGCAACCCAGAATGTGAGCGAGCCTTAATTGGACTTGTTTATCCACATTAATAAAGAAAACCGCACTTTTGAGAAAATTAACCATCTGCCCCGAGACCGACTCATAGTCCATGAGAACAGATTTGAAGTTGGTGGCTTCTTGTATAGAGGCCTTTCCCATCAGGAAGTTATCATCAACAAATTGATTGAGGCAGATCAGAGGGAGACCATTAGAAATCTTGATTCCCTGAATACTCCTAGAAAGTAAAGCCTGTTTGCAGATTCTACTCAAAGATTCAACCATTATAACATAGAGGAAAGGAGATAGGGGATCACCTTGTCTCAAGCCCCTACCAGCTTTGAAGAAGCCCTGGACTACCATTGACCAAGACCGAATAACTAGTAGTAGATATATAGGTCATAATCATTCTAACCAGAGTATTATCAAAGCCCACTTTATTCAGGATGGCCCCAAGGAAAGACCATGTAATTTTGTCATAGGCCTTGTGCATATCTAACTTAAGGAACATAACCGATCTCGAATTAACTAACAATGGAATGGATGGCTTCTGAATCACCATAATATGTCAAGAATCCGCCTTTCCCGGAACAAAGGCTCCTTGATTTTCAGAAATAAAATGGTCGAGAACCAATTTGATTATGCCAACTAAGATTTTAGTTAGGGTTTTATAACTCATGTTACGTAGACTCGATCTGCCTAAAATCTTTAACTTCATTGGCCCTCGCGATTTTTAGATTAAGGACCAAGAAAGTATTATTAAGTGGCCGAGGAGCTTCCCATTATTCAAGAAATCTTGGACCATTGCAAGTGAAAATGGTTATTTGATTATGAAACCATTTTTGGTTGTCTTCAAAGTGATGTTTTACCGGTGTTTCTAGCCTCACATTAGTAGAATTGAAACACAAAAATTACAAATCTATACATTTTGTCTAAAATTGTGTTTGCAATAATTTATAAGGCATTACTTGTAATAATATTTTTCAATTGAATACGAGGGCAGAGGGTGATATAACAAGGAGTACTCACCCTAAATCCCCATACTAATATAACCAGACCTCTTCTTACATATAGTTGTTAGCTTATGATCCAAGAAGTGGTTTATGTATATCCCACAAACCTACTACATATATACAAGGCATTAGAACTATATATATATATATATATATATATATATATATATATATATATAACAATTTTTAAAATTATTTGTTGATAGTTTGGTTGAAAGAGATAAATAATGTGGGTTTGGACCATAATTGTGTGGCATTGGCCTCGGTATTTGTGCCAAATAACCTAGTCATCCTTTGGGATGTCACCCTTGAGAGTTCTCAACAACCAAATGGAGTTAACATGGGATCTCAAAATTACAAATGAGTCAACAATATAGTGCTGATAAATACTTCGTTGTAATAAGAAATTGACAAAGAACCAAAACAATAAAAGAAGTCAACCAACATTAGATTCCGCCATATAGGAAACTATTTCATGACATGCATATAACATAAATGTTATGAAGGAAATTACCCTTTATACAAGTTCTTAGAATTTCAAGTCCATCACATCTAGAGGCATTTAAAAATCATAACAATAATGTCTAATAAAATCAGTCCATTAATGAATTTTATTGATTTTTAATCTTATTTAAAAAATGTATAATATAATGACCATTGATTATAACATGATAGTTAAATATTAGGTAGGATCAATTGACACAAGCTCAAAATATTATAAATCCTATCCTTGTCCCTTATCAAGGCTCTATTTTTTCTTCAACCAACTCTCGAAAGAGTGGTAAATCATGTGACTTGTCACAAGGGATTCTAAGTCCCATATGGTGATCAAAACAATACTCTTCCTTGACCTTGTCTAGTAATTCTTGGAATAGAGAATGATTAAGATAGTTAATGGGGATGCCATACCTAGAATATTTACTACTAGCATAAATTAGATAAAAAATTTCTAAAGAGGACACCATCACATGGTCCGGTTTATTTAATGTTAAAATTGATAGTCTATAATAGATAAATAATGAATCCACAGTCTATAACATGAAAATTTTACAAATTCCCTACCTTTCGTGTTACAGGGTTGTATGAAGGATCGTACCCATTGTTGTTATGAAGAATGGGTGTAAATTTGAAATATTTGGCACATGGAATCCCCTCACCATGCCTTGTCGTGATCGTTCATTTTCTATGTGGTCCTGTGCGATTTGGTTGCTCAAGGGGGTGGTGGGACCACTTATGTTTGTGCGTGTCAAAAAAAGGTGGTCATGGAGTATAAAAATATTTAATAAAGACATGGATGAAATCGACAAAAATCCACATATGAGAAGTCTGGCTTGGTGATGTCTTGACCGTTATAAATACGAGGTGTTTTGTGTGCAATAATTACCCAAAACATAACATTGGGAGAGAATATTTCTATTTGTGTTTTTATGTCTTTCTTCCATATAGTGTCATCGAACATTTTATTGTCTTGTTTACTACTTTTCACCTAGACATTGTATTAGTTTTGGTATATGATTACAATACAAGGTTTTTTCCAATTCCCTCCAAAATGAGTGGAAATTTATTCACATATATTATAATTAAGAGAAGTTTCACTCGGAATGGGAAAAAGTATGAACCAATTTTTTTAAGCTTTGTGGACACATTATCAAGTGTAAATGTTAGGATCTATTGTCCGAGAAACATTGAAACATAATGATTTTATCTATTCTCCCTCACATTTAAGCAAAAACTAGAAATAAATTATATTTGTAACTTTGTCTATCTTAAACTCAATTTTATATGAAGGATTTTCCAATAACATGATGTTATATTAGACGTAAATTTGGATTTGGAGAACATCACGAAAAAACATTACATATTTCCTTGGTTTGGCATGAGCGTGTTTATTACATTAAAGGGATGGTGGTTGGAGTGCATAAAACCAAAATTAGAGTCAATTTCGTAAAAATATTAAACAATCATATTTTTATTAATTAAGATCATATTACTTAGATATATTATAAGAATAACAACAACAAAATTATTGAGAACACCAAATTAGAGATATAAGATGAGAATATGCAAGTACAATTAACTTATTTACTTCAAGGAGGCAACCTCCACACCTTACAATAAAACTCAAATGCCCAATATGATGATCAACTACTAGTTATCACTTCATATATACGCTACTTATTTAAAGTGAACCACCTAGGCCACCGTTAAGCACATGAAAACATAAATAAATATGATATAACATGTAAAGAGATTATATTAGTCACATATCAGCTATATATATCCCAATATATGACATAAGATTAAACACGTAGCATGCCCCTCCACTTCAAAACAACAATGTCCACAATGTTGACAATTTTTGGATGTTTCTTAAAATACTTGTAGTCCTCCATGTTGATGATCTTTGGATGTCGATATAGGACATATTATTCCTCACATTTTGGAGATTCATTGTCTAGATTCTTCCACTTGACTATATACTCATTAAAATTTCTCTTACTTGACCTCTTAGTGCACATTTGAAGATTTTCTCAAGTTCTAAACTAATTTTGACTTTATCTAGCTCAAGTAACCTATCTCGGGATGAAAAAGTTTGTGCAATGACATTATCTAAGCTAGAAATGTGACTGTTATGCAAAAATTGAAAACTCTCTTTAAGACTAGAGAGCTTAAAATATTGAATCTGCTTATTATCCAATTGATCTTCTTTAATATTCTTTGTTTAAACATGTAGATGTCGAGATACATTCATAATGATGAACTTATACTTGTTGCTAGAGTTTATGGAAACAATTATTATTTTTCATTTAGATGCACCCTTTAAACTAAAATATTGAAGCTTCCATATTTGGAGCTACACTATCTTATCTCTTCCTCCTCCTCCACAACATAACAATTATTTTCTTCAACATCCTCTTCTATTTTCCCATATGGCCAATAAAAATTATTCCATTTTATTTTAAAGACCAATCAGAACTATCTTGATTTAAGTGAGAGACCCAGTCTTTGTAATAAGCCAACAAGCCAAAATAAAAACCAAAACCATATCATTCAATATGAAAATTAATTCTTCTTAAATTGGATCCACCATTATCTAACATTTTTTCACTATTTCCATAGAAAGATCACATCCCCATGATGCATAAAAATTGGGGTTTCAAGAAAAAAGTATTTTGACCAAAATTTAACCATCCAAATTTGGAAATTTTTGGCCTCAAATAAGAAAATAGATAGAACATACCCCCTTTCGAGAGATTTTTGAAATGTAAAAAAATTAGAAAAATTCCAAAATTGTAGCCTATGGAGCGAATTTGTTAAAAATCCTAAAAATGTACTATATTCCACAAAATACATTAACATCAACTGAAATTTGGAGTGTACATTTAATTATGCCCTGACTTTAGTAAAAAAATTTTATAGAAAAATTCACAACAATATGCAAGATATAGGTAAATCCTAAAATATTAGGGTTTTGACCTAATTTTGGCCCAAATTGAAGCTCTGATACCACTTGTAAGGAAATTACTTGGATAGATCAAAATAATAATGACAATATAATACCCAAGAACATAGAAAAAAGAGATAATATGAGAATATACAAGTATAAGTAACTTAACCACTTTTATGGGGAAACCTCCACACTTTACAATAAGACTCAAATGCTCAATGTGATGATAAACTAATAGCTAATACCTCTTATATATACCATACTTATGTGATTTTAACCACCTAAACATATGAAAGCACAAATAAATGTGATATGATATGTTAAGATATTAAATTAGCCATATGTTGGCTATACATATCATGATATATGACCAAGGATTAAGGGCATGAAAACATGTGTACACATGTTCTCTCTTGGTGTGTGAGGTAAGAGTAAACTAAAAATTGAAAATGCATGAAATATATACACATGTTTCTACCTAGTGTTTTATGTAAGGGTAGAGAAAATAAAATATAAATAAGATAGTAGCAATTAGGATTACAATGTGAAGCCATGCGTATATTGAGTAGAAATATATACCATCCATAATAATTAGGCTTGTTAATTGAAACCTCTAATTTGTCTACATCAATTATGTCTACTGAGTGAATCCATTTATAACCATCCAAAACAATTGGGCCTACTTAGTGAAGCAATGTGTAAATTTTGTGATGTAGTAATAATGTAGATGTTTTAATGTAATAATTGTGTGCATATCATCATACAACATCATCTTAAGTATTGTATATGAAATGTTGTAAAATTACTTTTAGAATCATCCCTTACTACCCCAAGTTAGATATTCCTCTTCAATGCATCTTGGAATTGATTGTATGACTTTCAAAAATCCTCATATAACCCACATATGGAAAACATGGTTTGAACTTTGGTGATGAGCTTTAAATGTTATACATTATAAATTGGATTAGTAACTCACATAATTCTCTTCTACTCTTTGTGGGTTATAACTTTAGCCTTCATAGCAATTATTATGTTGCTACATATGTCTCCTTTGGTTTGAACTATATATTATTATTTTTAATTGAATAACAACTATTTTGATTTCCAAAGGAAAAAACATTGATTTTATTGGTTGGGACTTACTTTTCTAACCATGTAAATAAAAATTATTATTTTTATGTTAGCTAATAAAATTAAGAAAATAAAAAAGGTGCCCATGGACTATAGTAAATATTTAATAAAGACAAGGATGAAATCCAACCAAAATCCACAAATGAAAAGTTGGTTAGGCAACGTATTGAAGTAGAATAAGAATTTTTGACAAAGGTGATTGCATTATGTTTCTTTCTTAAATCCTTGAATCATCTTGATAGTCCTTGGTAAAAAATTGCCTTTTATAACTATGATAAGAAACAACATTCTCCTTTTGAGTTTAGCAAAAGCACAAAATTTTCCTTTTGCTTGCATTTTGGGAGATTACATTAACATATAACAATATGTGTTTTTATATATTTATTTCTTATAATGTCATCTAATATGTATCCATATACATTGAACATTCCATTACCTTGTTTACTACTCATTTTGAAACATCATATTAGTTTTTTTAAAGTAAGTTCACTACCCAACCAACATATTTGTGTGGTTATGTGGTACATGATTACAATAGAAGGTCAGCTATTTAGTTTTTATAATTCCTTTAAAAATGTTGAAGGAGAGTGAAAAATTTATTCGCATGTATCTTAACATATCATAAAGAGTTAAAAGAGGAATGTGATTCTTGATAATAGTTAGCTTTGGAAATGGGAAAAGTATGAAATAGGTTCATTAAAATTTGTGGACATGTTGTAAGAAAGTGCAAATGTAGGGATCTATTGTGTGGAATAGTGAATCATAATGCTTTTAGACGACTTCCTCCTATTTAATGAAAATCTAGCAATAGAGTGTATTCAAACTCATTTTTTTATAAAGTATTTTCCATTTGCATATTTTTTAGTTTTTTGGTATTAAATTAGAGGAAAATTTGGTTATGGTCATATCAAGGAAAAACACAACATATTCTCATGGCTTAACATGAGTGTGTTTTTTGCATTAAAGAAATGGTGGATGGAGTGTATAACACCAAAATTAGATTTAATCTAATTAAGATATTTAATAATTGTGCTTTTATGAAATAAGATCACATTATAGTCAACAATAGTAGACATTTAGATCCTTATTAAATTTGGGTAAAATATGATAAAGTGTAGTAGTATAGATGACCTAACTAGAAATGTAAAAATCATGGTTAAAGAGGGTATTGATTTTGGAATGAGATGTGATGAAAATGATATAGAAATGTGCAGGAGGGGTTTTTAGATTGTTTCAAGATGTACTAAATATTGGGAGTGTAATTATGTATGAAGGATGAAGTTCCATGTCCTAAACAAAGTCACCCAAGTCACTTTGTCCTCTTTGGTTGAATTTTTGCGATCACAATTTTGTAGCTTATCAACGATTCTATTGATTCTTTTCTTAGGTACATAATAAGTGGTTAGTGGTTGTGTGTTGTGTGTCACCCATAAACCTAGGTAGAAATACTCGAAGAGGAATCAAATTCTCACAGTTCCTCACCAAGTGAATTTATGTAATATGTATACTCCAATGCGTTTTGCAATGAAGGCCCTATTATGATATTTGAAACTTAACAATGATGTTTTACATATGATTTATCTTTGTAAAATTCCTATGATGTATTTTAATAATGCATGCATATTTAGAGTTAGCTAAATATGCTTGAGAGATCGACTTAACAATTGGGTGCTTTGTTGCAATATTTTAAGTAGCCCAAAGATGGTAGGTGTGAGGCCCTTATCACGAGTTAAGTGATTATGCTCATATAGGTGATTTTTGTGATAAGGTTTTACCAATAAAATGACATATGACCATCTAGGGTAACTTGTAGATATGAAAATGTGGAAATTAGGGATTTTAGGACAATATCATTAGCTCATAATTGTCATGGTCAAATTTGTCTAGGCACAATGTATAATTCATGTTTTCCATTGGAGATGGTGCTAATATGTTTGAAGATGTGTTGTATATTCTAAGAATAAGATTTTGAATGGTCAATTATGGATAACTAGTATGACCTAGTTTCTGCTAGGGCTAGGTGAGTAAGGGATGTGTAGGAATTAGTCATTGCACATTGAGTTATGTGCTAAGATAAATGCTAAGGATTAATTTTCAAATGCCGATAGGTCCAAATTTAGGTATTTGAATTTTATCCCAATTTAATATAGTAATTAAAAATCACTTGATTAAACCAAAATGAATGAAATTCAAACCTCTCGTGAGAACAAAACACACACAAAAATGGAATTTATGTGTTCCTTTTTCCTTTGTGTATATAATCATATATGTGAACTTGTTTTCCACATGAAAAATGTATATTAATGTCAAATCAAAATGCTAATATTGAATCAATAAATAACATAATCTAAAAATTAAAATCATGAAACATGTACACATGTTTTCCCTTGGTGTTAAATGTGAAGAGTAAATTGAAAATGTATGAAACATATACACATGCTTTACCCCAAAGTGTTATATGTAAGGGAATATTTTATAAAACATAAATAAGATAGTAGAAATGGGGCCTAATATGTGAAGCCTATACACTATATGTAGAAATTATCCCTATTGAGAGAATATTGTAATCCATTTGTAGTAATTAGGCTCACTAATTGAAGCCTTGTGTAACCATCCAAAACAATCGGGCCTAATAATTGAAGTCATGTGTAAATATCACGATGTAATAGTTGTGTAGATTTCATAAGTAATAATTGAATGAATATATTAATATGGTTTCATCTAAATAATTGTATCGAAATCTTGCATGGATGTGTTAGAAAACCCCATTATGCCCCCTTTGAGATAAGGGATGCTATAAAGGATAAATGATTTCAAAAGAGAAATTATTATTCATGTAAAAGCGTATTAACAACATGATAAATGATATAAACCAAAATTAGTGTATTCAATAAAATGATAAAATATGTATATGTCGTAAGATATAACATTTATTAGCACAAATACTTTGTGTAACATTCATGAGATAAATAAATGTGATGTTCAACAATATGTATGATCATATGAGTAAATATGTAATGATAGACTTCATGTTAAATTTAGAAAATCAAGCACCATTGATATATAAAACTTGTAAGATAACAACAATGTAAGCTCAAGAATATACATGAATCATCAAAATAATGAAACATATCATGAAAGTGGTATGACATTATTCATAAATATAACATAATAGAAATAAGATGAGTAATAGGATAACATATGAATCAATTCCTAATAGATCCACAATGACATAATATATGACATTAAAAACCAAAATATGTTAATGAATTGATTGATGTTAGTAATGTTAGTTGTTATCCTATGTGTATAAGAAAATGCATGCATCAAGGATATATATAAAGTAAGTGTGTAAATAAAAACTAATAAGCACCATGTTTTTGATGTCTATTTACTATGGGGTTTAATACTTCATGATAAAATTAATGATCTTTCTGCACTGGAATTTTTAATCAAGTTTGTCACTGAAGGTCTCACATAAAGTGCAAAGAGGGTTATCACAAGGACCTCATAGATGAGGGAATTACGATGTTAGGTGATTGATATGGATTTATATTAACAAATATTAATCATTCACCAGTACTATACACATCCAAAAATAATATCCATCATTATATTAATATACTTCACCAACTTATAGACATTATATGAACATATACACATGAAAACATTACAAACTATCATCAAATTTACTGAGACTACCAATCCTCACAAAATTTGATGATAATACAAACCATCCATGTAATTACCATGTACTTATGTATCCTTTACACCTTGGATGTATGTGTCTAATACCCATTTTATGAAAATCCACCTCAAAATTTGGCCATGTCCCCTATTTATAGTATTCAACCCCTTAGTATATTCTTGTGAATATTCGCCCCTTAGAGGAGGCTAGTTGTCATCCAATTGTCATCTAACTAGCATTAATAAACTTATCTAGCTAGATATTAGCCATCACACACTTCCCACTTCCTATGATCCCTAATCATATGCTAGTCTCCAACTCCCATGCTGCCACATGTCCTCAATTGTGTTTTTATGGATCTAATAAACTCACACTCGTTTCTCACCTAGGTTTGTGGTCTCCTAGTGTTTTTGTGTATTTTCCAAAAACACCTAATCAACATCTCACCACACTAAATTTTTATTCCTCCTTGAGAAAGGTTATATGATCCCTTTCTCCACAAAACTAATCCACGAAACTACTCCATAAACCTGATCCACAAAACTACTCTAAAAAATTGCTCCAAGAAAATTCTCTATAAAACTACTCCATAAAAGTACTATGTAAAATTCAAATATGCCCTCTATAAAAATAAAAATGTCCTCTACAATACTAAAGAAAGGCCTCTACAAAACTCAAGAACGTATTTGAAAAAAACATAGAGGAGCTCCATTCCATCTTAATTCATCGTGACTATTAAAAAAAAGGTGCATATCTTACAAAATCACTTCAAAAAAAATCCTTCCCCTATAAAAGGGAAATATCCCTCTTACATCCAACATATTATCAATATCTTCCTTTAACTTCACTCATAATTTCGATTCCATATGGTAAGACCTATTTTTCTCGGTTTTGTGCCATAGTGCAAGTTAATGCACATTATCACAATGCTCGGATGAAACACTTTCATCTCTTAGTAATTATTGGGAAACATTTTTCTGTACTACTCCACAATATATGCAAGTATGGTGAATTCTTCATCACCTTGATATTCACCCAAGCTCACCATCTACATGTCCTCTTCCATTTCTTCCACATGGTGGAAACTTTTGTATTGGGATGAGCCTCCCTACATGAAAGCATCTTCCATATAAATTTGGTCCATGGATTAGTCCTCACCATAAAAATATTATGAATCCTATCTTCCCACATGATATCTTTGTGAAAAATTGTTCCCTTTATCAACATCAACTACATATCCAAGCTTTGTTTGTTCGTCTCAAAAGTAAAATTTTTCACAAATTTATCCCCCACAACATCCCAATCTAGAGTCTCTTACTCTACGTCACTCAAAAAAAACCAAGATTTCATCCATGATATTACCATGCCATAAAATGAATGAATCCAAAGACAAAGAGGTAGGAAGCATTTTCTCAAATTCCACATTCTCTCACAACCACATAGATGTTCTTATAAACTCATGTATTTTGTATAAACAATTAATTAAGTAATTGTAGGACTCATTGACATGGATGTTGCAATAATTACACATTTTAGAATCCCAACACTTTCTTTACTAGAGTTAATTCGACTAAAAACATCTTCCTTCTTTACTTCATAAATACTATCTCAACAAAAACCTTAACTTTACAAAAGTAACACACACAAGTTTTGACATATTTTCAAGTTGAGGTATTTACTCATTTGGTCTTATGGTCTTATATGAGGAAATATATATTCATTTTCCTTTTCCTCCATTATCTCAAAAATTCCTCTGTTGTCTCTTAAATTCATACCCTTGTTGAATCAAGAAATCAAAATTTCAGTGAAAACATGAATAATCTCAAAAGTGCAAGGGTAATCAAAATCAAACATTAAGTGAGAGGGTTGGTTCCTCTCACCCCAATTAAATCAAAAATAGTCTAACCAAATTCTAATCTATCATTATCTAACTCTAACTAAGAAACTCTAAGGAGATAGAGGGAGAGAGAGAAATGAAATAAAAGGGAGGTGATGCACCAAACTAGAAAATGGATCAATTATGGCTCTAAAAGACACATATGTGAAAACACAAGTGAAAATTTAAGAGATGCACACAACTTGGAAAGAAATAAAATGGAAAAGAATGAAGGCACGTAAGAGGAAAAAGATGTTCACATTAAATGTAAAGTATTCAAAGAAATGAAGTCACACTTGCATTAGTATAAAATATTAACCATTTATAAACACAACCTAGGAAATAAATATCCATATGCGAGTTACAAAGGCCATACAAAAGAGTTTTGTAAGCCCATAAGGAGGAGATACAAAATTTGGTAGGAAAAAACCCGTATTATGTGCTGAACACTTACATTTATATAATTTTAGAGAGAGAGAGAGGAAAAGAGATCAATCACATCTAGTGATCAATGAGCACAACCACCCACCATTATAAAGGACTAGTAGTAGGTCAGGTATGGGTGTATGAAATCACCCCAAGCACACACCATCAGATCACCGGTGAAGGAGGAAAACACTCCTAAAAATTAATTTCATGTTGGTGGAGTGATTGAGAATTTGATTCGAAACAAGCATGACTTTATAAGGCCTCACGGACATTAGATGAATTTATTTTATTTGTGGCTACTTATTTTCATTTAGTACCTTATCATGTCTCACACCTTTTCAAATATTCCACACTTAGCCATTAAATGACCCTTTTATGTTGAGAATGCTTCTTCCCTACATCTTGGCTTCTCGTACCCATGACTATATTCCATTTTTATGCAGATTTTGTTGTATTTTGCATCAAACCTATTTTATCTAAATGTTGCATTGCTCCATCTCTTTCTTTTATAACTTTGTCCTTATGTAATCCTTAAAAGTGCCAATTTTTTTAAATATGTGGAATACTATGTCTTTGAAGTCTGCATAATACTAATTTCTTTTTGCATGGCTTCCAACCTTAGCTATATTTGACCTTGCTTGATTTTACCACGTAGTGTCCCAAGGAAAATTTTCCTTGCATCACGACTTATTCCATATGGGCTACATGATTTTCGCACGAGAATAACTCCACATAATACTATATTTACCAATTCCACATAATAATTTATATTCTGATCCGTGAAGCATTGATCCTTTCTCGCATGTTGAAGAAGACTAAGTTTTTAACTTATTAATTTCATGGGTCTTTAATTTGGAGCTACCTAAGTTTGAAGCTTGAATAAGTTGTTTAAAATGTCATGAGTTGTTATTTTGGAAAAACTTTAGGCTACTTTTGGGTGGAATATGCTTCCTATATGGCTTGATCAGTAGCCTTGGAACATCTATTGGGCATGGAGGCAATATTTTTCTTTGAATTTTTCTCCAAATCCAATTTTATTTATCATTCTATCCAGACACATCCTATGAAATACAAATGAGACCAACACTTATAGAAAATAATTTATTTAAAAGAACAACAAAAGGATTGAGGGAAAGACACTTAATTGGTGATACACACACAAAAAACGAGAGAAAAAATGATTACAAGAACAAAAATATACAATATGTAAGAAATAAACTTAGTGAGAAGGTTCAAGATAAATCCAATTAATTGGTATTTTAAGTGCCTTCCTATCAAGTTTGGAAAACTCTAAAGAATTGGCCTACTTAAAGGTAGTGATGCTATATGGCACACTATAAAGAGCATCAAACTTGGAGTGTAACCCCTGGTTTACCTCGGTCTGTATCCCATTTTAAGACTAGATATCTTATTTTGAAATCCTATAAATTATATTTTTTTGTCAAACCACTACTTCACCAACCTTTGGTGCTTATTCGATTTGATCATGGTGGATTTCCTTAATTCATCGAGCTTAAACAACTCCACCATTTTGATTTTTCTTTGATATTCATCTTGAGACTCTATCTTTTGGGCCGAGACACTTAATTGGTGATACACACATAAAAAAGGAGAGAACAAAATGAACACAAGAACAAAAATATACAATATGTAAGAAATAAACTTAGTGAGAAGGTTCAAGATAAATCCAATTAATTGGTATTTTAAGTGCCTTCCTATCAAGTTTGGAAAACTCTAAAGAATTGGCCTACTTAAAGGTAGTTATGCTATATGGCACACTATAAAGAGCATCAAACTTGGAGTGTAACCCTGGTTTACCTCGGTCTGTATCCCATTTTAAGACTAGATATCTTATTTTGAAATCCTGTAAATTATATTTTTTTGTCAAACCACTACTTCACCAACCTTTGGTGCTATTCTAATTTGATCATGGTGGATTTCCTTAATTCATCGAGCTTAAACAACTCCACCATTTTGATTTTTCTTTGATATTCATCTTTAGACTCTATCTTGGGCAGGACACTTAATTGGTGATACACACACAAAAAAAGGAGAGAACAAAATGAACACAAGAACAAAAAATATACAATATGTAAGAAATAAAATTAGTGAGAAGGTTCAAGATAAATCCAATTAATTGGTATTTTAAGTGCCTTCCTATCAAGTTTGGAAAACTCTAAAGAATTGGCCTAGTTAAAGGTAGTGATGCTATATGGCACACTATAAAGAGCATCAAACTTGGAGTGTAACCCTGGTTTACCTCAGTCTGTATCCCATTTTAAGACTAGATATCTTATTTTGAAATCTTGTAAATTATATTTTTTTGTCAAACCACTACTTCACCAACCTTTGGTGCTATTCTAATTTGATCATGGTGGATTTCCTTAATTCATCGAGCTCAAACAACTCCACCATTTTGATTTTTCTTTAATATTCATCTTCAGACTCTATCTTCTGGGCCAACTCTAATGAAGGAAACTCTAGAGATAAGGGAAGCTTGAATTCTCTGCCATACATAAGGATGAAGGGAGAGTTTCCAATTACTATTTTTGATGTAATCCTATCAACCCACATATTTTTTTAAAAAAACTTTTGTATGCCATTGCCTTTGATTGATCTCCATTGTTATTTTCATGATTTTGATTAGGTTATTATTAGTAGAATCTGTCAAACCATTACCCTGAGGGTAGTAATTAGAAGAAGTCTTCAAGTATATTCCAAGTCTAAGAGCTCAATAAAAAATTTTAGAGCATAGGATTTTTTCATTATTATAAATAATGGTTTGGGGAACCCCAAACCTTGTCAAAAATTATTAAATAAATTCAAGGATAGATGATTCAATAGCTTCTTTGAGTGTCACAACCTCCATCCACCTGGTAAAATAATCAATTGCTGTCAAGACCCACTTATGACCCAAAATTGACATTAGATTAATCATACCAATTAAATCAAGCCCCCATTAAGAAAAGAGTTCATTTTCCTAAATGTGATGAAGTGGGAGGAATGCCATCTTATTTTTACCGGTGAAGAAAGTATATTCTTTACATTTAATGACCCATTGATGAGCATATGTGAACTATGTGGGCTAGAAGTATCCCACCTTTATAATTTTCACCATTGTGGCCTTGGCTGAGAAGTGTATGTAAAATAAGCCATTATGGAACTCCACCAAGACTTTGTTCACTTGATCACCTTCAATGTACCTTAAAAATACTCCATTGGGGTTCCTTTTAAAGAGAACCCGCCAATTAAAATGTAAGGAATAAATTGCAACCTTAAGTGCCATGTATTAGTTTTTCTTAATACAAGATGATAAATACCCATGGAAAAAATCTAGACATATTGCTAATCCAAATGCTACCATTATGTGGATCCACAAAATTTTTCTCATGTTCTTATTCCTCCTCTATGAAGAAGGAGGTATCTTGATTAGCTTGAGAATAGAAATAAAACTACTCACATAATGCTTTATGTTTTACCAATTTTATAGCCTTAATGGTCACATCATACTCCATAATCTTGGTCACCCACCCAACTCTCCTTTCACTCATTTATGCTCCCATAATGAAGTCTCTCACTCTAGGGTGTGAGACTATTTTTCTTTATGGCTAGCGAAAATCATGCTCTTAAATTTCTTGAGAGATCTCATGATGGTGAAGACCTACTTTTCTACATGATTGTATTTTAGCTCATGATCCTTTAGTGTTTGACTGAAGAAATCCAATGGTTATTGTATGGATGAAAATTGACATGCAACCTTCAACCACACTCGACCCCTAGAGGTTGTCGGAGAAGCCGATGTTGAATTTGTGCGGCTAACTATAAGAGGATCAATGACTAAGATCTGGTAGTGCAATATCCTAGTAGCTAAGTTGGAAAAGGGGAGATTTAAAGGCTATGAATGGGTAGTGTAAATTCCCTATGGTTTGTCTAACTAAATTGGATCTAAGTGTTGATCTAGTTTGGAGTGTCTAAATTAACTAAGATGAAACTAATAATCTATACTACTACTGAAAGGGAAACTAATCTAAACAAATCACAAAAATTTAAATATTACAACCATAAACAATAATTTACTTCTATTCTAAATAATCAAACCTAATTCTAAAGTAAAACTAAACAAGCAAAATAACCCGGTGTGGTTATTCACATGTACTAAGTGTATGAAACCAAACTAACTTAAAACAAGAACTTAAACAAATGATCTATGATATCTAGACAACCTCCTACATATATTTTCTCCTTCAGATCCACAAGGACGAGAAGAAGAGGATCCGTCACTGGGAGCTGCTATTAATGATTTAAATCCTCTTGGAAATCAACTAATTACTTAAAAATGAAAGGAAATTGATTTATACTCTTTTTGATATGATGTAACAATGATAAATTACAACAATGAAGGAAATAAAATAAGAAATCCAACCTAGAATTCACAGAATAGAGGTAAATGTAGGTGTGTGATGACTTGTCCCCTTAGTTTATTATTTCTTTCTTTATGTGTCCATATGATTCCAAGAAATTGGGAATGCAAAGGCAACAATAAGAGAAGGTTCTTGAGCAATGAAAACTTGAAGGAAGTCTAGTTAGAATATAGGTGCAAGAGAGATAGCACAAGTAAACAAATCTTGGCTATGCAATTTCTAAGAGGATTATGGAAACAATGCTATGCAAGATACACAAAATTCTTAGGCCCTTTTCTTGAATACAAGCATGGAATATATAGGAATTGGCTGGGATGTGCCTTCATGCACAAGGAAGCCTTGGAGTGCCAAATAATTGGGTGAAGAGGCAGTTCAAACTAATTAAATATATTAAAAATAGAAGAGGGAAGGAATACCAAGCAATCAAGACTATTTTTAGGTAATTTGGTTCACAAACATGCCCTAGAAGTCAAGTTATGTGAAATCATGCATGTTAAAATTATGCATGAAGAATTCTGAAAAAAGAGCGTAGGACCACCGTCCATGTAGGGAAGCGATCACGGGACCGCCATCTGCTGGGTGGTGGTTTCGGAACCACCGTTTAGGCGGGGTGGTAATCCTAGCATTAAAAGACCAAAACATGCATAGAATAAAGTGGGAATCGGAAGAAAGCATGGAAAAGCTAAGTAAGAATGTCTAGGCTACAAATATACACTGCGAATGGGTTTAGGAACTTGAACATCTTCTGAAAGGACATGAATCATCATTGGGGAATTTTGTAACCATTTTTGACAATGTAGCATATGCAATTTTGGGTGCGTATATATTGCTCCCTTAGAGAAGGGTCTTAGCCATGAAAAAGCACAAAACATAGAGTCCGAGTATGGTATTCCCAAAATGGGGATTTGGAAGTTATACCTAAAACACTCGTGTGTTGGAATGTCACCGTATAAACTCTCACTACCTACAAGACAAAAACAAGACTCAAGTGCAGATAGATAAAATATAAAAAAATAAACACTAAATTAAAATGACAAGAGGAATTACCATTTGTGCGGGGATATAGAAATATACCTTTGCTAGCACTTCAACCCTACGAACATATGCACTCAAAATGAAGTTATACACACACACACACACACACACACACACACACACACACACACACACACAAACTCATTTTCAAATTCATTTGTGCATATCGACTTGGTGATTTTGAGCTCTAGGCCCACATTGACTGTTTTTCGTTGAAAGAATAGTCAAAATGTTCGTTGTGAGATCATGATCATGCCTCTACAAGTGGGAGATCGACCAACGCAGTCTTAGGTTAGTTTTCCTCACTTGTGTGTTTTTAAACCTAAAATGTCAAAATGTCAAAATATTTTCCTAGGGGGGATTATTTTTGAAATTTCTTATTTTAAATGAGTCTCTAGGGGGGCGCCACAGGTAGTCTTTTATTTCATTCAAAATGGTCTATTTTTGCATTTTTGAACATTTTAGGGTAACAAATCCATACAAGAATCGGTTTAGGATTTATGCTCGAGCGGTGGTGGTGATCGTAGAACCACCACCCCCACGGTGGGTGGATTCTAAACAGAATGACCAAAACTCCATGATAACTTAATTTTTTTGGATTTTTAATGTTTTGTTATGTTTTTGATGAGCTTGTTTCTTGAAATATGTCACTAACTTGCTCTTTTTTTGTGTTTTGGTGGATGCAGAAGAAGGAAGAGTATATCCGTTGGAGTCACGAGAGGGAGTGTGGACTGGCTCCCAGTGATATTAGATCAATTGACTTAGGATGAGACCGATACTCTTCAGAGAGTAGGCATATGGAGGATTGCACAAGTGCCCCATGTTACTCCTGTCAGTCACATACTATGTGACCTATTCTCTTATTGGGATGCATACCAAAATACCTTCCGGTTGTTGGGTGTTAGGGGTGAGTGGACGATCACCCTAGAGGATGTGTACCGTATTCTTGGGGTTCTAATAATGGGAAGAAGGTTGACCTTGGATACAACATGATACATAGGGATGACTCTATGGGCCACTTATATGGGGGATGCCATGGTTTCCTTTGGTTTAAAGAAGGGGATTAAGGTCTGATCCATTCCTACTACTCCCATCCCTACTATCCATAAGGCCATCATGGGTATCTTGGCCTCGTGGTTGATCGGGGACAAGGGAGGTGATACACTACTTTATTGTTGGGCTCCCATCATTACACAGATTGAGGCACATGGTCGTATCTACACCTAGGGAGTAGACATACTTGGCAAGTACTTATCATGACCTGTATCATATTGTCAGATTACAGGGGATAGTCTTTGAGCCACCCTTGATTAGCTATGAGATGGGTGTACGAGTCGATCATCCCCTATGGGAGGGGAGCGCTAAGACAGACCCGGGGCTATTAGGGCGCTAGATGGACAATGATGATAGTTCTCGAGCACCACATAAACCAAAGTGGCTTATTTGACCATAATAGACATGGTGGCCACCCCATACCAGGACATGACAGGGTTATGGGGATAGGATGGGACCATAGTGGCGGCTTGCTCCACTACTGGTCAGTTAGTTGACAGGACATGGAAGCTTGAGACTCACTTGTTTGGTGAGTTCCTTAATAGTTGGCCTTCCTTACATTGATATGATTCCCCCAGTGGCACCTATGTATAGGACCATGAAGGAGGCCTGAAAGGGGCCTCACGAAGATCCAAGTTGGATAGCGGTGGTTCCAGGAATTACTATTGTAGTTAGGTGAGATGTTCGTACTCGATGGGAAGCTAGTGCCACTCCTACACCCTTACTCCAGATTGAGGCTGTACTTATTCAAAGTGGAGAGGAGGATGATCGAATAGACATAGAATATGAATCTGAGGAGTATATGGGGGATGAGACTGGAGAGGATTTAGATGGAGAGGAGACTGGTGGAGGGGAGACTAGCGAGAGAGGAGAATGATGATAAGGGGTTAGGTCGTGAGGCTAGTGGGGAAAATCACATGGAGGAGGAGAGTGATCCTAAGTGGCATGATACTCGGGATGTCCTGAGAGCAGAGCGGGAGGAGGTAGCCACATAGGAGGAGACACTTGTCTCTAAGGGACCACTTCCTCACAACAGAGAGGGGGATGACGAGTCTGTGATGGGACAATGTATTTCCTCTAGTTTTGGAATTCCATGTAGCCATCAACAACAACTACATCATCCACTGATCCTACATGGATTCCTAGAGATCCGAGTATGTTGATCCTCTTCTCTTGACCTTGTTAGTCAGAAATTTTAGTTGGTATTTATTTTTGTTTTGTTTTTGTAACTTTCTAACTCACCATTTCTTCTTTGTTTCTACTTGTAGCAACTACACAGGAGTGGTGAGAGCTTATTCGATGGGTGTGTGCATGGACACCTTATTGATCCCTTCAGGGAAGACCTAAGCTGAGATGACTGAGGATACATGACAACCACTTGTAGTTGGTAGAAACACAGATGTGTTTACACCCATCTAGAGGGAAATGGAGGTTATGACTTCTCTCCGTACTCAAGTGACCACATATGAGACAACTGAGCATTTTATGAGGTGGAGTCACTCTTGTAGTGAGACCATAGCCAGTGGCCACCACCATGAGCACTCCCACCATTCCGTGCATTCTCATTGTCATAGCCGTAGTAGGAGTCCTGGATGCTTTTGTGTACCATCTTAGGGATCCCATAAGGATTGATAAGCCAATGGGATTTTTATTGCTTGGTTGTAATTTTTTTGGGCATTTATGATTTTTTTTGTATATTTCAGGCTCATTGTGAGTGTTTTGACCACACCTAGCGCATGATGGCATTGTATACAAACTTGATTTATTATGATATATACAAACTTTTTTTTGGTTTGGTAATTCATTGTATCTGAGTTGAATTCCTCTTGGCTCACTTCACATGTGTACTCTAGATGTTTAGAAATTATGTTTTTATATGCTTTTCAGAATGTATGTAGTGGATATGAATGCTAATATAATGATCTCTTTTTTTGTGTTTCGTAATGCTAATATATGATAATGCAATCAAATTGTAATGTTGAACTTTAGTTTGTCTAAGAAACTTTTAGTATTTCATATTTTCTTTGTAAAACATGACGAAAGATTGATATGATAAGTGAATGAACTTGTCCCGCTCCTAACTCCACACAACCAGTAAGATGTGAGGGCTCAACACCAAGAGCTAGAAGGGGCACATGTTATAGAAATTTGGTGAATGGTAATGATGAGAGAAAGACAAGGATTTGACAAAAACCAAATTGAGACCCTACAACCTCATTCTATTCAATTTTTCTTCATATTTTAAAATGTGAATTGCTTTCAGTTTATCTATACTTAGATCCGTAGATGGCCACTTGGTTGACAAAATCTAGTTTTGAGGTTTAAAAATCTTTTGGAATTTTTGACATCTAACTCACTTTGTTTTGATTTATGATTTCACAACATTTGAATGAAATGTTTCTAACTTTCAAGTTTGTCAAAGAGACCCCCTACACCTTGCCCCATGCTACCAAGTAGGAAGTATGGGCTCATCACCATGGACAAGGCATAGGCGAGTAAGGGAACTTCTCTCCTTTCCCAACCCTACATCACTAGTAAGAGATGTAGGCTCAACACCAAAGGTTGGTAGGGAAAAGAAATGTGTAAAATAAAATTTTATGTGGATTTGAATTTGACTTATTTATCTAGGAAAATGTCTATAATGTTCTTATTTCCAAAGAGATGTATATGGGATAGATGTGACACCATGAAGCTTCTAGAACAAACTATAGGCAAAGACACATAATCTAGAAGAAACTATAAATAGAACCAAGTATGCAGGCCTTGGTATGGTTATTGTCAAAGCTTTATATTATCTTTCTTGGATTGATGAAATGATTTAGAAACAATTGATGATACCGTGAAGATTTGAAGAGACATGATTTGAATGTTTTTCCAATGTTTTCAGAATTTTTTAGGAATTGCTATAAGAATAAGTCCCTTGATCACAAATTTTACAAAATGAACCGAGAAGATGAAAATGCAATGTGGATTCAGTAATGTACATGTGGAAATGCAGGTGAAACTACATGTCATGATGTCTAAGGTGAATAAAGTTGACAAATATAAAAATTTTCACCCCTAAAAGTACATACTTGAAGAACCTTGATCTTCAAAATTTCTATTCTCCCGCCAAAGGCCTACCATTCGGGTTTAAGCTTACAACCCTTTCCCAGTAGTGTATATGTCCAATCATTAAAATCATTTTTCTCGAAAGAGGCGTTCACACACCTCTTTATCAAGTTCTTAAGACATGGTGTGTGGGTGAGCATGACTATGCTACTCGACCTTATTTCATATGGTGAGCATGACTACACTACGAATGGGTTTAGGAACTCGAACACCTTCTAAAAGGAAATGAATCATCATTGGGTACTTTTGTAGCCATTTTTCGACAATGCAGCACATGTAATTTTGGGTGCATACAATTACTTTAAAAACTTATCATTTTTTTGTGTCGGAATCATGACAACATTATTTTCAGCCACATAAACATAAAAGATGAAATCATTTGACTAATAAGGGTTAATAAGCATGGGAATTTGAGTAATTTATTTTTTGATCTTGGTAAAGATTTATTTTCCTTTTGTGGTCCATTTGAAAGCCACATCATTCTTGAGCATCAAGAGAATGGGATTGATAGGTTCTGCAGTTAAGAATGAATTTCCCAAAAAAAGTAATCTTATTGAGGAAATATTACTGAGAACCTTTTTGTGAGTTTTTGAGGGAGAGAAATGATAGCAGAGATATTCTTTTAGGATCAATGGAAAAGTCATCCTTTGAAATAACATGACCCAAAAGTTTATTCCGTAGATCTCGAAAAAATGCACTTCTTAGGTTTAAGAGACACCCCAAAATACCTACATTTTTCAATTACTTTTCAAGATGACTGATATGATATTTACTCTCCTTTGAGAAAACAATGATATCATCCAAGTAGATGAGGATGAAATCATTTATATAGCCCCTAAATGCAATATCTATGGCTCTTTGAAATGTGCCACCCACATTTTACTACAATCACTAAATCACACACTTACTATGTAAATCTAGCCTTTAAATGTGTCATTTATAGGCATGATTCCTAAGAAATCTAATTACTCATTAACAACCATTTACTTTGCTTTGAAATTATTTTATCCTTTTCATCTTAATTGCTTGTTGTTTCGATTTGTATCTTACAATTTTACATACTAGCCAACATCCTAGCCTACTCTGATTTCACTATTTATCCTTTTAGGCATCTTATAAAATTTGGCCTTTAAGGACAGGAGCACTGAGTGTTGTTGTCCCTATGGGAAATTATGTCCTTTTTCTCTCTTTTTCCAAATTTTTAGATGTTATTTCTTTCTTGACTTATGTTATCACCCTTAGTCAACTTTTATCTTGTTAATGACGAACCTTGAGCAAAGGAATCATATATACATGGTTTATTTAACCTCCTTAAGGGGGAAAGCATTTCAAGCGGTACATACTACCATAAAAGCTAAGTATTTCCAATATACCACATCATCAAAGGACTACATTATTCATTGCATAGGGGGACTATTATGAATTCCATACCACACATTTTACATTAGGACAAAGTAGTTGTAGCCCACTATTCTTTGTGTCACTTTAGTGCAAGGGCATTCCTAAATCAAGCCAAAAAAACTACATTGGGTTTGAAATTTAGTGAAACACTTGGTGACAAGTCACATCGTGGTGACCACCGAGGTCACCCAACTCAATAATATGCATTATTTATTCATATAATGTGCACTTGAGTATTGTGTAGGTAGAAAAGGGTTTCTTTTATAGGTACATGTGTAATCGAGTAGATTTGTAGTGAACATGACATGACCTACAAAAATAGGAAGAAACATAGAAAGAACCAAGACCAAATCTATTCCATATATGCCAATGCCCATAATATACATTAGCACCTAGATGGTCATGTTCCATTTCAGGTGGTTCTATCCATGTGATCATCAATTTCTAGAATCAGAAAAAAATCAAATAGTCGAGAATTATCCTTTCTAGATTAGTCACCAACCTAGAATTAGTTCAAACCTACGAAGACAAATTGAGTCATTCTAAAAACCCTATCTACTACTCTTGTTTGTATTTCTATAGCTAGATATTTCTTGAATATTGTTATATATATCTAATCAACAATGTCCTTACATAGATTTAAATTTTGTTAAATCATTGAAAAATTGAAGGAATATTATCATATGTATATGCTACCCACTTGGTTGAAAATACAGTCTTATGTTGATCCTCTTCTCTAACCCTAATTTTATTAAAACCTAAGTATCCATAAAGCATAGAAAAATTTTAGATCCTAATACCGTATGTAAATTTTGTTTAATAGAGAGAAAAAGGATAATGATATTTTAAGGAGGGTCCTTTTAAATATCTAAAATCAACATACAATCTAATTTCTCATTCTCGCTTCATGACAAGGACCAAATTAGCCACCCAAGAGGAGTATTTGATGGGGAATATAATTGAAAGGAATGATAGCCAGATCGTATTTAAGCCAAGAACACAGATGCTAATCAAACACCATGATCAATAAGATGAAAGCAATTCACCAGAATAGCTTTACATAAAACCTTTGCAAACAAATGAGTAGCAATATCATATATTATTATGGAACTCAATGCAATACATTGAGAATGGGCCTTGCTTAAATAAGCAAGGAATAACAATCTAAGAACTAGACAAGGTTGTAGATCAATCCATAAATCAAGGAAATAACTAGCCATCAAAGAACTAGTCAAGACCATAGATTTAGGAGAGAACTAGACATCAAGGATCTAGTCAATACCATAGATTAATGAAAGAACTAGTCAATACCATAGATCAAGGAAAGAACTATACCTAACAACTAGATAATATCTCCTAATATCTAAATAAGATAAAAGAAATATCCACACACATAAGTGGGTGAGGATAAATACAATAAAGGTAAATAAAGTACCTAGGTGAACGTGAGCTAAGGTAAATACCTTCTCTAACACCCCCTAAGTGAAGTTAGGGGCCAAAAATAGAAGTGGCATGTTCACAGTATGAGTCCTGAAAACAAGGCCTGATGAGGTACTCATGTAAAATAACTAGGAAAAAAGGGACACCGTAAGGTACCCAAAACCAAGAATAACAAAGTAAAGAGAGTAAAACTCGCTCCAAGGCATCCCAAGAAGTTCTACTCAAAAACTCATACAATCTTTGAAGAAGTTTGGTGTGCACTGGTGTGTCCAATCCATTGCTTGATCACAAAACTCAAAAACAATCGACACTTTGGTTTCACCGGGATAGCTCCATACAAGGAGACTCACAATGGAGTGATGTCGAAAGTGCAAAAAAGAAACACCAAACATAATTCGATCAATTGCTATAAATAGGTGTGCTATGATCCAAGAACAAAACCAAAGAAACAAGGAAAGGACACAAAATCTAGAGTGTCATGATCCAAGAAAAGCCAAGGTAACAAGGCAAGGACACAAAACCTGAAGAAGCAGGATCAACACCACACCCTCCCATACTACTGAATGGGTGGAGTGACGCTACAAATCTGTATGAGTTATCAAAAAAACTACTCGAACATTGGTAAACTAACACCTGGGCTCCACCGAATAGCTCCCCTATAAGAGAGACTGTCAACATGCCAAAAGTGTCAAAAATACAGATACAAAATTTCTCAACAAACAAGAGAGATACAGTACACTTTTGCTAAAGAAAAATGCTAAAAAAGAAGCATCACAATGTAGAAGGTATAGAAAGTGGAGCAAGAGGCTAAATGGTGGAGGAGCCACACCTGTAGATTCCTCTTAACGAATGCCTATGTCGCCTCCATGAGTGATCAGATATCCACCCCAAATCAACACGAATGGATGAAGAAGATGTCTGCATATGACTTGGTGCAAAATGCACAATGGGTGCATGCAAAAGAACATCAAAATGTGTGTCAGGTTGATCATGTTTGACAACTAAAATCTCAGGTTTCTCAAGCCTGAGTGAAGATGTAGAACTCATGTGTTGCTCATGATCCTTAGAAAGAGTCGAGCGAACAAAAAAAGGAGCTCTGTCAATGTGTGATCCCAATGAAGTATCTGCTCGAAAACCAATGTCATGATGAGAATTCCACTTAACATGTGGAATAGAGGAAACAATACCCTGTGAATGTCTGCCAATGACTCCGCTAGTGAGACCCATAGAATGGAGCATTCGAGAAACTCACATCCAACTACCGCTTCTAGTAAAAATTACTATTTATGGACTGTGTAGACAGTGACCTTTATTGCCAAAAATAGCAACCTGTGGATTTTCCCGAAATAGCAAAAAATGTGTACAACATCCATGGACCCTTGCCAAAAAAGAAAGATCTGAAAACCTTCCTACACGTAAATCGAGACAAATACACCACAACAGAAAATTGCTTTGTGCAGATCTCAAAAAAACCAACAGACCAAAAAAATAATCCCATGATTTCTTTTCTGGTGGGCATGAATCCTGAGGTGAACCAGTGTGCTTCTCTATAACAACAAAAAAACCACAAAAACGACTGTCTATAGAAACAACCGAGTTTACAGTCAATCTTAGGGTTTTCATGCCTTCGGATCTAATGGAAGCCTCTGTTTTCCATAAAAATGCATGTAGCAATAACATACGACCAAATCCCAAATATATGAATATACAATGAATTTATTTGCAAAATAAAACTTATAGACGGATGTCAACAACAATCTCTTGCTCTGATACCATGAAAGGAACGATAACTAGATCGTACCAAGCCAAGAACACAGATGTTAATCAAACACCATGATCAATAAGATGAAAGCAATTCACTAGAATAGCTTTACATAAAACCTTTGTAAATAAATGAGTAGCAATATCATATATTATTATGGAACTCAATGCAATACATTGAGAATGGGCCTTGCTTAAATAGGCAAGGAATAACAATCTAAGAACTAGTCAAGGTCATAGATCAAGCCATAAATCAAGGAAATAACTAGTCATCAAAGAACTAGTCAAGACCATAGATTTAGGAGAGAACTAGACATCAAGGATCTAGTCAATACCATAGATCAAGGAAAGAACTAGTCAATGCCATATATCAAGGAAAGAACTATACCTAACAACTAGATAATATCTCCTAATATCTAAATAAAATAAAAGAAATATCCACACACATAAGTGAGTGAGGATAAATACAATAGAGATAAATAAAGTACCTAGGTGAACATGAGCTAAGGTAAATACATACTCTAACACCCCCTCAAGTGAAGCTATGGGCCAAAAATAGAAGTGACATGTTCACGGTATGAGTCCCGAAAACTAGGCCTGATGAGGTACTCATGTACAATAACTAGGAAAAAAGGGACACCGCAAGGTACCCAAAACCAGTAACAACAAAGTAAAGAGAGTAAAAACTCGCTCCAAGGCATCCCAAGAAGTTTGGCTCAAAAAAATCATACAATGTTGAAGAAGTTTGGTGTGCACTGTGGTCTGAATCCATTGCTTGATCACAAAACTCAAAAACAACTGACATTGGGTTTCACCAGAATAGCTCCATACAAGGAGACTATCAATGGAGTGATGTCGAAAGTGCAAAAAAAAAAACACCAAACATAATTCAATCAATTATTGTAAATAGGTGTGCCATGATCCTAGAAAAAAACCAAAGAAACAAGGCAAGGACACAAAATTTAGAGTGTCACGATCTAAGAAAAGCCAAGGTAACAAGGCAAGGACACAAAATCGAAGAAGAAGCGGGATCAACACCACACCTTCCCATACTACCTGAATGGATGGAGTGGTGCTACAAATCTGTATGAGTTGTAAAAACAACTACTCAAACATTGGTAAACTAACAATGGGCTCCACCGAATAGCTCCCCCACAAGGAAGCTGTCAACATGCCAAAAGTGTCAAAAATACATATACAAAATTTCTCAACAAACAAGAGAGATACAATACAAACGATAAAGAAAATGCTAAAAACAAGAAGCATCACAATGCGAAGGTATAAAAAGTGGAGCAAGAGGCCGAATGGTGGAGGAGCCACACCTGTAGATTCCTCTTAATGAATGCCTATGTCACCTCAATGAGTGATCAGATATCCACCCCAAATCAACACGAATGGATGAAGAAGATGCCTGCATATGACTTGGTGTAAAATGCATAATGGTGTGCATGCAAAATAACATCGAGAATGCGTGTCAAGGTGATCATGTTTGACAAGCTGAAATCTCGTAAAGTTTCTCAAGCCCGAGTGAAGATGTAGAACTCATGTCGTTGCGCATGATCCTTAGAAAGAGTTGAGTGAACAAAAAAAGGAGCTCTATCAATGTGTGATCGTAATGAAGTATCTCGCTGAAAACCAATGTCATGACGAGAATTCCACTTAACATGTGCAATAGAGGAAATAATACCCGTGAATGTCTCACAATGACTCCACTAGTGAGACCCATAGAATGGAGCATTCGAGAAACTCACAACCAATCGCCGCTTCTAGTAAAAATTACTATTTCTAGACTATGTAGATAGTGACCTTTATTGCTAAAAATAGCAACCTGTGGATTTTCCCGAAATAGCAAAAAATGTGTACAACATCCATGGACCCCTGCCAAAAAAGGAAAGATCTCGAAAACCTTCCTACGCGTAAACCGAGACAAATATGCCACAACAGAAAATTGCTTTGTGCAGATCTCAAAAAAACCAATGAGACTCAAAAAAATAGTCCCGTGATTTCTTTTTACGGTGGGCATGAATCTGAGGTGAACAAGTGTGCTTCTCTATACAACAAAAAAACCACGAGAAAATGGTATCATAGAAACAACCGAGTTTACAAATCCAATCCTAGGGTTTTCATACATTCGGATCTAATGGAAGCCTCTGTTTTCCATAAAAATGCATGTAGCAACGACATACAACCAAATATGAAATATATGAATATACAATTGATTTATTTGCAAAATAAAACTTGCAGAATGAGATGTCAACAACAATCTCCTCGCTTTCGATACCATGAAAGGAAGCGATAACTAGATCGTACCAAGCCAAGAACATGAGATGTTAATCAAACACCATGATTAATAAGATGAAAGCAATTCACTAGAATAGCTTTACATAAAACCTTTGTAAATAAATGAGTAGCAATATCATATATTATTATGGAACTCAATGCAATACATTGAGAATGGGCCTTGCTTAAATAGGCAAGGAATAACTATCTAAGGACCATCAAGGTCATAGATCAAGCCATAAATCAAGGAAATAACTAGTCATCAAAGAACTAGTCAAGACCATAGATTTAGGAGAGAACTAGACATCAAGGATCTAGTCAATACCATAGATCAAGGAAAGAACTAGTCAATACCATAAATCAAGGAAAGAATTATACCTAACAACTAGATAATATCTCCTAATATCTAAATAAGATAAAAGAAATATCCACACGAGATAAGTGGGTGAGGATAAATACAATAAAGGTAAATAAAGTACCTAGGTGAACATGAGCTAAGGTAAATACCTACTCTAACACCCCCTCAAGTGAAGCTATGGGCCAAAAATAGAAGTGACATGTTCATAGTATGAGTCCCGAAAACTAGGCCTGATGAGGTACTCATGTAAAATAAGCGGGAAAAAAGGGACACCGCAAGGTACCCAAAACTAGTAACAACAAAGTAAAGAGAGTAAAAACTCGCTCCAAGGCATCCCAAGAAGTTCTTCTCAAAAAAATCGTATAATCTTTGAAGAAGTTTGGTGTGCATGCGTGGTCTCGAATCCATTGCTTGATCACAAAACTCAAAAACAATCGACACCTTTGGGTTTCACTGAATAGCTCCATACAAGGAGACATCACAATGGAGTGATGTCGAAAGTGCAAAAAAGAAACACCAAACATAATTCGATCAATTGTTGCAAATATGTGTGCCATGATCCAAGAACAAAAACCAAAGAAACAAGGTAAGGACACAAAATCTAGAGTGTTACGATCCAAGAAAAGCCAAGGTAACAAGGCAAGGACACAAAATCGAAGAAGCAGGATCAACACCACACCCTCCCATACTGCTGAATGGGTGGAGTGACGCTACAAATCTGTATGAGTTGTCAAAACAACTACTCAAACATTGAAAAACTAACACTGGGCTCCACCAGAATAGCTCCCCCATAAGAGAGACTGTCAACATGCCAAAAGTGTCAAAAATACATATACAAAATTTCAACAAACAAGAGAGATACAGTACACCTGCTAAATAGAAATGCTAAAAACAAGAAGCATCACAATGCGAGAAGGTATAGAAAGTGGAGCAAGAGGTGAATGGTGGAGGATCCACACTGTAGATTCCTCTTAACAAATACCTATGTCACCTCCACGAGTGATCAAATATCCACCCCAAATCAACATGGATGGATGAAGAAGATGCCTGTATATGACTTGGTGCAAAATTCACAATGGGTGCATGTACAAAAACATCGAATGTTTGTCAGGTTGATCATGTCTGACAACTGAAATCTCAAGTTTCTCAAGCCTGAGTGAAGATGTAGAACTCATGTGTTACGTAGGATCCTTAGAAAGAGTCGAGCGAACAAAGAAAGGAGCTCTGTCAATGTGTGATCCTAATAAAGTATCCACTCGAAAACCAATGTCATGACGAGAATTCCACTTAACATGTGGAATAGAGGAAACAATACCTTGTGAATGTTTGTGAATGACTCCGCTAGTGAGACCCATAGAATGGAGCATTTGAGAAAGTCACATCCAATCGCCACTACGGTAAAAATTACTATTTATAGACTGTGTAGACAGTGACCTTTATTTCCTAAAATAGCAACCTGTGGATTTGCCCGAAATAGCAAAAAACGTGTACAAAATCCGTGGACCCCTTCCAAAAAAGGAAAGATCTGAAAACATTCCTACGCGTAAACGGAGACAAATACACCACAACAAAAAATTACTCTATGTAGATCTTGAAAAAACCAACAGACCCAAAAAAATACCATGATTTCTTTTCTGGTGGGCACAAATCCCAAGGTGAACCAGTGTGCTTCTCTGCAACAACAAAAAAACCACAAAAATGACTATCTACAGAAATGGTCGAGTTTATAGTCAATCTTAGGGTTTTCACGCCTTTCGGATCCAATGGAAGCCTTTGTTTTCCATAAAAATGCATGCAACAACAACATACGACCAAATCCCAAATATATGAATATACAATGAATTTATTTACAAAATAAAACTTACAGACGGATGTCAACAACAATCTCCTGCTCTGATACCATGAAAGGAATGATAACTAGATCGTAACAAGCCAAGAACACAGATGCTAATCAAACACCATGATTAATAAAGATGAAAGCAATTCGCCATAATAGCTTTACATAAAACCTTTGGAAATAAATGAGCTGCAATATCAATATATTATTATGGAACTCAATGCAATACATTGAGAATGGGCCTTGCTTAAATAGGAAAGGAATATCAATATAAGAACTAGACAAGGTTGTAGATCAACCCATAAATCAAGGAAAGAACTAGTCATCAAAGAACTAGTCAAGACCATAGATTTAGGAAAGAACTAGACATCAATGATCTAGTCAATACCATAGATCAAGGAAAGAACTAGTCAATACCATAGATCAAGGAAAGAACTATACCTAACAACTAGATAATATCTCGTAATATCTAAATAATATAAAAGAAATATCCACACACATAAGTGGGTGAGGATAAATACAATAAAGGTAAATAAAGTACCTAGGTGAACGTGAGCTAAGGTAAATACCTACTCTAACAATAATGTTGGCCTAGATGAGTTTTGATATCTCTTTTTCACGAGGGGATCTAGTTAGGGATTGACACAACTTTGTTTTTGTTTGATTAGCTTAACACTAGGATCAAGATCTATGGTGTGTTGAGAGATGTTGGGGTCAAAAACCTTAATATATTCATAACTCCATGAGAATACATAATTAAAATTATGATATAAGGAGATAAAATATTTCTTCTCTGATTTATCACATACCTTTCTAAGTAGTAAATCCCTATCTTATGCATTGGTGACTAACTAGTAGTCCTCTTGATTTGATGTTAAGTTATTTATTTTTCTATTGAATTCATAATTAGGGTTGAAGATGTATTTAAAAGTGACAAACCCTTTAGGCAATTTGTTTGTCCTTAACTGAATGATCTAATCACCATAACCATTATGCAAATAAGATTTCACTTTTTAGGAGACCTCAACTTCATTTTTGATAAAATTAATAATTTGTTCATCACTATCAAAGATTTTCGATCCGAATTCATTATATGAAATTTATGGTCTCACAATCATCCTAAAACATTGTTCATTTCCTTGGATGAGATATTTAGCTGGTGAAAACTAAGATATAATGGTTTCTATATGATCTACCTCTTTGTTAAACTTCCTTGGCACTTGAAAATTAACAATGTTAAAATTTTCCAATAGGTCCCAAACTTTATGTCTATAAACTTTTAAAAGCTTATTTTTTCCACACACCTTCCTCTAACTTGGTGAATAACTAATTCAGTATCCCCAAAACCTACAAGGCCTTAATCTATATTTTTTTCTAAAAGTAATCCATGTATCAAAGCCTCATATTCCACCACATTGTTAGAACAAGAAAATTGTAACCTACAAGCAAAGAAGGATTTATTGTCCATTTGAGAGACAAGAGATACACCTATCCCAGCTCCATTTCTACTTTTATAACCATTAAAAACATATTCCATAATCCAAAAACATCATTATCTTCTTTGTGCAACATAGGGGATATGAATTATTCTTCATGAATACAATAGGTTCCTAGCTCAGTCTCCATAACTATGTCATAAATATCAAACCCATAATGTTCCTCGGCCCATTCACCTAACATGAGGTCAAGTATTGAGTTAGGAGGAGTGATCTACTATACTAATACTAATTCATCATCTTGATCTTCATGTACCATAAAATTGGATTGGAGAGGAGTAGGATCATAAGACTCAACATGATAAGAAGATATTGGCTCAACATTTATGGTAAATTCTATACCATATCTAGTTCTTGTTAGTGTGAGGTATTATTTTTTCCTTCATTACTTACGAGGCATTTTCCACCTCACACATGGTGAGTCATCTCTCTTAGCTAATTCATAGGTCTTAGGTGTCATTAGGAGTTATATGAATGATTTCGTCATAGAATATGTCATACACATCAATGTGCATCATACAAGAGTTACATTCCATTTTTGGATTATAACTCCTTTCTCCCTTGTGGAGGTATGATGAGTCTTGCATTGGGAGTTACACAACACTCCTACTTGTACTTTTTTTTTTGATCTATGAGAATGCTAGACTGATTTTCCCTTGTGCATGAATCCCTTGTTTATGATTAATTTCTTGGTGATTACCCGGAGAACATGTTTATTTCCATTAGAGTGTAATGATATTGATGTGCACAACTTTTGTTATATTCTCATTGTTCGGTCTCACATGGTATCGAGCTATGTTATCATTAAACATGTACTCACTATTGGGTGTTGCTAATTACTTCCAGATTCGATTTTTAACTACTTCTCATACGAGCTCATTGATTAATAGTGGTTTATGCTAAATTAGGCTAATCTCTGTTTAAAGTTTGTTATTTTGTGGTTTTTCCTTGGTGTTTGTGTAGTTAGGAATTTTCCTCCTAGATTTGGCTAGTCTCAACTATCTTTGGTGGAAAGCTTTGCTTTAGAGGTGTTTATGGTTTTCTAGTTTTGCTTGGAATTTTTCATCAAAGTTAAGTATTTGATTTTTTTGGCTTTCCTCCTAAATCAAAATCCTCCCTACCAACTCCGCACCCACTCTTAACCCTGTTTCTCCTTATACCTCATGATTTTTACTTGAGATCTTCCTCACTTGAAGATATCTTTCCTAAACTCCTCACCCTATATCAACAAGTTCTTTTCTAGCTTTCTCCTTAACGAGACCATCTTGGATCGTTTACCTCTAGGTTTTTCCCATCTCAGCTATCTTTACCCTTGGTTTCGTTATTTTTTTAGCTAAGTGGGTTTCCCTCCTAACTTGCTCAAGATATTTTCCTCGGCTCTATTTGGGAACCTTGCATGGTTAGTTTGACTCCCTTTTGTCCCGATAACTTGTCTATGCTAACTTCAACTTGTGCTAGTTTTCTTTTTATCCTTGTTGTACATTGGACTTGGGTATGTTGAGCTTAAAACACCTACCTTGTATTTACAACAATGCTTGAACACGATACTAGCTCATTTTTTTGGCTATCTATGCTCTTGTTGGGCTCATCCCTATTCATCCTTGTCTCTCGTGGTACTATTCCCAACCCTTTCTAGGTCTATTTTAGTCATGTCAAACCACCTCCTACTCGGTTGTAACTTGTTCATACTACCCTTGTTGTTGGCTCTTCCGTTACGCTCTACTCTTTTCGAACATTTAAACCCTATCTTGTGCAACATTCTTGGATTGGCCCGGTTATTGGAATCACTCCTTACATGCATTACAATGCACCAACTTGCTTACCGAGTCCTCTACCTTGAGCCCCTCCCTCTCCTCGCTAGGTGGCCCTTCCTCCCTCTCCTTTGACCATTTTGAAAATTTTTCCCTCCTTTGTAAATTTTCAAGCCTACTTTTTAAATATAAGCTTTCTATATATTTTAGTTAAGGTTATATCTTATGTAACATAGCCTAGGTTAAATATAGATTAAATTTTAATAGCTTAGCTTGTATTTTATAAAATTAAAGTTAGGGGTTTATTAATTTTAAAAGGAGGAAATTTATTTTAAGTAAGGTCATTAGAGGTTAGCTATTTTTTGAAATTAGAACCCTTTTAATTTTTTTTGTCATTTCTGAAAATTAAATTAACTGAGAAAATTATTAAAAGAATTAGCATTATTGGATGTTTATAACTATGTGGCTGTGAAGCTGCGTGTTTTCTCTTTACGGAGGAATTTTTGCATATCGGGAGGTCCCTTGGCTCTGTTTGGAGTCTTTTTTGGTTGTAATCAAAATCTTGTCACTATTTGTGGGTGTAGACACAAAATCACGCAATTTGATTCATTATTTAGTTTTGGTCTCATACTACTATTCATATGGTTCTTAAGTGAAAAGAGTAATAATTAACACATGTTTTTGGCCATTTTACATTTTTTTTTTCTGTCGTTACTTTCAATTTTAGACCCACACTTTCCCATTCTATATTGTCATTATGTGTTTTTCCTTTTTTTTGGGGTGCCCCTGATCCTCTTTACACTTTACTCTCACATGTTGGGAAATTTCTATGTGTTTGATCTTTCCATAATTTTGGTGGTTGGAATTTTCGAGGTTAATTATGAAATTAGAACAAGAGAACCATATAAATATAAATTTATGTGACCACAATGAGGGACCAAGCAATAAGCATTTACTATCACCATCTAGAGTTGCATCCATCAAAGACACCTAAAGCTACATTTACATCCATCTAGCTCCATCACAAGGCACACAAGGATAGTTCATCTACATCACACTTCATAGGAGGGGAGTCTATTGTTTCCATGCACACATTTACTACATTCTACATCTAGTTATTTGCTTGCTACTTCACAAAGTGTGATTGGAACAAGAGAAACCTAGAGCATGATTACACACACACACACACACACACACACACACACACTTAAAACTACATTGGGTATGAGATGTAGTGCAACACTCAATGATAAGTTCATCAAGTTGGTAGCTGAAGACAGTCTGACCACTTCATATGCATCTTTTTTTTTTAGGGTTTTAATGCTTTGTCTGGGGTTTTATAGGTGATTATTTATTGTAGGTATTACAAGATCATTAGTGATCATACAAAAAAATTCATGCAATAAGAATCAAACATAGGAGAACATACGAAACACTCGAGGAGGTTTCTATCCATTTCTATAGACCGGGGTGCCCACAGGGTGCTCGTATCCCTTTCGAGAGACCCCGTCTGGTCATAAAACTTAGATATGTATTTTCTTGGGCTCTGTGTGTGAGTTTCCTCCTCTTGTTAACCAAATCTACACTACAACACAATCCTGCGACATTTGCGAATCGACTAAGGCTTTTCTTAACCATTCTTGCATATTAGGGTTTCACATTTTATTGTTTAGTTTTCTTGGGTATTATTTCACTTTTTTATTACTTCATTTATTTAGTTATTTTACTACTCCTATATCATTAGATTACACTATAATATAATCATTTTGGTGAACCCAATCTTTGAATACACTTTATTTTTGGGATTTTTCTTTGTATACCTATCACTTGCAGTGGTCATTTTCGATCTCTTCAATATTGTGAGCTTCCTTTGTTTGATCATAGGGTTTCCAAACCAATGGTTGATATCCCTACTTTTGTAGCTACAACTGAGAATCCCTTGGATACATCTCGCCAAGTTCCTCTTCATGAAATAGAAGTTTCGGTAGTGAAAAATCCTATGATGAAGATACCAATGTTGACCAAGACCAATTAAATACACTTACTGATTTTTGAAAAGCTTTGTGTGATAATCCCACTCATCTTTCATATGTCCTACATGTTTTGATTGCTACTAAGAATGCTTGTGATGCTTCAACCTCTATAGTTTCTCATTCTTCAGCTCCCATGGCCTCCACCCCACCCATTTATGTTTCATCTCCCATTACTACCACTCCCACCATTCACCCTACCACTCCTAATATGCAACCCTGGATCTTGAAATATCAGGATTTTCAAACCCAAATTCACCAGCTCCATCTCACTACTTCTCATGCATCACCATCTTTAGAATCTACTTCACTACTGCATACTCCTTTTTCACCTACTATCTCTTCCTATCCATTTCCACCTAACTTCATCTCTCCCAAATTTCCCATATTTAAAGGCCATGATGTGACAAGAGCATCTCTAAGATTTTCATGTAGCATGCTTAGACTATGTGGATGATCATACCATACTAGCTAAGATTTTTCCTTGTAGTTTACAAGATTATGTGATGTATTGGTTTTATGACCTACCTGTCCATTTGGTAATATCTTTCATGCATCTAGCCGATGCTTTTCTCACTCATTTCTCTATCAACATTGGCTCTAAGATCTCTTATACCCAACTTGTGTAACTTAAATAGGGATCTAATGAACATTTAGCAGATTATGTCTTGCATTACAAAAACAACTTAACTAAAATGTCAAATGTGCTTGCAAACACTAAGCTTCAGGACTTGTTCATTCAGAGTCTCTTACCACCTCTCCAGGAGAGTGTTATCTTTAAGACCTTTGCTTATTTCAATCAACTTTTTCATACTATTAAGATTCATGAAACTAAGATCTTAGCTATAGGAAAGCTTAAATACCAAGAGAAAGCATCATCTTCTATGCATTTTAAAAATAAGTCAACATTTAAACCATCTACAACCAAACTAACAAACACAAAAGTTACCTTGACGTAGTATCTACTACTAAGGAGCTTCAATCACAACCACATCGGTGTATCTTCACCAAGTTTAGTGTACCTCTACATATTTTACTACCACAACTTGTCAATAGTAACCTCATTACACTACCTTCTCCACTACAAATAGATCCATCTCAACCAAAAGGACGTAGTTTCGATGAAAATTCCCATTGTGGCTATCATCAGTGCATAGGAAACTCCACTGATCATTTCTTCGACTTTGATTTCTCATTCAAGGTTTGATCGATAGTGGTAAAATCGAGCTTCTAGAACCTATAATTTCTCCACCTATCAATGAAAATCATAAGCTCAAAATATTTAACAACCCTCTACCCAAACATGACACAAAAGCAACCGAATCTTCAACTAACTATGTTTATCACGCAAAGTGCCTCCTCCTGCATCAAGGGATCTTAAATTTTTAGTGGCAAAAGTGACACTTCTCTAACAATCATTTTTTCTCGACCACGACTATCATGAAAATTTTACTTCTAATCATTTACATATTAATTCCTCTATTGGAGCAATCCCCATCAATAATACTAAGGTTGATCCATCTTGGCCCATCAAAGACATGTTCTATTCCACTTCTTGATGTTATTGGTTTCTGCATTCATAAACTTCCTATCCAATGAATAATTCATATGGCTATTTCAAACTTTTGTTAAGCTCGGTCCTCTCACTATGCTTGTTCCCTTTCTCGTGGGACAAGTAGTCAATGGGTGTGACATGCTCTTAGGTATTAACTAGATTCGTAGGTCATAGTATATCATTTCCATGAATCATTTGCATCTAAATTTCATTCATAACAATCAAGTTATTGCTATTAATGGTGTGCCTCCATCTACTCTATGGTCATTATCTCCTCTAGCACTGGTTAACACATCTCCTACTTCATCTAGTACATAAAAATTCATCTTACTTAAAGCGTAATATAATCCTAGTTAACCTACTCGCACACCATCTACACATTATCCTCACTTTTTTATTCCCATACAGCTCACTTCATTCCACACCGGTGTTCATCACAACCACATATTTCTTTGTACAGATATCCATTACCTACACATTTTGTTACACCATGCCATCCGTAGTATGCTCACCCATCACATGCACATAAACTTCAATCACCGACACAATGACTATCTCATATACCACCACTCTTAGAGAGTAGTCACACACCTTCATTTCCACTTACATCGAGTGGAGGATCATCATCCTTCACTTTCATTAGATATTCTATTCATCAACACACACTCAGGGGAATGGCATCTATACTTCCATCCCAACATTGAGTAACATCTCATTCTCTCATCACTTTCATCACACATTTACACATACATCTTAGCATACCCATCTACATCATCACTTCCCAATGAAAAACTTTTGTGCTTTGGTTCACACTTGACTGTTGAGGGAATTATGTACACAAGAACCCGACATACTACATAGTAGTCACTACACATCAGACAATACACATCATTACACCATCCGATATCACCTACATGTTACACACTACACGTTACAGGTATTATGTGTCTTCATACATTCTACACTTTGCATCCTACAATTTTTCCTACATACATCATACACATTCTACCTATACTACACCATAGCTATCACATATTGTACATCTTTCCTATATCATACATGTCATCTTACATTCTACACCCTTCACCTTAAATTTTACATCTTGCATCTTACATCATCTATTCTACACATCTTAATTTGTCTACGCATCTCACATTACGTACCATACACTTTACTACGCACATTATGCATTTTTCATATTATCATCTCGCACTACACTCATTACCGATGATGCACTCTAATCTCACGGTCAATACTTGATTGTTAAGGGTATACATCTCAAATGGACCTCATCACCCTTACATGTTCATCATTCAATATTTTCTCATGTAACATAACTAGATAAAGTGATATATGCTTTATGTTACATGGTCACTTATTCTACCATCATCTCGTGATAGGCTACATCATTGCTTTTACTTGCATTATTTAGTGGTATACATTTTAGGATACATCACCACTCATTTTCTATCCATCTTGTCATGATATACACTTAGGAAATAGGGTCACACATACTTAATGTTTATGTCGAATATCATATCAATACACACTCATCATTGTGTGTAGCACACAACACATTAGTTCAACCATTTCCTAATGACACCCTCTCATTTATGGTTCATTCTTGTATGCAGAGGGGGCATACTAAATGAACCTCACTACATACACATAATAAATGAACCTCACTACATACACTTTCATTTACTCGGGGGCACGTGGCTCCTATCATTCACTTTGCATTCCATCCCATCCATCAGAACATACTACATTTTATGGTTGCATTTACTCTTTCTTTGCACTTGCTTTTACTTGTTCACTTTACTACACATGCTAGATATATATCTTGTATGTCATTATATTTACCATACACACATGCACATTCACGTCCTTTTCTAGTTGTGATTGTAGATACAGAGCTTCTACATGCAATACCGATGCTTAACACCCTACTTTCTGGGGCATCCACATTCGTACACTACAAGTACTATTGTTTCATTTTTAATTAGCACTTTCCATCATTAGGTTATACATTCTTTGAAATAATTTATATTTTTAACATGCTAATGAGTGTTTTATTTGCAACATTTATTATACATAGATATTTTATTCCATACTTGTTTGTTACATTGTTTGCTATTTCTTGTTCTTGTTTGTGGGATTTTCCCTTTTACTTGTGTGCACACTTCTTTATATGTGTCCACTACAGCCTTGAGTGTATTTGACACCATGAATTGTGTCCCATGCTTACAATCTACTTTTGGGTGGCCTATATTGTCTTCTTGGGTGTTTACATTATCTTCTTATGTTCTAGCTTACACATTTTTGTTTAGCTTACACTTGTCTTCTACATGCATTCTTGTTCTTACTAAAAATTGTTTTCCTAGCCACTTATTTATGTGTGCCTTGGTCTTTACCAAACACATTCCCTTCCCCATATAGAATAAAGTTTTAGTTTACATAGTTGGTCCTCTTTTGGGGCCAAATTCTCCTATCCACGATGTTGCATGTGCTCCCAAAGAGGGGGCATCATTTGGGTTTACACATAGTACCGATACAGTTTAGTATATAATTTTTGTCCATGCCATAATGGGTTATCCATCAAGTGGGTTAAGACCAGTCTATGAATTCCATACACAACAGATTTTACAAGGTAGATTGTCCTTAATATTTTGGGGAACAATTATAGGTTGGAGGAACATCATACTTTCCCCCTACACTTCTTCGGCCAATGACATCAGATCACCCAAAAAACCAAACAATATAGAGATATCTTCATTCACACTTCGAGAATTAGCTAAAAGTTAGAGAATATCACAACTTTATCTCTACACTTCTTTAACCACAGTGGCTTGAGATCTCCAAGAAAACTTGCACTTCATCGAAAGTTACATGATATCCTTTCTACGCCTTTTTTCTCATCACGAATCAGGTGCACATGTTCCTTTTTTAGTTTACGTACTTTCTTCACATGTTTTTTTACATATATACATGTGTTTATACACATTACACATATACATGTGTATTTGACTATTTTGATCATCTTCTCTTTTGTAGGTCCATCCGTATGGGAAGCAAGTAGTTCTACACAAGTGCTTTCACCCTAGGTTCACTTTCATCACTTTTTATAGTTTTTGCATCTTTAGTCTCCATGCTCCATATTTTTTACCAAGTATACACTTTGTCTATTCCTTGACATACATTATACATCACTCTACATGGATTATCAGGTACACATCTCTATCTACTTTATGTTATCAAGATTTCTACTCACCAACCTTAAGTGGGGAAAATGTAGACACAAAATCACACACTTTGATTCATTATTTAATCTCAGTCTCATATTACTATTCATATGGTTCTTAAGAGAAAAGAGTAATAATGAACCCATGTCTTTGGAAATTTTACTTTTCTTTCTGTCATTACTTTCGATTTTGCACCCACAATTTCTCAAGTATATATTGTCATTTTGTGGTTTTCCTATTTCGATTGGGGCACCACAGGCACCCCAATCCCCTCGTGGTGCCCTGATCCTATTTGTTACTTTTCTCTCACATTTTGGGCACTTTATAACCATCTGATATTTCTATATTTTTGGTGGTTGGCCTTTTCGAGGTTAATTACAAAATTAGAACAAGAGAACCATATAAATATAAAGTTATGTGACCATAATGAGGGACTAAGGACTAAACATCTACTATCACCATTTAGAGTTGAATCCATCAAAGGCACCTAAAGCTACATTTGCATCCATCTATCTCCATCATGAGACACACAAGGTTGGTTCATCGCATCACACTCCATAGGAAGGGAGTCTATTGTTTCCATGCACACATTTACTACTCCTATTACATTTTTTTGCCGAGGTTACCTGGGGAGAGGGCCCTAGCCCTTTGTTGCATCACAAGCCCACATAAACCATGTGACCATCTAAGGATGGAAGTTTAAGCTCTCGGGTAGCCCATGGATTAAACCACATTATCATGGTGCACTATCAATAGGGTATTCAAACCGTTGATAGTAGGCCACCTTAACACATAAGCGATATTTGAACCTTGAACCTCCCAATTACTAGGAGACCCAAGAAATGTTACACCACTACCCATTGGATAATGATCCTATAACATTAAATTACACTAGAATAATCCTATTTTAGTTGATCGGTGGTCTAGTGAGCACGTTTACCACATCCTTATGGTTAGGGTGTTCCTCATAACGTGAGACACTATTTCTTACGCATGACTTATTTTCTCCTTCTTCTTGTTTTCTCCTTTTTTATGCTTGTTATGATGTCAATTTGATACAATCGCTTGAAAATTATTGTGATATACACACTTACGCATTTTTTAGGTCAATTAAAAGGTGAGTGGCTAGCAATTTCATGATGCACAATTGCATCATATTGTAATCAACACAATAAATTATAAAGTGCCACAAATAGGGGGTGAAAATATTATTCTAGTGTGTGTGTGTGTGTGTGTGTGTGTGTTTCCTTGATTTCTACATTCTTTCTTTCTATCTCTTCACAATAGATGCCAATGCAATACCTTTTCTTACACTATTTAAATTATTTTAATAGTTATCAAAGATGATTATGAAATTATGAGGTAAAGGGTTATTCGTATCACTATGTGAGTGGAGAAAAAACCAGCAATTGAAACTAAAAATTCTAGGTAGTTTAACCAATTTTATGAAGCCTTAGGTATTATTTGTTTGTCGGTCTCTCTGAATTTCTCTTCCACATTGAGTCTTCCATAACACCCAATGGATCCTAAAAAAATATTGACGATATGTTTGGAAAACAAGATGATATGAGATCCCATGAGTTGGAGAATAAAATGCTAGGATTAAATCCTAGTAACTTTGATACCCTACATGAATTCTTCTCAAATTTCATCCACACTAGATTACTGTTGAAAGAATGTGGAGTTGAGAAAATGATGCCCAGTTGATCTTGTCAATTATTTTTAATCTTTGCCTCGAATAATCCATCATTGTTTCTAGTTTCCACGCTATGAAAGAAGATGTAGGGACTACTTGGAATATTCCCTCATTTCAAAAAAATTCATCCCAACTAATTTGATAACAAGATAAGTTGATTTAAGTAAGAGTACTCAAATCCAAGTCACATGAGTTGTAGAAAGTATTGGTAAGGGAAAGGATACAAAATAGGAAAAGAAGAAAGAGAAAAAGGACCAACCTAAGAATGAAACTATGACTAACCAAACCAAAACCAAAGCCAAAACAAATGCTTATAATTCTAAGCCTAAAGAGAAGAATAGAAAGTGTAAGTATTATTATTAAAAGAAGTTAGAACATGAAGAACATCAATGAATGATAAAATAAATAGATCACCTAACTCATTTAATTGAGAAAAATAATATAGGTGTTTCAGTGTCTATCAATCAAAATGATTTGAAACCCAAGTATTCCAAAGTAAAGGAGTATAAATATGATAAGAAGAAAGGAAAGGCCCTTGTAGCTAGAGTTACCCCTTCATTGATGTGGACCATAGATTCTGGTGCATCCCACCATATGGGTTCTTCACATATTGATTTTTTCAATATTGAACCATGTGGCATGTCCCAAATCACCTTGGGTGATGACACTACGATGTTAGTTTCTTGTAGTGGATTGGTAGAAGTAGATGGTGGAATTGTTAATAATGTTTTAAGCGTTCTTGATCTTTCTAGAAATCTCCTATCAGTTTACCAAATCAATCATATTGGTAAAGGAATGCGAGTGGAATTTAATCCTAACTTGGTGATTATTCATGAGCTTCACAGTGAGTCTATAGTGGATGAGGGAAATGTGGATCATTGGTATTGATTATACGCCTTCTCCCACTTTACTTCTGATTATTCACCCATTGCCTTGCTCAATCATGTAGATGAGGTTAGTAAGCTATGAGATGAGCATTTTTATCATCTTAACTATTATTACGTTGAACAATTGAGCCAACATGAGATGGCCGATGAGTTACCTCAAGTCAAATTTTCTAAGGTTCTTTGTGAGGGTTGTGCCCTAGAGAAACACCCAAAGAAATTTTTGGCAAGGGAAAATGCTAGAGAAATTCTTGTCATTTGGATCTTATTCATAGTGAAATTTCTAGACCCTTCCTATCTCCTTCATTTACTAGATCTATTTATATACATACCTTCATTGATGAATTTTCATGTTACACTTAGGTGTATTTTCTCAAACAAAAATATAAAGTTTTGATCACTTTCGAGACTTCAAGTATCTTGCTGAGAAACAATCTAAAAGGTATGTCAAGATTATTCGAATAGAAAATGGAGGTGATTATGTGAGAAATAGGTTCAATAAATTTTATACCTTTGAAGGGATTGCTTTACAACGTACATTTTCTTATAGCTCTACATAAAATGGAGTTGCAGAAAGAAAGAACCAAACTTAAGGAGATGGTCACTTATATGGTTCACTCTAAATACCTTCCTTCTGCAGAATTGTGTGAAGCCATAAAATATACTTTCTACATTCACAAATATATTCCACATAAGGTAGTAAAAGGGATGACACTCTTTGAAGCTTGATATAGATACAAACTTTATGTTGAGAACTTTCATGCCTTTTGATCAAATATTATGGCTTGAATTCACAAAAAGAGATGCAAGGTCTTGGAACCAAAATCCAAACCTTGTATCTTTGTAGGGTATCCTGATGACGTGAAGGGATATAGATTGTTGAACCTTATAAGTAATAAAATTTATAATGAGAGAAGTGTGAATTTTTATGAGTTATATTCTACTTGCACTTCTCCACCGCTAAGGTTCTTTTTACCCTCTCTAATTATGATTATAGTTCTTCTAATGATGATCTTGTTGAGCCTCCTCCTCCTCATCCTCTTTATCCTCATGTTACTCCCACTCCCCATGCTTTAGAATATTCTAATTATGATAGTAGTGATGATGAGGAATTTGTAGCTTTGACTCGAGAAAAGAATCTATAGATCTGATCTTGACTCTCCTTCCGGTCTTTGTTGGGCTAGGAAAAATTTACAGAGTCTTTGGAGATTGGATAGGGGATCCTTTGTATGAGAGACAAACTCATTCATATTTTCCTAGAACCCATGCCCTTTTTACCTCTTCTTCTAAACCTTAGTATTTTCAAGAGGCTTATGGGATTCCTAAGTGGGATTCTTCCATAGATGAGGAGTATACGCCACTCATGAAGAAAAATACTTGAGATATCACCCCTCACGAAAGGAAGAAAAATGGTTTGGTGTAAGTGGGTTTACCAAACAAAGTGTGGTGTTAATGGGAACATTGAGAAACAAAAGCATGACTTATAGCTAAGGGTTTATCCCAGGTAGCTGGGTTTGGTTATTCGAAGAACTTTGCTCCCATTACGAAGATAAAATCCATTAGACTAAACCTAACCATCACTATTGCGAATAGATGGGAAGTCCATCAAATGGACATTAAGAGTACCTTCCTTCATGGGTACCTAGAGGAATAAATATATATGGAACAACCTCCGGGTTATGTCCATGATTCATCCCTCATGTGAAAGTTAAAGAAGTCTCTTTTTGGCCTTAAATAAGTCCCTCAGGATTAGTATGACAAGATGAAATCCTTTCTTCTTACATTAGGGTTCACTTTGGTGTCTCTCTCGACCCTAATTTTTACATCATATGACAAGATGAATCCAAGGTCATCCTCATTTTGTATATTTATGAATTGTTGATTACGAGTAGATATTCCTCAATTATTAATTCTCGTGAAGACTACCTTATCCAATAAGTTCTTAACGAATGACTTGGGTTTGCTTCGCTAATTCTTTAGGATACATATTACCCAATCGACTCGGGAATTGTGGTTACTAAACCTAAATAGACACTTGATTTGTTAGCAAGCCTTCACATGTTTAATTTTAATCCATATCCCACTCCTTTCCTTTCTAAGTTTAAGTTAGTTGTTAATTACTCCACTCCCTTAGTCGATGGTACCCTTTATCTCTAGTTGGTGGGGAGATTGATCTATCGATTCAAACTCTTTCGAATATTTCATATTTTTTGGAATCGTGTCTAGATTTATGTAGGAGCCTCATAAGATGCATTGGAGAGAAATAAAGTGGATCCTTAAATATGTTTTTGGAACTCATACCAATGGCATACTCTACTTAGGAGGGACCAAAATTGATCTAGCTAGATTTCTGATTCTGATTGGGCTGGTGATCTTGATCATTATAAGTCTACCTCAGGATACAATTTTTTCTCATGGTAAGATTCTTGTCGGTTGGTCGAGTAAGAACTAGAATATGATTTTGATATCCTCCTCGGAGGAAAAATACGGTGAGTGGTAAATGCTTTAAAATAAGTTTGTTTGGTTGTAGAGGATTATAACGAGTTTGGTATTCACTTTTGATGGCCTACTATAATCTATTGTGACAACATTAGCACCATCTCGATTTACCAAAATTGGGTTCAACATCAGCAGATGAAGTATATTGAGATCCACATGCAATTCACATGGCATTTGATCCATGGAGACATTATTGATTTGTAGTATTGTTAGACTTATAATCGGGTTGTAAACAACTTTACAAATCCCTTCACTGAAGCCAAGTTCCTTTACTTGGACTCTCTTCTTGGGGTGAGGTATTCGATATCCACCCATCTTATTTAGGATTTCTAATTCTCTTCTCCTTTTCTTGTTCTTCTAGAAATACCGTAGTTTGTATAGGGGTACCTCATCATGCCTTTAGTTATCGGGATACATACAACCCATCTTTCTTAGTTGTCTAGGGGAATCCTCTTTCTCTTTATGGCTTGTCATGCCTCTACCTAATATTTGATGAAGGAGGTGTGTTGGTGTGAGGTATTATTTTTTCCTTCATTACTTATGGGGCATTTTCCACCTCATACATGGTGAGTCATGTCTCTTAGCTGAATTATAGGTCTTAGATGTCATTACAAGTTATATGATAGATTCCATCGTAGAATTTGTCATATGTGTTAGTGTGAATTATACATGAGTTACATTACATTTTTGGATTGTAACTCCTATTTACCTTATGGAGGTATGACGAGTTATACATTACGGGTTACACAAAACTCCTACTTGTACTCTTTTTTTATGATTTTTAAGAATTCTAGGTTGATTTTACCTTATGCATGAATATCTTGTTTATGGTTAATTTATCGTTGAGTACTTAGAGCACATGTTCCTTTCCATTGGAGACTAATGGTATTTATGTGCATGGGTTATCTTAGATTCTCATGTTTGACTTTCATAGTTCTTAGGAGCATGTGAGACCAATACGAAGACAAATATCCATCCACATTGGATGTAAAATATCTTGATAGACAAATGGAAAATAAATGAGGTAAGTTAATGAATAAGATATATTTGGTTATGGTCAAGCTTGGATAAGTATGGAGGGTAATCTTAAGATCTCTGATCACTCCTAAAATGTTGAAAATTGATCCATCAAGTTGTAGGATACCTTTAGAAACTAGATTGTACTCGACACCTAAAAGATCAAAAATTTTCGTAGGCATTACACAGGTGGTAACATTTGAGTCTTCATGAAATTAGGCACTAAGTTCATACCTATATTTAGGGACATATAAAATGGTAGGGGTTTCTTAGTCTTGTTTATTTATTCCTCATTTGGAAGGAATATGTGTATTACTGATTGTGTTTTTGCATAGTGGTTCAAATTAGAGAAGCCACTTCAAAGGATCTTGTTAAAGACCCCACTTTGAGATGGGATAGATAGGGCATCCCACATTTTCACATTTATATTTATTTTTCATTTACTTTACAATGTTGATTGTGGGAATACCGGTGGATTTGTGCATCAAAGGTGCAACATTATCCTTTCTTGTTTTCTTCATCTGCATTAAATCTTTGGTTGGTGAAGTTTCGTTGTCTCGTAGAATCATAGTGTTTCATGGGTTTTGTGTGTTATGTGGAATTTCTACCACAAGAGTGGAGTTTCTATAAGAAGACACAATTTCACCTAATTCTATGGATTGTCTATCTTTGAAATGGGTACTTTGTAATAAAGAGGATGGAGGGGCCATTTCAATCTACCTCTTTTTTTTTACCTTGTATGATCTATGACATGGAGTTATAGCCTAATCATATTATCTTCGACTTGGTTAACTAAACAAAATCATTAGATGTAAAAACATGAAGTTAGGTTCGGGGTCATCCTCTTATGCTTCCACGCTAGTACTCACCATTTCCATCACATATCCTTATTAATTGAAGGAATTTTTCACCATGAGGGACTAGAATTGCATGCCATTGCACAAGTATGTTGATTATGTGGTCTATTACATGGAAAAAATCATTCAACTTATTAGATAAAATTATTTTTCATAGGGACAAGTTCTTTGCTTGTGTTGGTAGCAGGAAGTGACTATGTAGGAACAAGCATTTGAATAAGTAGATGTGAGTTTTTTCCTTGAAATCTATCAATTTGATGATTTTTTCCATATATCTTATTTGGATATTGGGTTCTATGCAGACGATGACCTTTGTTAATTTTTTTCATGAAGACCGCCCTTGGTTGGAACTTGGGTAACTTCTCTACGATTGAGCTTGTTGCCTCTTAAGAGAGAAAATTTCATTAGAAAAGTTCTTAACCAAGGCTCCAAGGCCATTGGTAGACACAAGGTTTTCAAAACCTTCCTACTTCCAACATATCCATCACATACACACATTAAAACCATTAAACATATCACTATATCATTATCCTAATTCATTTCCCTCACTCTGTAAAATCATATTTTACCCATCCTAAATTACATTTACTCATCCTAAACCACCTAACCATCCCCTAATCACCTCAATCCCATTTTACCCTAACACCATAACCTCCCAACTCAATCTTAACCTCCTTCCAACCATTTTACCTTGTTCCCATACCCAAAAATCTAGTTTGGGAAGTGGTTAAAATGACTTCTCAATGTTTTCCCCAAGTTATCCGAATCATCGATGATTGTAACAAATCACTAGCAATTATAAAATCTAGTTTTGGATCCTCTCTCAAGGATCTTAAAATTCATTCATATACTCTTACGCTTTTTTCAACTGTTGGTGTAGAATCACAACACCCATGAGTGTCTGCTACACGATGGGTTGAGACTCTCGGTTTGATTGCATAACGTGGAGCTTCTCCTAAAGTGTGGGACTTTACGAATCAGGAGAGCTCTCCGGATGATGAAGGCTGGTTCCTATTCCTCTATTCAGGTGCACACATTCATATTACAGAGGATCTACTATAAAACCTACTCTAACTTGACAAGGAGACATGGTTAAGGAGATGCAAGAAATAAAACCTAAACTAATAAGGGTGATGCACCAAAGGAATGTTGAACACCTGCTTTGTAATAAACACAAACCATAAAAATGCAATACAACCACCATGCACAAATAACTAGGATTGCAATGAGAGATCAAGAAAGAGACAATGAACACAAGAGAGGGTTAAAAATTATCCACAGACATGCATTATTGCTCCAAAATGTTGATACATTGCATTCAATGGCCAAGAGGCATAAAATTACAAAGTGCAATTTGAATGGGAGGCTTGAAAACTCCACAAAATCACTTATAGATAAGGGAAGAAGGGAGGGTACAAAGCAGAAATGTCCAACCCTAGAAAAATGCCCCTCCTTACAATATATAGGAATAATTAGAGAAGGAGATAGAAGAAATCCAAATTCTTGTTCAACCACCCCAAAAGAGCAATGAATTCCCCGTAACAATGATGGGTTTCGCTACAAAACCCATGCCTCCATTATTATTCCTTGTTGGGAAAGAAAGGAAGACCATACTCCATTATGGTGGTAGGTGAGAATCTTGATAGCCTGTAGTTGAGTAGCATACATAGAGAGATTTCCAAAAATCTATTCTTACTCAGATTCGAGCTTCCAGTCGAAAGTTATGATCATCTCGAAGGTCGTGGTCGGGTTTTCCACAAGGTTTGTAGTCTATCTATGCAAGATCCATGTGGAAGCCCTTCACATTCTTAAGATTTTGTTTCCTTTTAGGGTCCTGGAGATGTGACATGCCGACAGTTGGCACCGTTTATGAGCATGCTCTGTGCTTTGCTCTTCCTTTGTCCCTTTTGTTTGGCGGAGCAACTATATCTCGACCCTAGACAAGTGGAGGCTTCACGCTTGTTTGGGGACCCCGCTTCTATCACACCTTTAAATTTGCATTGATGAGACACGTGGAGGCTTCGTTGGCCCTCGAATTTTCAACTACGGTGTACCTTTATCGGGCCCTAGACACGTGGAGAGCTTGTGCTCATTTGGGGACTTCCCTTTTGAGCACCATAGCAAAAGTGCACTAAAGAGACACGTGGAGGATTCCCCTGACCCGTTTTTATACTTAGCCAATTTTGGCCTCGAGTGAACACTTCCTACCTCGTTCCTTTGGGTGAGTAAAGGGCCCCACTATATATAATGCCAAAACCCCTTTTCGGGTGGGACCTTTGTAGTTAGCTCTGAAGTTGCGATGGTGGGACACTTGGCATCGTCCATGAAGATAGTATGTGTTGAGATCCACATGGGGGTCAAGCGCATCCTTTGGGTCTCCACTTTTGTTACACCCTTTAAAAGTGCACAAGCTGACATGTGGCACCTTCTGTGGCTCTGTTGCTTTGCTTCGAGTCGACTTGATTTGGGCTCGATCTTCTTCAATATTTCTATTGGACACTCATTTTTCTAACCCTGCTTCTCCATTGTCAAGCTCACATGTAACTTGATTTTTAGATTTGGAATGTGGGATCGCATGACTTAACCGACCCTTTAATTTTCTCCTGTGTAGGGTCGTGTTTGATCAATTTTTCCTGAGGGTGAAAATTGGATAACGTAACCCTACAATCAATTCCTTTTGTTTCGGTGATCATCAAAGCCCCGCATCAACCCACCAACATCAATAAAATCAACCTTGTGTTCAAAAAATATTTTCAAAAGATCAATAGTAAAAAATCAACTTTAATAAATCAAACTATCCTTTTAGACATCCTACATCTATCCTATCCTTACTAAGTATTTATTTATTATTATCTTATCATTTCTATCTTATAACATTACAAAAACAAAATACTTATAGACCGACAACTTTGTCGAGTCAATTTTAGTGTGTTTAGAAAAATAAAACTATTACACATTAATCACCGATGATTCCTTTGAATCACCAATGATTGTCACACATCACCTACGATTCCTTGAATGCCAATGATCTCTATTTATCGACATTTTAAAAATCAAAATCATAAAATTTATCAACTTTTTTTTTTGGGCTTAACTTGTTTGTTTCAAGTATGTCTCTCTTTACATGGCAAAGACTGGACAATCCCACCCTATTACAAACATCTACGATCTTCCAATTGTGCAATAACCATTCTTCCGGAAATAATACAAAATCCTTCATGAATTGACACTATGTTCCATTTGGGTTACCACCGACATTAAGGATCAAATTGAATTCCTCCACAAGATCCAACAAGAAAAAATGATTATTGATACAACTAATTCGAATCGACTTGATTGCTTCCACCTCACCGGGCCACCTACAAAGCTAAACATGATCCTTCCTTCAATATTGAATTCTAATATCTCCATCATTGTCATTTATCTCCTTTATCATTATCGTCAACCTACTTGATTGTACTAAAATGAGCTCACTTCCTTTAAAGAAGCCCCTTTGGATTCCTAGAATCGACCTTTTTCAAGTAGATCATATCCATCTTATCTAATATTTTTCATCTAGTTATCTTTGATCTATAGGTTTATTCGTCGGTGAAAGAAGAAGGAAATATATCCGAAAACATCAAAATTCATCATTGCGGGTATCGGTAAACCTTGCCATCTTCAAAGGTCGGTTTGGTTTTGTTATATCATTTTATTAAGTTAAAATTGGAAATAAAAAACACTTTGGTACATTATGGAACACTTGGTGGGTTGTTATTACCTTTCATTTTCATATAAATTTATCTTATATTTATCTTTAGGCCTTCTGCTTTTGTAATCGTTAATGATCCTATCAAATCACCAATGATTTTAGGGAATTGCCGACAATCTCTGTGACTGTTTTTGATTACTCGGTCGTCTGCCTCAAACATTTTTATTTCTTTCTACTTTATGTTTTCATCCAACACTTGTAGGTTTCTATCTTGTGAGACTTTGCTTACTTGTGCTAAAAAAAAAAAATAAAAATCTAAAAATTAAAAAGGAAGTGTTCATAGGTACGTTTTCTTCTTTTCTTTTTTCCTTTAAAGCATTACATTTCTATCTACTTGTACTCATTGAATTAATTTTCCTCTTTGGTTTAAAAATAACCTTTCATTTCTACTTGATCACATAGTTTAATTAGGAAGTTAACGAATTACATTTACATAAATTCCCTCACACTTAACCAAACCACATCAAATATAATTTGCATCAAAACATTTATATCTAAGTGGTCTCACTTAGACTTCATCACCAAGGAGATAAGCCAATTTTGTGTTCTGGCCGAGTATAAATAATTAGTGTGTGGTATATTAGATAAGTACCTAAATACCTTATCACTTTGCGGGAATGTGAACCGAGGGGGTATGCCCTAATACCAAGCCCCTTACCGACACCAAAAATATTTGGGCCTCAATTACCTCCGGGTATATAAAGGAATCCAACATTTAAAATCACCTGAAACCATCCATAGATTACCATTTTCTACAACCACATCAACCATTTTCACATTTCACATTTCTTTTAATTAATCAAGATTATTAAAAAAATTCTTCTATGTGCTTTTCCTCTTGCTTTTAATGAAATTTCTAGTTTCATTTTATATTTTAGGTGATTTTTTTCTTCCATGGTTCTTAATAGACAAAAATCCCATCTGCAAAACTCTTAAAACATGATAGAAAACCTCCACCATTCTATAGAAGACATATAGACCTGCATTGAAAATGCTTTGTATTTAATTGATCAATACCGAACATCTTTATCACCCCTAACACATGATCAAAAACCTCAACATTCTCCCAACAGTCAATATGAGTCATCCGAAATACTCGATCCACCCATTCCCCATTTATTTGATAGTGGAGATGGAATATTTTCTAAGATCATAGATTCAAACCTCGTTTCCATCAATGCATATCTTGCTACTCGAGCTGTTCACCTTAAAAATTTACACGTATACCATGACCTTCTCGTGGCGAAAACTTCATATGACTTTCCCTAGCTTGTTGATCCAAACTATGATCCAATCATCCAAAAATACATCCTTATCCCATTGGTGGTAAATGGAAACATCCAATGTCATGAATTTTTCTTCTATCACCACTTTTACCTTAATGTGGTTTCCTCATAGGATGTAACTAATATATTAACATACGTCTTTACTGGACCTCTCATCCGGCTCCACATCATCCCAAAACAATATCAACATATATGCATCCACGTTGATCCTCTTAGTATCTTCTAACATCAAAAATCCTCTTGTAAGTTTAGTATCCATTACATTAAACATATATCAACCTATCTCATCTCAACAACCCACATCAATTGTCCAAAATGTAGTTATGTCTATCCCAACATTGACACCACCTATTAACACAAGTTTTATTTGTACTATTTATCCCTTATCACAACTATTATCTACCATCCCTATTTATTCTCAACATATATCTCGACAACCTCAACCTTTAATTCATACTTCCATCCCTTTCCAATACAGATCCCAACAATCCCAACCACTCATCCAATATTCTACTCCTTTCCAAAATATACCGTAACCATCTCAACCACTCATCCACACATCTACCCATTTCCAACACATACCTCAACCATCAAAACCTCTTATGAATACATCCATGTCCATTCAATATCAATACATCCAACCTTTATAGCCTTTAGTTTCACAACCTACTTATAAAATTTCCCTAGTTACTCCTCTCCAACAAAATATCCCACAATCATATCAACAATCAAATAAATTTCTATATAATCAACCTGGTCCTTCATCATCCAATATATAACAACAACCATTATAAAATGACCCTTTACAAGCATTGATGAACATAATATCTAGCCTTGAAGCCACTTCTATGGGTCCTAAGAACACATTATCTTATGAACAAATATGCAACAAACCCATTCATCCATTTGTACCATACAAAGCATATCCTCCACACTAGGAACTTCCTAAGTTCCTCAAATTCTATAGCAAAGAAGACCCTCAACAACACATCTAGGCCTTTCGACATTCCTGTTACCTCATAACACATCACTAGGACCTCATGTTGAGGAAATTCCCTATGTCCTTAGCTGTCCCTACCTTGGATTAGTATAAAAAAATTCCCAAATACTCACTCTTCTCATTCTCTTAACTTTCTTAGCTATTCATTGAATATTTATCAATCAATATAACACATAAAATCACTATCACCAATCTATATGCCATCAAAAAATTTGAAGAAAATTCCATCACAGAGTTTCTTTCCTTTGGAGGGGCATTATTAACCAATTGTCAAGTTCCCTCCCATAGAATAAGATAATCAAGTTTTTCTCTCACTCTTGTGCCAAGCACATTTAATCCAAAATACAAATCGAGTGCTTCGGATGTTTGAAAAATCCTTTACTATGGCTCGCAAACTCAAGCTTCACACTCTCGAAGATGATATAGTTAAACTTAGGTCAAAGAAAACAAAACCCAAGTTTTCATCTAAACAATATTCTAGTTATGACAAATCAAAAACTTTAACAAACAAAATGGTCAGTAAAGACCACTTCCAAGGAATGTCCAACCTCCGAATGCACTCGAACTCAACACAACTACATTACCATTAGTGAATCTCACAGTGTAGTCTTTGAAAAATTCCTAGTTACTAATATGATCACTCCTAGGGACATTACATGCTAATACTTGAAAGGATTATTTAATAATAAATCATAACACTATCTCCTCTTAAGCCATATGACTCTCAAGGGTAGAAATATTCTTGGTATAATTTTGAAGCTTTTTTTAATTATCATTAGACACTAGGACATTCTACGTAAGATTACAAATCCCTCCATGCCGCTATCAAAATCCTTGAAAACAAGGGCCTTCTCCCTCTAGACCTATCAACATAAAAAAAAAACATCAAAAAATATCTACATCTAAACCATCAACAACCACTAAAAGAAACGATTCTTCTATGAAAGCTCCTCATTAAATTTATGCAATACATACCACCACTAGGGAAAATTTTAGTAGCGAATATTCATAGTTTGGAGAATAGTAGAATTTTGGGAATTTTATTTTGGAAAATACTACAATAATGATAGTACCTAGGTTTCACCAAAAATCCCATAAACAATAATTTGTCCCATCTGAATCGCCAAGGAATTTCCAATCCCAATGTATATTTTTATATTAAATCGCCACATGATCATTGCACCAAGATTTGTTAACATTAATGTTTCGCCAAGAAATCAACATATAGGATTTGAAAAAATTAATGCTTCACCAAGAAATCAACATGTCGAGGATTTGAAAACTTCCAATAAATCAACGCATCGGGATTTGAAAACATTAATGTTTCACCAATAAATCAACACACCGAGATTTGAAAACATTAATGTTTCGCCAAGAAATATATGGAACCTTATTTGGCTAAGAAAACATTCCCAAAATTTTCCCAATATATACACAGAGGTGATGTTCTCCCATGATTTTCCAATTTTCATATTTGCGAAGTAGTAGAAAGGGATTTAGCAAATTGGCATATTGCAATTTGCTTACAAAATTTCAAATAATTCTAGGTCTGCCAATACCGGCTAGTGCATCATGCAGTTTACATCCTAGAAGCACTTACTGTAGGTGTGTTCTTAGTCCGTTTGAGACATGTTTTATTTCATGTCATATTTCTTTATCTGTGATTCCACCTTTGTAAGTTATTAAAAATCCTGAACATCCTCATCCTCATAACCACTATGATTTTTTATGTCATCTAGAATAGTCCTCCACTTGTAGAGAATCATAACTAGTTTTCCTATCTTAGATACATCTAGATTCTACGTAATATATATATATATATATATATATATATATATATATATATATATATATATATATATATAAAATTTAAAATCACTTCATATATCTCCACGAGCTCTTTTCTATATATTCCTTACTTTATCAGTGTATCTTATTTGAATATTTTTGTTAATGTTTTATCTTCTACAGTATACACACACACACATATATACATACTGTGGTTTCAATTTCCATTTATTCCATGACCAATACCATGATCGTTTATCACTGTTTGTGACACCGACTCATCCCACATTGGACCCGAAAGATATATAAAATGTGGTACATTCTGAAAGTTTCACGTTCACCAGGGGCATTTCCTTGGGAGACATATGAAATGGAAACACATGGATATACCCCGAGGGACCTGGGACCCACTTCGGACTGAAAAACATATCAACTATGGCTAATTCAAGGGGTTCATGTCCACCGAGAGGATTTGGTTGGGAATGGAAGGTTAATCAATGCTAAAAATAATAATGTATGAAATAGACCATATAGAGATGTCTAGAATGAAATATTCAAGAAATGTAAAAGGGAAAAAATTTACAACAATGAAGCAAAATCCAGATAATTAGCATTTTGGAAAACAAAAGATAGAAAATAATAGTTGTGGGAAAAGTACAAACATCTTGTTACAAGCATGCTTCTTATTACCATAATTTTCCTCACAACGATGTACTTCAAACTTTGTAAACCACAAAAACATAATGTATTGAATGTATCTTTTTTTATTTCAATTCTACAGGATTCACCGATTCAAAAAAATGAAACCTAAAAAGGGAAGCTCAACCTTAGGAAAAAATATTATTCTAACCCCTCCTGGTAGTGGTACTGGAATTCAAAAAATAAAATCTTATTTTGAGAAACCATAGAAGGAAACCCATCCTTATCCAACTAAACCACCGCAATCAAGGGATAATGATTACATTCAAAATGAAGTTTAGAATGAGAATGTGTTCATTTTTGATTTTCCCGATGCTATCAATGACAACAATAATGAAATGCCTCCTCAAGACATTCGATTAAATGGTGTTGAGTTTGACATTGTACCACCCGCCTAATTGAATGAATATAACATTGAATCACCTACCAAAGGCCCAAGTGAATGTTGGAGGTGAAAATTATGGCAAAGTGGAAGTCAACAAAGTATAAATTCCACCAAGGAAAATACTAAGATGACACATATTTCGGAAGAAATAGAAAGGAAAGAAAATGGGACTTGGGAAGGAGTTTCGGTGTTAGAGTGGGTTTCTAAGTTTCCATTTATTGAACCTATTGAAAATGAGAATAACGTTAAACCTCCAAAAGAATGCAAATGTACAATATGTAGCTAGAGATTAGGTAGGGACAAGACAATGCAACTTAAGTTGGATACTATTGAGAAGCATGTAGGAAAGATATATGAAAAGATAATTGTAGATGGCGTTGAGAAGAATGTTTCTAGATGGAAAACTATAGATAATTGTTTGCATATTAGGTATGAAAAATAATTTTAAGATCACAAGAGAAATGAAAGAATAGTTGCAACGAATGGAGGGAAAATTACCTCTCAATTCAACAAGATCATTCAAAACAATCTTTTGGGTAAAACAATTCAGCTAGCTATTGTTTTTCACATTTTGAAAAGAGGTCATCCTATAATAGATTTTCCTGAAAAAAAGAAGATGTTTTATTTCCTTGGTGTCCCACACTTTCCTCATTCTCATTGGTTAGAAATTAGTGGTTGGGATTAGGCAAAATGCCTAGCTATGGTTGAGAAAGAAGACTTGAAAGAGAAACTGAAGTCTGCACAATACATATCTTTGTCTATTGATGAGGTTATAGTAGTAGATAATACTTCTTAGGTTTGTATGCATGTGTATATTGTTGATAATTCTATGAGATAGCCTCACTTAATTTCCATTCACAAGATGAGAGAGAACTCCAATGCTGAAAACCTTTGTGAGTTGGTGATAAAAAGTTTGAAGGAGATCAATGACATGGATGATGTTGCAATTGCATCAAAGATGGTATGTGTCGGGAAGATGGGGCATCTGTAATGTAAGGTCATCATAATGGCTTGTGTGTAAGACTCCAAACATCTCATTTCCCTTATATGATTTCCATTCATTGTATGGCTTATAGAATGAACCTAACTTACATAATAGTTAGAAAATTTAAACTCGTAACAAAATTTGAAGACCTTATTCAAGAGGTGCATGCTTATTTCTTCCGTAGTCCTAAAAGGTTCATGTAATTCCAAAATATTTTCAAAAGTACTAAAAATGGGCATAAACTATTAAAATATGTTGACACCTGTGGATCTCATTGTACCAACCGGTTTGTAGGGTGTACGAAGAATATTAATCCTTATTAGGAGTGATGTGGAAGAATCACATGGATGTGGATAAGGCCCAAGATTTGATATATATTTTGATATTTTGAATTATATAGAGTCATTTATGATGTTGTGTGGTATCCTTCCCATGTTGGAAGAAATACATCATTTAATTAAACAAGAATAAGAAAAACTATCTATATTGTTGATTTTTCTAGTTTGAGGAAATGAGTTTGTATAACAATAGAATATTTATATCTCAATGAAAATGGTTGGAATTATTTGATAAATATTGGAATTAAAAGTATCTTTATGAATCTCAATTTTTTTGGGGAAGTATGTGCTTCATGACGTGGATATGAGATACCGATGTACATATTTAAAGTAGTAGCTGGTAAGGTTGAGGAGGTAAAATTCACATGACCATTTGTTTGATAACATTGTATCATCAACAAGGGTGAAGTTAAGAGAACTTGTAGTGTCCATACTAGAAGAAATAAGGGAGCAATTTAGAAGGTATGCTTTACTTGAAGAAATGGCTATAATAAATCCAAACTTTTGGAATCCCGTCCAAAATGAAAGACATATGCGGGAAGACTACTTCAAGAGGTTGACTACATTTATTCAACATTTTTGTAAGCCTGTTGATATAAATGAAATGAATATTACAACTATTTTAAGCAAGGAAACTTTGATTTCTCAATCACATGAACTTTCCACTACAATGATTCACTAATTAAAATATTTGGATAATCCCTTACAGTGTGGAGCAATAACTCAACTATGGAAAAAGTTGGGGTGAGTACTATTTTACAGAAAACCATGTTTGTGTTTTTATCATTGGTTGATCTATGTCAAATAATGATTTTGGGTTCAGTTGAAGATGAGATAATTTTCAGTGCCTTGGCCTTTATAAAGTCAAAATTGTGAAACAAGATTGAAAAAAATTGGAAAATTGTTTGAGAATTTATACATCATGGTACAAAGTGGATAACTTTCCCTACGACATGGATCTGATAGTATGGAAGTTGATTACTGAAAGGAGAGGGGCTGAAAACAATGACACAAATACAACAGACAACCCTATTGCAGTAGTTGACTGTCAAGAAAGAGAGAGTCAGTCTTAAAGATTTGGTGAATCAAATGATAGAGATGATCCAGGTCCATCAAGTTGGAAGCTTCCATTGGTGGATATCCCATGATATATATGTTCATATAATAATTAATATATTCAAATATTCAGTACATTGTTCTGAATCTCAAACAAGGATTAACACTCACCCCAAACTTACATGTGCCTAAAGGTAATCATATTGATTCCATTTCCATTTTGATTGAAACATTACAAAGTCATGTTTTAATGAGTATTTAATATATTTCACATACAATGTTGTTGATATATTTTATAGAAAGCATACACCATGGTTGGTTGGCTATTAAATCACAATGCATTTATATTATTATATAATTTAGGAATATAAGAGTTGTGGTGCTTAATTCTGAGATAGAATAAGTGGCTTTTCTTGAATCATTATGAAATGAAAATTTAAAAATAACACTATTCCTCATTCAACTTGCTTGAGACATGTCTTGTATGAAAAAATTGAACATTGTCATTGCAACAAATGGAACAATTTTCAAAATGGATCTAAATACACTAAAGAGTAAATCCATGCACATATATATTTAACTTGTGAACCTCTTTGTAAAAGTTTTCTTAAACCACAAGAAACCTAAATATCACATGTTTATTAATACAATAAACATAAAGATAACTCTAGTCTATTAATAAGAAAAATACTATTTTTATCCATGACCATGATTTCCTCCCAAATAATAGAAAAAAAAAACCAAACCGCCACTTCAACTTGGAATCAAGCTCCACAACTTTAAAAATTATATCATCTTCTCGTAACATGCTCCACTCTTCATCTCGTTGGATTTACAATTTGTTGTAAATAAAAAGTGACCGATATGTAACTTTGTTAGCATTTCATAGCTGATAGTGGAGCTTTCCTCTACTGTTGTATGTAAAATTACTGACAAGGTTATCAATGGTTTAACAGAGTCAATTTTTTTTCTCATCTAGCTTCCAGAATTCAGTCCTTCTTATGGAATGCATACATCCTTTTTCATCTTGAGTGATTTTTTCTTTCATCTTCTTATGGAATGCATCCTTAATGAATTGACATGTATTGTCAAAAGGCATTGGAAAACCAAGCTTTGTGAACTCCTGTACCTTTCCATGTAGATCATGTAACATTCTTTAATACTTATTCAATAATTCATGTGCTTCACCCAACATCACACACTTTGGAATGATAGATGATACCTTTATTAAGGCATCAAACCGGTTCTTAATTCCTATGGATACCAGTTTTGTGTCGAACAAGAATTTTTAGATAGAATCCAAAATTTTATTTGTTGTATCCTCTCTTAAAGCTATAATTTTTCTACTACCTATTACGTATTCGCAGAGCTTATCATAGATTATCTGTAGATCAGTCATGAATTCAAACAATCTAATCAAATCATCAATTTTTTGGTTTATTTTCCCCCAAACATTATCCATCATATTAATCAATGTCTTTTTATGAAATCCAGATAGTTTGATGTTGGAAGACTATATTTCCTTTTTTGATTTTGCCAATTCATGTTGCAATATTTCATTTTTTTTTCTCATCATCTAGGCTATGTTCCATTTTTTTACCTTTTATTTCTCTTCCTTCACATTCTCTTTCAATTCTCCCAATGTTTTTTGTAATCTATCATTCTTACTCATTGTTTCATATAAATTTTTCTTCACCTCTTCTAGTTCTACCTATGCTTGTTCATTCACAACAACTACAGTCATAAAGGAAGATGATTTTATCTTCCTCTCCAACTCACCCATGTACTATTAACTGTTGCTTTTCCTTTTGCTTTCTCATTTTCTAGGTCTGCCTCTAACTTTTGAATCTTATTATTCAACTTATTGTTCTCCCTCTCTTCCTTTAGTAATGCTGTGTAAACCACATCATTTTGAATTTTCGATACATTAATTTTATTAGAAGGTTTCATTCCCTTAAGATCCATTTAAAGGAGGTCACCTTGTAGTCACTGGTAACCATTTCATTCTTTGGTTTTACAACTTTGGGCACAACATACATGTATTCTAGGGTATTTGTGTCTAGGTTATATGTAGGCAATACCCTTATTGTGGTTGGATATAAAGTTCCAGTAGCATGTAGAATTTTCTTCTTGTTTCTTTTATCTCTTTTTGATTTATTGTCAAACTTAGCTAGGTAATCAAAACCTGAGGTGTTTGTAGGAATGAACTATTTCACCTTGAATGGAGAAGGAGTAATTGAAGTTTGGGGATAATTTCCTTGTGGAATGGTAATTTTTTTAGGGGTGGTAGTGGCACCACCTTCTATAAATAGTTTCCTTGAGCCAAGAGTAACTGTACCTGTGTCTACCTCTATCTTTTGCCTCTTTTTGTTTCCTTGTTAGACAATATCCCTAACAAATTTAACTATCTCTAGTGGCCTATTTAAGTTTCCAATAATCTATTTACTAATACCATCATCACTAGAAGAACCAACATTAGAAATAGTAATAGATTCATGGAAAACTTCTCCTCTAGGATTTTCAACATGTGGCTTAATTGTTTGCTGAGGATTTGACTCTGGAGTAAATTGCACTAGATTAGCACTTGTACATGTTGTATCATGCAGTGGTCCTTTCTCCAAAGTTGAAGCTCTAATTCTTGACCTATTGAAAAATCTAGTAGGGTGTGCCTATGGTGGAAGCCAAATGCCTTGTCTTGTTAAACCCAAACCACCACCACTAAAACCCAACTTTTTAACAATAGCTGCTCATGTAGTATATATTTGTTTCAAGCCTTCATTGAGACTTGGTTTACATGTTCCGTGGATTGTGTAAATTCGGTGTCATCATCACTACTTTCCTCTCCAAGATTCACTTCATTACACATCTTGTTGAATGTTTCATCTTCTGGAATAGAATCATATTCTGAAATAGATTTTGGATGGCCTAGGTCCTACCTCATAGACCAAATGCAGTGGTTTTTGACCTTGTCCAATTTTTTCTCACAATTCATGATGTACTTCCTTTGACATTATTTTAGAGGATTTTTTATTATATTTTGCATATAATTTGGTAGATTGAAAATCCTCTTCTGGTTTTTGTGGAGGCTGAGGAAATCCAAAAATTTGTGTTGAAAACTCTTGAAAAATAATTCCTTTCTCAACAATAATTTCATCCATTGCTATTTTTACTTCATCCCAAGAGTTAATGTTTTTCAATTTTTCTTGCAAGGGTTTACTTTCATGTTGAATTTTAGTGGCAGATTTCTTGTTCGCCACTACCCTTTCTTTAATCACTTCACATGGGTCATACAACTAGTGAGAGTCAACATCAAACTTAAAAATATGTAAGATTTCATGTGCCACATAGAATTATTTTATTTCAAATATGAACCCTCCACATGAGAATGGTAAGGAAGGAAATATGCTCTTCTTTTTCTGAGAAACAAAATAGAGATTATCTGTGCTTTCCATCTACCGTATATATTCCAAGGAAAAAAATCTCTCTGTCACATGTATTGGAAATTTGTAAGGTTTTAATATTGATCCATAAAACCTTAGCAAATTATAATCCTCTATGAAGTACCAGTCTACTAAATGTATTTCTGATCCTAGTTGAATGCAATCTCTACATTTCACAGCAATCTAGGCATTGTAATTTTTGTAATTTCTTCATACATTAGAGCCCAAAAATAATCAACAAATTTACTGTAGTCCCCTCTATTATCATGCATTCTTATCTTGGGAGTCCACTCAGTTAATGGATGCACGACTTCTGGATTGAAATCAACAAAATAGGGCTCAATTGCAAGTCTTTTTTTTTTTTTTTTTTTTTCAAGCCATCCAACAAAATGCCATAGAATTAAATAACACAAGTAGTAGTGAGCCTAAACGTCTTATTTTCAAATCCTTCTTTGATTTTTAATAATTGTTTATGCATAGATTATACAATTTACCTAACAAATCTATATTGAAAAGGTGGATTAACAAAATGGATATTGTATACCATTTTGAGGAGGGTTTCATCCAATGTTTCATTTCTATCAAAGCCAAGGAAAAATACTAGCATATAAATGGTATCCCCGACCCACTGTTTAAATATGTTAATTACATACACATCCTTCCCTTTTCGTACCTCCGCATACAATGTTAATTTAAAAAAACACATATCTGTCTTTTTGATTTGTGGCATGATAATCGCTAGAAATTTTTCTAGGTTTTATATGGAAGGTTCCTAAATATTTACTTTCAAACCCAAACACAATGCTAAGATTTACCTCCTTAATGTATGAAATTTCTTGTCTGTTGCCCTTTGTAACAATTGATTTTTAGTCTCATTGTAATTTTGGGCACATATATTGACAAATTTAGGGTAGGGGAAAACCTCGTGGACATCATGTGTCCCAATCCAGACCCCCATGTTATCCAACCTAAAGCTTTATGTCTACTTGATTGGTATGAATGTCTAATTTTCCTCATCTCCATCTTAGATGCGTATCTAAGTTGTGAAGCTCTTGTGCCAATTATAGGATTATAAATATTATGATATTCATAAATAAAACCAAGGGTTTTACTTTTAAATAGTTTGGTGTATGGGATTTGGGTTTTACTTTTACTTTAGGATTATGTGAAAGTAGACATGTTTGGAATTTTGGATTCTATAGACCTCAACCCCGATTTCTCAACCCTTATATTAAAATATTTGAAAGTGAAGGTTTATACAGTGCTACTTATAAAAGATAATATTTTAAGAATCAAGAATCAAATGGAGGATGACACTTACTCGAAATATGAAAATTTTGAGTCTTACACGGTCCACAACTTCTATGAATCTATTCGCCTTCTATCACAAAGTATGCCTTTTAGAAAGAAAATTTCAAATGTTAACATTACTATAAATGATTAGGTATTTCATTGTACTTTATAGATGTCAAATTTAGTCTTTAATCAAATTCCATTCAGTGGATGAAAATTGTCACTTAGCTAGGCCTATTCTGGGAACTTCCATTCAAAATGTGAGTGTGTTAGGAATTCATCCCGAATAGAGCATGTGCTATTGATCTTAATATCAAATGATGCAGATTATTTATCAGATGGCCACATGGTAGGATTCTAGGCCTCCTCAAGGAAAAGGCATTCATGGACTCCAAGACTACATAATGAATCAATTTAATAATATAGTTTTGGGTTTGTGGTGACAGTGTGGGCATTTAATGACTTGACCATTGAAATTTTGGGGGCCGTTGAAACATTTTTAAAAATATCCTTTTTTTCTCAAGCCACATGACAGAATTTTGTGGATTTATTTTTCCCATGCCCCCATAGACATGAATCTCCCAGATTTAGGTAGGATGAATTATAATTTTGGGTCCGGACTCTAGGATTAATTGTTCATTATTGGTCATGAACATTAGAATTGGAATATATGATGTTCCTTTTGGGTTTCAGAATGGAACATGGGTTGAAACCATAGTCAAGGGACAACAAGTCCCTCCTCTTTAATGGGAGAGGTTCCCTTATTAAAAGTAGGAAAACAAATGTATAGATATACAACTCTTAATGTTTGGACCCTGGTATCCTAGTTCATTTTCATACTCAAATGATTATCAATCATAAGGAATGGAAGAATAAAGAGATGGGAGAAGGAAGAAAAAAATGCTTTTGGGAACTATAGATACCAGAGTATCTCCCTACTCACATTGAACCAAAAAAATATAGAAAATGATCAATTTCTTCACCACTAATGCGAATCTAGAGACACAAAGTTCTAAATATTACACAGACTAGAACACAAAGTTTCTATTGAATGCAAAACAAATGATCCATTGAATTGAGAAAGGAGAGAGAAAAATGTAACAGAGGAAAAAGATAGAAAAGAACTTTTGTATTGAATTACGTCAAAATTTACAACCTTCCCATAAAACCAAAAATCTCCCCCTTCCCATGGCCAAAACCATGTTATTATAGCAATTCATGTACATCCATACTTTTTCCCAAGAAAAGAATATCCAAAAGGAATAATGTTTATTCAGATCTGCTTTTAGAAAGTGACATGAATCAAACACACTCATGAAAACTAGAGGTTCAAAAAGGTGAATATTTCATCGGTCGAGCATGATTATTTTATAAGGGGGCATCTCATGATTTTATTCTCCATGTGGTCCTACCAATTCAACATTTTAACCACTTTCATAGCACTCAAGTGCTTGTTAGTAAGTTTTCTCCTTTTTTATTGTGTATGCCGATAAACTCCATTTTTTCATGATTAAACTTTACATCACTTTAAACTTACCGATTTGGATCCATAATAAACCAAAAATGCATGTCATGGAGAACTAATAAGGGTACATAGAAAAATAATGAAGAATGATCCATTTTTGCATTTTGTAGAGCTCTGGTTTGTTAATGGCATCAAAAACCAGATGATTGTATTTGGCTATCTTTTCCCCCTTTTACCTTCAAATTTGGACCCTACATGTGGTAAGATCCAAGCAACAATGGCCCTGGGGGAGAAATATGCATTTCTTGACATTTGGGAGAAAAAGTATGATTTTTCATTTTGCTTTGCCCCCCCGCATCTCTGCCAAAGGTCGGACACGTGGCGCCATCCGAGTAGCCGAGGAAATGTGGTTCAAATATGCCATTTAAACTCTTTTTAATAAAAATCTCAGATTTTCAAAAACCTCCACTGGCTTGCTTTGACTTTTCAACATGAACACGTGGCAAACCATGACTGGAAATGGGGTCACAGCTCAATTTGCAACATTTCAACCCTTTAGTGAAAAAGGTTAAAATTGTTAATTTATTTCATGGGCCCGTTGTACCAATTTCATTCTTTAACACGTGGCGTCACCTATCGGGTGTGGGAATGCACTTTAGTTTTGTACTTTATCTACTTTTGAAAAGGGAAAAAATTCCAACTTTTCCCCTAAAAGTTAGTGCCCCCGCCATTGAATTTTCAACGTAGGCCACTTTTCCCTTTCTAATTTACTACGGGCCTCAACTTAGAAAGTTTCCCTTCGCATGAGTGGGGCCGTGGGCCATTTTATAACTTTTAACCCTTTGTGGAAACAAGGCTAAAATTCCCAAAGTCTTCTCGCAAAGGCACCAAAGTACCTATGAATCGAAAAATGGCCATGTGTTTCTTTTTGATTCTTCAACACATGGAATCACTTGATTTTTAGTGGGGATGTGCTTTTCTTTTTATCTATTTTGAAAATGGGAAAAATTCCAACCTTTCCCTTGAAATTCCATGCCTCCATTGTTGACCTTTCAACACAAACACATGTCCCTTTTTGATTGACTATGGGATTTAACTTAGAAAGTTTCCCTTCACATCAGCGGGGCCGTAGGTCATTTTAGAAATTTTCACCCTTTCGTCGTAATGCCTTGGAGAATAAAATGGATCCATCACCCCAAAATTTTGCCAAAACTGCTCCAGCCAATCAGGGACCAACGGGGATGTGGGGCAAATCTGAAATTTTTTACAAAATCACCAAAAGTGATAAGTTCAAAAAGAAACCCATCCATTCGCACCTAATGAGAAGCAAACACGTAGCTTCACCTTATGAGAAAGAATTTGATGGGGAGAAGAATGTAGGAAGTTGTAGGAAATGGGGAAAATACCATTTTTCTCCCGATGAAGAATTCCTTTCTCTCGTAAAAGGTTAAAATCAAAATATGCAAGGTCCCATACATTCTAAACACATAAAAGGAGAACTAAAATCATTTCCCATCCATTCAAAATAGGTAAAATAATTTAATGGTGGCAGATCGAGGGAATTTTGATTAAAAACTTTCTAGGAAATGAAAACGAGCTTAGAGGAGTTTAAAACATGAATTTATTCTATGGTAGGGCTTGAATTTTCACAAAATTAGATTCAAAAGGGTGGGGAAAATTGAGAGGACAAAAGGGCCCCAACATATTATATATTTATATATATTATTATATAAATATATTTTTATAGTATTTATATTATTGATTTCTTAAATAAGATTCTTTCTTTTTAAAATTAATTTAAAGTTTTGATTCACAAGTAATCGTTCATGTGATTACTAAGGTATTTTCCCTTTCTTGGAAACTTAATTTCTATATCTCCAATATCCTTTTTGGCTTGGAAAATTGCATAGCTAGAGTATTAATCATGTTTATAGGAGGCCAACCATCTTGCCGATTACCCGGATAATGAGGTAATTGATGGAACGACTTGGAAGATATTATCATTTATGATGGGTGGCACACACAAAGTTCAAATAATTAATGGTGGCACATGCTACACTTTGGGCCTTTATTATTATTGGTCACTCACATTCCTCTCTCCATACCTCTATTTTCTCATGTTTTTGGGATAGTGAGAGAATGGATTTTTTTGGGTTTCCTTTCATTGATCTAGGCGGGGAGAGAAGGGAAATGACCTCTACTTTGGCCATTTCTTGAAGGTCACTTCAAGAGGTGTTTTTATAGGATTCTGTGCTTGAGGCCAAGGCCATTGAGCATGTAATAGGAGACTCCTATATGTAGGACTTTCACAGCACTGAGTAAACTCGAACTCATTGTGACATTCATTTATAATTTCCTCTTACTCCATCCATTTAAGGAGGATGTCGTGGTTGTCATGGAGTTATTTATTTACCCTATCCATTGAGTCATTTTATGTGAATAAATGGACAGGTTCCACATCCCAGACACTCTACTCTGGGTGGAGGAGGTGAATGCTTAGGAGAATGGCACCAAGCGTGGGGAATATTGGCTCGGTAAGTGGTATAGGGAGCTGCTACTCTACGTAGAGGCTATTCACATTTTGTTTTGGCATGGTGGTTCGACCCTAGAAAACTGCCTCCTCTAGATCTCACCGATGTTGGCTCACCTATCGACTCATCCATTGACCACCTCAATGAGTTTTGGGATAATTCTAGGGAGTTCTTTCTTCTTCTTACATGTAAGGCCAAACATTTGAAGCCAATGTTTCAAGCGACGGTGGCCGGGGTGAGGTGGGAGGTAGGGGAGATGTGATGGATGTGCTACTCGATGCTTATGAGGGGGAAGAAAAAGGGTCACCGGCTTCAAAATTTAGGGGTGGTGGTTATTTCAAATGAGGATTAATACTCTTTTCTAGATTTTTTTTTTTGGTTATGTGGCCATGTGTATTTGTTGTCTTGAAGCCACTTCTGTTTGTTCAAATGGTGTTTCCTTCTTCTCCGTGCGGGCCATTCAGTGGGGCCTTGTGTTGTTGGTTTATGTTTGGTTTTGTTCAGAGTATAGTTATAAGGGTGGGGTCCCTTAATCCTCCGGTTCATAGCTTCGGTAAAAAAACATTAATATATATAAATATATATATATATATATATATATATATACATATATATATATATATATACATATATATATATATATACACACACATATATATATATATATATATATATATATATATATATATATATATATATATATACATATATATATATATACATATATATATATATGTATATATATATATGTATGTATGTATATATATTCTCGATTTATATTCATTTTGGTTCGAGTATTATTATATTATATATCTATGTTATATTATTTATATAAATGTTATTATATATATTTTATATATAATAACACACACAAAGATATATATTATATTATATTATATTATATATATATATATATATATATATATATATATATATATATATATATATATATATATATAATATGATATAATAATATGTATATATGAATTATATATATGTTAATTTAAAGTTTTCAATAAATTAAAAATTTATCACAAGTTCAATTTTCAAAATAAAAAACCAAATATCCATAGATGAGAATAGATCAAAGGAAGTCTTTCTAAAGAAAATGAATATGAATAAAATCAAATGTTGCTTGGTATTATTTACTATTTGAATTGAAATAACTAATGAAAATGTTGTTTTTAAATAGAATTCAGAATTGTTGATGTCATTACTGATGAAATATAGTGTTTTCACATTTATATAGTGTTTACATTATTGATTTCTTAAATTAGATTCTTTCTTTCTTAAATTAATTTAAAGTTTTCAATAAATTAAAAATCTATCACCCCCACTTTTGCCCATGCCACGCAGATGAATTAATATAATTTAAATACATTATATATATTACTATTTTTTTATTGTTAAAGCGGGTTGAAGGGTCCCATTCCCTTTACAAAAGAGAGAGGCCAAACCTCAAATACAACATGAAGATGCAAAAACTTCATCAATCATGACTGTAGGGTATATCGAGCAAAAGCCGCCTAGAAGAAAGGAAGACTACATCTATACTACACTATAGAAATTACAACATATATTTAGATCGAGGATTAATCCGTGAATAAGAAGAAAAAAATACAACTAGATATCCCTACCTCTCAACTACACCCTTATCACGGTCTTGAGAAGTAATTTCATTGGCCCAACCATGCCAAAGATGATTATAAGATTCCCTTGCAATTTCATTGATTTCCATCCATGAAAGTGGCACTGGCTTGATGGGAGAATTGAGGGCAGCCAAATTAGGGAGTTTGAAGCGCATCTTTCCAACATTCTTGTGACGGCTGAACACCGCCAACTTCTCTGTGAAGGCCATCAACTCCCCATGGAAACATTCTAGTTCCCTAAAGATTCTCAAATCTACGCCACCCTAGAGCTTCACCTCTGTCTCACTTCCCAGTAAATCAACATTACACTTTTACACTTCTGTAACCAAATTTCTGCAGAAAGATGACAAAACCCAACAGAGAGCAAGGTTGACCACATCAAGATTCGATAACTCAATTATCAGAAGATTTTCCACAAAAACCAAGGCCACACTGCTATTAACCCAACACCATCCATCCTCAAACATATATTTTTTCCCCAAAACCAATTTAATTGTCTCCATATCACTATCATTACCAATTTTGAAGATCAACCGTAGATGATTATCGATATAGAAAAATTGAAAGCCATTTCCCTTTTATTGAAAAATAAATAAAGCATGGGAACTCGAGGGGAATCCATAGGTGCTCATAGACAAAAAGATGAAAATGAAAAAACCGACCCACAATAAATAGGCAAAAAGAAGGCCCTTCACACGCTCGAAAAGAAAAGATATTTAAGGACCTTTTGTATTTAATATATTTATGATATATATTTATATATATATACATACATATACATATATATATATATATATAATATACCATACATATATATATATATAATATATACATTATATATATATATATATATATATATATATATATATATATATATATATATATACATATATATATATATATATATATATATATATATACATACATACATACATATATATATATATATATATATACATACATACATATATATACATATATATATATATACATACATATATATATATATATATATATATATATATATGTATGTATGTATATATATATATGTATGTATGTATATATATATATGTATGTGTATGTATATATATATATGTATGTATATATATATATATATATATATATATATATATATATATACATAAGTCTAATTTTAAAAAACAAGTCTAATTTTAAAAATAAAACCAAATATCCATAGATTTAAGATGAGAATAGATCAAAGAAAACCTTTCTAAAGAAAATGAATATGACTAAAATTAAATTTTGCTTAGTATTATTTACTATTTGAATTGAAATGACTAACGAAAATGTTGTTTTTAAATAGAATTTAGAATTGTTGATGTCATTACTGATGAAATATAGTGTTTTCACATTTATATAGTGTTTTCAAAATTATTATTAGATGTTATATATTTCATAATTTTGACCTTTTTCGTATTTATTTTATTCAAATTAATAAGATATATATTGAAAGAAAATTAACATTTTCATTTTTTTCTATTGAAGGGTAATGTGTTTTCTAATATCTCATTTATGATGGGTAAATCTTAACCTAGAAAGTCAAATTAAAGTATGGGGAACCCTTTAAATTTAATCAATAAATGCAATGATGGACATTTCAATATATTTTTCAGGCAAGTTCCCTTTTCATAAAGCTTAGTAACTTTTGAATATACATATTTATTAAATATGCCACTTTTATTAAATAAGTCTTTTCCATATTTATTAAGTATATCGTTTCCTGGACCTTCATGCTAGAAAATATAACGTCACAAAGAATTAAAATTGATAAGACATTTATTAACTATGAGGGTACCGATTAAATCTCTGGCGGCACACTTTACATGTGTCATGAATAGGTAAATTGTAATTAATTTCAATTAAAACTCAGGTCAAGGGCCGAGGCTATCGATAATTTCTCACCGACATCACTATCTTGATATGTTAAATGTTTATTATGAAGGAAGTTAAGTATTATTGATTTAATGTATAGCATTCTATCCTTATCATATTCATCATGATAAAAGGACATTTAAAAGGCAGGCGGAGGCATGTGGGATAGTGATGCTAGTTTCAATGCAAAATTTTCACCATGATTTGCATTTAATATTAACCGTCAATTCATACTCGGGTTTGGTTGACACGTGTAAAGGTCCAGTTAAAGAAATCACTTGGTAATTATAAATTCAAGGCCCATGGTTGTTTTCCAACACTTGATTTATTTTGAAAAATCATGGGGAAAAAAATTGAGCGCATCGAACCAAAGATGTCAAGCCATAAATACATCATGGTTTCTTCTAAATCGATACGGACTTAGGCGAGGTTACTATTGGGAAATCCTTTTCCATCTCTACTTATAGTTCTCCTATTGATGATGCTTCTACCCCCTCTTCTCCGGTTAGTCAACTGCTACCATTGTTCCCCTTCATTCTTTTAGAACTTCTACGAGCTCCAAGTAGATTCCTCCGTGAGAAACCGATTCTTGAAGTATTACTTGGAACTCTATGTTGTTTATCCAAAATCCCTTAAAGCTGGAACCTATGGATTATCCACATGCTGCTATAAACAAAGTGTGGATATGCAAATTGATGGTGATCAATCCCAAGCGGTGACCCCTTATATGGACGGTCAAGTCGAAATGGTGTCTTCCATCCCTCGCAAGTCTACAATGATCTTTTGAGGTGATTAATACCTAAAAAGACTTAATAGACAAGCGCAGAGATACTATTGATAAAGAACGTTTCTTGATACTAACCCTGGTAGAAACTCTAATGGAGAAGATTAATACCATGGAATTAGGAAAGTATCACAAGAACTGAGAAATATATTATGATATGTAATATTTATGTTATAATATAGTTATAGGCTAAGGGCTTATAGATTTTTTGGTATGCCTATGTTATGATATGTAATGTTTATGTTTCAACAAATATATGAGATACTCTTATGGAACTGGATGCTCTTGTTTCTGGATCTCAACAAATATATGAGATACTCTTGTTTATGTTTCAAAAATATATTTTTCCTTGTCAACACCTATTCTTGTGGATACTCTTGCATTGCTACAATGTCGTGCCTTTTGATTTGTCTTCTCCTTCTTGAAACACTAATTTTTTCTTCATTCTAGGTTATTTCCAATGTAAGCACTTTGAAACCTTACCTAGTCCATTTAACCTACAACCCCTGAACCCCCTACTCATATCATGTGCTTGTTGTGTGCTTCCCTTTAGCATCATCAATTGCCACTAAATTTTCTTTTCCTTTTCTTTTTAGCTATCATCGAGAAAAGGAAAAAGATAAATCCTAGAAATGGATGATGATTTAATGTCAAATAATGAGGAGCAACATGGAAATTGTGTTCTATGGGATAATTCACTATCTCAAGATGTTTGGGACAACGTATTGCTTTGGATTCCATTATAATCAATATGTAGGTTCTCTTTAGTTTCTAAGGAATGGAAAGCACTCATGTCTTCCACTAGCTTCTTCAGAAATTATAGCGAAACAAGGAACAAACATCCATGAATACTCGAAAATCATGATAGTGGTCATCATTGGCTAAGATACATTTATTCATACAAAGATGGGACATGGAAAATTCTCAACTTTTTGTGGTTATCATGCTTTGATGGGGTACAATTTGAAGATTCAAATCGAGGGATAATATTATTTTGTTTGAGTGAATCGAGTCACGTTTCAAGGGTATGTAATCCACCAAAGGCTAGAACCTCCTTCAGGATTCCTCGAATGTTATCATCTAATGAATGAAACTTTTATATTTATGGGAAATGAATTCTGGTTGTAGATGAAAACAAGGGGTACAAAGTGGTTCAAGTAGGTGCTAATAGATCTGGAGTTAATGCATGTAATGGTACTATAGAAATTTATGATTCTTCTACGGGGACTTGGAGGATTGTGGAATGATTGAGAGATTGTTTCTTCTATTGATCCATTTTCTTCAACAATAATTTTTTCTTCTTAATGTCATATGAACCTATGTTGGGTGTGAGAATTTATAACACTCAAGATTATGCTACTGTGCATTTTGTGTTGTTACCTGTAAGATATGAAAGAGACCATTTCCCTCACTACATACCAAGGTTGGTTGAGAGGGTGCTACTCATAGTGCCAATTATAGATGGGGACCATTTGAAGGACATAATTATGTCTGATCTCAAGATTTATTTTGGAAGGAGGAGAGGAAATTTTTGGTCTTGGAATGAAATTATAAGGATGCCCCACATAATGTGCCAGTGTAGTTCTACAAGGAAAAAGATATTCTTATTTAGTTGTAATGTGGTGGGAGATTTCTTATGTTTCGAGAAAGGTGTTTTTGGAAATGTCCTCATCCTTTTTTTCATTTAAAACAAGGGTTTAGGTTGTGGCTACCAAAATATATAAAAACAACAGGAATTTGTTATAACGGTGGCATCGCCTTTGAGCCCAAGATGATTTAAGAAATATGTAAATTTGTTTCCTAAAAAAACTTACAGATTTGTAGCAACTTTTCTTATTTTTATTGTTATGGTCTATCTTCTAAAATCCAAGCATCCAAAAAATGGAAAGTTCTATATTTAAGGCATGATTATTCTCTATTGGAAACTAATTTTTCTCTTTTAGTGGCATTATTTTTAGTTCATGTGTTTTTGGCATGTTTTTAGAATTTCTGAATTCTATTGCTTTCCATAGTTACATGCAAAGGCATACTTGACACTCATATTTATCCCTATTCCCACGCATGCGGTGCTAACTGTGCATTCAAATATGACCATTTGACATCTTTATTTAATTCGATCATCGATTATTGAATGATTTGTTATTGTGATTCACTATGAGAATTGCGCCAAGACCATGTAAATACATGTGATTTTTAATTTTAGACATAGTAATTAGGCACCCCATACTATTTTTCATTATTTATCAAAATACAATAGCTTTGGCAGGATTTTCCATATCATGGACTTGTTAAGAAAACACATTCTTACTGCTGCACATACATGACATAAGAAATAAATAGAAACCAACGGTGTATTCTTGATTATTAAATATATGTTATTTTTTCCTTATTATTAAAGTTATTAATCCTTCCATGCCCATTAGACAAACACGTGGTAGGATTCCGGGCCTCCCCAAGTTAAAGGCATTTCCCAAACTCCAAGCCCTGGAATGAACCAATTCAATAAATTTTTAGGTCCATGGTGTCGGTGAGGCAAGGAAGAGTGAAAGTGAATAATCATAAGATACCACATGTCATTTTCCTATTCCTCCGAGTGGCCAAGTTTCACAAATTCCAAGAAATCGAGCGTAAATGTAAGACATGCAAAATAAATGAAATTTTTTGGGCCTCATTATAGTCAAATTTGACAGAGGGTACTCACCAAACAAGTTACAGGAGATTCACCATTCAATTTCCAACTATTTTAAATATTTTTTTACCATTTTTCACCGAAAGAATGAAATAGGTTAAAGGGATATTCACCAAAACCATGAAATTGGTTATAGGTATATTCACCAAAACCATGAAACTAGTTACAAGTATATTCACCATGATTTCTATAAGTTTTTTTAGGGGTTCCTTAAAATTTTCCTTAACAACCACTAGTACACGTACCCACGTACCTAATCCCACTAATCAAAATAGGTCCAAAGTCTCCATTCTACTTGCCCCCGAGTCATCCACTCCAACGCCTTCAACCGCTAAGGCTAAATTTTCCATCCTTACTACACCTCATACACAATCCACCACCTCAAGTATAAAAATCCATCATCAAACAATTTCACCAAGATCCAGTCAAGATGTCACTTTATGAGATAGTACAAACCTAACGTTCAAATTGAAAATCCATGATTGAAGCATTCCAATCTATATAAGTGCCCTCGAGATGATCCAAAACTTTTAGAAACCTAGTGTGCACCCTCAAAACATCTGCTGCAATCTAATTTTTGAGTTCATAAATACCATCATTACAACTAGAGGACAAAAACCTCCCACTCTTTATCACCACCCAAATCAATGACACCCTCTTTAAAAGGTTTATGATCGACAACGACGCCAATATCAACATTCTATCATCACACACATTTAATTAGCTTCAATAACCCAATACCATCATTTCTTAAACACCAACTTTGCTCCAAGATTTCAACGACATCATTTCCCCACATTGGGTACAATAATTTTACGAATCCAAGTAAGTGTTAAAACCATTCCGAACTCTTCTATCTAGTATAAGTAGAGTTCCAATATAACATGCTATTAGGATGACCTGGATATTTTCTATGTGATGTATCCCATAGACACTCAAGTGATGTATTAAATACAAGCATGAAGGTATGAACTTTATGGTTCCGTGGATATGAACCCCTTCAAATCCTATCACATGACATACTACCCCAATGACGTACTTGTTCCTAAATCAAACTCGGGCTCATCCTTTGATGACATTATGCAATTCTTTTCACTAGGGGAGTATCATCTCCGATGTTTAATTCACTTCCTACAAAAATACATACAAAAGGACTGATAAATAACCCATGTAGGAAAATAACATCAGATATGTCATATCATACGACCCACCATATCTGAAAACAAATATTGTTTATGGAGGGATCAACCTCCCCTCTACACATCCCGCTTATTAGCATCATGTCAAATGTTTTATATCAAAATTCAAATTTATATATAATTAATTATTTACACATATATATTTTAATTTTTGTTAGAAAGGATTTGGATTCGAGACATTATGAAGAGGGTTTCCACAACTTAATCATCTAATAATCCCATAAACCACATGAAAAATATGAGCTAGGATTTGAGAAACCATCTTCTAAATCCTCTACACATATCACATCCAAATCCATTATAGAACTTGAATCCTCCTCCTCATCTACAAAAAATTATCCCATGGATACCGATGAAATTGTTTCCATCCCACAATTTTTTTAATTCAATACTATTACATTAGGACCATTGAATTATCAAACTAAACATGGTACCAAAACAATTCCTCCGGGTCTAGCCTAAAATGATAGAGAAGGATTCACCCATCATTGACATCATTCAATGCCAAGACAACCAAGCCATCCTCTCTCACATGGGGGTGAAGGATCATTTCCTTTAGAAAACCTTTCCACCTGACACATCAACACTTATCAATGAATCTACTATTGACAATAATATAAGGACATGACATGAACCACACATAGTTAAGGTTAGTTAATCATTAAATTTTCAATATTTAAATGAATTCACCACCTTCCTATATAAAAATAGTCAAGCCTTTGCTTGGTCAAATAGTGGTATGTCGGTATCTACTCCAACATGTTTGTTCACAATATTATCGCTTATCCTAATGCCAAACCTATCAAATAAAAGATACATAGGATGTACCCTCACATATCTCTTCTTATCAAAGAGGAGTTACAACGTCTACTCTTTGCCAATTTTATCATACCCATTGAATATCCATAATGGGTCTCTAATATCATACCGTAACAAAATCCTTAGGAAATATACACATCTAAATCAACTTTCAAGATCTCAATCTCACTTGTACTAAAGATGAATTCCCTCTCCCAACCATCAACCAAATCATTGATCTAATAGACAACCATGAGATGCTTTCTCTTATGGATGGATTCTCCAGTTATAACCAAGTTCTCATCACCATGAAGCGATCAATAAAAAACTTCATCACTCCTTGGGAGAATTTTTCTCTCGTGTTATGCCCTTCGAACTCACAAATGATGGGGCCACTTACCAACATGAAATTACATACATCTTCCACAACCTTATCCACAAAACCGTAGAAGACTACATTGATGACCTTTTAGGGAAGTCAAAACATTGCAAGGATCATCTCTCCATCCTCGATGTAATATTCACCCATCTTATTCAATACGTTATTCATCTTAACCCTACTAAATGTGTGTTTGGTTTCCTCATCGATAAGCTCTTAGGGTTCATCATGTCTATCCAGGGAATTAAAGTAGACCTCGTTAACATTAAGGCTATCGTCAAAATTCCTCCTCCATCAAACCTTAAATAAATATGCAGTCTCTAGGGTAAGATTTAGTCTATCCATCATTTTATATCACATTTTTTAGATCGTTGTCATCCTTTTCAACATCTTTGAAAATATGTAAAATTTAAATGGGATCACAACTATCAAAAAACCTTCGATGACCTCAAAAAATACCTCCTATCACCACCGTACTCATGCCTCCATGAAAGGGGATGCTTTCTACCTTTACATATCCACTACAAATCACTCCTTTTGTGTCATGCTTGTTCATCAAGACAAACAGGGTCATGAGCAGGCCGTTTATTATATAAAACATACCCTCCAAGAATATGAGACTCATTATACTGAAGCTAAAAAGTTGTTTTGTGCCTTGTAATTCACAACTTCCAAACTATGTCATTATCTACTCAATCAAAAGATTTTCATTGTTACCAATTTTAACCCTATTAAAACCATGCACTCTAAACCATATCATAATAACCACAACACTCAATGGATTATGCTCATGACTAAGTTTGATCTTGAATTTATGTTACAAAAATATATCAAAGGACAAACCATTTCTGATCAGCTTAATGGTGCTCCTTTACCTAAAAATCAACCACCTCATGAATAATTCCCTAACGAATCCATTAATATTATTATCAATCAAGAATAAAATCATCTCAAAATGTCACTTTTCTTTGATGGATCCAAGTGTCAGTAAGGGGGAGGTGCCAATATTGTCATTATACCTCCCTGGGGACTCCTATCCCTCTATCATTTAAAATTAATTTGAAATTTATTGACAACATGTCCAAATACGAAGCTTTAATTATGGGCCTCCAAACCACTTTCATGCTCGGTGTTCAAATTTTAGACATCTATGAAGACTCACAACTTGGAATCAATCAAATCAAAGGGATTTATCAATGTAAAAATGAAATTATACAAAAGTAAAAAGCCCTTGTTGAATTCCTTCTATAATCCTTTCGATCTGTTATACTATCTAAATAGTTTCATTATCTTATAACAAATTCACAAAAACATGGGCTTCCCTCGCATCTCTCATCCATTTATCAACCGATGATATAAAATGTTCATTATTGTGCACATAATTGATCAAAAATCCCACAAAAATGAACTCCCTTTTATAAATGTCATTGAAAAAAATCTAATTGACCTTTGGTATAGTCAGACATTTGACTATATTTTGGAATCTAAGATTCCTCCGATCTATCTAGAAATGCAAAATGATCTTTTCTTCAATGTACTACCCAATATGTCATCGTAGGTTATGTCTAGTATAAACACAAATTTGATGGCTTCTTGTTAAGATTCCTTAAATCTTATGATTTTATTCAAGCCATTCAGAGGTCAAGACGGTATATGTGGTGGAAATTTCAATGGTTCAACCTATTTCACCAATAAGTTTTACACTTTTAAGGATGAAACAGATAGAAGATAAAATGGTTAAGGAGGAATACCTGTGATATGTAGGTCAAAGGTTGAATGCAAACATTAATGAATTTTTGATCCAAAATGATCATGAAGAGCTTACCTTTGGTTAGAAGTAACGAATTGTATAAGAAACACAACAAGATCACCAAATAGTATTAATAATATAAATAAGTGGACTGCCTAATGAGTGCTATATCCAGGAAGTGAGGTACTTCCTAGAAGGCTATCAATCCACTTTCAAATACAATTTAATGAAAATATCATGAAGTAAGGAAATCCTACTATAGTTATATGATTTAGGTATCTCTAAAAATATAATAAGAAAATATAATCTAACAGGAAAGGTTATGATTAAATCTGGAGGTTTGGTAGGTTATTCTAGGTTTTGCAGTCCAGACGGGGTTCTAGGATTGATTGGGTAAGGTCTGGGTTAGCTTTAGTTGATTGATAGGCTTGTTGATCAAAAGGAATGTAATGAAAGAGATCGATATCGGTCGATGTGATATCGGTATAGAGGTGAAATCGACAATGGTTAGGGAACCACCATTGGTAAGGGAAATTGATAATAATTTGATAAAATGGTTTTGGGCTTCTTTGTGATTGCACATAGAGTAAGAAGGGTGTGGTTAGGTTCATGATATTACTGAGAAGACTCATGGATACAAAGGGGGAAGTCATGGAAGGAAAAAATACTATAGGTGGTTGGGTTGGTAGATTGGTGAGGAGGTGGAGATAAAGGAATACATGCATAAATAAAGTATAATGAAAGAGGTAAGGAATCTATACTTTAAGCAAACACAATATGATTGAAATCACATATACTTACTTGTATTTATAGATCTGGTAGGTGAAGGTGGATGGTAGTTGATCCATGAAGAGATTTTGGAGTCAGTGCCATGACAAGTAATCTCGGTAGTGTTCCCATGAGTATTCTAATACTATGGAAGGAGAATCGAGATGCTTTCTTGGGCCTATGGTTGAGTATTTTGTGTCATTTGGATGCTGAGAGGCTTTGGATTTTCACTTGAATGTAATCTTTCTCCCAAAACTAAAAATGACCAACCTAGTTAAAAGGTTACTAAAGTTGTATATAAAGAAACCGATGGTAGTTAGGTGACCAAAGTGGTGGTCGAGGATAACTAATGTTGTTTAAGGTGGGTAAGTCTAGGTTTACAAAAATAAGTAGATCTCCCCAAATTTGGCGTGTTTTCCAAGTTGAGTCTACATAGGGAAGTGGAGTTCTCATCTTAGAAAGGTAGAAAGGTCATAGAATAATTTCAATTAGGTTTGAGAATAATTATTAGTTAGTTAGGTCAAGTGATGACTCAACATTGGGAGTAATGACTTGGTCACTGTGAGTTAAATGCCCCTAGAATGGGTCTAGGGTGAGGTGTTATGATGAGGTGGAGGTGTGAGGATGAAATTAACTTAATTAAAATAATTAATTCAATTAATAATCTGAGGATGAATATTAATATAAGATGAATGGGTCATGATTAGTTAAATGTGTTACGTTAATTAATTGAAAGGGACCAAGGGGAGTGTGATCCAAATTTGGTGTCTACATTTGCCCCTTTTTTTTCACGTAGCTTGTATTGGTAAGAGATGCTGAAAAAAAAGAAGTGATGTCCTAGGTATGAGTGGAGATTAGGTTGCCCCAAGTATGAATGAAAGTGATCCCCCTCAAACTAGGAACTAAGGAGGTAGGAAAAAAATTGGTGAATGGTTTGATAAATAGGTTGTTAATAAAAACAAGGGTGGATGGGTTGTAGGTAAGGGTAATGGTCGGGTTGGGTAATATGTAATGGAAATCAAACACACACACACACGTATAGATTATGATAAGGTACCAAGTTGAAGAGATTACAAAATATACTTGTCAAAGGTTGATAGGTTTATCCAAACGAGGTTGAAGTGGTTTAGGTATCCAAGGTATAAGATATGGTCTTGAATCAAAACTAGGCAAGGTGTAGGAACAAGTAATAGGTTTTGTTCTAAGGCACCAAAGGTTTGGTCGAGATAAACATCATGGCATTAGGAAAGGTAAGGTCATTAGGCTAAACAACATGGGTAGCAACATCACAAGTTATAGCGAGTACACAAATTTGAATGTCACAAAAGGCAATTTAGGTCAGTTATATAGGTTAGGGGCATAGGTAAGGCTAAGGTATAGGTAAATAACATGTTCCTAAATACAAGTAAGGAAATGTACAGGTAATATATGCTTATGGGTGAGTTGTAATAGGTGTTGGTAAGGGTAAAATTTGTTTGAGAAACATTATTTTTAGGAAAAGTGGGCATAGTGTGGGTCAAATGGTTATGTTGTTTGAATTTATAGCTTAACCGATGTCGATTGAGCAGGGCGTTCATATCAATTTGGGGATAAAAAGGAAAAATATACTTTTATAGATTCATTTATTGATTGTCAGTTATAGAAAATGACAAGTGAGAGGTGTGGAAGTGGAAAATGACAATGCAAGTCATGAGTGGAGTCAGCAGTCTGCGAGGAGGTGATTGGCATCTAGTGGATGGGCCCACAAGATTGAGTGGATCCATTTGATTGGTTGTGAGTGGAGGAGTGGATTCATGGCCATGGTGGAGCTGGGAGAGGGAGTAGGAGGACCACCGCACAGAGACCTGAGGTACCACCGAGGATGACAACCGAGTAGAGGTAGGAATCAATCCTTAGGCCCTGTTTTAAACAAATTTGGGTAAAAATGAATGAATTTGGGGGAGTTTTGTTTTAAAAATATGGGTGAAAATGGGTGAAATTGAGGTGGGGAAGGGAAAATATAGGTTAAATAGGTTGGGAAATGAATGTAGGTTGAATTTGGGTGGGGTAGGATAGGTTTTTAGTGGGTTTTGGTCATTTTTTGAAATGGGAGGGCATGGGGTTTCGGTTTATTGCTGAAATAGTGACCAAATTCAATCAAGGGTTGGTTGAAGTCATTTTGGTTTTCCAAAATCATTTAGTTAAAGGGTGAAAGGTGACACCATCGCATGGTCAAGGTGACCATTTTTGGTCGGTGTAAAAAGTGATTGGGTTAAAAAAGAGTTAGTTGGGAAAGCAAAAAAAAAAGGTAGGTAGGGGTAGGTGAAGACTAATGTAGGTGGAAGAGGGAAAAGTGAGTGTAGGTAGGGCACGATTGTGCAAGTGTGTGATAGGTAAGTAGGTGAAATGATTGATGATAGTGGGTGAGTATTAGAATGGAGATAATAGGGTTTTAGGTGAAATAGGTAAAGGGTAGGTATGGAAACCAGGTGAAGGGATTGAAGGTTTTAGGTATGATTTGGTAAAAAATGGCTAAGTATGAGGTCAGTTGAGGTTTGAGGAATAGGTGATGTGAGAAGGTCTTGACTTGATAGTGTTGGTTTGGATGATGTAAGAGGCAAGAGATCAGTTGACTATGAGAGACAAAATACTACCTTTATTGGTACAGATGTGGCCTAACATGAAAGATGAGGATGATAGCACCTAATATATGTGGGACTTAGTTTGATTAGGATCTATAGGTGTATAGGATGAGATCCTAGTTTGATGGTCACTCTCATTGATAGATGGGACTCCAAAACTAATACCTTTTATATATCGATTGTGAGATGACCATCACATTGGAGGACGTGTATAGGATCTTGCAGCTTCCTATTATTGGGGAGATAGTTTATTTGATTTCGAAAAAGGTATCTGTGGAGCCCATAGTGGTGGTATTTTTTGAGGCAATGGGCATGCTGAGTTAGCAAATCACGAGTATGATTTATGGGGATATGTATGCGGCATATCCACATGAGACTAGACTATCTATTTTGATGATGGTGGTAGTAGGTTATTTTGATCTCTCAGATTCTGAGGGTGGGAGATTTCCATGAGTACTAATGGGGGTACTACAAGACATGATGAGGATCGGGTAGATACGTGTTTCTTTGGCACCATATTTTCTAGTTTACATTGATAGGGAGCTATGGGCCTATGGTAGGTAGGAGGTTTGTTATATTTGTATTACTTGTTACATTGTTGGGCATATGAGAACATTGTGTGTGTGTTAGCTGGGTAACCATGATAATTCTATTTCGGAGGTGGTTTATACATAGTGGATTTTAGGAGATGGGTACCCATTCGGGCTCAACCAAGAGTGGCCAGGGCCACATATGATGTTACATACTATAGATAGATGTTGGAGGGCATATCAAAAATTGATATTGTGTGGTGGCCATATGTTTATTTTCTATCATATAGAGGTATGGATGAGGAGTTAGAGAAAATTTAGTTATTGAGATGGATACAAGGGGTGGTGTATTGGTGAGCATGAAATGATACCCATGGATAGGGTCAGACGATAGTTTGGACTATAGCAGGACATGTACCCCACCTTTCCCACAGTACCATAGAGATGATGTGGAGAGACCCATGTCTCCACCATGTCTAAGTGTGATCCCACAGAGGAAGAGGAATCAGGTGCTAGATGGATAAATTGATGATGATGTAGGCATCATAATGGATACCGGAAGTGGTGGGTGGCACATACTATGGGTGGAACCACTAAGGCTAGGAAGCCTTATTTATTTGATAGTCATAATGTAGAGAGATACATTATGCATGGTAGTGGCTACCCTACATGAAAAAATTATAGGGGTTACATGAGATTTGAAAGGGCAAGTATAGGTGACCACCTTGTAGGAATAGGTGATGACCCTAGGCCTGTAGTAGCATAGGCCTAGGATCCTTACATGGGGTGGAGATGGAGATGGATGGTAGGTAGATGCCTTATAGGAATAAATGGATGGATTATAGTCTAGTTGGCCATAGTATGGCCATAACAAGAACATATTATGTCCCTACATGCCTATGTAGTTACACAGGTACCACCACAAGCACAAGGACAAGGTCCATAGTACATGCACCTGCACTAGGATAGGGTACAATTTTGGTTGGGTAGAGTTCATAGGGGAAGTGAGGCTGATGGAACCACCAAAGATCATATCCATGGCAAGGTTCAAGGATGCCCTGAATGAGGCTCACTATTATCAAGACCATCTAGCCATTGTAGAGATTTATATACCTTCATATGGCGAGTATCGAGCCCAGCATGAATCCTGTGAACAGATGAGATCTAGGACTCATAGTTTTGATAACACAGGGGGTCATCAACCCCAGAGATAGGGCCAAGGTGAGGTTACTAGTTCTTAGAGATTGTGCCTAAAAGAGGGCCAGGAGGGGGAAGTGGAGATCAGGAAGGGATGAGAAGAGGGTGGAGAGATTTTTGTAGGGTGCAATTGAAAGGGAGGGAGGAGGAGATTGGTGAGACCGGAGAGGAGGGAATTAGGTGGGGGTGATTGATATCCATAATAGAGATTGTTCTATCATTTTGAATTTTTTTATCATATATACCAATCTACAAGCCAAGGACATGAGATTATACATGAGATTTTTGAGATACTAATATTTATTTATATCTATGTATATATGTATTGATACACAAAGACACTCCCATTATATAGTTGATGATGTTTATTGGATGGATGATGTACTTGTTTTAATTTCCATTGTTATTGTGTATCATGGAAACTAGTTGAGTTATGCATGATTGAGTCGAGGTCATATAGGCATGGTGGAGTTTAGGTGATTTAGGCATGATGGAGTCAAGTATAGGCATGGTGGAGTCAGGTATAGGCATGGTTGAGTCAAGGTCATATAGGCATGGTGGAGTTAGGTATAGGCATGGTTAAGTCTAGGTCATAGGCATAATTGAGTCAGGTGATTTACAAGTTATTGATTTTATGGATATAATGTGTTGTATATGTATGTTGTGGTTAAATTTCTAAGTATTTGATATCATGGAAATTATAAATGATTGATGTATGATATGGTTGATGTTATAAAATGGTAGGTATGTATGTTTTTATGATTGTTTAATTTCCAAGTTTTGTGTAAAATGGAAACTAACTAGGGTAAAATGTGAATATAAAGGGGAAAGTTGGTTAGGGGAAAAGGTGGCTAAGCTAACCTCCAAGGGCCCCATGCCCTTGGAGTTCAACCTATATAGCCCGATGAAAAGGGGCTCAAGGGAGATGTAGTTCTCCATAAGCTAGGGAAGAATATGATGAGGATAGATGAATGGGTCGGTAGGTTTTAGGCATGATTGAGTCTAGGTCATTTCATGGTTGAGTTTAGGTCATTTAGGCATGGTTGAGTTTAGGTCATTAGGCATGGTTGAGTTTAGGTCATTTATTCATGGTTGAGTATAGGTTGAATAGGCATGGTTGAGTATAGTTTGAATAGGCATGGGTGATGTTGAATGGTGGGTGGAGAGAGGAATTCCTAGAATGTAGGTGTTGAAGGTTTGGTCCTATGAAGGAGGAGAAATAAGTAAAAAAGAGGTGAATGGTAAGAGGATACAAAAATCACCTAAGTGGTAATAACCATTAGAGTCTATCATACCAAATATTGGCTTATAAACATAAAACCCTAAAGTCATTACATGATTTACTGTTCTAAGGGTGAAGAAGGAATGCAAAATGTCACATTTAGGCACGTCCCTTGAGTAGGTAGAAGATTAGAAAGGAAATTATGGTGAGGTGAAAGAGGTTGTTTTATCGTAACCATGGTGTGAGACAACACGCCTCTTTACAAGATACCCAAATCAAAATAGGAAGTCCATGATGAAAAAGTTGTCTTTTTCTTTTTTGTTTTGTTTTAAATACGATAGATGTGAGAAGTCTATGTGGGATGAATAAAATATCTTTTGAGGTCTTCGTGAATTTTGATAGTAGAAGCTTTAGAATTTTTTTTTAATTTTATTTTTGTGATAGACTATGTACAATATGGCTAGCTTTTATAGTTGTCCTTCGGGGAGCAAAGTGTATTTATAACAACAAGATATAAAGGTAGATATCATTTTTGAGGGAGTTATCTTTAATTGAAGTTTGAATCAAGGAGTTTTAATTTGAAAATCCCATATATTAATTTTGAATTATTTTTGGAATTTTAGGTCATGGACAAGACTATAGATAAGTATAGGATTTTTTTATGAAGAAAAAACCATAACACACAAGAGTTAGCTATGAAAGAGAGGTTTTAAGTGAAAAATGACCATGGGATTCCATCTTGAAAAGGACAAAAAAGTATCCATGAGAATCATGCCATGAGTAGAGATATGGTACTCATATTGAAGATAAGGTTTAAAGGTGACATGTAATCACATGATTCTTGTTTAGTTGTTGATCCTTAAAATAGGTAAGTGGAAGGTGTATGTTTCTCAAGGGATGAGTGTTTAATAGACATGATGTAATATAGGACTTGATTCAAAAATATAATGTTTGAAGATGTAAGATCATTGAGGGGCTCAAGTTCAGGTTTACCTTCAAGTGAAGATAAACGATAAGTACCTACGATCTGTAGGCATGAGTAACGATATAGGTCCAAGCTAATTAGGAGAAAACTTTCCCCATTTACTTTTCTCTGCTTTTGTTACATGTTGATTTTCCTTCAGGATGAGGTCACCGACCTGGAAGGTTTTGGTAGAAGGAAAGGTAGGATGTAAAAGGTATGGTTTTAGTGAAACATTCAATAAAATAAGGGGAAGTGACAAGTCCCCCATGGGTATAGGGAAGAATGAGATGGTGATAGGTGAGGTTGGGTAAGATTGGGAAAGGGTGAGTAAAGTTGGGTAAGGTAGATGGGGAAGGTGGGGTAAAGTTGGGAAAGGTAGAGTAAGGTAAATGAAGAAGGTTTGGTTATGAAGGGAGGTGTAATAGAAGAAAAGGGAGTGTTGAGTCCCCCATAGGATAAGGAAGAATAAGGTGATGATAGATATCATTGTGTAAGATTAGGAAAGGTTAAGTGTGATGAGGAAAGTGGTGGGTAGATTAGGTAAGGTAGATGACGAAGGTTTGGTTTGGACAAGAGGTGTAAATAGAAGAAGAGGGAATGTCGAGTCCCCCATAGGGTAAAGTAGAATAAGGTGATGATAGGTAACATTGTGTAAGATTGGGAAAAGTTTAGGAAAGGTTTAGGAAGATGGGGTAGAAGCCTTGGTCGGGATAATGACATCGTTGGGGAGATTGATGAAGTTGTTGAAACATGGAGCGGTGTGTGACTCCATTAGAAACATGATAGATGCTCCATGAATGTTACCTTGGGGGTAGGTGGAGGTTGGATAATAGGTAAAGTGAACTATATGGGCTAGCCGATTTTATTTTCCTTTGTCTTTCGGATATCATGATTAAGTGGTTATATGTACCATAATGTTTATTTCAAAAATCAGATGAGGAAAAGAGTTTTAGAGGTGGAGATGAAGGTTGCTAAATAGGTAAGAGATGAGGATGTGTGGTGATAGGTGAAGGTGGAATAGGGTCCTCATCTAAAAGATCATCATCATCAAAGTTTTCTTTGAGAGGACATAGTTGGAGAAGAATAGTATTAAGATCCTTAAAATTTTCCACATCATGCCCTGACACACTGATGGTAAGCATAAATTTTGGTATCATTAAACCCTTTTGGTTTAGATTTGAGTGGGTCATAAGGTCTAAGTGGTGGCAATGTGATGACAAAAGTTTCCAAAAGGTTAGCTAAGATGTTGGTGTAAGACCCGCCAATGGATCACAATGTGAAGTAAGTGTGGGTTTGGATGGAAGTGTGGGTGAATTTGGTGGGAGAGGCACCACTGGAGGTGGAATCAAAGGTTGAGTAAGTTTTACAACTATTTGGTAGATAGTACGGTTTTAGGTTTTGGATTGTACCTTCTTGGGTAAAGATATAGTAGGTGAACTAGTTGTTAAGGTGGTGTAGGTTTAACTACCTCTTTAGAGGGTAATGGGTTCTAGGGGTTTGGTTGCACCTTCTTTGGTAAAGGTGAAGAAGAAGTGCATGATGTATAAGGAAGGTATATGGTGGAAGGGGATGGTTAGCCAAGGTGATAATGGAGGTGAGGTGAAGGTGTAGTAAGAGGTAATAACATAGGTAATGATGAGGATAGGATAGAAGTGGTGTAGGCATAGGAGGTAGAAAGGATGTAGGTGACGTGAAGGCGTAAGATGTGTAGGTAATTTGAGTGCAATAGAGGATCATGATGAGGTACATTGTTGTGCTTTTGGTTTACTCTGGGTAGGAGGCTACTTGGCCAAGGTTGATGGGTGGGGACCTAGGATAGATGGAAGTGGTGAAGGTGACAAAGGGGTAGTGGGTGAAGCCGAGTTGTATGTGGCCTAAGAGGTTGGGTCTTCCTCTTAGGTGGGGAATAGTATTTGTGATAAATTTTGATGACATGGATAAATCTGGTTTAACAAGAGGATAGAATAGGCTTGATTTCAACGTAAATCCCAATGTGGCAATGGGTCTGGATGCAGAGGAAGATATAGGTGAAGGTAAGGTTTTAGGCATAGGAAAAAGTTTATTTGATGGTAAAGGTTTAGGTATGGGAGAGGGTGATGAAGAAGGGGTTTCTACAACTAGCATGGTCATGGTGGGTTTGGTTGTCTGAAATACCTTTAGATAGATCATGGAAGTATCAAAAAGCAACATTTACATTTTCATTGAGATAGAAAGTCGAAGACATTCCCAAAGCATGGAATTTTCAACATAATCCAAGCAAATGCCAAATGTGAGAACAACACGAATGTAGGAGGGATGATGTTGATTTGGTAGTAATCCTTGTAAATATTTTCTGTGAGACATGGAAATGGTTGGCTTTAGACTCTATGGGTAAAAGAGATGAGAGAAAATAAAAAAGATACTTGAAAGCCAATAGAGAATAATCACCAATAGAAAGGGATGTTTTTAATGGATCACCTATGGGTAGGGGATATGATAAGTTGGCTAAGGTAAGTTCATATTTTGGAAAAGAAGAAGGTAAACATGACTCTCCCATGGGTAGAAGAGTAAGTACTATGGGTTGTTTTTCATGTTGAGAGGTGAGTGGGGAGACTGTATCAAAGGATATGGTGGACTCCTTTGTGGGTGAAGGAAGAGATAAGGGATAATCCTCTCGTAGGAAAAGGATTAGATGAAACAAGTCCTCCGTAGATGAACGAGCTCATGGAAGAATCTTCTCGATAGATGGAGTAGGAGGAAATTGAGCATGAAAATATGGTATGATGTCGAAAAAACATGAACCTCATGAATTTTATTATCATTGGTCGAGGTTTCTCCAACTTGGTTAGATGACAGGGTGTGATTTGGGAATGGATTCTTGAAGATGTGAAGGTTCTGATTAGCTGGTGCGTAAGGATTATCAATATGATATCTCTATTATTTAACATTTCTTGGATGATGTTTTTGAAAGTTATACAATTACCATCGCTATGATGTCTAACGCGATGATAGTTGCAGTAGTAATTTTCTTTGTACCATGCGCAGGCTCAAGAAGAGAAGGGTCAACACCGAGTATGTGGTTTGATGGGTGTAAGAGTGATCGCTTAGGATTTTAGTAGTTTTTATAGAACTAAATAGTAGGGTTCTCCTATGGGAGTATATTTTCATTAATCCTACTTGAAATGGAAAGCTTGAATGGGAGAAATATTGGAAGAAGGCTTTGATTGGTTAGACAAGTGAGATGGGCCGGCTTTCAAAACTACTGCGTTAGAAGATCCTTTTTATTTAGAGTAATATTTTGTGGTTTGGAAGAAGAAGAGGCATTGTTTGATTTGAATGCAACATTCTTGGTATGCAATTTAATCTTCTTCTCTTCAATGGAACAAATTTAAAGTTTTTGGGCCATGCTGAATGCCTTGTCAAATGTGCAGAAGGTTTGAACTTGGAGAGTTCAAGCGAGATGTGTCTAGTAAAATATATGGTAAAAAATAATATTAACTTGGTTTGAGGTAGTTGGAATGTGAGCTAATTGATTAGGCTTTTCCAAAGAAGCGAAATTTTTGTAATAGATTCGTCTTCATATTGGCATGTTACGCAAGTCGGTGATGGTGACCTTCTTGATAATGTTGATAGAAAAGTGGTTTAGAAAATCATGAGCTACCTGATTAAATGAAAAGATGGAATTCCTAGGTAGAGCACTATACCAATCGAAATTCAGTCCTATTAAGGACATTGGGAATGTTCACAAGAGCAAAGCATCATCATGAGTGATCAAATAACACACATGTTTAAAAGGCTGCAAGTTCTATTACGGTGTCTTATTTACTGCTAAATTGGTTCAATTTAGGTATTTACCAATGGAAAGGGTATTGATGAATCAAAATAGATGGGTGAATGGGAACTTTGTAAATCTCATCGTATGCCGAGAGTTACATGAGCCAGAGATAGATGCTTCCAATGTCTGCATCTTGTCCATCATCATTTTGATAAGATCATTAGTAGGTTGTGATGACTGGGAACCCCCTACAATATAAGGGGGTAGATGAGGAGGGTATGATGTGGGTGACATCCCAGTATGTGGTGGTGCTGAGTACAAAAATTGTGAGGAAGGAATGTAGGATGGAATAGATGTAGATGGCAAGTATCCTGAATAAGTGATAGATGAAATACGAGAGGTCACAAAGTGATAAGTGTAGGTAGGTGGGGTGGGTGTGAAGACTCTCATAGAAATTGGAGTAAGAGAATACGGGATGTAGAGGATAATGTTTTAGAAGGGAGTATAGGATGCCGACATCATTGGTGGCTGAGATGCAATAGGTATATGAGAGGTGGCGGGTGCAGATAAACCTACACTCAAGGTGGTTGATAAAGGCATGGTTAACATCGTAGGAGTGACTGAATTCAAAGGCATGACATATGCCATAGCTATAGAAGATATCGATGATGTAGGTTCAAGCTAAGACACCACATGTGGTAAGGTGGAAGAGGGTAAGGCCAAGCTAGTATTGCTGATGTAGAAGTGGGTGTGAGGGTAGGAGGAATGGACACATACATGCCATATACAAGCTACCCTGATGAATTTTAGGTAGATGAATGAGTGAGATAGTACTCCGAGCAGCGGGGTTGTGATCAAGGAGTGTCACGAACTCCTCATCACTAGTGGGTACTAAAAGAGCTTGATTGAGGTCCATGGGTGATGATATTGAAGGGGGTGATGGGATATGTGGGAGTGGCTGATAGATAGCATGAAACATGTGAGCATTAGCTTGTTTACAAGTCAAAACCATGTGACTGATGGTCAAACAAGTATTTTAAGCTTTCTTGATAATGCATAAACATAAAAGTAATGGGAAAAATCAAGTATAAAATGAGTGATTCTATTATTGTTCGATTGTAAAGTCGAATATAAAGACCGATGTTGGTTTGGTTAACCAATGTCGATTATCTACTTTGTGAAAAATAAGAGATTAAAATATTTGGAAATGAAAGGTGAAAATGGGTTAACTTGGATCCTGAAAATGATATTAGAGACTCAAGAGTGGGATAAAAATGGTAGAACAAGCAACAAAAAGAATAGCAAGGTGGATAATAGTATTATGGAAAAAATAACCAAAATCATATAAACTGATGTTGGTCAGTTAATCGATGTTGGTAAGATGATACAACCGATTCCGGTCATTGGACCGATATCGGTTGTTGTGAAATATGGGAAGAGAAGAAAAATGAAGTTTTGGTGATTTAGATCAAATAAAAGGGCCAACCCAGAGATTGAGTATGGCTATGAGGAGTCCTAATAAACCCATAATAAAATTGGAATACACTATTTGTGATGTGGGGCATAAAAGGATAAGAAAGAATTAAGAAACACAACTCACACCTCAAAACACAATCATAAAAAAGATAACAAACATGAAATCCTAGGATGTAGATTTTATGCTATGGATTATGCCATTTAGGACTGAATGCAAGCATAATAGAATTTTTGGTTAACAAGGGTTCCCAAGCCAACAATTATGGCTAGTTTCGGGTAAGTTTTGGCATGTGGGATCCTTCTCGAGATGATGACTAGAAAAAGAAACTAGCTGGAGCCCACTATTAATCATGTGATTGTGTGATCGTTGACAACTTATTCTGGGAAAAATTTTGTTTAAGAAATGTGTAGAATGTTTTTAGTGATTTTTTATAGAGAGTGTATAAAATGTGAGCTATAGTTCAATTTATCAACCATCAGCATGGCATGACTTCTAGTATATAAGTTTCCCACAATTTAGATTAGCTATAATGTAACAAACTAAAAAATGTGAGTGCACAAGTTTTAAAACCCAAATCCACAAATTATATTCATTGAGAACAAATTATGAAGAGGTTAAGGGTATGAATTTCACCAAATACAATACAAGAGAAGAAAGAAGAATTCTTTTTAATCCCAAAAACAAGTTACATTGAGTCAATCAGAATAAAAGAATATTTATAGAGAAGAAGCTTAATGTGAACTTGTTTCAAATGAAAATAGACATACAAGATTTTCCCTAGGAATGAACAATGCAAATAACCCTTAATGGGTCCCATCGGGCATGCCAAAATGTTTCACCAATAATTTTTACACATTTTAGAACAAAACAGATAGAAGGTAAAATGGTTAAGGAGGAATACCGTGATATGCGAGTCAAAGGTTGAATGCGCATGTTAATGAATTTTTGATCCAAGATGATCGTGAAGAGATTCCCTTTGGCTAGGAATAATGACCTATATAAGAAACACAACAAGAACACCAAATAGTATTAATAATATAGGTCAATGGACTACCTAGTGAGTGATAGATCCGAGAAGCAAGGTGCTTCCTAGAGGTTTGTCAAAAGTTTCACCAATAAGTTTTACACTTTCTAGGATGAAACAGATAGAAGGTAAATGGTTAAGGAGGAATACTTGTGATATGTAGGTTGAGGTTGAATGTGCACATTAATGAACTTTTGATCCAAGCTGATGTGAAGAGATTCCTTTTGGCTAGGAGGAACGACCTATATAAGAAACACAACAAGACCACCAAATAGTATTAATAATATAGGTTAGTGGACTGCCTAATGAGTGCTAGATCTGGGAAGTGAGGTGCTTCCTAGAAGGCTATCAATCCACTTTCAAATAAAATTTAATGAAAATATCATGAAGTAAGGAAATCCTACTATAGTTATATGATTTAGGTATCTCGTGAAAATACAATAAGAAAATCTAATCTAACAGGAAATGTTATGATTAAATATGGAGGTTTGGTAGGTTATTCTAGGTTTTGCAGGTCTGATAGGGGTCTGGGATTGATCAAGTAAGGTCTGGGTTAGTTTTAGTTGATCGAGAGGATTTTTGGTCAAAAGGAATGAAATGACATAGAGATTGATGTCAGTATAGAGTTGAAACCGACAACAATTATGTAACCGATGTTGGTTGGGGAAATTGACAATAATTTGATAAAAATGGTTTTTTGGGTTTCTCTATAATGTATGACAGAGTAAGAAGGGTATTGTTACGTTTGTGATATTACCGAGAAGACTCGGGGATACGAGGGGGAAGTCATGGAAGGAAAAAAAGGCTATAGGTGGTTGGATTGGTAGATTGGTGAAGAGGTGGAGATAAAGGAATACATGCAGAAATAAGGTATAATGAAAGAGGTAAGGAATCTATACTTTAAGCCATCACAATATGATTGAAATCATGTATACTTAATTACATTTATAGATCTGGTAGGTGAAGGTGGATGGTAGTTGATCCTTGAAGAGATTTCGTGAGTCGCTGCTGCAGAACTCTGTAGTGTTCTTATGAGTATTCCAATAGTCCGGAAGGAAGGAGAACCAGATGCTTTCCGGGCTCGTGGTTGAGTATTTTGTGTCATCTATATGCCAAGAGGCTTTGGATTCATGCTTGAATGCAATAGATATCCCAAAACTGAAAATGACCAACCTAGGTAAAAGGTTTCAAAGTTGTATATAAAGTAACCGATGACGGTTAGGTGACCAGTGTTGGTCAAGGATAACCAACGTCGGTTAAGGTGGGTAAGTCTAGGTTTACCAAAAATAGGCAGATCTTCCCAGATTTGGCATGTTTTCCAAGTTAAGTCCACTTAGGGAAGTGGAGTTCTCATTAGAAAAGATAGGAAGGTCATAGAAGAAGTCCAATTAGGTTTGAGAAGAATTCTTAGTTAGTTAGGTCAAGTGGTGACTCAACAATGGGAGTGATGAATTAGTGCTGCGAGGGATGAATTGGTCATTGTGAGTTAAATGCCCCTGGAATGGATCTAGGTGAGGTTTCATGATGAGGTGGAGGTGTGAGGATGAAATTAACTTAATCAAAATAATTAATTCAATTAATAATGTGACAATGAATATTAATATAGGATGAAGGGGTCATGATTAGTTAAATGTATTACATTAATTAATTGAAGGGGACCAAGGGGAGTGTGACCCAAATTTGGTGTCTACACAACCATCACTAAACGTATCCTTCGGATGGTATATTATTGGCCTACTATCAACAAAATTATTGCATGTATGTTAAGAAGTGTGTCAAATGTCAACAACACTTGAATCTCACTCACATCCCTAGTCAAGCCTTACAACCCACTAAGACCTATGGCCTTTCTCATAATGGAGGTTAGACCTCATTAGCACTATCAACCCTCATTCATCACAAAAACATCACTCTATCATCACAACCACTAAATACTTCACTAAATGGGTAGAGGCCATTCCTTTAACTTCCACTAAAGCAAATAAAATTGTTGACTTCATTTATTAACATATCATATGTCGCTTTGGTATCCCTCGTAAACTAGTCACTGATAATGGGAAATCCTTTAAAAATAAAGATGTTAAGAATTTTTTTAAACATTCAAAATTAATCTAATATTTTCATCACCATATTATCCACAAGAAAATGGACAAGGTGAGGCATCTAATAAAACACTTAAAAAAATTCTTTTGCTAACAAAGGAGGTAGGAATTGACATCTTTGAATCCCATTTTCTCTCTGGGATTATTAAACTAGCATCCGTACTCCTATATGTGCTACCCCCTTTTCTCTAGTCTATGTCTCCAAGGTGGTTTTACCCCTTGAAGTTAAAATCCCATCACATCACATATCCTTAAGATATTTCATCCCTGATGAAGATTATTGACAAGACCGTCTAACAAAAATAGAATTTCTAGATGAAAATTCTTAACAACTCTTGAACATCAACATGTCTATCAAGAACGCATTAAGAAGATGTACAACAAACATGTTAAAAATGTGACTTTAATATAAGTGATCTCGTCCTAAAATAAAATCAAAATTCCACTACTCTAGAAAGGAGATAAGATGGAAAATTTCCCCCTAATTGGATCGGTCCATATGTCATAACCCACAAGTATGGGTTTGGATCTTATCATTTAGCCTCCCTTGATGGTATACCTGAAAAAGAATCTCTAAATTTCTTGCACTTAAAATGTTTCTCACTGTTTAGACATCGACCATCATGAAAATAGTCACATTAAAAGATATTAATCCATCATCAAACCATCATTTTAACATCGTAATGATTTGAAAGCATGTGGTCTTCTGTCGCTACCCTTAAAAACTTAAATATGAACACCAAAACTCTATTCATCGCATCTTTATCTCATGGTCAGTTCCTCCTTAGTAGGGACCCCACAATCATTACACCAATCCACCTTGTTTACCAACCAAAGATATGTTTTAGGGCACACATGTGTAATTTGTGTACACATCTCTTCCCCTCCTTGAATTGGTCTAATAGGACTTGCTCTTAGCGTAAAATAAAGTCAAAAATATCTATGGAAGCATATTGTCAAATGAGACTGATCCTCAAAGGAAAAATATTCAAATAAAAAAATCATATTGTAAAAAAGGAAGCAAAATGATCTCTTGAAGGACATCTATTAAAATATCAAAATAATGTAGTAAAAAAGAAGTAGATTGTTCCTCAAGGACAAGATGCATGTTAAAATCATAAGACCAATCCTCAAACAATGACTATTCAAAAATTAAAAACTGAAAGAGACAAAAATTGTAGACCACTCACTCGAAGGATGGCTACCCATCCAAAAAGGATTCTTGCATCAATCAACCTTTAAAAATTCAAAACATTAAAAACGTCCTAGGAAAGCTTCCTCATCGATCAAATTTCCCATTTTTGAAAACTTCCTACATCAATTAGTTTGCGTTAAAATAAAAAGTATAGATGGGGCATGTCCTTACAAAACCATCAAAAGGAGAACCTATCTTCCTGCAAAACCTACATATGTCTACCGTTCTCATGTTCAAATAAGGTATACATTTTTCTTTCATCCATATCTAATATTTTTACATGTAACTACCCATTGTTAGTTATGTGTCAACACTTATTACAAGGCCAAAAAGTGCAAGTGCCTTCATTTTACATTTTATCATTACATATGTATCAATTATAGTATAAAAGAAATCATTTCACAATTTATTCCCATACATGATTAGAGACACATTTTAAATACATATTCAAGTCACATACCAATTAAAAATCACAAACCATTATAATTAATTATATCCATCACATTTCAAATTAACCATATAAAAATTAACTAACAAAAATCCGTCAATAAATTAAACATCACATTATCCAAAAACAAATTATACATCACGCCGAAATACATCAATACATAAGGCCAAATAATAATCATATATATATATCCAAGTATTATGATACATCATCAATATGAAAAATATACCTCATATGTCACTTCATAAAATAGCCATGTACATCAAAATATAATATCACTGCATGAAATGAATACTTGAGAACAAAGATCCTCTTCAAGTACTACTACCTTGGTCACCACCTTCACCTTCGATAGGTAATCTTCAGAACCACCTCTATCCGGAACTTGTGATGGATGACCCACACTTTCTGTGCTTCCACTAGGTCTTCCTTTCCTCCGTGCCATATATGCCACATAATGAAGCTTAGTGGGTAGACTCCATATAAATATAACCTCATAGTAGGGTAGCTCGTCACGTTCCAACCGGTAGTTAGCCTAGATAACTTTATAGGGAGGTCCCATCTCGATCGCTAACCTAGGAACTAGATTCCACTAACTCAAAGACTGCACACTAATGTACCCATGTTCCCAAGATCATTTCTTAAGGTCTCTCACTACTATCTTTATCTATCATGGCTCACAGACCGTGTAAGCTCTTCCTACAAACCAGCTAATTGCTGGCCTAATCAATCCTACTCGCCCACCATCCATATCTCTCTCCTCTCAATCCATACCTCTCAGCCATAAATACAACACACTCAACCAAAAATGCATCCTTATAGGCCTTAAAATTAGTAGTAATAGCCTCTAGTTGTCACACCTGTAAAATTTAGTTTGTGATCACAAAGGATAAGTCATTGTTTAGTATTTTTATTGCTATATTTTCAGTGAGATTTCTTTAGCTGGTATAATTGGTTGTATTAAATATCATGGTACCATTTTTTCTATTGTGCGATTCTCACCTTGAGCCTTGTTTATATGATTAAGGTGTAAAATTGTACTTACTAGAATAATGACAATATGATCCTGGTTATCTTGATTTGAGCTTGGGATAGGTGAATAAGGTTACGATTATAACTAAGCATTCAAGGGATAATTAATTAAGCATCACCATTAACTAATGAAATAAATAAAATTGACTATGTTATGTTGGGAGCTCACCGTGAACTCGGAAAACATGTTAAGGGTTGTGATGTTCCTAATGTACTAGACAAATGTTGGATCGTATGAATAAAATTAGGTAAATAAATTAAGTTTCTAGGTTATTATATTTTGGGGCTAACATAATAGATCGAGGTTTTGAAAAGCTAACATGTCATTGTTAGACTAATAATGGTCATATTTTAATCTAATTTTTTCAAGGTGTGTGTACAAATATAGGAGAAACTATAATAAGTAAAAACTAAGAATAATGAGGCACGATTATAATAAGAAAACATAAGTCAAGCCAATGTGATAAAGCTTGAAGAATAACTATTGATGGGCCTATGTTATCGTATAAGGTTATTTGAATTATTTTTTAAAAACCTATTTGGAATGTCCTAATGGAAACTCTCCCCCTTTGCATTTAGTACTATCTTCTTGATACTAATCAGTCCTTAAGAGGCACTATCGCCCAATTTAGTAGGGGATAGATTTAGTAAAGACCTAGGTATTTGTTAGTTAACTAAATGTGAGTAAGATTGTATGGCAAGTAAAAAGAGATTTAATAAATATAAATGGAAAGAGTTGGTTGGTTACAACTGGAGGGAAAATTGCACTTATGTCCATGTATTAATTGAATTCAATATCTCCCCATGGACTTTGGGACATGTGAAAGGAATTTAGGGAAAATAGAGTGGTTAGTGGTATTATTGTTCATTAGATAGTATCAAGATTCTTAGAGTTCGCATGTAATTGTTGGTTATGTGAAGCTTCAGCTTAAAACTTGAGTTTTCCTTTGTGAAGTGTTGTTTAAAAAATCATTTTTGGATCCGTCGGTTGCTCTGTAACTTTAAATGTCTTCATGGATGCTATAAAGTGATGAGAAACTGGAAAGTAAGGGTTTGACTCCATTGATTTTTGGGTTGTGGTAGCACTTCACGGGTAGGAGAAAAAGAAGAATGAAGCTCCCATCATAGACATGATACGATTTATCTTTCCCTTAGCTAATTATTCTATTTATTATTTGCTCAAATTAAAATATCCAATCTGTTCTTGTTGATATTCATGGTTTTGGGTTTTCATTTTTTTGTGACAATGTGTCAGGTATTAATGTTTCTATGACGTTGATATCTCCATGGAACATAACCTTTATTTTTATTTCATTAAATAATTTGGGTTTCTAGTTTTGGTTGTGTTCTCTTGAATATTCTCATGTCCTCTTTTAATACTTGATGTAAGTATAAAATAGAGCTTATTAAAGCATGGTATGGTCTATAGGTGTGTAAGATGCCTTGTAGATGTTTTTGTTATGTATGATTGGTGTTAGTGCCATGGATGTCACATAATACGAAACCCCATAATGGGGTATATTTGGATAAATCTACATTTATATTCATGTATTGAATCCTTAGATGCGAATATGTGATACGACCTGTGATATTTAGAAAGGATGATATAAATTGGGTTGGTTATATTTTACCTCATATTTGTTCACGAGCACATACTCTTGAGTCTCGGTCGATCTATGGAATTTCTGTGAGGTATTTAAGGGCTCTATTTTATAGTTACCCATATTTTATTATTTATGATTATCGGGGTTGACTCAACCTGGTGATGTAAGGCTTGAACCTTATGGCTATTACAATCCTCCGTTGATAATGACATTAGTTACGTTATATGTTCTCTAGTTATTAAGCTTGTTGGCACTAGTAAGTAACCCCCTTTGGGTTGGTATCTATGTATTTTTGTTGATTTTTTGACTTGATTGATGGTGCATGGCTATAGGCTTTTGATGGTGTAATGAACAGATTTACCCACCTTGAGCCAAACGATGTACCAATGTGCACATTATCCCCTGTGATTTCTATTTGGTTGGTTGTGTGTTCTTTGATCGTATTAGAAATGGTGATTGAGATTTGGGTCTTGATTGAGCTAAGGTAAAAGGATAACTTCCTTAAAACAATCAAGTATGATTAAGTACTTGATAATATTTATAAAATAATATGTTATTCAGATATAAGATTATTTTACTATATATGCTGAATATATAATTATTCGAGACTTATTGGACTCAATTTTTCGAGTAACCCTTTCGTTGCTTGATCGTGATGTTATATTGATCGAGAATTTAATGTGCATGATACATATATTTATACATGATTATGAGTCATGTCATGGGACAATTAATTCCATTAACAAAGTTAATAGTTGGAATTCAAATAACATTATGTTCTTTGTAACTATACACCCTATGCATAATTATACTTTGAATAATTGATGAGTGTACTATTGCTTAGTAGTTTCAAAGATGTTATCTTGTTGATATTGCTGGAATAACTTGTTTTTTTGGAATCTCCATTAAGGCATTAAAATTTTAAAAAAATGTTAGATGAAGTGGTGATTGCAAGTTGTTTTTTCCTTATAGATGTTGAATGTTTTGCAAGTTACTATGATGTTTATAGTGTAATTTATTGTAATTTTCATTTATGTAAATATTAAATAGCATAAAATACTAAGGTAGAAATTTTTCATATTATGTGAGTTCTTTTGAACTAACTGTTGTGAACATTTTGCAGATGGAGTACTTTAAGTTGAAAGGCGAAGGAATTAGAAAGAATTATGAGCTCATTTGATTGTAAAAGATGTATTGTATCTCGAAGAAAATTATTCAAGTGAATTATTGTTGTACTAATTCATTGTTAATTGGATAATTATCCTATTTTGTTGCATTTATTTTGAAAAGGAAATAACTAAGTTGTATTCTAAATTTAATCAAGTCTTCGTTTTCACCGTAAAATTAAATGGGAAGGTTTATTTATCTCATTGGATTGTATGATTGGAAAATTATATAGAATAATATAAGGTATTATTAAATAAATAATTACAATGTATTTAAAGAATGATATATGCATGTTTGAATTGTTAATGGATCTAGTGGATTATAAATATACATCTACGTTTAATAATTGAATACGTTCATTTATTGAACGGTATATCAGTAGTGCCCACATTTTTATAGCTCCAGATTATCTCGTTGGTTCCTTTATGCATAGACATGTTTTGATTGAGACTCTTTTAGATTTTGGACATTTTGCTATGTTATTTATCCTCATGGACATTATGGTATTTTGGGCGCGTATGCTAAATTGGACTAGATTCGTATATTGATATAATTTTTATGATGTTGATGACACTAACAGGATATAGAATAGTGATATTCATTGGTTAGATGTTGTTTCTTATGGTCGATTTGATTAATGATATAGTTTTGGATTTAATCATGGTAATTTCATGCTAGCCTAAGTGTATGTCATTGTAATTTTATCGGTGGATGATTCGTGGCAAACTATGTGTATAATTGTATGCATTACACTACAATGGTTTAATAATGTTAGGACATTATAAGTTTGATTGAATTTGTGATATGTAGATGATGTTTATTATATTAGACATGATGAGGTTAATGTGTGCAATGAGTGTGCAGTGTGACAGTATGGTGGAGAGCATGGGTTTTAGGGCAGCTACACAATTGTGCATGAGTGGCCCACATTGGTGAGTCCTAAACATGCTAAATGTTTGAGGCCTTAGAATAGGTGTATTTATTTGGGCACCATGGGTGAACCCTCAATTGTAATGTATTTATGTCTTGAAAAATTAATTATGTTTAGGGTTTGTTTTATTAAGTAAACTAGTTTAGGGGTTTAATGATCTCATCTTAATTTAAGTGATGGTTTTGGGTAAGTGTGTGTGTGTGTGTTGGTAGAAGGGATTGGGGACCACATGTGAACCTTGGGTGGACCCCACACCCTCTACCCTTGTGCCCAAGCATGCCAAACCCGAAATTGGGTTATTTTGGGCATTTTTAGGGATCCCTTTTGAGTTTGGGAGTTCCCTTAGCATGAAAATGGGCCCTGGACCCTAACTAATAGGTAGAGGGGCTTATTTCCAAGGTTTGGAGGAGTTTCCTCCCATTTTCCCCTTCTTAGTCACCATCCATGTAATATGGTTGGTTTGTGTGTATTTGTTAAAAGTTGCTCCACTTTGTTTTATTTTAGTTTTTAGTATTTTGGGTGATAAGGGATAAAAGGTGAGTTTACTTTTACTTATTTAGTTTTTGGAATCTTTGACTCTTGAGAGGAGAGGGGTGACACTTGTCACCTTCCCCATGGTGAGGAAACTTTTGGTTTCCTCTTCTTATTCTTCCTCATGTGGAAGGAAGGGGACATCTTGTCTCATTTTTTTGGGCAGAACTTGGAGAATTTTGAGAGCTTGGAGGTTTGCTTGGACAAAGGGAAAATCTTAGAGCCTTGGAAAACATCAGTAGAGGTAGGATTATTAACCTTTTTCTTTCTTAGTTGTGATTATCTTGTTAACTATGCTTTGATCAATAAAATGATGTGTGTGAAATGATGTGTTGTGAAGTTGTATGGTGAATGTAGTTTGTTTGTTTGTTCTTTGTTGTTTTATTTTGTTTCTCTCCACCATCATTTGGATTGATGGTTTTTGGAGAATGTAGGGGAAGAGAGAGGGATTTCCCTCTCAAAACTCATGGTTTTTGGTCAAGCCATGAAGGTCCCTTCTCATCCCCTCATATGGTTTGAGGTGGGAGAAAGGTTCATATGGCTTGAACCTTTTTCCAATTCTTGGTGAGGAAATCCTTTTGGGTTTGAAAATCCTCCCAAGAAGGATTTCTATGACATAAAGGAGGAATAAGGAGGATGAATGATTAGGAGGAATAAGGTTGTAAACATGTTTTTGTTGGTGCTCTATGATTAGACACATTTGATTTGGGCATCCTACTTCTTCTCTTCCCCCTTGTGAGGCTGACCTTGTTATCGTCATGTTGTTGTTTTATCATGTGTAGTATGTCTAAGTGTTAAATGGTCTTATGTATTTCTTGTTGTGTTTTATTCCCTTTATACTTGTGAACATTGTGGAAGTTTGTTCCTCTCTCCCATGGGCTTGGGTGAGGATAGCATAGCTTCCAACCATGGAAAGACATGTGATGATGCCTATTGGTTGGGTGGTAAACAAGCCTTGTCTCTTATTTCAGCATCCTTGGAAGAACACTCAAGTTGGAGATAGTTGGAGCCTCTTGCCATCTTGGTCATCTTGGTCATCCTCATCTTTTGAGGGCATTACCTTCATTTTGTAAATAAATGTGGCTTTGTGAAGTTTTACACTCTTGTAAATACCCATTATTGTACTTATTGCTTCTTGTAAACTTTAGTCATTACTAAGAAAGTTTTTACTTTATTGTTGCAAGAATCTTGTAATATTATCATATTGAAATCATGAGTTTTCTTTTAGTTACATGTCATCTTTGAAGGTCTTGTTGTTTATAAATCTACAAAGTATGGTCATGCATGGTGCATTAAAACTGTAATTTTTAGTTGTGTCTACTTTTCAAGTTTTGTTACAAAAAAAAAAAATCTATGAAATGGCTTATGTACATGTGTATCCTATGTATGTAGAACTAAAATTTACAAGCTAAACATTCTTTTAAATCTACAAAATTTTATGGCATTACATATATGTGTAACTGAAATTACATATGATTGACTCATATGTATTGAGGAAGTTTAATAGTTATTCCAAAGTATGTAAGCCTTATGGATTTTTATGATTGTATACACTCAAAGTGATGAGTTTTACATTTGTGTACCTAAGCAAATATAATGATAAAGTGTCATAATTTAATATTTAGGACTACATATTTAATGCAACTTGCTTCTATAATTAACACAATGCTTATGAAATGTGCACAAACCAATTGTGGAAGTTGATTACATTTTATTATTCGACACTAAAAGATGGAACTTAGGATCGAATAATTAATGTGATGGATATTCGCTACCTAACAAAAATTATTTTTTCGTAAACAAATTCAATGAGGCGTAAAGTTATTACAAAATTATTATGCATGTCTTGATCAAAATGGAATTAAGTTGTGATATGAAGGAAAATTTTTCCATCCAACTAGTATAGTTTACACTGTCATGCTCGCCTCAACGGATGCACAAGTTTTGCATGGAACATGTGTGACTTAGATTAATTTAACTAAAAACGTAATTCGATTCGATAAGCTGGATCAAGTTATATAGTGATGGGACATGTTTCTATTGATGAATGTGTCATCATGAAACTGCGCATGATATACATGAATCTAAAACTTTGGACGAAGTAGTGTATGATAGTGCATTGTCAAGATGCACCTAGTTATATCATATGTGTGTGATGCTGGATGGGATTTGATTTATTGAAATCTGGTAGACACTTAAAACAACACTTATAAATCAATGTAGAGAAGGGCACTACTGTTATACTTTGTATATTGACTCGAAAGAGTTTTCTATGGGGGATCGAGTAGGATATAGTTGACCCATAATCTTGCACATGCTTTATTGATTTGTTATATGAAGAATTGTAATTATATTATGCTAGATTTTAATGTTAGTTGTACATTGAAATCATTGAAGGCATATGAATTTAAATGTGGGGTTTTTAAATTAGTGAAGTATGGAAGCTAATGTAAAAGATAATTAACAAAAGCTGATATAATTCATTCAAACTTGTAAAAGAAAAATAATAAAAAGAGCTTCATCTCTTTCTCCACCCGCAACTTTGAGAAAAGTGGTGGAAACAATGTGGCAAAAAATGTAGATTTCCAGAATGAGGTCAACAAGAAATACTTGTTGTGATTTATATGCGACAAAACAACGCTGCGGTGATTAAAAAGCTAAGATGAAGGAACAATATTTCTAAACGTGACATCTTGTAGGTTAAGTAGAAATTCTTGTTGCTATTTAAATTTAATACTAGTACAATTGAGCTCTTAGTATCTAGTGATGAGCTTAAACATAATTAGAAATCTGATTTATCCTTTGTATATAAAGAAAAATTACAAACCTATGACTATCAATACAACACCGACATCGATTTGACGACATGAGCCTCATGGTGGATTTTGGAGTTAATGAGTTATTAAAGGACTTAAGACATACTTGAATATATTTTACATATTGGATGCTAGAATGACAAGGATTTTATCATATTCCATACTATTTGTCATTAATTGAATGAATAAAATAACAGAAATAATGATCTGTCAGGGTGAAACACAACAATAAAGCATGTTGTAGTTTTTTGGAAGAATAGGAACAAGTCATTCCTAACGTAATGTCAGGTAAGTAAGTTATGGACTTCCTGATGCTGATTTAGTACAACACTAGAATGATTAAGGTCGTTGTATCTATTTATTGATTGAAAACAAAATTAGAATTCTGATTTTCATTAGTGTATGATAAAAAATTTGCTTGAGCCACAAAATTTTGTTAGTCATCACGACATTGACATTGTTTAAACTTCATTACGGAAATTAGATGCAAAAATTAAAATTGGCTGTTTGGTTGAAAAGTAAGTGTCCTAACAAACTTTTTAGCTAGAAAAGGAACATGAGAAGTAAAAACAATGTCTTCCAGTTTTATTTTGCTTTACATAACGGTTAATTTTGACTGTTCTGACATGAATCAATGTTTTTTTGGTAAGAAAGACAATAAATACCTGGAGGGTATGTAAAAATAGAAAGCCAAATGGAAATGAGAGGAAAAATATGAATGATTTGAGTACTCATGGGTGATGAGTAAGGGATGAAATTGTCCAAAAAGTGAAAACCATGGATGTATTTGGATAAAATCAGCCGGTAAAGGGAGACCACTAGGTAAAAGAAAATCGGAATGCACAAGGAAAAGGTTTGAAAAAAAACAAGCAAGTAACAAAACAAAACATCTTAGGAAGACTTGTGGGAAATGAAAACAATGTTTTCCTTATTTGTATCTGTGATATATGGCTTATTTTTGACTATTTTTTATATATATTAAATAATATTACATATATGACTAGTTGTAATGACAAAATTTATGCAATATTCTTGATTGGGTGATAGTTTTTGCTGATACAACTGGAAGAGATCATGACATCATTTTTATTAATATTTTGAATACTAAAAACATTATTTTTGAGTAAATTAATATGTTGTCTATCAAATATTTGGCGTATTTGAAATTATTTTAATTAGATCGAGACTAGAATGGCAATAAATTTTTCATATTTTAGACAATTGGCTCTAAAATGATATAATAAAAGGTTTGTCACAATCGCTAAACTTGTGTTTCGAGATCTAGAAATTATAAATTTCAATGGGAAATAATGGTTGTTCATCCAAGATTATTAGATATAACCTATAAGTGATTGTTCTAAATTTGATTAATGAGGTAAAAATCATCAGGATGATGATTCATTAAGGGAGAAGTATGTCACACCCCACAAAATTTAGTTTGTGATCATAAAGGATAAGTCATTATTTGGTATTTTTAGTGCTAGATTTTCAGTGAGATTCCCTTAGCTGGTATAATTTGTTGTATTAAATATCGTGGTACCCTTTTTGCTATTGTGTGATTCTCACCTTGAGCCTTGATTATATGATTAAGGTGTAAAATTGTACTTACTAGCACAATGACAATAAGATCATGGTTATCTTGATTTGAGCCGGGATTGGTGAATAAGGTTATGATTCTAACTAAACATTTAGGGGCTAATAAATTAAGCATCATTGGTCCCTAATGAAATAAATAAAATTCACTATGTTATATTAGGAGCTCATCGTGAACTTAGGTAACAATGTTAAGGGTTGTGATGTTCTTAATGTATTGGATAGATGTTGGATCATATGAATAAAATCGAGTAACTAAATTAAGTTTCTAGGTTATTATATGTTTGGGCTAACATAATAGACTAAGGTTTTCAAAAGATAACATGTCATTGTTAGACTAATTATGGTCATATTTTAATGTAAATTTTGTAACATATGGGTACAAATATATGAGGGCCTATAATAAGGAAAAACTAAGAATAATGGGGCACAATTATTATAAGAAAACATAACTCAAGATAATGTGATAAATCTTGAAGAATTACTATTGACCAGCCTATGTTATGGTATAAGGTTATTTGAATTATTATTTTAAAACATATTTGAAATGGCCTCGATGGAAACTCTCCACCCATCGCATTTAGTACTACATGTTTGATATTAATCGCCCTTAAGAGGAACCACCACCCACTTTAGTAGGGGGATAGAGTTAGTAAAGACCTAGCTATATGTTAGTTAACTAAGTGAGTGAGATTGCATGGAAAGTAAAAATGGTTTTACTTAATTTGAATGGTAAGAGATGGTCAATTATAATCTGGTGGGAAAATTGCACTTATGTCCATGCATTAATGACATTAAATAGCTGCCCATGGACTTGAAGACATGTGAAAGGTGGTTGGGGGAAAATCGAGTGGTTTGTGGTATTGTTATTCAATTGATGGTATCAAGATTATTGGAGCTCTACATGTGATTTTTGGTTTTGTGGAGCTTCAATTAAAACATGAGTTCACCTTTGTGAAAATCTGCATGTGAAGTGTTGTTTATAAACATTATTTTTTGATCTGGGTTCTCAGAACTTTACATGTCTTCGTGGATTATATAAAGTGATGAGAAGCTAGAAAGTAAGGGTTCAAATCCATTGATTTTTTTGGGTGTTGATAACAATTATTGGTAGGAGAAGAAGAATAACTCAAGCTCCCATCACATGCATGATATAATTTATCTCTCCCTCAACTTATTATTCTATTTATCATTTTCTCATATTAAACTCTACAATATGTTCTTGTTGATATTCGTGGTTTTGGGTTTTCATTGTTTTGTGACAATGTGTTGGGGTATTATTGTTTCTATGATGGTGATATCTCGTGGAACGAAACCTTTTTTTATTTCATTAAAGAATTTGGGTTTCTAGTTTTGGTTGTGTTCTCTTGAATATTCTCGGGTACTCTTTTAATACTAGATGCGAGTATAAAATAGATCTTATCAAAGCATGGTATGGTCTGTAGGTGTGTAATATCCCTTGCAGATGTTTTTTTTATGTGTAATCATTTTTAGTGCTATGTCTGTCACATAATATGAAGCTGCGTATTGGGGTATATTTGGATAAATATACATTTATATTGGCATATTTACTCTTTGGATGAGAGTATGTGATACGACTATGATCTTTATAAAGGATGATATAAATTGGGTTGGTTCTCTTTACCTCATCTTTGTTCAGAGCATATGATCTTAAGTCTTAGTCAATCTATGGAAGTTTTGTGAGGTATTCAAGGGCTCTATTTTATAGTTACCCATATTTTATTATTTATTCTTATCATGGTTGAATTGAAATTAGTGATGGAAGGATTGAACCTTATGACTATTATAGTCCTCTGTTGATAATGCCATTAGCTATGTTATATGATCTCTAGTTATCAAGCTTGTTGGTACTAGTAAGTAACCCCCTTTGGGTGAGATTCATCTATTTTCATTGATTGTTTGGCTTGATTGATGGTGAAGGGTTATGGGCTTTTGATGGTGTAATGAAAAATTACCTACCCTAAGCCGACGATGTACCAATGTGCACATTATCCCTGTGAAATCTATTTTGTTGGTTGTGTGTTCTTTGGACCGTATTAGCAAAGTGGTGATTGAGCCTTGGGTTTTGGTTGATCCAAGGTAAAAGGAAAATTACCTTAAAATAGTTGAGTTTGATTGAGTACTTGATAATATTTATAAAATAGAATGCTATTTGGATATAATATTTTCTTACTATCTATGCAAAAGATATAATTATTCATGACTTATTGGACTCAAATGTTTGAGTAACCATTTTGTTGAATGACCTGTGATGTTGTATTGATCTAGGAATTTAAGGTGCACGAATACATATATTTATACATGATTATGAGCTGTTTTGGGATAATTAATTCCCTTAACAAAGTAAATAGTTTGACTTTGAAGAACATTATGTTCTTTTGTAACTATACACCGATACATAATTATACTTTGAATAGTTGATGGGTGTACTATTACTTAGTAGTTTCAAAGATGTTATCTTGTTGATATTTCTGGAATAAACTATTAGTTTGGAATTACCATTAAGGCATTAAAATAAAAAAATGTTAGATGAAGTGGTGATTGCAGTTGATTACCTACACTATGTTTTTCTTATTTTTAAATGATGAAAAGAATTCTATTTTAGTAAGTTGATTTGTCCTTATAGATGTTGAATGTTTTACAAGTTACTATGATGTTTATAGTTCAATTTATTGTAGTTTTCATTTATGTAAATATTAAATAGCATAAAATACTAAGGTATAGATAGGTCATCATATCATGTGATTTCTTTTGAATTGACCATTGCTAAATTTTTTCAAATGGAGTACTTTAAGTTGAAAGGCGAATGAAGTAGAAAGAACTATGAGCTCATTTGATTGTAAAAGATGTATTGATATCAAAGTGAATTCTTTGAGTGAATTATTATATGTACTACTTCATTGTTAAGTGGATAATTATCCTTATTTTTGTATCTATTTTGAAAAGGAAATGAATAAGTTGTATTTTATATTTAATCAAGTCTTGGTTTGTATCGTAAACTTAAATGGGAAGGTTTATTTGTCTCATTCGATTGTATGATTAGAAAATTATATGGAATAATATAAGGTACTATTAAATAAATAATTATGATGTATTTAAAGAATGATAAATGCGTGTCTACATTATTAATGGATCTAGTGGATTATAAATATACATATGTGTTTATTAATTGAATACATTTCATGTATTGAATGGTATATGTGTAACTAAAATTACATATGATTGACTCATATGTATTGAGGAAGTTTAATAGTTATTCCTAAGTATGTAAACCTTATGGATGTTTATGATTGTATACATTCAGTGATGAGTTTTACATTTGTGTACTTAAGAAAATATAATGACAGGGTCGTAATTTAATAATTAGGGACTGCATAATTAATGCAGCTTGCTGCCCTAATTAACTCAATGCTTATGAAATGTGCACAAGTCACTTGTGGAAGTTGATTATGTTTTATTATTCAAAACTAAGATATGGACCTTAGGATCAAATAATTAATGGGATGGATATCGCTGCATAATGAAAATTAATTTTTCATAAAAAAATTCAATGAGGTGGAAAGTTACGATAAACTTATTATGCATGTTGTGATCAACATGCAATTAAGTTGTGTTATGAAGTAGAATTTTCCTATCCAACTAGTCTAGTTGGCATAGTCGTGCTTACCTCAATGGATGTAAAAGTTTTACATGGATGTGTGACTTAAATTAATTTAACTAAATAATTAATTCAATTTTGATAAATGGATCAAGTGATATGGTGATGGGACATGTTTCTATTGATGAATGTGCCTTTGTGAAACTAAGTATGGTATACATGACTCTAAAACTTTGGTCGAAGTAGTGTATGATAATACACTATTAGGATGCACCTAGTTATATCATAAGTGTGTGATTCTAGATGGGATTCGATTGATTGAAATCTCGATAGATACTTAGAATAAAACTTGTAAATAAATGCTGACAAGGGAACTACTGGTATAAAACTACTGGTATAATCGAGTAGGATTTAGTTGACCCATAAAATTACAGATGCTTTATTGATTTGTTATCTGAATAATTGTAATTATATTATCCTAGATTTAAATGTTAGTTGTACATTTAAATAATTGAAGGCATATAAATTCAAATGCGAGGTATTGAAATCAGTTAATTATGGAAGCTAATGTAAAAGATAATTAACAAAAGTTGATATAATTCAGTAGGGGCTATAAATGATGCTACTCATTTCAACGTATGATAACTTATGGGATTTATAACTCTTTGGTTCTAGAATTTGATTACTACATGTTAAATTCATTGAAGGCCTTAACTATAATTAATGATTTTAAAAAAATTCCTTATTTGAGAAATGAAATAAAGAGGTTTTATACTAGTGCTACTCGGTCCTCATTACCAACATGATTATCATCACCATCCCCACCCTCACCTCCCTCACCCTCACCTGTCAATTGGTACCTAAGGGGCCCTCTCCACACAAGCCCACACTCATCTATTAACTCCCACATACTAAACCTCCCACCATGTAGTATATACCTTGATGACCCTAACATCATCTTCCGATACAGTCCTCTCTCGATCATCAACTCCCATAGCTCCATCCTCATAAACTATAACTGAATTGGTGTAACCAATGATAGTGGCATCTCTACATCTCTAAAGCATCTTGTTTATGAGGAACTGTTGCCTTAGGAACATTCCCGCACTAATCCGGACTATCATCTCACATGACTAAATTGAATCATCTCCTACTCACCACGACCATCGACCCTAGACCCTCATATCCCCATTTGGGTGACCGTAAGCTCACCCTCCTCTCCTTCCCACTCTACAAAACTTGATATAAGGTCTCCATATCACATTTCCCCCTTGTAATCATGTGAGAAGGTGATGGTAGTGTTCCTCACCCCGTATTGGCCCTCTTTTTCCTCTTCTAGATCTCCATAAAAAACCCACAATACTCTCCAACATCCCAACGCCTCCGCATGGCAAGCCTCTAGGATGAGAAAACAACAATATGCTCAAATTCCCAACACTGCAATAGAAAACCCACATTGATCCCGAACCTCTCCTTCACTATTTCACCAAATGGGTGGAAGCTATTCCAGTTAAGAGTACTACTTCTGAAGTGGTGTGCAGCTTCATCAAAGAGAACATCTTGGTAAGGTATGGTGTACCTAACAAGATTGTAACAGATAATGCTTCGAATTTCTCTTCAACTGAGATAATGGATTTTTGCTATGGGTATGGAATTTCTTTGGCTCACTCCTCAGATTACTATCCTCAAGGAAATGGGCAAGCAAAATCCACTAATAAAAATTTGGTGACTATTATAAGGAAATTAGTCAATGAGTCTCAACGAAACTGGCACAAGAAGCTCTATGATGCTCTTTGGGTAGACAGGATTACACCAAAGAGAGCTATTGGAATGTCCCCTTTTCAAGTGGTATATGGAGTAGAAGCTCAATGCGCAAGAATAAAGTGGAACTTTGCCACCTTGCATCTAATGAAGGCCATTGAAGATATTAGTTTCAGTGATGCTTTGGATAAGAGAATTATGTACCTTCACAAACTAAATGAGGACAGATTGGAGGTTGCTGATAGGATATTTGTTCACCAGCAGAAGGTAAAGGTCTGTTTGACAAGAAAGCCGAGTTCGAGAGATTTCCAAGTTGGAGATCTGTTGTTGTTATGGGATAAAAGGCATGAACCCTCGTGGCAACCATGGCAAGTTCGATTCCTTTGGCTCGGACCTTTCAAGATCAGACACTTTCTTTGGTAAGAATTCCTTTTATCTTGATTACATGGATGGTTCTCCTCTCCCACTTCCTTATAGTGGCGTACCTTAAGTTGTTCAAGTCATAGGTGTTTAAGGGTCCTTTGTATATTCTCGTATAGCATTTTTGTTTTTTCTTCCTTTTTGTTTTGGTGTGTTGTCCTCTGTGTTGGTTTACTTTTTGACTCCGTGGCCCAATGGATAAGGTCTTGGTCTTCTTCCCGAGTTTTTCTAAGTTCTTACCTTGTCTCATTAGTTGAATTTATGCCAAGTCATCCCCAAAAGGAGCATTGTTGTCCACCCAAAATTCCTGCTCTTAAGAAAGTGAATTTTCAAAATTTTGAGTTTAAGTCTTCTCTGTTGTCTTTGAAATTGTTAAAAGTCGTGAAATTGAGAAAATCTGCGTTTTTGGGTCATTTCATGTGTTTTTCGGGCCTGTCGGACATTTTTGTCCCGCGTGTCCCAAGTTCAAAAGTGCGCTCTGTTCCCCGATCGGCCGATCTCCCCAAAGTTTGCCTTTTCGGGCCCATCTCGACATTTTGTCCCAAATGTCCCAAGTCAAATTGTGCAAGTTGTTCCATTTTGGCGATTCACCCGAAAACCACGTACTTCACACTTTTTGTCCCAAGTGTCCCAAGTTCAATTGGGCAAGTTGTTCCATTTTCGGCCGATTCACCCGAACCGCGTACTTCACGCTTTCACGTCCCAAATGTCCCAAGCTCTTCCGGACCCATTGTCACCTTTTCGTCCGATCCGGCCGAGTCGCGTGTTTCGCGCATTCGCGTCTCACATGTCCCAAATGAACCAAGTGCCATTCGTGCTTATTTTTCCCGCTCTACCGAATATCATGCTTATTCAAATTGGTAGATATGTATTAAATGTGCATTCATTGTCTTTCTCTCTCCTAATCGGCTATATAATGGGCATCCCCCTTTGCATTTTTCACACTGCTTCCACGCTATCCTTTGCTCGAACCCTTGCAATATAATTTCCTGCGCGTGTATCCTTTCCCTCTGTAATTCCTTCCCAAAGTCAAGCTCGCGTCTCTGTCCTCCAAATTACTGTCAATATGAAGATCAAATTTCAAGGACAGGAGCAAATCTCGCCACTAGAATCTGCCGTTCACAATATTGGGGACAGTGAAGCTCGTCATCTTGATTTCGGTGATTTTTGGGCAAGGATGGCAGATGCAAACCCTACACCTATGGCGCAGATGATTCACGACAGTGGTTTGGCTTTCGCTGGAGGTTTCCCGATCTCGATGCAAAGTGTCTTTGAAAAGTGCTTTCATGCGGAGCTCACTTCGACCCTGATTCGAGTGAATTAACCAATGTACACGGGGAACTCATCGCCAAGCTAGATGCTGCCACCATTAGCACTGCTTTGAGGATCCCAGAGATGGATAATGCCATAGTTGTTTCCCGGGATCAAGCACAGGCCCTGTTTAACCAAGACAATGATAAATACAAGGCGCGGGTGGCGAAGTCATGGCTTAAAAACCCTAAGAAGGGAGTGTCTCGCCTATCCAAGACTCTCTTCCGAGAAGATTTCAATGAAGAGTTGTCAGATTTCATAATCCTACTGGCTCGGGTTATGGGCTTACCTTCTACTAACGAGTTCCATTTCTGGATGTGCCCGCTCATCAGCATGGTGTGTGAGGGAACTCAAAATATCAACTGGGCAGAAATCATCAGCATGAATTTGGCGGAGCAGCTGTCCAATGTACAACAAATGAAGAAGTTCTACATGACTTCGTACCTGATGTATACTCTGGCGGCATCAAGACAATGGTTTGGTTTTTCTTACATTGATGCCCACAAGGATGACCCTATATATGCCTACTGCCCGCAGTTCACCCTAGAGACCAGCAATCACAATTTCAGAAGGGTAAATGATGCTTTCACCATGTACGTGGTCAGGCTGCTCGAAGGTGACACTGCTAGAAGGTTTTCAGATGAAGCCATGAACCTGATATCGCACTACGGTGCCTATTTTATTCAATTCAGAAAATTCTCTTATATCAGGCTTGCTGGCTATGAGAGCACCCCTCTGAGGCTTCCCATGTTCTGCAATGATAAGATGGCTTTGATTGAAGTATGCAGGCAATTAGACAAATTACACAGAACCTGCAGAGACAAGAAGATTTCTGGTTTGCACTTTCCCATCTCTTTGGGAAATTACACTTGTAAAACAGCCCTGGACGCACAGAACATAGAGAGAGCCCTGGTCCCTATCACCGTTCATTTCTTTAAGCCAAGAACTTGCTTCGACTTGAAGAAGTTCATTGAGCAGAACATCAAGATAATCTATCATCATAGGGCAGATACAGAGGACTATTGGGCTGACTGTGCAGATGATTTTGAAGCTAGAAGGAGGCACTGTGGCAGGTTCTCTCTGCAATTGATCCAAGAACTCGGCTTGTACCAAGTTCCTGAAGGACTCCAGGATGACAATTCTGATCTATACTCATATGAGTATGACAAGTGTGATTAAGCACACCCCCTTGGAGGACTTGGATTGGAACAGGAAAGAAAAAGATGATCTGGCTGAGATCCTTGCTCCAGTCTTAGTCAGGACTAAGGTCTGGTTTGACAGGAAAGTTCGAGAGCTCAGAAGGCACTCAGGAGAATCCTCTTCCAAGGATGTTTCAACACCAAGGAGGGAAGCATCGACTCCCATATCAGACACACCTGTGCAAACCCCTCCTGCCTCATCAACGCAAGGACCTGCAGCTTCCACTCCTTCTTCATCCACTCAAGTGTACCAGAAGAAACTTAAAGAGGTTAAGAAGGAGCCTGTGGAAAAAGATCCTCAAAGTAAACAGGTAGAAGTGCCTTTGGGACCAGAGAACATCATTGTTCTCAGTGAAAGTGAAGAGAGTGAAGTGCCAGCCCCTGCAAATGCTCCTGAAGATCCAAGCAGATAAAGATAAGGAAGTCCAGAGCACTGAACTTCCAAGTGCTATTGATTCTTCAGCAAAATTGTATCCAGCGCCCTACTCACATCTCAACTTGAGACCACAACTATGCAAACCTTGAGCGTCATGAGCTCTATGTCTCTTGGTCCTCTTGCCCCTCCTGCTGCTTCCTCTTCCTCTTTTGCATGGGTTCAACCTCTTGTTGACAGTAGAAAGAGGAAATCTTCCTCTCGGAGCTCAGGGCCAAATTTTGATGCTGTCGCAGCCTTGTTGGGCACTACTCCTTCTCGTGCCAAGAAAGCCAAAATCACCTCCAGAATAGTGTCTGATGCTCAAGGTCAGCAATTCCTGGAGATTGCTAAGCCTACAGTGGACAAATCAGAGCAGGACTTGCAGGCATCTGACTTAGAGCTCTCAAGAATTCCAATGGGAGAGTCTACTCCTGAAGGTGAGATCCACAACCTCCAGGAAACGGTCACAAGAGTCATTGGGAGGGTAGAGAAAGGGCAGCAAACTATTGAACAGTTGGAGGAACAGGCCCAGATTCTCACAAGTTTTATCAAATCTCTTTTGTCTAAGGACAAAGTTTTGGACCCTACCCCATTGACTACTCTTCCACCTCCTGTAATTTTGAGCCAAGATGAAATACAGAGTATCAAAGACATGCACAAGTATTCTGTCTACGGCAGAGCTATGGAAGCCATGGTGGAAGATATGCTTGTTGCAGGATTGAATTTCATCGATGAAGCTTTCAAACTCCACGGAAAGGTGAACAATTTGCAACAGAAGCTCTCCTCCACTATCGGGGTCATGGATAAAGAGCTCAAACTCTGGAGCAGTTGCATAGTAGACCTCCGTCTCATGGGACAGACAGATGAGAACATTTTATTGGCGAATAAGGTTTTTGATGATGCAAAGGATAATCTATCAAAGTCCTGGGTTTACAGCGTGGAGTGGAAGATCAAAGTCCTGGAGGAGGCTTTGGGAGAGCTGAAGAATAGCTGGCAGAAAGGAGAGGCTTTCAAGACACTGGTGGTATCTGCTTTCAAAGATATACACTGTCATCTTCAAGATGAAACTTCTGGTGTGCCCCTTTCCTTGCAAGAAATCAAAGCTCAATTCAGAGCTTTTGTCAAAGATAATTTATTCAAGGAAAGTTCCATCTCCAAGGAGAAAATGAAGGAGATTTGCTCTCTTCAATCTGCCATCGAAGAAGCAAATAAAGATTATCATACTCATGTCGAGTTTGATAAAGAAATGGAGAAGTGTCTCGGATTTTGGGGTCAGTCTACAGCCAACACATCAGTCCCTCGTGGCAGAGACATAGCCGAGGCATTGAAAAGATTCAGCGGATTTTGAAGTCAGTGGGTCCCTCCCAGTAACTGACCACCTGTCTTCTTCTCCTTATTCTTTTCTCTTCTTCCCATTCTTTTTCCGTTTTCTTTGTAAAAAGTTGAGGTATTGCGGTTGGCAGTCCTTAACTATTCTTGGTTAAAAGAAGCGGTTACGAAGAGTAACTGATTTGTAAGCTATATAATGGCCTCTCTACGCCATTTCTAAAAAAGGAGGAAGAACTGGGTTTATTTTCTGAAAGTGTAAATAGATCATAAAGAAATCAATACAGAAGGGCTTTCCATTCTTTGTCTATCTGATCTCTGTTATCTCTAAGCTTTCATTTAAATTTTGTGAAGATCATTTGTCTCAGTTTGTTAGTCTTGCCGATTGCATACTCTTCAACTTTGCAAGCATGGTGATCTTGTATAACCAAGAAGGAACTTTGTGTCCTTGATTAATGAATCTGTGTTACGTTAAGAAACTTTGTGTTCTGGCAGATGTTATTTACAGAACTTTGTGTCTTTAAATTCCATCTTATTTATACGATACAAATGATCTTGTTTTCAATTCACTGTAACTTCGCATACATAAAGAATTACTCTGTTATCTATAATTCTGCATGTTGCCTTTCTGCTCATTCTCGTACTCTCATTCCTCAGTCCTTTTGTAATTGATGATCTTTATAGAAAACACTTTCGTAATATCCAAGTTCAACCAGAAAATCATGTTTTGTATATTTGTAAATAGGTTCGTTTCTGAATAAGGGAACCTCTCCCATTAAAGAGGAGGGACTTCTTGTCCCCTGACTGTTGCTCTTCGTAAAGTCCTATTTGACGACCAACAGTTTTTGGCGACTCCGCTGGGGAAAATCATATTCCAGTTCTGTAATTTTTGATCATCTTTTGATCTGGCGACTCCGCATTTTACTCGAGGGAGAAGGGCCCTTGGTATTGAAGATTCTCAGTTTCAGATTTTGGAGCAGCAGGGTTTTCCTTTCCCTTCAATAAGAAATAGAAGGACTCGTTCGACAAGCACTCCACCTATTCAAGATAGAATTCCTACGGGTGGTATTCCTTCAGAGCCAGCTAGTCCTAATCTTGAGCTTTGATTCTTGCTGGTGTTGTAGTTCCTCTCCAAGCCGTTTTTCCAAGAATGGTGGTACCATTGCCCTGGGGTCATCGTGTCGGGCCCCTTGCTCTTCCTCAGCCTTTGCATGAGTTACCCAGAGGTAACCGGAAGAACTTTCCTAAATTCAAAGGCGATGGCAAAGTGCATCCTGATGAACACATCGCAGCCTTCATAGTTGCATGTGGAGTTCTGGGAGTTGAACACGAAGACGTCTCCGTGAGACTGTTCGTTGAGACTTTACAAGATAATGTTGCTGATTGGTTCTATCACCTTCCGGCTGGTACTATCACTAGCTGGGACACCATGAGAACTAGGTTTGAAAACCATTTCAAACCAGCAGAAGATGTGCATGCCTTGCTAGCTCAAATCTCTCAGATAAAGAAAGATTCACCAGAACCCATGAGAGAATTTGTGGCCCGATTCAACAGATTGATCAATAAAATTCCTGTAAATACTCGACCTGTTGATCAAATCCAAAAATGTTTCTTCCTAAATGCCCAAACGCCTGAAGTTAGCTATGCGCTGAGAAGGGCTAATCTCGCAACATTGGTGGAGGATCAAACTCTTGTTGTTAGTGTCGAGGATGATTTGATCATGTCAGGGAAGTTGAGGAGAGACCCTTCCAAATCTAAGTCTGTTGCTTCCTCCTCCTCCACCCCTGGACCTAATACTGATCCATTAGTTCAAAAACTTGCGAATGATCTCATTGCTATAAAGAAACAATTGGCTCAGCATGCTCCTTATGCAGATGTTCCAAGGAGGAATTTCCAGCCCAGAAATCATTTGCCTGCTTCTCAAACAAGATTAGCACTTGAAGGACCTCCTGTTAAAGTTCCTGTAAATGCAACCTGTGAAGTTGAAGAGCCAGATGATGATGAGGATAATGAAGCTTGCGAGGAGTTTGTGGAGGAATTTGATGATGAAGCAGATGAACTTGAGGGATCTCGAGTTAATTTCTTCACCACTGAGGGCATTGATGATGGAGATGATTATGATGAAGTGGTAGCAGACATGAATAGCGAATCATTTGCTGTCATGACTCGAGAGCAGACAAATCAGAGGGAGAAAGTGACACAGCCCCCCAAGAAATCTAAGGAGCAGCCGGCAACTATCCCTGTAATTGCAAAAAGAGGATCTCCTATCCCCACTTCATCTACACCAAAGGTGAGTCCTGTCAATCCTGCTATTAAAGTTACTTCTTTTTCTCCTAAAGTTGATAAGCCTAGGATTTCAAATGATGATGGCCCGTCCACTTCTGGGTCTTTTGATATTATTGATCATCTGAAAAAGACTAAGGTTCAAATCTCAGAGGCTGAGTATTATCAAACCCATCCCAAAGCTTTTGCCAAAATGATTCAATTTGTTAATTCCCATTCTAAAACCACCTCTAAAGGCCTTTTACCTACTCCTTCTTCTACACCACAGCCTAGTCTGGTAGCTGCTGTCACCTCACCTAATGACAAAATTAAACCATTTTATGTAACACTTCTTATAGCTGGTCATAGGCTCAGTAATTGTGTCATTGACTCAGGAGCCTCAGATAATGTGATGCCTGCTAAAGTAGCTCATGCTTTAGGCTTGACCCTCACACGCACTTATGGATCTTGTTACTCCATGGAGAGTAAAGAAGTGCCCCTGGTCGGAAGAATTAAAGATGCACAAGTGGCTTTTGCTGCTTTTCCTGAAAAGAGAGTTTTGGCTACCATCTTAGTAGCAGATATTCCTCCTTCATACGGGATGTTGCTAAGTAGGAACTTCTGTAAGGATGTGGGTGGAGAAATTCAAATGGATTGGTCACATGCACTCGTACCTGTTAATGGACAAATGAAGAAGTTGATGCCTGAGAAGCAATCTGAGTATATTGTGCAAAAAACGGATGATCCTAAAGCACAAATACTCTATGAGGATATGGGTCATGGCAACTACATGATTATGTCCCCTGATGAAATCCAACTCCCAAAGTGTCACCTAAAGATCCTAATGGTGTTTGGATTTTAGAGTTTGATGGAAGTTGTTCCTCAGCTGGTTCTGGAGCTGGTGTCCTACTGGTGTCACCTGAAGGAAGCCTACATCCTTTTTCATTTAAGTTGCAGTTCGAAAATACTAATAATACAACAGAGTATGAGGCTCTCATTCTTGGACTGCAAGTGGCCAAAGAACAAGGTGTAAAGAATCTTCTGGCTCGTGGTGATGCAGAATTGATTGTAAAGCAAGTCAGAAGCCTTTTTCAAGTAAAAAATGGAAGGTTGAAACATTACCGGAACCAGGTTTGGGATTCCATTGAATTTCTTGATGCTTTCTCCATTGAGGCAATACCTAGGGAGAAGAACAGCAGGGCTGATTCACTAGCAGTCTCAGGGTCACTACTGATTCCTCATCCTGACTTCTCTCAGGATAAGTTCACCATTGAGATGGTCCATCGGCCTAGTGTACCTGATAATACCAATAACTGGCAAGTTTTCAATGATGATCAACACTTGCTTTCCTTCCTGGAACTCAAGGGTAATTTTGAACAGCTGTATTTTGAAGGAAGTGACAACCTACCTCGTGAAAGTGTGCCCTTTGACAAAGCAGTCACCCAAGGAGAAGAAACGGATCAGGATGGATGCATCAATCTCAAAGGAAACAAGATTCCTAAAGGATTGGTGAGTTTGGAGGAACTATTTGATAAACATGATAGGTATGTGAAGTCTAGAGCTTCAGCTGGACCTCAGCAATCAGCTGAGTATGACAAGATTGATATTGGGAGTTCTACTGATCCTAAACTCGTGAACATTGGAAAATGTTGCACAGCAGATGAAAGGAAGAAAGCAATTGATCTTTTAAAGAGGTATAAGGATGTTCTTGCTTACTCTTATGAAGATTTGAAAACTTTCAAACCAAAAGATATGCAGCATTTTATTCCTCTCAAGCCTGGAATCAAGCCTTTTAAGCAGAAACAGAGGCAATACAACCCCAAAATAGCTGACACCATCTTTCAGGAAATTCAGAAGTTGTTGAAGGCCAAAATCATTTTTCCCATTCACCATTCAACATGGATTGCAAATATTGTGCCTGTTAGGAAGAAAAATGGTGAGATCCACATCTGTGTTGATTTCAGGAACCTAAATCAGGCTTCCTTGAAAGATAATTATCCTTTGCCTATGATGGATCAGGTATTGCAAGCAGTAACAGGATCTGAAATGTTATCTATGCTTGATGGATTCTCGGGATATAATCAGGTAGAGGTTGATACTGCAGATCAACACAAAACAACTTTCACTACTCCTTGGGGTACCTTTGCTTACAAGAGAATGCCTTTTGGGCTTATTAATGCTGGTGCCACTTTTCAGAGAGCTATGGATCTGGCTTTTGGAAGTTTGAAAGGGAAGTGTATTGTCATATACCTTGATGACTGACAGTGTTTTCAAAACAAGAGCGGATCATTTTGATCACTGGAGAGCAGTTCGCTAAGATGCAGAGAGCATGGGATTTCTTTGAATCCTAAAAAATCTGTCTTTTGTGTCACAGAGGGAAAATTATTAGGGCACATCATTTCCAAAGATGGTATTAAGATTGATCCTGAACGAGTACAAGCTATCCAGCAAATTCCTCTCCCAACCAGTAAAAAGGGCGTGCACTCTTTCTTTGGTAAGATCAATTTTTTAAGAAGGTTCATCCCTGATTTTGCAGAGTTAACTTTGAATATTTCTCAGATGATGAAAGGGAAACAAACATTTGGTTGGTCTTCTGAAGGAAAGGAATCCTTTGAAGGTATCAAGAGAGCTATCGCTAAAACTCCTGTTTTAGCCTGTCCTGATTTCAGCAAAGATTTTATTATCTATTGCTATGCCACAGATAATACCTTAGCTGTTGTTTTGACTCAAGAAGACTCTAACGAGCATGAGCTCCCAATTGCGTTCATGAGCTATATTCTGAAAGATCATGAGTTAAAATACACCATGATGGAGAAACATGCTTTTGCAGTGGTCAAAGCTGTTAAACAGTTTCGCTTTTACATCCTCAACTCTCATTCCATGGTGTTGGTTCCAGATACAACGGTTAAGTCAATTCTCACACAACAAGAATTTGGATCCAAGAGAGGGAACTGGGTTGCTAAGGTCCAAGAATATGACATTGATATCAAACCAACCAAGCTGGTTCGTGGAAAAGGTCTTTGTGAGCTTATTGCTGAAGGAGCTAAGCATGAATTACTGGAGAACAAAGTTGGCCTTCCTACCATTCTGTTCCTTAGCTCAGTTGATGAATGGTATGCTGACATCGCCCATTTTCTCACCTATGGGGAATGCCCCTCTCATTTAACTGCCAAAGAAAAGAGGACTGTTAAATTGAGGTCAGTGCAATATGTGTTGTGGGAAAACGCCTTGTTCAAGCGTGGGTTAGATGGGAGATTTTTGAAGTGTGTGGACAAGGAACAACAGAGAAAGTTGCTCTCAGCTTTTCATGATCAGGCATGTGGAGGGCACTATTCATCAATGGTCACTGCTCACAAGATTCTTCGTGGAGGATATTACTGGCCTTCCTTGTTCAGAGATGCATCCAAGTGGGTTGATAAATGTGAGGCTTGTCAGACCTTCGTGGGAAGACCCAAATTGGCCTCTTTGCCTCTTAAGCCAGTTGTAATTGAAGAACCTTTTCAACAGTGGGGTTTGGACTTCATTGGAACACTTAATCCTGCTTCTAGTGCTGGTCATACTCATGTACTAACTGCCACGGACTATTTCACCAAATGGGTGGAAGCTATTCCAGTTAAGAGTACTACTTCTGAAGTGGTGTGCAGCTTCATCAAAGAGAACATCTTGGTAAGGTATGGTGTACCTAATAAGATTGTAACAGATAATGCTTCGAATTTCTCTTCAACTGAGATAATGGATTTTTGCTATGGGTATGGCATTTCTTTGGCTCACTCCTCAGATTACTATCCTCAAGGAAATGGGCAAGCAGAATCCACTAATAAAAATTTGGTGACTATTATAAGGAAATTAGTAAATGAGTCTCAATGAAATTGGCACAAGAAGCTCTATGATGCTCTTTGGGCAGACAGGATTACGCCAAAGAGAGCTATTGGAATGTCCCCTTTTCAAGTGGTATATGGAGTAGAAGCTCAACTGCCAGTAACAGTGGAACTGCCAGCCTTGCATCTAATGAAGGCCATTGAAGATACTAGTTTCAGTGATGCTTTGGATAAGAGAATTATGTACCTTCACAAACTAAATGAGGACAGATTGGAGGTTGCTGATAGGATATCTGTTCACCAGCAGAAGGTAAAGGTCCTGTTTGACAAGAAAGCTAGGTTCAGAGATTTCCAAGTTGGAGACACTGTGTTGTTATGGGATAAAAGGCATGAACCTCGTGGCAGCCATGGCAAGTTTGATTCCCTTTGGCTCGGACCTTTCAAGATCAGACACTTTGCTGGTAAGAATTCCTTTTATCTTGATTACATGGATGGTTCTCCTCTCCCACTTCCTTATAGTGGGCAGTACCTTAAGTTGTTCAAGTCATAGGTGATTAAGGAGTCCTTTGTATATTCTGTACAGCGTTTTTGTTTTTCTTTCCTTTTTGTTTTGGTGTGTTGTCCTCTGTATTGGTCTACTTTTTGACTCCGTGGCCCAATGGATAAGGTACTGGTCTGCTTCCCGAGTTTGTCTAAGTTCTTACCTTGTCCCATTCCTTGAATTTATGCCAAGTCATCCCCAGAAGGAGCCAGCTGTTGTCCACCCAAAATTCCCTGCTCTTAAGAAAGTGAATTTTCAAAATTTTGAGTTTAAGTGTCTTCTCTGTTGTGCTGAAAGTGTTAAAAGTCGTGAAATTGAGAAAATCTACGTTTTTGGGTCATTTCATGTGTTTTTCGGGCCTGTCGGACATTTTTGTCCCGCGTGTCCCAAGTTCAAAAGTGCGCTCTGTTCCCCGATCGGCCGATCTCCCCGAAGTTTGTCTTTTTCGGGCCCGTCGGACATTTTTGTCCCAAATGTCCCAAGTCAAATTGTGCAAGTTGTTCCATTTTCGGCCGAAACACCCGAACCGCGTACTTCACACTTTTTTGTCCCAAGTGTCCCAAGTTCAATTGGGCAAGTTGTTCCATTTTCGGCCGATTCACCCGAACCGCGTACTTCACGCTTTCACGTCCCAAATGTCCCAAGCTCTTCCGGACCCATTGTCACCTTTTCGTCCGATCCGGCCGAGTCGCGTGTTTCGCGCATTCGTCTCACATGTCCCAAATGAACCAAGTGCCATTCGTGCTTATTTTTCCCGCTCTACCCGAATATCATGCTTATTCAAATTGGTAGGTATGTATTAAATGTGCATTCATTGTCTTTCTCTCTCCTAATCGGCTATATAATGGGCATCCCCCTTTGCATTTTTCACACTGCTTCCACGCTATCCTTTGCTCGAACCCTTGCAATATAATTTCCTGCGCGTGTATCCTTTCCTCTGTAATTCCTTCCCAAAGTCAAGCTTCGCGTCTCTGTCCTCCGAATTACTATCAATATGAAGATCAAATTTCAGGACAGGAGCAAATCTCGCCACTAGAATCTGCCGTTCACAATATTGGGGACAGTGAAGCTCGTCATCTTGATTTCAGTGATTTTTGGGCAAGGATGGCGGATGCAAACCCTACACCTATGGCGCAGATGATTCACGACAGTGGTTTGGCTTTCGCTGGAGGTTTCCCGATCTCAGTACAGTGTGCTGATACAGTGCTTTCATGCGGAGCTCACTTCGACCCTGATTCGAGTGAATTAACCAATATACACGGGGAACTCATCGCCAAGCTAGATGCTGCCGCCATTAGCACTGCTTTGAGGATCCCAGAGATGGATAATGCCATAGTTGTTTCCCGGGATCAAGCACAGGCCCTGTTTAACCAAGACAGCGACAAATACAAGGCGCGGGTGGCGAAGTCATGGCTTAAAAACCCTAAGAAGGGAGCATCTCGCCTATCCAAGACTCTCTTCCGAGTAGATTTCAATGAAGAGTTGTCAGATTTCATAATCCTACTGGCTCGGGTTATGGGCTTACCTTCTACTAACGAGTTCCATTTCTGGATGTGCCCGCTCATCAGCATGGTGTGCGAGGGAACTCAAAATATCAACTGGGTAGAGATCATCAGCATGAATTTGGCGGAGCAGCTGTCCAATGTACAACAAATGAAGAAGTTCTACATGACTTCGTACCTGATGTATACTCTGGCGGCATCAAGGCAATGGTTTGGTTTTTCTTACATTGATGCCCACAAGGATGATCCTATATATGCCTACTGCCCGCAGTTCACCCTAGAGACCAGCAATCACAATTTCAGAAGGGTAAATGATGCTTTCACCATGTACGTGGTCAGGCTGCTCGAGGGTGACACTGCTAGAAGGTTTTCAGATGAAGCCATGAACCTGATATCGCACTACGGTGCCTATTTTATTCAATTCAGAAAATTCTCTTATATCAGGCTTGCTGGCTATGAGAGCACCCCTCTGAGGCTTCCCATGTTCTGCAATGATAAGATGGCTTTGATTGAAGTATGCAGGCAATTAGACAAATTGCACAGAACCTGCAGAGACAAGAAGATTTCTGGTTTGCACTTTCCCATCTCTTTGGGAAATTACACTTGTAAAACAGCCCTGGACGCACAGAACATAGAGAGAGCCCTGGTCCCTATCACCGTTCATTTCTTTAAGCCAAGAACTTGCTTTGACTTGAAGAAGTTCATTGAGCAGAACATCAAGATAATCTATCATCATAGGGTAGATATAGAGGACTATTGGGCTGACTGTGCAGATGATTTTGAAGCTAGAAGGAGGCACTGTGGCAGGTTCTCTCTGCAATTGATCCAAGAACTCGGCTTGTACCAAGTTCCTGAAGGACTCCAGGATGACAATTCTGATCTATACTCATATGAGTATGACAATGTGATTAAGCACACCCCCTTGGAGGACTTGGATTGGAACAGGAAAGAAAAAGATGATCTGGCTGAGATCCTTGCTCCAGTCTTAGTCAGGACTAAGGTCTGGTTTGACAGGAAAGTTCGAGAGCTCAGAAGGCACTCAGGAGAATCCTCTTCCAAGGATGTTTCAACACCAAGGAGGGAAGCATCGACTCCCATATCAGACACACCTGTGCAAACCCCTCCTGCCTCATCAACGCAAGGACCTGCAGCTTCCACTCCTTCTTCATCCACTCAAGTGTACCAGAAGAAACTTAAAGAGGTTAAGAAGGAGCCTGTGGAAAAAGATCCTCAAAGTAAACAGGTAGAAGTGCCTTTGGGACCAGAGAACATCATTGTTCTCAGTGAAAGTGAAGAGAGTGAAGTGCCAGCCCCTGCAAATGCTCCTGAAGATCCAGCAGATAAAGATAAGGAAGTCCAGAGCACTGAACTTCCAAGTGCTATTGATTCTTCAGCAGCAATTGTATCCAGCGCCCTACTCACATCTCAACTTGAGACCACAGCTGTGCAAACCTTGAGCGTCATGAGCTCTATGTCTCTTGGTCCTCTTGCCCCTCCTGCTGCTTCCTCTTCCTCTTTTGCATGGGTTCAACCTCTTGTTGACAGTAGAAAGAGGAAATCTTCCTCTCGGAGCTCAGGGCCAAATTTTGATGTTGTCGCAGCCTTGTTGGGCACTACTCCTTCTCGTGCCAAGAAAGCCAAAATCACCTCCAGAATAGTGTCTGATGCTCAAGGTCAGCAATTCCTGGAGATTGCTAAGCCTACAGTGGACAAATCGGAGCAGGACTTGCAGGCATCTGACTTAGAGCTCTCAAGAATTCCAATGGGAGAGTCTACTCCTGAAGGTGAGATCCACAACCTCCAGGAAACGGTCACAAGAGTCATTGGGAGGGTAGAGAAAGGGCAGCAAACTATTGAACAGTTGGAGGAACAAGCCCAGATTCTCACAAGTTTTATCAAATCTCTTTTGTCTAAGGACAAAGTTTTGGACCCTACCCCATTGACTACTCTTCCACCTCCTGTAATTTTGAGCCAAGATGAAATACAGAGTATCAAAGACATGCACAAGTATTCTGTCTACGGCAGAGCTATGGAAGCCATGGTGGAAGATATGCTTGTTGCAGGATTGAATTTCATCGATGAAGCTTTCAAACTCCACGGAAAGGTGAACAATTTGCAACAGAAGCTCTCCTCCACTATCGGGGTCATGGATAAAGAGCTCAAACTCTGGAGCAGTTGCATAGTAGACCTCCGTCTCATGGGACAGACAGATGAGAACATTTTATTGGTGAATAAGGTTTTTGATGATGCAAAGGATAATCTGTCAAAGTCCTGGGTTTACAGCGTGGAGTGGAAGATCAAAGTCTTGGAGGAGGCTTTGGGAGAGCTGAAGAATAGCTGGCAGAAAGGTGAGGCTTTCAAGACACTGGTGGTATCTGCTTTCAAAGATATACACTGTCATCTTCAAGATGAAACTTCTGGTGTGCCCCTTTCCTTGCAAGAAATCAAAGCTCAATTCAGAGCTTTTGTCAAAGATAATTTATTCAAGGAAAGTTCCATCTCCAAAGAGAAAATGAAGGAGATTTGCTCTCTTCAATCTGCCATCGAAGAAGCAAATAAAGATTATCATACTCATGTCGAGTTTGATAAAGAAATGGAGAAGTGTCTCGGATTTTGGGGTCAGTCTACAGCCAACACGTCAGTCCCTCGTGGCAGAGACATAGCCGAGGCATTGAAAAGATTCAGCAAAGTGGATTTTGAAGTCAGTGGGTCCCTCCCAGTAACTGACCACCTGTCTTCTTCTCCTTATTCTTTTCTCTTCTTCCCATTCTTTTTCCGTTTTCTTTGTAAAAAGTTGAGGTATTGCGGTTGGCAGTCCTTAACTATTCTTGGTTAAAAGAAGCGGTTACGAAGAGTAACTGATTTGTAAGCTATATAATGGCCTCTCTACGCCATTTAAAAGGAGGAAGAACTGGGTTTATTTTCTGAAAGTGTAAATAGATCATAAAGAAATCAATACAGAAGGGCTTTCCATTCTTTGTCTATCTGATCTCTGTTATCTCTAAGCTTTCATTTAAATTTTGTGAAGATCATTTGTCTCCAGTTTGTTAGTCTTGCCGATTGCATACTCTTCAACTTTGCAAGCATGGTGATCTTGTATAACCAAGAAGGAACTTTGTGTCCTTGATTAATGAATCTGTGTTACGTTAAGAAACTTTGTGTTCTAGCAGATGTTATTTACAGAACTTTGTGTCTTTAAATTCCATCTTATTTATACGATACGAATGATCTTGTTTTCAATTCACTGTAACTTCACATACATAAAGAATTACTCTGTTATCTATAATTCTGCATGTTGCCTTTTTGCTCATTCTCGTACTCTCATTCCTGATTCTTCCTTTTTGTAATTGATGATCTTTTAACCACCTCAAACCCATTTTACCGTAACACCCTAACCATCCCAAATCAACCTTAACCTCCTCCTAACAATTTTACCTCATTCCTATACCTGAAAATATAGTTTGGGAGTGGTTAAAACAAATTATCAACATTTTCCTCAAGTTATCCAAATCTCTGGTGATTCTAACAAATCGCTAGCGATTATAAAATTTAATTGTGGATCCTCTCTCAAGGATCTTTATAATTCATTCATATGCTCTTGTACTTTATTTTTGACCTTACAACCAAGTACTTCCATTGGTGATCATGAAATCCCTATATAAACTTGCCAACAACAATCAAATTAGCCTTGTGTTAAAAAATATTTTCAGGAGCTCAACAATCAAAGTTAACTTTAATCAATCCAACCAACCTATTTAGTTATCCTACAATTATCCTAGCATCACCATGTATTTATTTGTTATTATATTTTCATTTCTATCTTATAACGTTAAAAAACATATTTATAGCATTGAGAAATATGTCTGTATCAATTTTATCATGTTGTGAAAAATCAAACTATTGCACAATAATCGTTATCGATTCCTCGAATAACTAATGATTGTCCCAAATTACCTACAATTACCGTGAATCACCAACGATCTTTGTCTATTATATTTTTTTTATAAAAATCATAACATTTATTAACTTTTGTTTATATTTTTGGGCTTAAATTGTTTATTTCAAGTATATATCTCTTTTATATGGAATTACCTGGTCAATCCCACCCTATTACGATCATCTACGATCTTAAAATTATGTAATATCCCTTCTTCTAGGAACAATACAAATTCCTTCATGAATTGACACTGTGTGACATTTAGTTTTCCACCGACATCGAAAAAATCAAGGATCAGATGTAATTCCTCCACAAGATCCAACAAGAAACATATGATTATTGAGACGATTACTTTAAATCCATCCCGATTGCTTTCCACCTTGCTTGGGCCACCTACGAAGCTACACAAGATCTTCCATTTTATCTTCAATTCTAATCTCTCTATCATTGTCATTTATCTCTTTTATCATTATCATCAAACTACTTGATTGTACTAGAATGAGATGACATATTCTAAGGAATTTCTTTTGGATTCTTGGAATTGGCCTTTTCCAAGCACTCGTTTATCCATCTTATCTAAATTTTTTCATCTAGTTGTATTTGATCTATAGGTTTATTTTTCTATGAAATAAGAAGGATCTATATCTAATAAAATCATAATTCATCATCGTAGTTATCAATAAACCCCACATTCTATTGGTTAGTTTGGTTTATGTTATTTCATTTTATTAAGTTAAAATTGGAAAGCAAAAAAAATCTGGTATAACATCATCACCATTCTATTTTTGAGAAGGATAATAAGTTGAGGTAGAAGATGGGGAATTTGTCTTAGATGAAGAGTAAGTTATGTACAAATGATAAAGTATAGTAATGACACAAGCACACTAAGATGTAAATATGAACCCTAACCAATAGATAGAAGAAAGATGAATTAGATGATATCCATGCATTCTAGAACTGATTTAGGAAGGGAGAAGTGATGAACAATATGTAAAAATTTCATAAATAATCTATGTAAATTCTTCAACTCATGAACAAGTCTAGACAGGGGTTCTTGTAGCAAGATAGGGGTGCTTGGGCGCTAAAGACCGAATCTAGGTGATTCACGACTATGTAAAAGCTCTAGATATGATTTTTTTATGTCATTAAGGTGTCATAATTATTCTATATTAGTCACCTATGTTGTTCATGCTATGATTCCAAAGGTACCTGTTACCTACAAAAGAGATGTTCACCCATACAAGCCCATAAAACACATCAAACCTAATAAGGAAAATTCATAATGGGGACTCGAAATGACCCCAACGGTCACCTTGAGAGTGAACTTATGACTGAGTACTACACTACATCTCAAATTCCATGTAGCTCTTGTGAGTGTGTCTAAAACCTATGCCCTAGGATGCCCTTTTCAAGTTGCACTTGATAGTGGTTTATAGCTAGAATGTAGCAATGTAGTAGAATGAATGGACGAAATAAAATTAACTTCCCCTTCCTATGGTGTATATGAAAATGTATGTATCCCTTGTCCCTTGATTGGATGCTAGATGGATGATTTGGAGTGCTTTAGGTGCCTTGTGAATGCAATCTTAGGTGATGATAGTAATTATTATTTCTTGGTTGCTAATTTTAAACACATAACTATGTATTTATATGATTCACTTATTTGAATTTTGTAATTGACAACTAGAAGGCTAACCCATAAGTGAAAAATATGCCCAAAAGATAAAAGAGACCTGAAAAGAGTGAGTAAGGTAGAAAAGGGTTAGGGGAACCGAGAAGGGATAGGAGTGCCTATACACTAATGTTATGATTGGGTATTTGGTGTCGAAGCCATGAAAGATAAACAGGTAAAGTTTCGATAGGGCTTTAGGGTGTGTAATACCAAATAAAAAACAAGATACAAAGAAAAGAGGCCAAAGATAGTTGTCAATTACTAGTTTTCTTGGTTAGGAATCATGTAAATGCTAGTATGCTTTTAATACCTAGAAATGTACCCAAGTGCATGATTTTGTGTCTACATTAGGAATGTGAGAAAAATAAGGATGGGTACTTTGAGGCAATTCAAGAAATAGGGTCATAAGAAATGTAGGGGCTATTTTTTTTATATTTAAATGATTTTGACTGGAGCTATGAACCAGAGGGTTAGGGCCCCACCGATACAAATGAAAAAGAATAAACATAAGCATAACCAAACATAGAAAGGTCCAAAACATCAGCACGAGAAGATAAAAGGAAAAAATCTACGATAGTGAGTGATAAAACCAGCAACAATCCAACAACAAATCCAAGACACACAACTTGAAAGGCATCACCAAATGGGAAACACCAACAATAAAGAAAACCACACCACTCACACAAAGCCACCTTGAACAAGGATCATGCATAAGTGGCAAAGGAAGCGACTGGAACCTACAAACCATCAAGATACCATCTTTGGGAAAGAAGGCACCACAAATCCAAATGAAACCACATGAAAAAAGATAACAATCGATATATAACAAGCAAAAATATTTAGACACGACAACCAACAGCTCCATGCGTAGGCCTTGAACAAATTTGGTGAACCCCTCCACTCAAACCAAGAAACCGTGGAGCCACTACTAAAATATCATACGACCTAGCAACCACCACCAACCCCCCTCCATAAGGGGGGAGTAAAAAGGGGAAAGGGTTTCTTCCTAATATGATGCTTAGGGAATTATTGAATAACATCTATTGAGGAAGAAAAACAAAAATGAAACAAGCCCCCGTAAGGAAAAACCACAGAATCTGTCTCCCTTCACTCCAAGAGACACCTTCCTCTACTAGGAGTGAAAGAGAAAGGAAAGATAAGGGAGAAAAGACCCCCATGAAAAATTATCCTTGGGAACACCCCCAACCATAACTGATCCATGACTAACTACAAAACCTAAAGGACCACCATTGATCACGGGAACAAAAAAACTAGGCCAAATGAAGGAATATGGGCCGAGAAAATTTCTGCCTCCACCCTCGGAACCGTCACCCTAGAAAGATTGATAGAAACATGAAATACCTCATTAGATGAAGGTTCCAAATTAATCACTTCCTATGACTAATAAAATCAAGAATAAAACATGAAATGTTAACATGAGCTCCTCGATTTGGAAAAGGTTTAAATGAGACAGAACCCAGACCTCTCCTGAGAGATAGGAAAGTCTTCACATCCTGGCTAAGGAGGAACCCAAAAAACCAACGAGCTTCCTCAAAAATCCTTTTCCCAGGCTATCCTCAAGTGGGTAAGCATGAATCAACAACCCTTCCATGGATTTCTTAGCAAGACAATGACAAAGAAACTCCGGTTGCACCACCTTGTTAAACTCCTTCACCTGCTCCCACAACACAACTCCATGGATGCATAAGCCTTCACAACTTTCTCAATCCAAAACCCTAGCTCGGCCTTCCGCTCCATCCTCTTCGCAATCTAGGGTCTATTTTGGTAGCTTATATTAAATAATTTTCAGCCCTAATGGCTATTATAAATGCAATTGGTAATTTGATAACAACCATAGAATATATCATTACAACTATATCAAAATTCAAATCTTTTAATAAATATAGGAAAACACCTTGGGGAGTTGGTCTCAAAAGAATTGGAATTTTATCCCATGTTTTCTAAAATCTGAAGTTAAAATCTTCCATGAGTTCATTTGGGCCCTTGAAAATGGTTGTTAGCTATAGCTCATCATATGTATGAAGTAGGCCTCAACATCCTATACCATTTAAGTGATTTTACTTTTAATGAATAAGTAATAATCCTTATTACAACATCATCTTTAGTGATAAGATGAAATTAATATACATTTGTAACATCATGGATATGATTTGCAAGGGTTGTAATCTTTTCACTAGTAAAGAAAGGAATAATTTTTAGAGTAGACATTGGTATATCATTTTGGGCATTTAGAGCTAAGGGACTACCACCATTAAAACTTACAAAGGGTAAATTTATTTGATGCACCATGAAGGGAATATGCCTTAAATTTATGATGGAGAAATAAGAGGGTATACAAGGAAGGAGGAGGAGTGGAAACACTTCTGTTTGAAGGTGATATATATTTATATAATGGTCTTTCTCTTCTTCCCTTACTTATTCTTCTTAGTGAGAGTTATAAGTACTCAAAAGGTTCACCTCTTGATACATTGTACCTTATTTGTATTCTTATGATGAAAGAATGAAATTAGAATATCTGAAAATAGAGGTTTACACTTAGGAGACTCTAGATTTGTAGAAAGATGACTCCAAAGGATGATAAATTCTAAGATATACACAAATATTAGTAGAGATGGTGTAAAGCTCATTAAATCTATCCCACTGGGCATGCCAAAACCATTGTCGCTCAAATTCCACCCTTGTTGAATCATGATATCAAAATTTCAGTGAAAACATGAAATATATTGAAAGTGTGGGGGAAATCAAGATCAAACCTCAAGTGAGAGGTCTAGTTCATCTCACCCTAGTTCACATAAACTACTCTAACTAGATTCTACTCTAACACTATCTAATCCTAACTAAGAAACTCCAAGGAGATAAGGTGAGAGAGAGAGAACTGAAATAAAAGGGAGGTGATGCACCAAACTAGAAAATGGATCAATGTTAAGCTCTAAAATTCATAGATGTGAGCACATAAGTGAAAATTTAAGAAATGCACACAACTTAGAAAAAAAAAAAAAAAAAAAACGAAAATAGTGAAGGTGTGTAAAATGACAAAGATGTTCACATTAAATGTGGAACATTCAAAGAAACAAAGTCACACTTATATTATTATCAAAACTTAACTATTTAAAAACACAAAGATGAGGCAAGAAATATCCATATGTGAGTTATAGAGGCCATGAGAAAGAGTTGTGCAATATCATAATGAAGAGTTGAAAAATTTGTTAGAAAAGAACTCATATTATGTGTTAAGCATGTATATCTATTGAATTTTATAAAGAGGAGAAGAGATTGAACACATATAGTGATCAATGATCTTAACTACCTACCACCACTAAGGTCAGTCACATGTCATGTATAGGTGTCTAACATCACCCCAAACACACACCATCAAATTGACAAAGTACATGATAACGACGTCACTTAGAATTAAAGTCAAGTTAGTTGAGTGGTTGAGTTTTTGGTTTGAAATAGGCATGACTTTGCATGCCTCATAGACTTTAGATAATTTATCTTGATTCATGGATGCTTATTTTCATTTAGCAACTTCTCACATCCCGTTCCTTTTCAAATATTATACACTTATCCATATAATGCTCCTATTATACTACGAAGGTGTTCTTCCCTACATTGTGGCTTCTCCTACCCACAACTATATTCTTTTGTTCTACAATTTTTTTATGTATTCCACATAAAAAATTATTTTATCTACATACTATAATTCTCCATCTCTTTCCTTTGCATCTTTGTTCTTATGTGGTCCTTAAAAGTCTCGTGAGTTTTTTAACTCCATGAGAATAATATGTCTTTGAATTGATTGATTACTAATTTCTTTATTGTGGCTTCCAACCTTAGCCACATAAAATTGATTAATTTTTCTATGAAGTGTCCTAAGGAAAATTTTCGTTGCATCATAAATTATTTTGGGTGGGCTACATGATGTTTTTCATTGAATTAACTAACTCCACAAAATACTATATTTACAGAGGTCACATAATACTTTATCTTCTAAGTCACAAAGAACCGATTCTTTATCGTATGCCGTGGAATATTAAGTTTTCAACTTCTTCATTTACGGATCTCCAATATAGGGATACCTAAGTCTAAAAATTGAATATGTTGTTCAAAATGGCATGGGGTGATATTTTGGAGAACATAATCTACACAAAAATCTAATCCGTATGAGTGTTTTTAATCATAATACGAGTCAGTCTTGTGTTAACCATTCCTTCATATGGTTTCAATGACTTCCACAACACTAGTCTCCCCCAAATTTTAGAAGTCTGAATCGTATCCTCATGGCCTATTTTCCACAGCTGTACATAAAACTATCCCTTGACATAAGGTTCCATCATCTATAGCCACAATAATCCAACATTACCCTTAACCATTTCATCACCTAACTCTTACATATCATAAATTTAGCTTTCCATTTTATATATTTCAACACCATAATCTTGTCACAAACTGGTAAGTATGATCGATCCTTCTAGAACACCACATATAACATTTAAAATAACCAAAACCAAAACAATGATTTCATAATAATGGAATCAAATTTTTTTCAGCTAATTCATGTGGGTTTTTATCATTTGTGAATGAATTAATGATCTTCTTATGTTGGAATTTTCAATTAGGTTTGTAGGTAAATGTATCATCCAAAGTGCAAAAGGGTTATCACAAGGACATCATGTATGAGAGAATTATGAGGCTAGTGTAATATTTATGGATCTAAATTCATGAATGTTAATCATTTACTATTTTGTTGACCCTTAATTAAATTTTATGTCAAATTAATTAGGTGTAAAATAGATTAGAGTTGATTATAGATATTACAAATATTTTACAATATAACCTTTAACTAGGAATTATAACTCAGATCATTAGAAATATTATCATTGCACTAATCAACCTAATACACAATAAAAATCACTAAAAAATGTATATACACACAATTGATTTTAGATGATTTATGGAAATATCTAGGTAAGTGCAACAATGAAAATATGATATTTGAACTTGAGTGGCCTTCACAACTAGATCTATAACTATAATTATGCCAAGACCTACCATGGGTTAAGACTTTACCATTAGGCCAAGACCATGACCTAAAATTTTGTATTGGCACCTTTGATTTTCTATGGCTTTGGACCTCACACTATGATTATGATGACCATCATCTAACTTCCATGGATGAATTTTCCTAAAAATAAATGTTATGGATTTATGCACCAAAACCTTTGTTTCAAGCCCGCATGTTGTCCACTTAATATGTGATATCATATAGTGATCAAATTTGACATTTTCTTGAATGGATTTATCTTGCTGCAAAGAGGTGGTTTTTGAGTGATTTTAAAAGAGAGATATGGATTCCTTGACTTGGTTTATAGCTTTATATCTGATGTGGGTGCTACTCTAATGGTTGTAGATGTGTAATTCTTAGATTTAGTGAGTTTTAGATGCATTTTTGCAAGTGTATGATGTGAGTTGTCTAGTGCATTTCCTTAGGAGACATGGGTTTGCAAATGAATTAGTGTTTAATTTCTTATATAGGGTTATTAGATGTTTTTATAAGAATGAAAGATCCATATGAAGTATAAGACCCAATGAAAAATGTTAATTTGAAAGTGCAGTTGGAAGACATGTCATTCTAAGTGATACGTAAACTGTAATAGACCCCTACTATTAATTTGTTTAAAAAAGATACTTAAAATGATGTTTAAGATGGATTCAAAATGAAAGATGAGTGATTCAAACTTCTTTATACAAACTACACATAAAAATGATCAAATAGCCATTTATACAATTTTCTATAAATGTTGTAATTTGTTTTAACTTACATCCAAAGATTAATTAAGTGATTAAAATCTACATAAAAATTGAATGTAAAACTTAAATAAAATGACAAATAAATTGTTTACGGAGTTTGGCATAAAATGCCTACATCTCCAGATTTATTCTAACTAATCCATAAAAAATTTATTGCAAGTACAATTTAAAAAATTATAATGCCTTAATAAATATCTTAAACTATACAAAATTATACTATCAGGACCTCCAGAGGCCTAATATTACATTTGAAAACATCCTCTACCTTCCCATAGTACTTACACATTCGGTTTCCCTTTTTTATCCATTAAAAGACACTGTAAAATGCTTCTCATAACAAAAAATTAACACCATAATAAGAAAATAATAGGCTTAGCAGAATCGTATCAAAATAATACACTTTTCTAGTTCACTCCAAACTTTAAAATGCCATTTGATGGCTCAAAAATGACTAAATGTAGAAACTATCCCTTATGGGACTTACACAGTCCTCAAGACATCCTCCTTCAAATACAAAAATTCCTATTTTATAGTGTTTGCATGGGAATTATAGAATGGTTGGGGTGCTTATCATTTTGGTGATAGGTGCAGGGTTCAATCCCCACTAAGTGTATTGAATTCAAGACTTGGCACATTATTTTTATTTTTAAAACCTTTTGTAATTCTTTTATCCCACATTGTTTGTTTTATTAAAGGAAAATAGTTTTGAAGGGACTATACCCTGTTACAATAAAGGCTCAACAACCAGATCAACATGAAAAATCATCAAAATAGGATATTATGATAATTCCAATAGTAGTAAAATCAGAAGATACTAATAAAAAGTAAAACATGAACATACAAGTGACTAAACAACAAAAAAAGAAAACTGTCAGAAACAAAACAACAACTTGAACTCCTCTAGCCTGCCCAGAAGGTATTATTTCGTAGAGGATCTTTCAATCCTTGATTTGATCTTCTTCAGGGAGGTAAAAATTTCTAGAGTGGTGACATGTGTTGGATCATTAACGTTTAGCGAGATGACTTGATTTCTCTCCTTTTTAGTACCCCAAATATCCTCAGGGACTCCACTCAACAATGTGATGCTTCTGACATGTTGTTCAAGAAACTCATTGATTTCTTTGAAGATGGCCATATTTTGGTCATGTCTATCCTTATTTCTCCCTAAGTCTATTATCTAGTGAGTTCAATTTTTTGTAAATTTCTTTAGTCTGATCTGTGTCAAAACCCACATCATCATTTATCTTTTTTTTCCCTTTTCTTGTTTAGTTGATGTATCTCTTTCTTGATATTTTCTACCTCATTTTCCAATGTTTCCATTCTAAGGAGAATATTATCCCTCTCTTGCTGGGAAGCTTTTTCCTTCCTACATTACTGATATGTAAGAGATTGTGAACCATTTCCATATCCTTGTTACTCGAAGGACACAACTAGAGGTAGGTGGGGTCACTTTGTGGGGTGCAAGGTTCTTAGCCTTGACATTCCGATATTGGAAGAGTTGGTCGGGTTGGGAGTGGGTGTGATGTGAAAAGGAGTGTGTTGAATGCTAGGGAAACATGAATGGTGGGGAAATTGATGAGGAAATGCTTGTGAAGGAGAAATATGAGCCCCTAGTGAAGGGGATGGCCCTAGTATGTTTTTGAAAATCAAGAATGGAGCATTCCAAATAATTCAGGAGATAGTGTGGGAAGTAAACAACAAGATTTATCCTAAAGTGATTAAGGAAAACCAAGTGTTTGGTGGGAATAGTAATGTAGTGACCTTCAAGGGATATAAACCACACCATCATTTTAGTAATTTCATTGAAAGGTTCCAGAATGGAGCTTACCTAAATGTCCGGCCATAACAAAGATGATCTCCTCCCCTGCGTCAGTAAACTTCTTTTCTTCAAATTTTTTTCAACCCTTTTGTTGAAGAACCAGATGCCATCCAAAGCTAGCCCTGTAACCTCTGTAATTAGCTCCTCATTCATCAACACCCTTTTCCCTCCATATTTAACCTTCCTATCCTTCCAATCTATGGAAAAACACACTAAAATGTGTTGATCATGACCTTGGATTTTCTTAATAAAGTTAGAGACACCCCCCATTTGAAGATAATTCCATAGCTCAGTGTTATCCTTCCAAGAAGGATCACAATTGGGTTCTAACTGGCATGGAGCTCCCCCATATTTCTTCCTCTACTATTTCCATGATTACTCTACTACAAACCACCTGTGAAAAGGTTGTTTTTGTTTTTCCTATACCATTTTTAAGAATCTAGCTAGAAATCTGAGAAGCATGTGAAAGTTTATGGTGGTAATTAGAATAACTCCTCTCGCATGTGCCATCTTTCTTATCCATCGAATCCCACACAATCTCATTAGAGATTCTATCTAAGATGTGAATGCTCATAATTATCCTTGGTAATACCATTTTGTACTTCCGTGGGGGTGTTTTTTCATCATCCCAAGTGGTGAAATTATTATTAGTACCATAGTTAGCTAAGGTATCCACCACCTTGTTTGCCCTCTCTATAAGTATGACCAATTTTAATATTTTTGAAGGTATGGCATATATTAATAGATTCCTAAATGAAATATTTAATATTCCAACTTGGAGGGTGTATCTGATTAAGATGATTTATAATATTCAAGGAATCACCTTCAACAATGATGTTTTGAATGTTGTAATCCCTAGCAATTCTTAGACCCCATAAATCGATAGAGCTTTTGCATAGTGATTGGTTTGATTGCCCATTCTACCAACATAAGTAATAACTAAATTTCTTTATGATCCTGAATTATTCCTCCACTAGTAGCTTCCCCTGGGTTTCCCTTAGAGGCTCCATCAAAATTAAGTTTATACCAAGAGTTTGGAGGAGGGATCCAATGAATTAGAGACCTATCAATATTTGAAGTTCTTCATTTCTAAACATTTTCAATATCCATCTTCCAATTTGAGAGAATAAATTCTTCATCTTTAAGATATTTCTTATTCTTGGGAGGTTTAAATATTTCAATATTGTCTTTAATTACATTACCAATCTTAGTAAAGCTTTTCTTGCAAGAATGTTGTCTATTTCTAAAAATTATGTCATTTCTATCTTTCCAAAATCTCCATATAATATGGGGCATCACCAGTTTCCAAATTCTCTGAACAATATAGTGTTTAAAAGGAGGATCCCAATGAATCCAATATTGAAGAAATTCCTTTGACAATGTCCAACAAACATTGAATTTTGAAAAAGCATAACTCTAGATCTTTGTAGCGTACTCAAAATGGAAAAAAAGATGCTTGATGTCCTTAGCCTTTTTTTACATAGGAAACACATATTTGGCATTATAAATCCTCTCTTGATAAGGTTTTCATTTGTGAGTATTCTTCCTCTGAGAACAAGCCAAAAGAAGAAATTGATTTTAGGAGTTAGCTCTGGCATCCAAATCCTACTCCATTTGAAATCACACTAGATGTTTTTAAAATAGGAATTGTATCCAGATTTGATAGTGTATTCCCCATCACTTGATTTGTTCCAAAAAATTTCATCCTTAACTTCAATTTGACTCAGGGGTATGCTATCTAGTTGCACTTGTAATAAGGAGATTGTGAGATTTAGCTCATCGCTTTCCACCTTAAGTTGCTTCCATATTTTTCTATTACCCTCCATTTCAATGTAGTATTTGAATTTAGTTCCATAATTTTTCTCTAGAATATCTTTGATAGAACCAAATTTATCATTTAAACTGAGGCTAGTCTAGTTATCACACCAGAATTGAATATCTCTGCCATTTCCCACCTTCCATTTACAACCTTGTTTGATAAAATTCTTGATTTGTATCAAATTGTTCCAAAAATAGAACCTTGAGGTAGTTGGTCATCATGAAGGAAAAAAGTTACAATTTTTGAGCTAGATACTTAGCCTTAATTAGATCAATCCAAGGTTGATCCTCTTAGTAAGCATTCTCAGCCCATTTTTGTAATCAAGGCCATATTCATTTTTCTAATATCCTTTATGCCTAGCCCACCGATTCTTTTAGGAGTACATACTTGATCCCAAGCCACCAAGTGGTATCTGAATCTTTCCTCCATTCCCTACCATAAGAAATGCTTCTGAATCCTTTCAATTTTATCCCTAAAGACAACAGGAATGCTATATAGAGACATAATGTAAATAGGTAGATTTTGAAGAGTGATTTTGATTAGCAAACATTTTCCAGCATTAGAGAGTATGGCCCCTTTCCAACCAGCCATTTTATTTTGAAATATTTCAAGTAAACCATTCCAAACTGTGGTAGAAATTTTTTTGGTTCCAAGAGGAAGACCCAGGTAAGTAGTGGGTAAGGAATTGATTTTGCACCCCAAAATTTGAGCAATTATTTTTGTCTTTCTAGAGGAGTATTAAAAAAGAAGATGGAAATCTTATCAAAATTTATCTCTTTCCCTGAGGAAACCTCATAAAATTTCATAATAGACTTAATAGCCTTAGCTTCAAGGATAGAGGCCATCAACAAAAGAATTGTATCATCCACAAATTGCTGATGTGAAGTTGTTTGGTTTGTAGAAGTAGACCTAATTCCTTTTAGAAGACCTTCATTAATGGCTTTGGTAATGGATAATGGATCCATTAGTATGAAGAGCAAAGGGGATATAGGATCACCATGTCTTAAGCCCCTACTACTAGAAAAGAAGCCCACTGGCTCACCATTCACCACCACATAAAATATAGCAGTAGAAATGCATGCCTTAATGATTCTTCTAAATTTATTAGGAAAACCAAATTTAGCCATAACATTGTCAAGGAAATACCAAGAGACTTTGTCAAATGCCTTATTCATATCAAGTTTCATAACCATGTTAGCTCTTTTATTATTATCCATAGAGTGAATGATCTCATGCACCATTTCACCTTATATTGAATCATCCTACCTTTTATGAATACACTCTCTTTGCTTTGAGATCATATCATTTAGAATAGTCTAGAGTCTTGTAGCAATAATCTTAGTAAAAATTCTATAAATAATGTTAACTAGACTAATGGGGTGGAAGTCCTTGAAATATTTAGCATCCATTTTTTTTGGAGCAAGCACAATGTGGGTGTTATTTAGCTCTTTTAAGAGATTACCAGTTCTGTAGAACTCATTCACTACCCTTAGTAAGTCATCTGAGCATATTTCCCAAAACTTTTAAAAAAATTAGTAGAAAAACCATCAGGGCCTGGTGCCTTATCCCCTTCAAGAGTAAAAACAACTCTTTGCAGTTCCTCCAAAGTGATTGTTTTAGAAAGGTATTTTAGTTTTTGCACATCTATTCTGTCATTCGGAATGGATTCTAACAAAAGGATGCACCTCTTCATTTTCCGCACTATTCTCCTTGAGAATATTTTCATAAAATCTGAGAGCTTCATCCTTTATATCCTTAGGGTCTTTAATGACAACACCATTTACTTTTGAAACTTATGTTATCCTATTGCAAGCTCTATGTTTCATGGTGTCATATGAACTATTTTGTGTTTTTTTCTCCCTCTTTCAACTAAATTGCCCTAGATTTAAGCCTCCAGAAAGTTTCTTCCCTGCTAGAGACCATATATGCTTTAATTCCTTAGATAAAATAATTTTTTCCACTAATTGATTCTCTAAAGACATGCCCTTTGCAGTAATTTAAGAATCCAACTCATGTAGTTTTTTCTTTTATTCCCTTTTCCTAACAAATATATTTCTAGAAATGTCTTTATTCCATTTTCTCACTTGCTTTTTAACATTTTTTAATTTCAGGATTTGAATTAATCTAAATCATTTTTGTGTTGACTTCTAAAGCTTTAGATCATTCGGAGTTCCTTCACCATCCCAATTCCACCATTCTTTAATTCTATCAAAGATGTCATCATGCTCCATCCACATATTTTCAAATTTAAAAGAGCTATGCATTGGTTTAGCCCAGTTGAAAATATTTAAAACAATCAAATTATGATCAGAACCAATTCTTGGAAGAGAGGAAAGATGGAAGTCTTGATGCAAAATCCAATTGTCGAGAGATGAATGCTCTATCAAGTCTAACCTAAATCATTTCACTGCCACTCTTCTATTTTGTCCAAGTGAATTGATTACCATGAAGTTCCACATCCATGAGATTTGAATCAAAGACAAAATTAGAAAATTCATCCATGCCATTGGAGAAAGCAGGATTACCCCCTATTTTTCACCAGGATTTAAAGGGGAGTTGAAGTCACCCATAACTAGCCAGTTGTCATTTTTGTGTTGACTTCTAAAGAGCTTTAGATCATTCCAGAGCTTCCTTCTCCCATTTACAAAATTAGGTGCATAGATATTTGAAAGGATCCAAGTGAAATTATTATCAATAACATAAAACTTAACAGCAAGATGATGGTTGGTGTCAAAGAGATTACCGTACCAGTCAAAAAATTTTTATCCCAGAAAGTAGCTAAGCCACCTAAAGTTCCCTATTGGGAGAATCAAGATTAGAAATTTCAATCGAGTTGTCCCAGAAATTATTTTTGTAATTTTCAAGGATATTTGAATTCATTTTAGTTTCTTGTAAGATCAAAATGCTAGGCCTACTTGAGAATCTTAACTCTTTAAGTATTCTTTGTTTAGAGTTCCCATTCATCCCTCTTATATTCCAAGAGATTATCTTCATCTAAATAGTAGTGTGGATGAATTCCTTTTTTCGGATATCTCACACAAGGTTATTTAAAAAAAGTGTGACTGGTGTTCCATCTACAATATCTTTTTCTATTTTATTTTTTAATGAGCTCCTTCTTTGAAGGTATTGATTTTTTAGAGTTACTTCCAATTGGTAGCATTGGTAAATTACAACAACGTCTACTATCCTTATATTAGACTATCTAGTTGAATAGATTTCTAATATTTTGGAAGTCAATCAAGCACCAACATATCAAGATTATCTAATTTCTTTTTTTATCATTATATAACATATCTGGGATCTCCTCAATACCCTTGACTAAACACAAAACTCCTTCCAAATAAGCCATGTCTAAATGAAATCGTGTGATTTGGACACTACACCGAATGTGCAACTACAAAAGTAGATCAATATGAAATGAGGACCAAATGCCAATAATAGGGGTATCCTCGGACCCTACAAAAGTGTCAATTCTATAAAATATCACTAAAATCGGTCAATATGAAATAGATGACTAAATTCAGACAATAGGAAAGTGTATATTGATCCAATGAAACTACAAAAGTATTGCCAATTAGATCAATATGAAATAAAATACCAAATACCAAAAATAGGTGGTGTCCAATGACCCGTGAAACTGCTATATAATCTACAAAATATCATTAAAATTTGTCAATATGAAATAAATGACTAAATTCCAAACATAGGTGAGGGTTTATTAATTTGGAGAAAATGAAAAGTAATGTAAATATCATTGCAAAATACCATGGAAATGATTCAAAATGTAAACTATAAAATACCTATAAAACGGCGAGAGTTAGACTAAATCCTGAAACTATATATGAAGATTAAAATATCTATCTAATGTAAAATTGGGGATATAATCAAACTTCCCACTAAATATTACATCTAAATCAATAAAACTAGAAATCACTATAAAATATCACCTGATGCAACTAAAAACATGATGTGCCCAAATGTGGGTCTTAAAAATGAAAACAAATACAAATCCAAAATTAGACATACTAAAAGTTATAACTAAATCTATAAAAATTGTTATCTAGATCATAATGGAAATCGTCAACCATAAATATGAGAAGAAAAATATGAGCATGTTAAACCTATCACTTAGCTCTTCACTATAGGTGACACCATTAACTAGATTTAAAGCTAAAATTATATGGGAAAAATATCCTTTCTACATACAATAGGAATCCCACAAAATATGCTCTAAAAAATATGCATGCTAATCAATAATATCAACTATGTAATAAAAAAATATCCAAGAAACCAATTTTACCAATATGAGGGTTGATCCCTCTTTTGGTTAGACAACTTGAATAGAAGGATACACCATAGAAATCCTCATGTATAATGAGGTAGTGATGAAACCCCATGTTTTCAAATAGTTTTGAAATAATTCCAAAATGAGGCATATATTTTCCAATAGCCACACAAAGGTTATCCAAACATGGATATGAAAAATTTTTGTGTAAAATAACCATTCAAAATAGATAATATATTTTGGAATAATTTTACCTCTAGAAACTGAGAACTATACACCTTATGAGCAAAGGTTAATGAATCGTTGAATTTTAAACAACTTTAAGAATGCATCTTGCAATTCTTAAGAATATTTGTGAATCTAAAATCAATTGATTAATACCAATTAATGCAAAAATAATTTTCAATCCCTAAACAATGTCCTAATGCCATTTCCATATCTAAAAATAGAATGGTCTTTTCACTTGCTCCTAATTAAAGGATTGAAAAATAGATACAAATATCATACTAGAAAATAAAGTTTCACAATATGGTTTACTCACCAAAAACACTATGGCCAAATGTTGAATCTGATTGGATTCCATTTCCATATCCATTACCCTACAAGTGAGATCAAGAGAGATCCATTTGTCCCTCTCATCACATGGTTCCCCATTTTCTGCAAACAACTTATACTCCCAAAAACTACACACTATAAATGGAAGATCAATAAGCCCAAATGTCTGCACAAAATAAATCAAAACCACTAAAAATATAATATCAAAAATGCAAAAATAGAATCTAATCAACATTCTACTAGCTCTGACACTAAAATTTGATTAGTTAAATGTAGTAGACCCCTACTATTAAATAGTTTTAAAACAAATACTTAAAAATGACATGTCAAATATAAGATCAAATAAATTAGAAATGTGTTTAAGATGGATTCAAAACAAAAAAATGAGGATTTAAACTCATTCATACCAAATACACATAAAAAAATAAAATATCTATTTATACAATAATCTATAAATGTTGTAATTTGTTTTAACTTACATCAAATATTAATTAATTGATTAAAATCTGCAAAAATCTGAAATAAAATGACACAAAAATTATTTACAGAGTTTGGCATAAAATACTTACATCTCTAGGTTCATTCTAACCAATCTATTAAAAATTTATTACAAGTACAATTTAAAAACTTAGAATGCATTAATGAATCTCTTAAACTATAAAAACTATACTATCAGACCTTCAGAGGACTCAAATTACATCTGAAAACATCTTCTACCTTCCTGTAGTACTTACACATTCAATTTCCTTAGTTCTCTATCAAAAGAAACTAAAAAATATTCTAATAACATAAAATTAACACCATAATGGGAAAATTATAGGCTAAGGAGGAGCATATCAGAATTATGCATACTTTTCCAGTTTACTCTAAGTTTTGAAAATTCCATATGATGGCTCAAAAATGACTAAATGTAGAAATTGTCCCTTATGGGACTTACATAGTCCTTATGTCATCCTCCTTCAAATACAAAAATCCTATTTTATAGTGTTTGTGTGGATGTGGTGGAATGGTTGTGGAATTTATCATTTTGGTGGTAGGTGTTGGGTTCAATCCGTATTAAGTGGATTGACTTAAAAATTTAGCGCATTGATTTTCTTTTTAAACCTTTTATAATCCTTTTATCCCACATTGTTTGTGGGTTGGTAGGGAATCCTATTTTAAAAGAAAATTCATGGAAATGGTTTATTAACCTTACAACCACTTTTTTAGTCAATGATTGGCAATGTAGACATAAAATCACGCACTTGGGTACATTTATAGGTCCTAATCACATACTACTATTCATATGATTCCTAAGTGAAAAAACTAGCAATTGAAAACTATCTTTGGCATTTTATATGTGTTTATTATTTTCTATTTTTAATTCCTCAAACATGGTTGATATCTATGATGAATTCTTTACTTGAAGTTGCAAACGTTGATGTGTGATTCTTGTTTAAGATGATGTACTCTTCTAAAATAGGTAATCATGCTTGTTGTAGATAATATGTTATATTATGGAAATAGATACAATCCTACCATGTCAATTCTAAATTTAAAATGAAGTATTTCATTCCTTCTTATGCTAAATGTTCACTTTGCATGTGGATAGAGGAAATTGATTCATCCTAAAACTCGTTCATAAGTCTTATTTGCATTTGAATTTGTGCTTTAGTATTTATGGTTTTAATGCACGATAACTATATCTTGGATCAATTTTATTGATCTAAGGCATTCTTTCAATTTTATGATGTCAAGGTCATCTTGACCTATTTGGTAAGAATGTTAGATTTCTAAACCCAGGCTGCCATGAGATCATGGTGACTTTTTCTGCTCACATCCTTCTTAAGTGATTTAAGAACATCATTTGGATTCTTCATTCGGTAATGTTGCATTGGTATTTTAACAATTATAGGGGGCCTAATGTTATCTAAATTCTAATTTTTTTATCCTACCCTAATTTTCTAGATGATTTTATTAATGTGGTTGTTTATTAGATGAAGGGAGTCCTAAGACATGTAACTAGGATATCCTAAGACTAAACTAATAAACTAACCTAAATACCTAAGATGGTTTCTAATCTAAAGTTTATGAACCTAACCTAATGGCATGGAATAGCCAAAATGGGATGGCATGGATGACATATGAATAAGTTTTGGTGGCACCAATATCTAAGTATTTAAGAGGTTTTAATGGGGATTTAAACATCTTGTTACCAGCAATTTTGGTGAGTGCATGAAAGTTTAGAGGAGGCTCAGTTGTCACCTCTGCTAAAGTTTAGTTGCATGGAGTTTTAAAATTAGTTATAACCAACAAAGAGTTGGATAAGGTGGGAGATAAGGAAGGAATCTTCCAATCCTGGTTGTAATAATTTATCTTGGCCATTGTCAAAATAACCTGGGAAATAAGAGAAGTAGGAGAAAAGGTGGTTTTGATTTTCATACTTTCATTTGATTTTTGGTGAGATTTGTAGCTCTGCATGTGGTTTTTTAATTTTCTAACCTCCAATTCAAATATGTGCATGCCTATTTTCACCTTGCATGATGGTGATGATAACGGAAATAAAGATAAGAAGTTATAAGAGGAAGAAACGAAAGGTTTCAGAGCCTAGTTTTTGGCGTTTTTGTGGAAAATTTTCTATCGAGGTTTGCTTGAAGATTTAAAAGAAGGAATAGAAGACGAGATCTATAATGCATGATAGGCCCTATCTCTTTAAATATTCTACTTTTATTTAAGTGTCTTCATTAAAAGAACTCTACTCTTGATTGGAAACTATCTAGTTATAGTTTTTGTGTTTCTTCTCCTTACTTCAATGGAATTTTGAATGGTTTCTTTAGATGCATTAGGATGTTGTGTGCATTATATTATGAATATGGGTTGTTTTATTTTTAGTTGTGTTTGTTATATGGATAGAAATTCCTTGGGTATTTGATAAATTAGTTTAATTTAGATTGTTACCTTGTTTAGGTAACTTGAAAACATGAAAAGGATGCCAAGTTTTTGATGAAATCATATGGATTTTTCTTGAACTATTTCTCCTTGTTATTATAGTTGGAAACTAATCTTATTGGGAAATTTCATTTTGGATACTATTGATGTCGACTTTACTTGTGGTTAGGGGCTAACATTATGACTATACTCCTTTTTGTTCATGAAGCTATCTGTAGATATTGTTTGGGACATACATCTGTGATAGGGTGAAATATCTTATGTTCTTTTTATCGGTATGTTTACTTGTTAATAGTTGTGAATACCAACTATTTTTGGTCGACTTATTTTTTGCATGATTGTATTTTCATGTAATACCCATCTTGCATCAAAGGGTTATGCATATTTTTTACCATATTATAACTAAAATGAATCTTTTTTTTATTTGATTAATCCCTATTCGGAGGTGGTAACCTTCATTCAAATATGGTTAGATAGGAATTCTTGTTGAGGTTTTAATTTTAGTTCCCATTTCATTTGTTCTTTCTCTTATTATCCATTCTAGGGTATGATTGTCATTGTATATAAGTTTTTGTTGATCTTCAGTGGCCATTTGAAGTCTTCCTAACACTGAAAGTGTGTTTCTCTTGAGAGAGATTGTTTTGATATATTTTTTCCCTTTGTTGTTTGGAGTGGTGGTAAATCTTTTTGAGTGAACTAGTTTTGTTGATGAGACAAATATTTTAATCTTACCTTTTTTTTCTAAGTTTCTAGAAATGAGAACCATCTAGGTTAGCCTATGAAAATGGGTAACATTAGTTGGATTTTAAAAGTTGTGATATAACATCTAATGGTTCTAGATAAGATGAGAATATGGTTTAACTTTGTTATCTTCTTTAAATGTATTCTCTCTTCGAGTAGGTTCCAACTCTTGAGTTTGTGGAACTCATTCGGATTACTTGGAAAAATAGTGTCGTTCTTTTTCTAGGGTTGCAGATCTTATTGCTCTTGAATTTGTGTTTGATCATGGTGTTTCCTCAACCTTGGTGCAAATGGGTATGAGTGTAAGACTATTCCGTGGGAATGATATAAGTCTTGAGTTGTTTTTGAACTTATAGTTCTCCTTGTTCCTTTATTTGATTTGGAATTTCATTAGTTTGAACTTGTGTGTTGTTTAAAACAATTCTCAATTATTTTTGGGTACATTATGGGAAACCACTTGATATTGGCATGGTTGTTTTGGAGATTTTGGAATGTTAGTTATATTTTGATGTTTTAGGATCCTAGATCTAAAATAAATGCATACCCACACACATCCATTACCATGAGCTATGGTATTTTGTCAGGCCTACACTAAATATATTGTTGTGGTTAAACTTTTCTAATCTATAATGTTTAGAATTTTTCTTGATCAAACTAATTCTTAGATTCTGAACTGATCCTAGGTTAGGGAAGGTTGTTGGAATAGATGATATTAGGTTAAATCTTGTTGTTTGATCACATAGTCATAATAGAGGAATTTATCATTGTGAATTTATGAAACATCATACCTATTATAGAAAGGAAGTAGTTTATATCATTATACTTATTCTTGAATAAACAAATAGATTAAGTTGTTAAACTTAAGTTGGAAGCTTGATTTAGAAGATAAGATCAAGTTAGAAATATGAACTAATTATTTCTTAAATACTGTTGTTTCGATGACTAACAGGTTGTAATGAGTTCATATTTGTGTTTCAGATAGAATTAATTATGTTGAATTAAGTAGTTCTTACTTAAACATTACTACTTGTTGATTTTATGATCTTTCTCTCTCCTTCTTGGTTTTGTAATCTTTGAAAGTGTTTCTATTAATCTTAATTTGTGATTTTGAAACCATTTTATTAACAACACGGTTCCTTTTATGAAACAATTAGGTAAAAGAACATTATTTTAATGTTATAGCATTTATCATGCCCAGTTCATATGAACTGACTCGTGTTAACAATTTTGCGAGATGGATTTCATAAAATATGAAAGGAGAAAGACATATAGAAAGTTACATTTGTTTTAATAAATAAATTATCTCTTTGTTATGATCACTATGTAGTGTCATTTACTTGAAATGTTCTTTTGTCAAGAAAAGAAGATGTATTAAAACTAGTTTTATATTGATGCAATGACATTTTGTAATCCTTGAAATATTCCTAAGTTCAGTGAGTGGATCACTCCCTTTTGATAAATGAATTAATTTGATGATTTTGATTACTGATTTACTTGTGATGCTTTCATGACATAAGATGTGTAATATTACTAAGTAATATCATTCATAAAGGGGACAATTTATATATTTATGTGATTTGGGATTATGCAACTTATTAGATTTTATGATATATAAGCTTCTTGGTTTAAGGATCTGCACTATTAGTTGATTTCATTTCACATGAAAGAGCACAACTAAGTTAATACTCTTGGGTAGATCCTTAAATAGTAAAAAGAGAACATGATCAATTTAAATAAATGTGATACTTTCTTTGTTATGCTAAAGCATATGTGATGTGTTTTCATAATTAGGATAGTAGTCCTTGATAAGGAAAATGATATTTTCCTTGTAATTAAACAAAGATATTTATTGTGGTCTTGTTAGGTGTTATGATTAAATTATGAGGATGGTTGGCTATGTTTTTCCTTAAGCATATTTCTAGAATGGAAAAAGAATGTTTAAAAAGGATAATAAAAGGATTTATACTTTTAGTATTATGAAGTCTAAAGAAAAAGTTTCAATAAGCTTATTACAAGATAAAACTATAGTAGAAAGATCTATTGATCACACTTTCATAACATTAAGTTCATTCATGACAACATATTAAATAAACAGATAAAATTAACTTGAACCTAAGCATGAATTTAGGGTGTTTAGGAAGGCAAATTTTATCTACATACCTTCCTTTCATGTAAAATACACCTCGTAACCTTCTTAGGTAAAATGATTCTTAGTGAACCCTTAAAAGTGTTATTATCATTAATATTTAAGATAATAATTTATTGGGTTACTAAACAAATATATTCTTAAGTATGTTAGTTCAGTTGAGAAAACTCAGTTGGATGTTGAAACATAGAAACTACGACATAATACCTTCATAATGAAAGGGGTCATTATGAGGATATTATTATGTAACTTGTTATGCCTCAATACCCGACTTAGTTTGATTAACTTGATTTACATAAGTGGAAGTTTGGATCACGGTTCCATTCTAAACTCAAATAGAACCATGGGCTAGTGTTGTGGTCAACTCATGTTGAATTAGGGTGACTAGACACACCCAATCAATGTAATTTGATTGATTATGTCTATGTATGCTTAGTCACCATGAGTAGCCCTCAAAATAGTGCATGTTATTGCCTTGTTTAGTGTGTAACTTTGACTCATAATCATGTTGATATAAGTCAAGAAGACCATTCTAGATTACATAACAAGTGTGGTGAAGGACATATTCCTTTCAACGAGTATGTCATCTTGGAATGTAAATTACTAAGTTTTTTTATCCTACCCTAAGTTGCTATATGATTTTATTAATGTGGTTATTTATTAGATGAAGGGATTCCTAAGACATGTAACTAGGATATCCTAAGACTAAACTAATAAACTAACCTAAGGACCTAAGTTGGTTTCTAATCTAAAGTTTATGAACCTAACCTAAGGGCATGGACTAGCATAAAGGGGATGGCATGGATGACATTCAAAGAGGTGTGGTGGCACCAATCTCTAATTATTTAAGAGTTTTTAATGGGGCTTTAAACACCCTATTATCGCTAATTTTGGTGAGTTCTGAAAGTTTAGAGGAGGACGAGTTTTCACCTCTGTTAAAGTTTGGTTGCATGGAGTTTTAAACTTGGTTATAGCCAATAAAGAGTTGGTGAAGGAGGGAGATAAGGAAGGAATCTGTCAGTCTTGGTTGCATTAATTGATCTTGGCCATTGTGAAAACAACCTGGGAAATAGGAGAAGTTGGAGAAAAAGGTGGTTTTCAGTTTTCATTGTTTCATTTGGTTTTTGGTGAGATTTGTAGCTCTGCATGTGGTTTTTAATTTTTAACCTCTTATTCAAATTCATGCATGCCTATTTTCAACTTGTATGGTGGTGATGATAATGTAAATCAAGCTAGGAAGTTATAAGAGGAAGAAACAAAATATTTCAGAGCTTGGTTTTGGCATTTTCGTGGAAAATTTGCTATCGAGGTTCTTCTTGAAGATTTGTAACAAGGAATAGAAGACAAGAGCTCTATCAGGCATGATAGTATCTATCTCTTTAAATATTATGATTTTATTTGTCTTCATTAAAATAAATATGCTCGTGAATGGAAACTCTCTAGTTCTAGTTTTTGTGTTTCTTCTCCTTGCTTCAATGGTGTTTTTGACTTGGTTTCTTCATATGCATTAGGATGCTATGTGCATGTTGTATTATTGTGAATCTGGGTTATTTTGATTTTCATTTGTGTTTGGCTTATCTGGATAAGAAATTCCTTGGAATTATTTAAGTTAGTGTTAGTTTCATTTTTGGATTGTTACCTTGTTTAGCTAACTTGAAAACATGAAAAGGATGCCAAGTTTTTGATGAAATCATATGGATTTTGCTTAAACTATTTCTCCTTGTTATTATGAGTTGGAAACCAATCTTATTGGGGGATTTCATTTCAGATATTATAGATGTCAACTTTACTTATGATTCATAGGGGCTTACATTATGAGTATACTCATTTTTGTTCATGAAGTTCTCTAAAACTATTGTTTGGGACATACGTCTACGATAGGGAGAAAGTTCTTATGTTATTTTATCATTATGTTTACTTATTGATAGTAGTGAAGACCAACTATTTGTGGTCTAATTATTGCATGACTTTATTTTCATGGAATACCCATCTTGTATCAAATTGGGTTATGCATATTTTATTTACCAGATTATAACTGAAAGAAATCTTTTGTTTTATTTTATTAATCCATGTTCGGGAGGTAGTAACCTTCATTAGAAGATGGTTATATAGGAATGCATGTTGAGGTTTTAATTTCAGTTCCCATTCATTTGTTTTTTTTTTCTTATTACTCATTCTAGGGTATGATTGCCATTGTGCATCTAAGTTTTGGTTATCTTTAGTGGCTATTCAAAGTCTTCCTAGCATTTAAAGTGTATTTATCTTGAGGGATATTGTTTTGATATATTTTTTCCCTTCATTGTTTGGAGTGGTGGTAAATATTTTTGAGTGAATGAGTTTGTTGATGAGATTGATATTTTACTCTTACTTTTTTGTTCTAAGTTTTAGGGATGAGAACCCATCTGGGTTAGCCTGTTAAAATGGGTAACATTACTTGGTTTGTTCTAAGTAATGATATAATTCTAATGGTTTTGTATAGGATGGGAATTCTGATTTAACTCTGCTATCTTCTTTAACATTTATTATCTCTTTGAGTAGGTTCCAACTCTTGAGTTTGTGGAACTTGGATTACTTGGAAAAATAGTGTCGTTCTTTTTTGGGTTGCATATTTTATTGCTCTTAAATTTTGTGTTTGATCATGGTGTTTCCTTGACCTTGGTGTAGATGGGTTTAAGTGTAAGACTATCCCCTGGGAATGATATAGGTCTTGAGTTATTTATGAACTTATAGTTCTCTTGTTCCTTTCTTTGATTTGGAAATATATTAGTTTAAACTTGTGTGTTGTTCAAAAAAATTGCTCAATTTATTTTGGGTAGCTTATGGGAAACCACTTGATACTGACGTGGTTGTTTTGGGAATTTTGGAATGCTAGTTATGTTTTGATCTTTTAGGATCCTAGATCTGAAATGAATGTAGACCCACACATATTCATTACCATGAGCTATGTTGTTTTGTTAGGCTTGCACTAAATCTATTGTGTGGTTAAAATTTTCTAATCTATAATGTCTATAGACTTGTTCTTGATCAAACTAATTCTTAGATTCTGAACTGAGCCTGGGTTAGGGAAGGTTTTGGAATGGATGATATTAGGTTGAGTCTTGTTTTTGATCACACAATCATAATATATGAAGTTATCATTGTGAATATATGAGACAACATACCTATTATAGAAAGGAAGTAGTTTATATCATTGTACTTATTCTTGAATAAGAAAATAGATTGAGTTGTTGAACTTAAGTTGGAAGCTTGATTTAGAATATAAGATCAATTTAGAAATATGAACTACTTCTTTCTTAAATATTGTTGTTTGGATGACTAAAAGTTGTAATGAGTTCATATTTATGTTTGAGATAGAATTAATTATGTTGAATTAAGTAGTTCTTACTTAAACATTACTACTTGTTGATTTTATGATCTTTCTCTCTCCTTATTGGTTTTTAAAATTTGGAAATTTTTTTTAATCTTAATTTGTGATTTTGGAACCATTTCATTAATAACATGGTTCCTTTTATGAAACAATTAGATAAAAGCACATTGTTTTAATGTTATAGCATTTATCATGCTCATTTCATATGAACTGACTCATGCTAACAATTTTACGAGATGGATTTCATAAAAGATGAAAGGAGAAAGACATATAGAAAGTTACATTTGTTTTACTAAAGAAATTATCTCTTTATTATGATGACTATGTAGCAACATTTACTTGAAATGTACTTTTTGGGAAAAGAAGATGTATTAAAACTAGTTTTATATTGATGCAATGACATTTTGTAATCCTTGAAATATTCCTAAGTTCAGTGAGTGGATCACTCCCTTTTGATAAATGAATTTCTTTGATGATTTTTCGATTTTGATTTACTTATGATGCTTTCATGACATAAGATGTGTAATATTACTAAGTAATATCATTCATAAAGGGGAAAATTTGGATATTTATGTGATTTGGGATTACGCAACTTATTAGCTTTTATGATATATAAGATTCTTGGTTTAAGGATCTGCACTATTAGTTGATTTCATTTCACATGAAAGAGCACAACTAAGTTAAATACTTTTGGGTAGATCCTTAAATAGTAAAAAGAGAACATGATCAATTTAAATAAATGTGTATACTTTCCTTGTTATGCTAAAGCATATGTGATATGTTTTCATAATTAGGATAGTAGTCCTTGATAAGGGAAAATGATATTTTCCTTGTAATTAAACGAAGAGATTTATTGTAGTGTTGTTAGGTGTTATGATTAAATTATGAGGATGGTTGGTTGTATTTTTCCTTAAGAATATTTATGTAATGGAAACATGAATGTTTAAAAAGGATAATAAAAGGATTTAGACTTTTAGTATTATGAAGTCTAAAGTAAAAGTTTCAATAAGCTTGTTACAAGCTAAAACTATAGTAAAAAGATCTATTGATCACACTTTCATAACATTAAGTTCATTCATGATGACATATTAAATAAACAAATAAAATTAAGTGGAACCTAAACATGAATTGAGGGTGTTTAGGAAGGCATATTTTATCTGCATACCTTCCTTTCATGTAAAATACACCTCATAACCTTCTTAGGTAAAATGATGCTTAGTAAACCCTTAAAAGTGTTGTTATCATTAATATTTAAGATAATAATTTATTGGGTTATAAAAATATAATATTATTAAGTATGTTAGTTTAGTTGAAAAAATCGGTTGGATGTTGAAACATAGCAACTACGACATAATACCTTCATAATGAAAGGTTTCATTACGAGGATACTATGATGTAACTTGCTATATGTACCTTAACACCCCACTTAGTTTGATTACCTCAATTGACATAAGTGGAAGTATGGATCATGGTTTCCATCCTAAACTCAGATAGAAATATGAGCTAGTGTTGTGGTAAACTCATGTTGACTTAGGGTGACTAGAAAAACCCAATCGACGTAAGTTGATTGAGTATGTCTATGTATCCTTAGTCACCATGAGTATCCCTCCACACTAGTGCATGTTACTACCTTGTTTAGTGTGTAACTTTGACTCAGATTGGGTTGACAAAAGTCAAGAAAGACCATTATAGATAACAAAACAAGTGTGGTGAAGGAAATATTCCTTTTGATGAGTATTTCATCTTGGAATGTAAACATGGTAGACATGTTTAAAAACTTTGGACAAAGTATCATAAGTTTCTAGTTGTGTTGTTTTCTATATCACCTAGTCTAAAATTTAGGATTTCAAATGAATATCGGTAACATATATTCAGATAGGATTCTTAGACAGAACACTTGGGAACCCATAAAAGGGTAAAGGAACCAAGTATACATAGTATACACATTATTAATTAAATCTAAGAGATCGGTTTAATACCGAGTCATGGAATGAGAGATAAATGTTTCACCAAGTCATTACAGCTACATATGGTTTTATGTTATGAGATGGATTGGAAATGGAATGTGTGTTCTGAATTATATTAATTTAGAAGAGAGAAAATTATGTAATTTTTTTCCCTTGTTTCTAAAGTCTTAAAAATTGGATGTTACATATTTGGCCTTCTACACCCTATAGCCAAGTCGATACTTCACTACGTTATCTTTCATGACTTTAGACATCAGTGCCTAGATAGGATGTCAACACCTAGGTGCCCTCATCCTTCTGGGTACCTTGACCTCTTTCTACTTTACAAACTCTTTTTGGGAATCGTTTATCTTTTGGGAATTTTATTTTCTTATGGATCATCCTTCCAGTTTTCAATTACCAAATTCAACTAATGAAATCATATAAATACAAGGATATGTGACCATAATAAAGGATCAAGCTCTAAGTATTTATTATTATCACCTAAGGTTGCATCCAAAGGCATTATAAGAGCATCACGGCATCCATCTAGCTTTCATTGAAGGGAAAAGGGACTACATTTTCTACTTACATGCATAGGAAGGGAAGTTATGTAATTCCCACTTTCCTTAGATCCTTTTTACGATATCATATTAGATGCTTTAGTTGGTTATCTATTTCATTTTGGACACACTATTAGGGTACTTTGATATTAGAACATTATTCATATCAACATTACATGAAATACTTAATTAGATGGAGTGATGGTTACATATGTGTATATATTATATGCATGGATGACACTAATCTTGTGATGCAAGATTATGGTATTATCATGTTATATTGATCATGTGATTAATTGATTATTGTGAAAATGTTCTAATTTTTTATATTTTGAAAATTTTAAATGATGAAATGTTTTGCTAACACCATTGTGCTTGAAATTCTTGTATTACATGTAATTGTGCTAATAACGATTATTGACGATTGATATTGATGTATCTTGATTTCAATTATCTTAGTATATGAAATGTATGTTTGGAAATATCTTGGATAGATTTGATGTGTATATGTAGTATGCGAGTGTTGTACAAGTTATATTTATATATATAAATCACTCATGTGGATGAAGGGACTAATAGGTGAAGAATTTTAGGCAAGACCCCTTAGCCACCTTGAGAAATGATGTTTGTGGGCATAGAAAAGTTGTTAGGCCTTTTATTTTCTTGTGGTTGTTTAATTTTATTTTTTATTATCCTATGTTGGTGGCCCCTTTTGAATATTCACCCTTGTATTTTTATAAGATATGTGGTTGATGATCGATTTGTACATAAACATAATAGATAAGTGGTTGATGGCCGATTTGTACATAAACATAACTTGAGAGATATTGTGTCGGGGTTTGAGTGTTGCGGAGGGCATAAAAAAATTACAGCAAACAAAAAATATATAACTATTAATTATTTCAAAATTTTTTTTACAATGATATTCATTAAATACAGTCATATGATTGTTAGGTTGTGGAGCTTGTTTTCATGTGAGAAAGTGTTGAAGACTGCACACTAATATTATTGTACACTTTCCACGATTGCCTTAAAACGTTCCCGATATACTGGGAAACATGATTTTCTCATATGGGTGAGATTTTTGACCCATAGGTTTATGGGACGAGTTTTGGCCCATGGTTTTGATACCCATGGTTTTGTAAAACTGCTTAAGAAGTTGTCTACTTATGTGGTTTTTGCATATGGTAGGGTTAATGTAACATTGCAGATGTGTTTTGAATTTGGGTGTGAATTCTATAGAGTTTGTTGAGCATAGCTCCAAACAGATCTGGGTATTGTATTGAGAGAGCGGTGGCTTGTAATAAAATATGAGCAAGTGATTCTTAGTGGATGTAGCCTAAATTTGGTGAACCACATTAAATACTTGTCTCTTTGTGTTCTGCTATTTTATTCTGCACTTTTATTTGAGATTTTAGTGTTATTTGGATAAGTACTACATCAAAATATTTTGACACTACCTTATGGTATTCATTTATGGATTCAATAATGGTGAAATACATGTTCAACGAAAAGTTTAGATGGCTATGAGAAACCCACTTCAGGTTCATTTGGGGATGCCAACAATGTAAGTTCAAAAAAAATATAAGCCAGAAGATAGTAGACATTTATGGTAATGTCTATGGTGAAAAAAATATAATTTTTATCGATGACACGATATTCTTGTTGCATAAGGTTAAAGAGGAAATTAATCTCAAAACCCCAACATATTGAATATTTGATGGAAACTATAAGACTGATTATAAAATCTATACTAAATTATGTACATGGTTGAAATACGTAGGAGAGCACAAAAACACTTATAGATCATTGAAAATGTTCAAACGCACAATTGGCATTTGAATTATATACTTTTCTTCCAAATCTATCAATGTATTGTGCATTTTTATGGAATAAAGTAACTACCTTAAGGTTCTTAAAGATTTGCAGTGTGTAATCATTTTTTCCGATTCTTTTTGGGCAAGAATTTTTTTTCTCTAACTTGGGTGAAAAGACAATCGTGGATCATGGACCCATAAAAGAATTTTTTTCCCAGATCTACATAGTTTAAAATTTTCTTTTGCATATTGATGTTGGATTCTCTAAAATAAATAACAATTTCTTCCCCAGTTATGCATGGTTTAATCTTAAATACATTTTGAAATTGATAGGAACCTTATTCACAAGCAATAAATTATCCTAGCGGCCGCTACAGTATAAAACATAAAAATGTTAGGGGAGAGGGGCCAATAGATGAACATGGTCCAATAGTTGACATGACTATTGATCACACAATACCCAATAGTTTTCATAGTACTATCTAGTAGTTATTTATTTTTGACATAATAATTATGTAGAGTATCCAATCACATCATGACATGTAAGACCTTTTACCCATGTACAAGTATAAAAAATTCAATGTTCAAGCATTTTCACCGATATTCAAGTATTGGTTTCCACCTTGGTTGTAGTGTAACTCAAATTTATTATTTTAAATCAATTCAAAATATGGATTTCCCTCCATTTAAACATTCCAATGAAGAAATATAATCTAACAAAAATATGAACTACATATTAGTATAAAATCCACAATATCATGCGATAAACAATTAATTGTGTGGACACTTTAACTTAGGGTGTGCCACTACTAGCCCCTCTCCCCTATGCTTATTGATTTGCAGATCCATGGAGGCTTCCTGAAATCATAAAATGATTTTTACAAGATATTCATATGTTAATCTTAATGATAGTTTGAAAATGATTAAACCTTGTTCCAAAGAAAAAATAAAGCCTAGCAGCAGCTAAGACGTATAGAACTGAAATGTTTTCTATTTATTGTTTTGTAGATCGTTATTTTAAATATTTTTTGTTATTTTTGTGTGGAATATTTCATGGTGACCATACAAGAAGATTACACCATGACCAAATGAAACATTTATCGATGATCCAGGAATGAAAACAATTTTCTCCAAAATCTTAACAAGGTTTGGAATGACATTTTAAAACTATAAAAAACATTATTCCAAAGCAAAAATAGAGCCTAGCTTCCACTAGCATGTATATATTAGAAATAGTGATGGCGTCTGATAGAGTGTGATGGGGGAGCTTAAAGAGGAGATAATGAAGACCTATATTTTCATCAGCTACTATCGAATATCATTGGGCCAAGTGAAAACAACGTGAAGAAGATCGTGGAATAAAAGTTCAACAAAATGGCCAGAAGGTGGTTCACACCACTATGACATGCATCCACAAAGTGGCCAAAGCATACCTTAACAAGTGTGATCTCTTTCACTGTGAGTGTTACAAGTTCGACACTATTTCCAACCAAGAACCCTCAATGAACTTTATAGGCATCTCTTTAGAATAAATTCATTTAGTGCCCACCCGATGGGATCCAAGGATGATGATTTAAAATATGAAGGAGATGCACTATCTATCCTGGCTAGCTCTAAGGGTGGTGTGGTGCTCATGTTTTCCATATCTGCGGTAAGAAGGGAAATCATTGGACAACAAAATGGACTTACAAGGATCTCGCCTCGTTAGTGCCACATACACCTTAATAATGGATAAGGCATCCAAGGGCCTCACCATAGGTGGAAGTAAGCTTGGTGGTAATGCAACTTATTCTACTTACGAGTAATCAAACTACATCCCTCCTAGTCTCAAGGGTGTGTGGACCACTCCAATGACACCATGTGCCACAAAAATGATGAAAATTTTGTTCGAGTTACTAATCTGTTCAAGGACACGATGGATGTTGATATGCATAAGATTTTCAAGCCATTTGGATATATCACATGTGTCTACGTGGCCATGTATCAGAAAAAGAGGGTTGGTAAGGGGTTTGGTTTTGTGTATTTCATCAACAAGGAGGATGCACAGAGATCTATCAATAAGCTCAATGGTTATGGTTATGATAATCTTATTCTTAGAGTCGAATGGGCCACTCCTGTGGTATTTTTCTAGATGATTTTTATTCTACTTTTTATACCCCTTAATAAAATGTAAGATGTTGAAGTTCTCTATTGTTTGATGTCTTCCACAACCTTTAATGTAAATGATGATATGAATAATTTGAGTTGGTTTCTTTTTTCTTCTAAGAAAAATGTTCTCTTAAGAGAGTAACTTGTGATATCAAGTGTTATTCTATGTTGTTTCGGTATTAGATAGTTTGGTAGATATGTGGGATTAAACCAAATTAAATTTTTTTATTTATTTTTAAGAAAAACCTTAAGCTTAAATCTAGTGGAGATGTGTTGTCCACCCTAGACAATAAGTTTACGTGAGCATAAGTATTCTTATTTTTATTTGTAGGGTTTTATTGTGATAACCAATGATTTGAGTGTCTACAAACCAATGATAACTTTTCTCTAGACATGTGAGGATTTCACTTTGGTTTTCCCTTTTCTTGAACTAGGGATGATGGTGGTTGCATCTGACATAGTGAGATGCGGGGAACTTGAATAGGAGGATAATGATACACACACATTCCCTAAAAACATGTAAGGAGAATGAGACAAGAATTACATATTCCAACCTTTACAATAACAAGTTATACATTTTAAAACATAATGTTAATGACATTTTAAAACTGTTATAAACATTATTACAAGGCAACAAATAGAGCCTAGCTTCCACTAGCTAGTATAAAAAAATAGTGATGGCGTTTGGTAGAGTGTGGTGGGAGGATCTTAAAGAGGAGGATAATGAAGACCTGGATTTTCATCAGCCATTATCGAATATCATTGGGCTAGAAAAAAATAGCATGAATAAGATCGTGGAATACAAGTTCAATGAGAAAAGCTAGAAGGTGATTCACACCACTATGATACACATCCACAAAGTGGCCAAATCATGCCTTAACAAGTGTAATATCTTACATCATAAGTGGCACAAGTTTGGTGTTGCTGCCAACCAAGAACCCTAAGTTAACTTTACATGCATCTCCTTAGAAGAAATCTTGCTGTAATGCCCTTACTCGATGGGATCTAAGGCTGATGATTCAAAATATTATGGAGATGTGCTATCCACCCTGGATGGCTCCGAGTGTGGTGCGGTGCTCATGGTTTTCCATATCTACATTAAGAAGGGCAATCACTTGACATCAAAATGGACTTACAAGGATCTCACCCCACCGGTGCCACAAACACGTTAACAATGGATAAGTCTGCATAGGGCCTCATTGTAAGTGGAAGCTACGATGGTAGTACTCCCACTTCTTCCACTATTGGGTGATCAACCTACATCCCTCCCAGTCTCAAGGGTGATGTGGAGTGCTTTGGTGACACTATGCATCGCACAAATGATGAAAAATTTGATCGAGTGACCAATCTATTCTAGGACATGATGGATGTTGATTTGCATGATATTTTTAATCTATTTGGACACATCATGCATGTCTACGTGGCAATGGATCAGAAGATGGGGGTTAGTAGGGGTTTGTTTTGTTAATTTCATCAACAGGGAGGACACACATAAAGAGCTATCAATAAGCTCAATGGTTGTGGTTATGATAATTGTATTCTCAGAGTCGAATGGGTCACTCCTATGGTATTTTTCTAGATAATTTGTATTCTTCTTTTTTACCCATTAAGACAATGCAATATATTGAAGTTATATACTATTTGATGTCTTCCACCAAATTTAATGTAAATTATGATACAAAGGATTTGAGTTGGTTTCTTTTTCTTCTAAGAAACATGTTCTCCTAAGAGAGTGTCTTGGCTAACATGTGCGAAGAGATCAAGCGCCCATGTAATGTAATAAGTCATCAATCCTAAACAAGGTTATCCTCTATCGATTGCATTCAAAGGTATTCACTTTAACGAAGAAGTTTGTTTAATTTTATTTGTAATAGTAATTTACTAGTTAAATTCACTTAAATCTAAATAAAATATGAAGATTGATGGGACTGTAACCCTAAATTGTTCAAGATTTGTGGTAGAGAGAATCTGAGAGCCCTCAATATGCTAAAAACCTAAAAAAATATTAACTTGAAAACCTTTACAAGAAGTTTATGCAAGCATAAGTATTCTTATTTTTTGTAGGGTTTTCTTTGTGATAAAGAATGATTTGAGTGATTAAAGAGAATGGAAAAGCGTTACATATTACACCCTTTATAGGAAACAAGTTAAACATTTTAAAACATAATGTTAATGACATTTTAAAATTGTTATAAATGTTATTTCAAGGTAGAAAATAGATCCTAACAGCTACTAACAAGTATAAAAAAAAACATTGATGGTGTCGATAGAGTGTGATGGGGAGATTAAAGTGGAGGATAATGAAGACCTATATTTTCATTAGCCACCTTGAATATCATTAGGCCAGATGAAAAAACGTGAATAATATCATGGAATGCAAGTTCAATGAGCACATCTAGAAGGTGGTTGAAACCACTACGACGTGCATCTAAAAAGTGGAAAAATAAGCATTAAAAGTGTAATCTCTGGATGTCTGCAAGTGGTGCAAGTTCAACGCTTACTGCCAACCATGATCCCTCAAAATTTATAGGCATCCCCGAGAATAAATCTTGATGCAACACCCCCACTCAGTGGGATCCAAGGATGATGATTCAAAATCTAGTGGAGATGCGATGTCCATCCTGGTTGGATGTAAGGGTGGTGTGGTAGATTTAATTAATAACACATTTCTCTATAATGTGTGTGACTATCTCTAGTAATGTGATTTTTTATAATGTGTGTTTATCAATTGGGACTAGCCTTTATTCATAATCTAGCCTTTATTTTTGGTGTTCCTCAAACTCCCTTATAGTTGTTTCTTTGTTATTTTTCTAGGATTGGCCTAGTGTGATTGTGGCTTTGGGGATTTCTCTCATACCGCCCACTTATTTTGTTGAGAGAATCTTATACCATGTTACATTTAATATAATATAAGATATTTTTCATCAAATAATCTAGCCAATGCATGGGAAAAATTTGATGATGCCATCCATTTTTATTGCGTTGAACTTCCTCACATGAGTCGTGGGACTATTTAATTGTTGGGTTGTGCTTTCACCTATCCTCACTCATTTTCTCACATTTTGTCTATTGTTTTCCCCTTCCATCTCATGGCATCTACCTATGTTCTATTCATCTTCTTTTACAACAACAAGTGGGAAATGAATTTCATCTCTACTATGTTTGATAGTCATCTTTGCAATGTCTTCCGCATAGACTCCTAGATGTTATGACTACGATTATGAATGTCCTGGGTGAGGATTATCTCTAGAGCACCTAGGAGAGCTCATGTAAACTCCAAGATTGTAGGTGTCTTCGTGTTCAATTTATTTGTGTTGTGTGTAGATAAAGTAGTGGTCATGGTGGTCGTGTCCCATTTCATTTACCCAAATCATCGTGTGGGTTTGGTGAAGCTCTAGTAGAAGTATGCCTTCCTTGTCTATTTGTAAAGATGAATCCTTGTTTGTCACCTTTTTGGGTTGAAAAAAAGATTTGTGATGCCTTGGAATTGAAAATTTAGGTCCTACTTCAATTTTATGACACCTTTGTTAAAACCATTTATCAATCATATGGGGAATTTATCTCTAGCATGCCATCCCTAGACACAGTCGCACTCATGAAAACCAATCCCGCCATTTCTGATTGCGTGGTTTACTTGAAGTATGTTGGTGGCACTATCCTTTTCCTTTCTCAATATGTTTGCAACACTTGGATGGATGGAACCCTAGGGTTTATCTATCATTCCCGCTCTATTTTTTTGTATTCATGGATCTATATTTTTGTAGGCCTAATTATTCATGGTAGATGTTGGCCTCATTATCTTTCGTACTCATTTTTAGTTTTTGTATGTATCCTTTAATCGATAAAAACATGGGATACTTGTAGGGTGGGACCCATCAACCCTTGATTCATAGCTCCATTTAAAAATCGTTTAAATATCTAAAAACCAAAATTATATAATTTGTCCCTAAATTTATTTGAGAACAATTTTCTGTATAATGTGCATGACTATCTTAATAATGTTTATATGTATAATATGTGTGATTATCTTTAGGAAATTTATAATACAGTAAAGGATTTAAACAATAATATATATCTTAATATATAAAAAAGTGTACATAACATTTTTATTTCTAGTGAATTCTTATTTGATTAATGTTAATTTACCTCGATAAGCTACATTGGCATTACCTAATAAGCATTAAGTATTAAATATCTTAATTTTTTTTTAAGGTCATATTATCCTCTTGAATTCAAATGTCCCCAAAAAAATTGTTCACATTAGTTTAAGGTGTATAAAGCATTTAAAAATTTTAGGCACTTCAACAATCAATGTGTTCATAGATATTGTGAAAATAGTTTTAATTTTCAATGAATTATTCTGTGAATTTGGGATTCCAGCATGATGAATAATATTAAAAAAAAATTCAAATTCTTCTTAAAATGATTTACCATAATTCTACCTTTAGAAAAGAATTTTTTAATTGATTATATATCATATATATTTAATTACAAAAAGATATCCTTTGACAACGGGGATTAGGATAATTTTAATAGTCATTTAAAGTGTTAAGCGTGTGAGGAAAATGTCTGTAGTGACTTCATGTCCCTTCTTTTGAGGTATGCAAGGATGGAATAAGGTGATGCGAGGGGTTAATTATAAATGACATCACACATTTATTACTATTAAGGGGATGTTAATGTTCTTGTAGTATGAGTTTATTCTTCTATTGGAATTCAAATTTTTTCCTCTATTGGATTACGGGTTTAGGGGATTTTAATGTTCTTGTAATGAAAGTGTTTTCGGGGTTTATAACTCTTAAGGTGATGTTAATGTTCTTGTAATGTGATTGTTCTAGGAGTTTATAACTATTAAGGGGATGTTAATGTTCTTGTAATACTTGGTGTATTGGTATTGTAGTTGTGTGGTCGGGTTTGTGTAGCATTGAACAAAGATTTTTTCTTCATGATAGCCTAGCTGTTAATAGGAATATGGGGGAATATTTGGTTTACACTAAGACTTGGGATCTCAATGATGTTAAATATGAGGCTATTAATGTGTTTAACCGAATGAGATTGTAATAGTAATTTACTATTTAAATTCACTTAAATTTAAATAAAATATGAAGAGTCGATGAGATAGTAACCCTAAATTGCTTAATATTTGTGGTAGAGAGAATATGAATCCATCATACCCATAGAAACCTAAAAAATATTAACTTGAAAAAATTGAAAAGAATTTTACGCGAGCATATGTATGCTTATTTTTATTTGTAGGGTTTTCTTGTGATAACCAACGATAAATTTTCTTTGGACGCATGAGGATTTCACTGCGTTTCCCTTTTCTTGAGCTAGGGATGAAAATGATGGCATCAGAAAGAGTGAGATGCTAGGAGGGTATTGAAGATCTAAAATTTCTTCTCCCACCGCCAAATATCATCGGGATGGACAAAGAAGATCGTCGAAGATCTTTCTATGGAGTCTTTTACTTATTTCTAGTTAAGGTTTTGTAGGGTTTTTAGTGTTGATAGGATAAGTTGTGTTTCACTTAAATTAAATGATTCTCCTTTTATTTTAATGATAATGATTTATTTGATTTCACTACAATAAAGCTATCAAATCTTGATTTTTTAATTGATTTTGATTTTTTTTTCATCATCACGTTTGTTTATTTTTATTTGTAGGGTGATGTGAGTTTCTGTAAACCCTTAAGATTTACTCCGGATGCGTGAGGATTTCTTGAATTTTCCCATTTCTTGAGTTAGGGGAGACAGTGATGGCCTTCGACAAAGTGAGATGCAAGGAGATTGAATAGGAGGATAATGAAGATATTGAAATTTTTCAGCCACCGCCAAATATCACTGGGCTTGATAAAGAATATGGTGGTTCACACCACCACCATACAAATCAAAAGATGGATTAAATTTAATTATATTATCATAGTCTAGATCAACTCCCTCTGCTACTTTCTTTAGAATATCTTTAGTCATTCTCTAGTTCCAACGAGGTTCAATCCCATCATAGTAAATGAACTTTGAATTTTCTCACATCTCTTGAAAGTCATTAGCCTAGCGGCCTCTATCCTATATAAAAATGATAAAAGACATCTAAACGAGCATCAAATTTAACATCACATTTTGGCATTTGTTGCAACCATTAAAGGACAAGAGAATATGTTCACTATCCCGTATAAATCAGAAACATTTTCTATAAATAACATGTCATAAATAATGCCTAGTGTTAGCTAGACCATATAAGATAACATAAATAACATATCATAAATAATGGCTGGCAATGGCTATCCCTTATAACATAGAATAAATAATGGCCAATGGCCACTAGCCCTGATTAAACAGAAGCATGTTCTTTACATAAAAAATCATAAATAATGCTTGGTGGATGCTATCAATATTTTATTTTCTGGATTCCAATATATCAGACTTTTGAGTACATATAATTCCAATATAGGTGATTTTGGATTCCAATATATGTGATTCTTGATTATGATATATGTAATTTTAGAATCCTATATGTGTGATTTTGGAGTGCAGATAATTCCAATATTTGACATTTTGGAATCCAAAAAATAGCATTATTGGATTTTGATATTGGCTATATTTTTAGATGTTAGGACTGGAATAAGTCCCAATTTAGTGAAATAAGAATTAATTAATCAACTTTCCATCTACTCATTTTTATCCTCCTTATTGACTTGTAAAATATCATGGCCTCCCATATTGTAATTATCATCAAATTAATAAACATAATGAAAATTATTGTTATGTTTTACAATGAAGAATTAAACATCTTGAGTGTCATGGTTTCATCTCATTCACCACACAACATTTTGTTACATGGTCATTATCACGCACCCAAAATTGTAAGTCTTGTCTTTGATCGGAGCGGTGTAATAAGTGCCCCAATGATGATCTGAGTCTCTTGAGGTGTTCGGGATCCAGAGAAGCTTTACAGGATGTGCGTTAACATCCCGCATGCCCCGCTTAGCCCCGCGTGCTTTGTTTTCCCTATTTTTCCTCTTTTCTTGGCTTTTGGTCTTGATAGAGAAACCGCCACCCTGAAGAGCGGCGGTCTCGTGACCCGCTGCCGACTGAGCAGGCGGCGGTCCCTGTGCCGCCGCCCTGAGCAGGGCGGCGGTCCTGTGCGCATTTTCCGAACACTCTTTTGACGCGACCGCGTGAAATATCACGACTCACCAGCTTTTCTTGCCGACTTGAGCATGCATTAATGTTTTTGGTCCCCTGGAATAGTGTTTTTCTTTTGTTTAATGTTTAGGAGTTCAGTTTGGATTTGATTTTTGGATGTTTGGATTCCTATAAATGCATGGTTTGTGCACATGCAAATGGCCTCTGAATTTTGCTCCAAAGTTTGCTTTTGAATTTCTTGTTACAGCAGTTTTAGTTTTCCTTGGCTTAGGATTCTTAGTTTTCTCATTCAGTGCTTTGGTTAGTATTGTGTTGCAGCTGGTAAGCCACATATCCAACTTGTGCAAGTGCAAACATTATTTGAGCCACCATTTCCACTCCAACTTTCATGTTTTCAGTGCTGTGGTCCTTTTAGTTTGCTTAGGATTGGTAGCATAGTTTATTGCAGGTTTGTTTTAGCTTTGTGTTGCTGTTGGTAAGCCACAGATCCAACTTGTGCAAACAGTATTATTGTTTTGGAGTAGAATAGTCTAGGCAGCCATTAAAGTTGCAGGTTTTGCTCTTCATACAGACTAGTTTCAGGTTCTGGACGCTTTTGTTGCATGATTTGCAGTAGACCCCGCTAGGAATTGCATAGGCCAAGCTCTGTACTCTTGTGCTATCCCTCTCCTATCCGCATTCTATTCTGTCTGCATTTTGAAGGTTGTCCATTGATCCAAATATCTATTCCTGTTGATGCAAGCATTCCATGCTTTTCTGGATTCACGTGAGCACAAAGAACGAAGAGATCATGCGAGGGGACAAGAACACACACACCGTCGGATTCGCCAGCGTTCGCAAAATCCGGGTTCCATCTTTCAAAGTTTTAGTTAGAACTTATCAAATAAAGTAGTTAATCATTTTATT